>OZ017738.1:428630104-429230104 GCA_963969285.1 Odontomyia ornata | reverse complement strand
GACAATTAGGTGCAAACAAATGCACTCGCGGGCCTGGATACTGGTGTAGTTCACAAGCTGCTGCACGAGAGTGTGATGTAAGATATAAATTTTTAAACTTAACATAAAAATCAAAGTTTGACAACGGATTAACAATTTATTTTCAGGCCGTTAACTATTGTCAACAAAACGACTGGAAAAGAACAAAGCGTCAAATAGGTGCAAACAAATGCGCTTGGGGGCCTGGATATTGGTGCAGTTCACAAGCACATGCACGCGAATGTGATGTAAGAATCTAAACTTCTTAACTTAACCTATATCCCAATTTCTAAACTCAAGTTAGAAATCAAACCTGGCTAACGGATTCACTATTTATCTTTAGGCGATTCAATACTGTACAGAAAACGGCTGGAAAAGAACAAAGCGTCAAATAGGTGCAAACAAATGCGCTTGGGGGCCTGGCTATTGGTGTAGTTCACAAGCACATGCACGCGAATGTGATGTAAGAATCTAAACTTCTTAACTTAACCTATATCCCAATTTCTAAACTCAAGTTATAAATCAAAACTGGCTAACGGATTCACAATTTATCTTCAGGCGATTCAATATTGTACAGAAAACGGCTGGAAAAGAACAAAGCGACAATTAGGTGCAAATAAATGCACTCGTGGGCCTGGATACTGGTGTAGTTCACAAGCTGCCGCGCGGGAGTGTAATGTAAGAATATTAAATTCTAAACTTAAACTTTAAACCAAACTTGGCTAACGGATGAACAATATATTTTCAGACGATTCAATACTGTCAACAAAACGGCTGGAAAACAGATTGAAAGAAACACAAATGCTAATTTTGCATAACTTTCTTTTAAACTACTGATTTTATCACTTTTTTAATAGATAACTATTAAGTAAGGCATTTGCAAAGGAATAATAACATTAGCATTGGATTACATTTTGTGTCTTATTGTTCAGATAGTAACTGTAATAACTTTTAGGAAGCGAAAAATATGATGTGAATGGATGGAACACAAGTAGTCTAAATTATCAATGCAAAAAAATATATGCAAAGTAGAAAACATATAAGTGATATTCATCTTTAGATAAATATTATTAAAGCGGCTGTTGCATTACTTTCACTTCTGTTTACAAAGACTACATATGCTTGTGTATAAAAATTTTATAGACATTAATAAATAAATTTAATAATGTAAATTGTTGCTTTCATTTTTACCAGAAATAGATAAGGGTATTATATGTGATGAAACATATTTGTTGCTTTGCGTTATTTGAGAAGTTGAAACGCTTAAAACGAGTCTTATGTTTTAGTTGATGATTACGAGAGGAAACTATTCAAATAGTGTTGGATATTGATACTATATACGAGTATTTGAATTTTATTTTTGAACTACGCGCCATTCAGCACTTATGTATGCGCCGCTATCTTTACTTCAGATCTATGTCGCTTCCGTCGCCTCGGCCGGACGAACAGCGTATGTGCCGCAAGCAACTTTTTATTCCGACGTAGCATCTTCGCAGTAAACCAGTTCGGATTCGAATCGCGACGTTGGTAGCCTGGTCAGATCCCTCTCGCGAAGAACCTAAGTAATCAGCATTTTAGTTTGTAATTTTACACTTTGTAATAGATTACTAGCTGTTAGCCCTAGGAACAATTGAAGTGGTGGCCCCGCGTTAAAGTGCGGTGTGGTCTAGCGCTCATTGATACATATCATGCGGCCAAGTACAACTCACCCGGGTTGGTGAGAAAGTGCGCATCCATTTATTAGCAAGCCGAGTAGTTGCATGCATGGGTCTCCATTTCGACCATCAAACGCCCCAAAATCCGCTTATTCCGTGCCGCCATCACGGACCATGATTTTGGGAAGCGATGAAGTGCCAGTACACCCGGCGGACAGTGAAGCGCAACAGATTGCGATAGAACGAGAAGCACGTCTAGCATCCGTGCGAGAAAATCAGCTTATCGGCTGACAGCCAGTCCAATTTGTGGCTGGGCATAGGGCGTAAGCGCGGTAAGCGTAGGTAAACTGCAGTACCATATGGTCGTTGCTACGTTAGATTACGATAGCATCGCTGATGTTTCCGATATCATACGTTCACCGCCAGGAACGGACAAAAAGCGGCGCTGCTCGCCCGCCTGACACACAATTACACAAGCTCATTGGAAAGGAATTAGGGATCAAACGCCCCTCACAACTGCTATGCCATAAAAGCTCGCTTCCAGGTATTCGTGCCAGTGATACAATTTTTGCTATAGCACTACAGCCCCTTTCGGGCCTTCGCTTAGAGATATATAGTTTGAGTATCTCATTATCTTGATCGAATGTATTGGGACTATGGGATTATGGTCAGTACCACGCTTTGGCCATTTGTCCCAGCTGCGATACGTTCTGATTTTAAACCAGTATGTATCATAACTCAACGGACTTATAGTCTGTCCGAAGAATCGCTCGAAACAAATCTCGTTGGCAACGAAATTCGAACCGGCTATCTTAGCATATCGGTGACTGCTCTAACCACTACATGATTGCTGCGTAAGAAATGGCCTGACTTGTTATCGTAATAGATACGACAACGGCCAAACGCTTGAGGAGCTCGCCTCTGTAACCAATGCACAATTTGGACCCTTCCATCAACAGACCAGATTACACAGGAAGTTGCTGCGTTGCTTTCAGCTATCGTGCAATTTCCGCCAATCACGCCAAAGATACTTCAATCCGGTCAGCGCAGCCGACGAGCCCGTTCCGATTCTCAGAATAGCCAAAATACCCGAAACAACTCAGCTACACCTGGTGCCAGGCCTCGTGCGAGACTTCGCTGGTATCATACCAATCATGGTGCTTGGGCAACTTACTGCAAACAGTCGTGTCCTAAGGCTACCCGTACCAACTTTTGGGAAAACCAATGAGTCTGGCGGCGCATGTGACACCCGTCACCGACCCTTACCTTGAGCACCGCTTATACGTCATGAACCGCATTTCCAGAACCCGATTTTTGATTGACTCCAGGTTTGCAGTCTCTAGCTTACCTAAGCACACCATGCGAAGGTAACTCACCAATGCAATGCTATTTTTGTGCCATTCGGGTAGCCTTACGTCAGTAGTACAAAAAGGGTACGTACAAAATATTTTTTAAAATCTTGGAAAATAAAATCGGATCATACGCCAACAGTATTATTGGGGAGTATCAAGGTGGTTTTAGAGCAGGTAGATCGAGAATAGACCAATTGTTCACAGTCAAGCAGGTACTTGAAAAATGCTGGGAGTTCAACATAGACATACACCAAATTTTACTTGACTTTCAGCGAGTATACTATAGTATTGATCGTAACGTACTGTACCAAATAATGCTTTGGTTTGACATTCCAGCCAAATTGATCCGTCTTACCAAAATGACAATGACGTCGACGACCTCCCCAAGTTCGCATCAATAACCAACTCACCGATGCCTTTAACACAAATATCGGACTAAAGCAGGGAGATAGGCTGGCCCTATTGCTATTCAATTTGGCTCTGGAGTACGTCATAAGGAAGCTACCTGTTGATACATGAGGTACATTACTAGACAAGTCGAGCCAAGTAGTGGCCTATGCGGACGGCATCAACATTCTGTCACGGTCATTAACAACTGCCAAAGAACTCTTCCTGAAACTCGACAGCGAAGCAAAACTAGTAGGGCTACAAATCAACGAAAATAAAACAAAGCTCATAACGCAGTCGAGGAAAAATACCTCAAATGCACAAAATATCACACTTGACGAGTACAGTATCGAAAATGTTAGCGAATTTGTGTATTTAGGTTCCAAAATAACGAAAACGGGTAATGAAAGAGACTAAATACGCCGAAGAATACAGGTCGCAAATAAAATATTTTATTCAGTTTTGACGATCTTGAAGACCAGCTGCATACACAGGAAAACAAAGCTCCAAGTATACAAATCTGTGATAAGATCTAAGTTATGCTATGGGCGTGATACATGGACCCTAACCCAAGCATTCGCAAATATATTGAACGCCTTTGAGCGACGGGTCCTAAGGGGAATAATCGGAGCGAAGCTAGATGGGGACCAATGGCGAATTCGATACAACCATGAGCTGTATGAGATTTTTGACGAACCGGAGGTCTCAACGATTGTAAGACTGCGGAAGCTGCAATGGGCTGGCCATATGAATCGTATGGACGAACAACGGATACCCAAAAAGGTATTCGTTGGGAGAACTGAAGGCCGGAGACCAGTGGGGAAACCGAGGAAACGCTGGTCTGACTCGGTCGATGAAGACAGTTCATCAATGCTCGGATTTCGAAATTGGAGTGGAGACTGTTGGAGCCGCTATGTGCAGGAAGCAAAGGCCCGAGAGGGGCTGTAGTGATAACAAGAAGAAGAAGAAGTCAGTAACGTGCTGAGAGAACGTGGGTAGCCCTCTGTTTTTTTCTCTAAGAACTTATCTCCTGCAGAGCAGTGATACACGTACTTGATATTAACAGAGAACTAATTGTGGTGTACACTGCAGTGAAACCCTTTGTAAATTTTGGATGACGGAGAATCTCCAAAATACTTGGATCACCAGCCTCTTTCCATTGCATTAGCACAGAAATCGGACAAGTATTCGCCAAGACAGCCCAAGCAATTAGATTTCATTACTCAGTTGGACACATCCATTAAATATCTGCTAGGGGAGGAGAATACTGTAGCCACTGCCCATTCTCGGATGGAATCCAGAGTCAAAAGCACTTTATTCAATACTAATCGTTATAAATTTTAAAAGAATATAAAGCAAATTCCAAACAATAACCATACTAAAACTTAATGGCCCTCTAAATTTATACGCGGATGGAATCCACTATAATGTCTGCTGTTCTGGATGTACGCGTAATCAGCGCAGAACAGGAAACCGACAACAGCTACCATTTATACTCAACAGCTTTCGCGTCAAAATTCATCACTCGTCTGCACCAAGCGCAACGGAGTGATGAAACCATACCTACTATTTCACTCTGTGCTGCCAAGCCTTTGACACATTAAATTTGATTAAGTTGCCTTTTCCAACTGCTTAACAATAATTTCCCGATACACGTGCTGACCTCAAACGATTCCACACAATGTCGCCGACCATGAACATTAATCCGCGGCTGAGTCAGTTTCTTCGCCACTCCAATTTCATCAGTGTAGACCAGGGCTTGCAGTTCGAAGCAAAATTCATGACGCTGCTTGGGCGAGTTATAGCTAGAAGCAGATTTCTATCACGCCGCAAGCAAACGGGACGGTGTAAAGGATACACCGCACCTTAAAGGCTACGGTTAAATATTGCCCGGAAATTCTACTAGGCCTCAGATCCTCGTTTAATGTGGGCCTACGAGCTTCATCGGCTGAAATGCTTTCTGGGAGTCGCTTCTAGTTTCTGGTGAACTCTTCACACCACAGAGCAGTCTGCATAACAGCCCCTCAAACTTCATCGCCAAGCTACCTCACCTTTTCGCAGCTATTCACGCGGTTTCAGCCTTCAGACACTCGTCTCACCGCTCGTTCGTGTTCGGAGACTTGAACACCTGCGAGTTTGTGTTTTGTCGGGTTGACGCTGTGCGCGAATCTTTGGAGGCGCCTAATACCGGATGACATTGGGTTGTAAAGTGTATCGACATGTCCACGTTTGTCGTGCATGTCAAAGAAGTCATCAAGACGCTCCACAGACCAGCTGAAGCCAGCATATCTGGAGGCAGTAGATGAACTGAAGTCACCGGAGCTGCAGGAGCAGTCATTCCCACATCAGGCATCCATATTCAGCCAGTCAGAGTCAAAGTCAAAAGCGCTTTATTAAATGCTAATCGTTATGAATTTTCAAAGAATATAAAGCCAATTCCAAACAATAAAAATACGAAAACTGAATGGCCCAAATGGCTCCCTAAATTTATACGTGATCAGTTAAGCACATTTAATCAATAAAACCATAGCAAATTCAAATTAATTAAGTTTTCATATTTTATAAGAAAAACTAGCCAACACTATTCAAAAATTATTTATAATTGTAACACAACAGTGAACTTTTATCCTACACCTAATAAGGTATATCCTAATTCTAATAAAATTCAATCAAAACATTTATCTTATACCAATACAATGCTGCCACAATATTCTTAGCCTAAACGTTAAACCTTATCTCTAACCTAATATGATAAACATCACATTTACCTATACTAAATATTGAAATCCATTCCTAATTTTTAACATCAACAAACAACAACACTAAATGTAGCAATAATGAGCTAACTATGCATCGAAAAACACAAAAAAACAAAAATAATAATAACCACGAATAATTTAGACATTGTCATTCAGCCACCAATACCGAGATTGCTCCGTCCCAGCTCGACCAGCCTCAACAAATCTAGAAAATAAGTATCTCCATTGGTATTGTTGGCCTCGTGAACTCAAATTTGGAGGATATTTTATCTTCTTATCGGTGGCCCGTCGATATATGTGATATATGACTGGGACGCCGTCTGAATCAAAAACATATCGATTCATGTCCAAATACACGAATGCTTCTGGAGGAATGAAGCCAGTAGCGAGGCAAGTCGCTATATACCCGTCTGTAGGGTGAGACGGCTGTGAAATCCAATTCAATATGAACTCTTGTCACTTTAGCAGTTTGATAAATTCTTCAATTCGATATATAATGCTTCCAATCCTTCTCAGGCTTTCTGTACAAACTAGTACATGCCCGGAGACATTTCCTTTCGAAAACTCTTAATTTTTCTATAGTACTAGCACTCTGCTTGTACCAGATCTGACATCCATATGTCAAAACTGGTCTTACCAGGGTCTTGTAACAGATAATTTTGACCTTTTGATTAATATATTTGAAATGAAAGAGTCTTCGTAGGGCCATGACTGCTTTTTGTGCCTTACTGAGCATAATTTTGCCATGTTCAGTATAGTACAGATACTGATCGAGATAAACACCGAAGTATCGAACACAGGATTTATGTGGAATCCGTTCTAAACTACCCTCGACAGCCATGATGTGGAAATCTTTCCAATTACGTTTCAGGTCCTGACTGACACCCTGCAGCTTTGTCCGAAACAAGATTGTTTCACACTTCTGCGCATTGATTTTCATTCGCCAATTGTTAGTGTACAACTGTACATCATTGAACATTTTTTGGAGATTTCTCTGAACTATTGTAGCTTGTTCGTCTGCTGTCCATATGACCAGATCATCAATAAACACTCCCAATGATCACGTTGGCGAGACGTTAAAATCAAAGCCGTTCAATAGCTCGCGAATGAATATTGCGAAAAGCAGAGGTGCAGTAACTGTTCCCTGCTGCAGACCATTCAAGACCTTGAAGTCGCGCATTGTGGTCAGATTTCCATCAGTTACAACAAATGATTTCCCGTATAATATATTACAGATCATGGCGACAAAGTGTCTGGGGGACCTGTCCTGAAGGAGTTTAAAAACTAGTCCATCTAACCACATCGTATTGAAGGCTTCCTCCATATCAACGAGACACGCTCCAACACATTCTTTATCATTTAGTTTCCAACAGATGTCTCAGGTTACTTTCGTTATTGCACGTTCGGTGGAATGTCAAATTGGCAATTCGGTATCAGCTCCTATTTCTCAATGTGGGCGTTTAATGCTTTGTTCAGTATCATTTCAAATACCTTACCGATGTTAGGCAGCAAGCTGATTGGGCGATAGCATTTAGAGCCCAAAGATTATTTTCCTTTCTTCAATATCGGGAATACCTTGGCCTTTTTCCACTCATTCGGGAAATAAGAATTGCTCAACATGTTGTTGAACAACATGCAATATTTCCAAATAGCAACCTCAGACAAATGTCGGCGAGCTATATTTGGAATACTGTCAATACCACATGATTTCTTGCTGTTTATTCCTCCAAATATGAAACAAAAAATCTTCATAGCGGACAAAATAATCAACAAGATTCATGCTCGGTATGAGGTCAGATGTTAATATTTCATTGAAATGAAGAATTGATTCGCTGTTCAGGCTTGATTTGAAGTCGGAAACTTTTGCTTCAACGGCCTCCGAAAGTATTTGATTCCTCTTTCAGAGTTTGGTAGATGAACCAACTTAAAATAAACACCAATCAGTTCAAGTTTCTGTAATACATCACATATAATCCTGTTTCCATTTCCATCCCGAGTTGTACTATCAATTTCGATACCAGCCGTATCGAGAACATTTATCTCATCACTATCAACTTCAAAATTCGATACCCGCACTCGAGACTTCTTACGAAAAATGCGTTACACTTTCATGAAAACGCCATCTGGGTCCTGTGGGCTAATACTCCTCAAATTTTCCGCCCATTGATTGCTGACCTCACTCTTGAAGTATGAACGGATTATGTTCCGGACATTCTTCAGGTGTAATTTCAATTAAGCTAACGACGGATGGTTGTAGTCCAAAAATCGTCGATAAATATTGTTGACGCATGTGAGAAGAAGGCTTTTCAATCTTTTCAACCTTACAATAGTTTGGTGATTCATATCCTTCCATATTGTTTCGATGTCTAATCTTGGTTTCCAACGTCAGCTTCTCTAACTTTGACAAATAGAGATCTATTGCATCTTTAGTTTGATTTCTGTATTTAGGAACCATTGAGCAAGTGTTGCTATCGTCAGCAAAGAACATTGCTTCTGGTAATCTCAATTAAACATCTTTTGAAACTTTCCCCAATCCATTCTTTTGAAATTCAACCGATGATTTTCATGTTGAACTGGAAGGAAGAAGAAATCACCTCTTTGATGATTGATTTCCATTACGATTGCTTTATGGTCGCTATCGTAAGGAAGCACCTGCAGTTTCCATTGAGGACTATTAAAGGAGAATTCAAGCCTTGCATTAGTAATACAGAGACCCAAATATGAATATCTTCTAGAGTATGTTGGGAGCTCCGTCCCATATACTCGTAGATTGCAGCGGTACTCAATTTGGTTCTTTGTTATCCACGATTTCAGGAATACACCTCTAGGATTGTCGGTGGCGTTCAGCCATGATGTATGCTTGGCATTCAGTTCACTGGCAAGAAAATAATTATTATGACGTCTGTTCAATTTGAGTATTTCAAACAAGGGATTGAGCTCTTCTTTGAACTTGAGAACATTTCGACCAGTTGCATACAAAGAGATAACGAAGATAACGGACACTTCAAGACATTCAAAGTTTTTGAGATCGGCTTTTTCAATATTTTGGAAACAATAGGATGTTCGAACCAACACCCTGGTGTCACTCTTTACCCTACCATTTCTTGCAAATTCAAAATCCTTAAATGTCGTGGAGTGGCATGAATTGAGGCCGATTTCAGTGTGAAGCATTATGTCAGGCTTTTGCTTGACAATGAATTCAAGGAGATAGTCACGTCGATGTAGAGTCACAATCGAGTTGACGTTGATCGAGATGAGTGGCTGCATGACAAATTATTTTGAGGCATTTGAACGCCCTAAACGCTGAAAGATTAATTTTCGTATCTTGTTTATCGATTCTCTCTAATATAGAATTTAGTTGTTGGTAAATTTTGAAAACCAACTCATTATTTCCACTTACATTAGTTACATTATTTACCGCATTTTCTGCTGCTCCTCTAGCGGCGAGTGCAAATGATACTCCGAGCTTGACGAAGCTCGGAGCTAAGACACTGGGGTGTAGTTGTGTTTGCTTGGGGACAAATTTTACTCTCGCCTCATGATATCGGGAGCATCCTCAATATGATGCCAGGTGACCAAAAACACCGCAGCTAGCACAATTTCTCTTTTGGCTCCGTCCGAGCCAATTATAACTTACCGGGAGCATGACCATCCTTGCATTTGACGCATCGATAACGCATGATGAAATTGGCAGCTGAATGTCCAAATCTTTTACACCAATAACACTGATTGACTTCTTTTTTCCGGAGGCGTTCCCCTCTCACCACTCGGAAGTTCAAGTATCTTTTTTGTTAAAGAGCACTTAGACTGCTCTTATTTGAAATCTGCACCAAATAAAGTGGTTAAATGTTTTTTTCTACCGTCGATCTTCTTGTCGCGAATATTTCAACGAGCATAAATTCAATTTCTGGTGCTGCCTTCTTGAGCACCTGAAGAAGATCGACGATATCTTCTGCGCGGTCCAAGATCTTCAACAAGATGGTCTGGTTCTTCTCACTTTTTGGGGTATAGGCGAAGTGTGGAGCCTTCCCAGAATTTAGAACATTTTTAGCTGATTTGAAATCAACAAGTGATTTCGTTCTGATTGTTAATTTTTCGGCATTGATTCTTTTAATCTCGAAATTATTAAATTTATTTTCGGCTGCCAATAGCCGAATCATATCCTTTCCGCTTTGACCGAACACATTAATTGGCGGAACTTTCTCTATATTTTTGGCAACATTTTGAGAAGGACCAGCAGAACTGCGAGCTGGTTTCTTCTCATTATTTTTATTTTTTAAGTAAAGGGTAAAATTATCATTGTTATCTTGATAAATATTACCTTCAATACTTTCGTCAACGTCCATTTCTTGTTGGAGTCCGTCCAGCGCTGGATAGTAGTTCTGGCTGTCGTTAGCACCTCCAGCACTTAGTACTTCTTCTGGGATGACTTTTTTGACAGCTTTCCTCACTTAAGTTTCCATACTTATTAGCCTTACCGGCTCTGCATCTTGAGTTTTCTGCCCTCTCTTGTACATATCTTCGAACGTTTTCTGTCGTAGTTTCAATTCCTGTATTTCAGCTTGAAGGCGCCTCACTTCTTGTTTGTCTTCGACTAATTGAGTTTTGCGCCCACCATCTGCCGTCCTGGTTACTCATGTGTCTTCTTTTATTAATACTTGCTGCCAATTTCGTGTTGCTACTCTCTCCAGGGCACCCCAACGGAAGGAAGCCGTCGGGCTCCTCCATACAGCAGTCCCAAGTTAGTCTTTGGTTTATTTGATTTTGTTGATTTATTGATTCCGTTAGTCCTTCGACGATAAATGCTTTTTCAAATGAAAATCAAAATTTGCTTTTGACAGACTTACAAAAAAAAATTAATTTAATTTTTTGAAACTGACTTTTGTGAAAAATCAATTAATTTTTCAAATTGATCACAGGAGCGATTAAATACTTGTCTACATGTAACGAGTGCTAGAAGTAGAATTTTTATTTTATTTACGTTGTTGTCTGCTGGTCCTCAAGAGCAAGTGCAAATGATATCCCGGGCTTGACAGAGTTGAAAGGTAAAACACTGCAATGTACTTGGGTTTGTTTTGGGGAACATTTAACTTTTGCCTCTTTATATCGAGGGCATCTCCGATATGATGCTGGATGACCAAATATACCGCAGTTAACACAGTATAATTTTTTATTTGGCTCCATCTGAGCCAGTGTGCATTCACCCGAGGCATATCTTTGCATCTAACGCACTGGTAGTGCATGGCACAATTGGCAGCCAAATGCCCGAATCTAAAGTCAAAGTCAAAAGCGCTTTATTTAATACTAATCGTTATAAATTTTAAAATAATATAAAGCAAATTTCAAACAATAACAATAAAAAACTTAATGGCCCAAATGGCTCTCTAAATTTATACGTTATCATTCATCACATTTAAAAAAAGAAGCTATAGCAAATTCAAATCAATGGATTATTACATATTTTTACAATTCAATTGGAAAAAGGAGAAAAAACCAACCAACACTATTCTAAAATTATTTATAATCTTAACACTACAGTGAACTTTGATCCTACACCTAATTTGTTTTAACTTAATTCTAATAAATGCTATCAAAAACTTTATCTTATACTTAAAAAAATCTATAACAATGTTCCTAACGTAAGCGTTTTACCTTATCTCTAACCTAATATAATAAACATAATATAAGCCTAGCCTATACCTAATTTTTAACAAAAATAAACAATAACACTAAATGTAGCAATAATGAGCTGAAACTTAAAAACTCAATAACGAAAAACACCAAAACTGAAAATACACACGAATAATTTAGACATTGTCATTCAGCCACCAATACCTAGATTGCCCCGTCTCAACTCGATCAGCTTCAACGAATCTAGCAAATGAGTATCTCCATTGGAATTGTTGGTCTCGTGAATTCAAATTCGGAGGATATTTTATCTTCTTATCGGTGGCCCGTCGATATATGTGATATATGATTGGGACGCCGTCAGAATCAAAAAAATATCCATTCATGTCCAAATACACGAATGCTTCTGGAGGAATGAAGCCAGTAGCGAGGCAAGTCGCTATATACCCGTCTGTAGGGTGGAACGGCTGTGAAATCCAAGGGTTTTCACTCACAGTCACAGATCTTGCGATATGATTCCGCAGAAGTTTCAATATGAAGATATCGACTCTTGTCACTTCAGCAGTTTGATAAATTTTTCTATTCGATATATACCAGATCTGACATCCATATGTCAAAACTGGTCTTACCAGTGTCTTGTAACAGATAATTTTGACCTTTTGATCAATGTATCTGGAATGAAAGAGTTTTCGAAGGGCCATGACTACTTTAAGTGCCTTACTGAGCATGATTTTCACATGTTCAGTATAGTACAGATACTGATCGAGATAAACACCGAAGTATCGAGCACAGGATTTATGTGGAACCCATTCAAGACTACCCTCACCAGCCATGATGTGGAAATCTTTCCAATTACGTTTCAGGTCTTGACTGACCCCCCGCAGCGTTGTCCGAAACAAGATTGTTTCACACTTCTGCGCATTGATTTTCATTCGCCAATTGTCAGTGTACAGCTGCACATCATTGAACATTTTTTGGAGATTGCTCTGAACTATTGTAGCTTTTCGGTCTGCTGTATAGATGATCAGATCATCAGCAAATGCTACCAATGATGGCGTTGGCGAGACGTTAAAATCAAAGCCGTTCAATAGCTTGCGAATGAAGATTGAGAAGAGCAGAGGCGCAGTAACTGTTCCCTGCTGTAGACCATTCAAGACCTTGAACTCGCGCATTGTTGTCAGATTTCCATCGGTTACAACAAACGATTTCCCGTATAACATATTACACATCATGGCGACAAGATGTCTGGAGAACTTGTCCTGTAGTTCTCCATGTCAATGAGACACGCTCCAACACATTCTCTTATATCTAGTTTCCAACAGATGTCTGAGGTTACTTTCGTTATCGCATGTGGAGTCGAATGCCTGGCACGGAAACCAAATTGGCAATGCGGCATCAACTCATACTTTCCAACATGGGCGTTTAATGCATCGTTCAGTATCACTTCAAAAACATTGCTGATGTTAGGCAACAAGCTGATCGGGCGATAGCTTTCAGGGCACGAAGATTCTTTTCCTTTCTTCAAGATCGGAAATACCTTGGCCTTCTTCCACTGATTTGGAAAATATGAATTGTTCAACATATTGTTGAACAATATACAATAATCTCTAATAGCAACTTCGGGCAAATGTCGAAGTACTATGTTTTGAACACCATCTATACCACAAGGTTTCTTGTTGTTTATCCGGCGATGCATGACCCACAAGCGATCGTAGCTAACAAAATAATCAACAAGATTCGAGCTCGGTATGAGGTCGGACGTCAATGTTTCATTGAAATGAAGAACAGATTCGCCGTTCAGGCTTGATTTGAAGTCGGAAACTTTTGCTTCAACGACTTCTGAAAGGACTTGATTCCCTCTCTCAGGGTTTGGCAGATGGACTCAGCGGCGTAGCGATGGGGGGGTGTTACACCCCCCCCCAAATATTTTGGAAGTCGGCATTTTCACAATTTCTAATAATATATTACCGAAAATTCAGCCATGAAATATTTCTTTTCAGGAAATTTTTCAACTTTGAACTTCACCTAACTTAATTTTCATTTGTATAGCCTACCAAAACTCAAAATAAGCAATTTTTGTAAGTAATTTCAATTATATACATGAACATAGCTCCTCTACAGTCTTATACCTCTATGGTAACAACTCATCTGATGGGCCATGTCATATGCATTGAACGAATAATATATCATTTACTCTTCGCTATCTAGAGACTACCGCTAGTCCGTAGGGATGTTTGTGGCGCGGCGTCCATAGAAAGACATATAATTTTTGAGTGTTTCGAAGGTTTGCAACTGAAAACAACTGAAAGTGAAATGCCTTGAGTATAATCATTTTGCAAATCACACATTTTTAGTATTTTTCTTTTGTAAACTCGATAAACATGTGCAAATTAGTTCTAGGTATAAAAAATAGTGCCTTATTAGACAATAGATTCGATTAAGTGGCTTGGTAGAAGAATAGAGAGGGAAAAGAATAGATCAACAAGGTTAATCATTTTTTGAGACTATTTTCAAGGTAAGTCGTAACTTTAATTTAAAATGAAATCACAACTACACAATTCACTATTATATCGAATCATTTTAGTAGAAGTAAAACACCAAATCAGTAAATTATTGTTTCAATATAAATGCTGCTTTTTTATTTTGCTGAGATTAAAATTTGATTTTAGTGAAAAAATACTAACTTTTTCTTCGTTTTGAATAAACTTGATAGATATTTACTTTTACGATATTCAAACGCAGCTACTTTGAAAGTAACTTTAATGTTACAATTCTGTAAATTTCAATTTCGTGATAAATGTAATACCTACGCATCTAGTAGAAATCTTTTCACTTAATGCAATGGAAACATTTCTTCATAGGTTTCATAATAATGTCAAAACCACTAAGGAAAAGGATGAAAGTAGAATGTGAAGATTGTGGGAGTCAGTTTGACGATGACTACAAGTCTCGACATGAAATTTCTAAACATAATGGAAAATATGTTAGAGTCAAACATGTCGGAGCTCCATCAAATCCATTCGAAGCCTCTAAAAGAAAAATTGTACCTTCAACAATTCCATCATCAAATAGTCATACTGTAGTTGCTGTTATAGAAGAGAATGTTGCTAAACTACCAGCAGATGATTTAGAGCAGCAATTGGCTGGAGCCAGCAAACCCGTTATTTCAACGACAATTTTTCCTGTGCAACAAAAGATAGGACAACGACCATTTTCACTATCAGCATCCACACGATTACCACCCTCACCTCCAGTGACACTACCGCCATCGTCGCCAGCTTCACCCAAATCTCCTTCACAACTTTCACCGCAACAATCAAATGAAGTACCATTACCTAAAGAAGCTGAGGCTGATCCGACTTGGATCAATTTTTCCGGTAAGGTAGCAGAATTTCTAAGTAACTTTGAAAGAGTAGGTGAACTTTTGAAGAATGTGACAAGTGATGCAGCTCCGAATGTAAAAGCGTTTTTTATCGATATGATCGATAGTTTGACCCACATCCACGAAGAAAGTGAGGAGTTGCTGCAATTAGCAAAAAAAGAAGAAGAAAAACTGTCATCAAAGACTTTTGATCTGTATATTGTGAGTGAAAGTTTCATAAACCATGATCCTGGAAAAAGGGGAAAAATATCAACCACCAATCAGCGAAGATTTTTAAGTTCGCTAGGACCATACCAGCCGAAACTTGCCATTTATCCAGCGAATCCAGATATTCCTACCAATAAACAATGCCGTTTTAATCCAGCATGGTATAATGAGTTCCCATTTTTGGAATATAGTCCTTACAAAGATGCAGCGTATTGCTTCGCTTGTTAGGGTTTTGTACTAAAATACAAAACCCTATTGCAATCACGACCTGTGTCCGTCTGTCCGTCCGTCCGTCCGTCCGTCCGTCCGTCCGTCCGTCCGTCCGTCCGTCCGTCTGTATGTCACAGCACTTTTTCTCCGAAACTATAAGGGCTACAGCCATGAAACTTTGTGGAAAGGTCAGAACTGGTGACCTCTTCAAAGTTCAAGGGTGGAAAAAATTTTCAAAGGCGTTTAAGGGGGGTCTCCCCATATAAGGGGGTGACCCCTCAAAAAAAAATTTTCACCATTGGTAGTCGTGTAGGATGTCATTGGAAAGGTCTCAATGAGATCTTTTCAGAACAAGTCTTAAAATTGTCTTATAAGTACCGAGGGGGGCAGGGGAAGGGGAAATGTACGAACTTTTCGCGTACCCCCCCCTCGCGATTGGACACCTTCCATCCGAAAAATCTGAAAAAAATCATGAATGTAGGCCTTAATGAGTACAACAACAACAAATACATGAGAAGTCGAAATTCACTCAACTTTGTTAGTAATAGTATGATTTATCGATTTCGTGTTTTCTTGAATAAAATCTAAACGGTACCTTTAAACTCAATAAAATTTGGCAAACGGATGACTTTTTATAAGATTGATCTTTTCGGAAAGTTTCATAAAGATCGAAAAGTATTTACCGAAGTTATAGCGATTTGAATTTTCGTGTATTACTATGGAGCAATATGCCCTGTATTACTATGGAAACATATTGCTATGGAGCCATATGCGCTTTTTACCGACTTAGACACTACAGCTTTGCTAGAATTTGCATGAAAATTTCGGGAGTGATAGGTATCATGAAGATGAGTACATACAATTGAAACAAGTCGACGAGGCAGGAGAGAGCTCCTAGCAAAAGGGCTTTGTAACCATTCTAGGATTCGAAAAAATAGGCCATGAATCGATGATTACAGTACAGAGGAGTGGCCCCTGAAAAAAAATTTCATGAAAGGTAGCCGATATGAGTATCAACTGAAATTTTTCTATGAGAGCTTTTCAAAACAGTTCTTAAACTGACAGTTTTTGCTTCAGTGGGAGCACAGGGGGGGAAATACATGAAAAATGTGTTTCCTCCCTCGCGAATGGACACCAGTGATCTAAAAAATCTGAAAAAAATATCAAAGGAGATATTTATGGGTATAACTATAACAAATACCTCAGAAGTCAAAATTCGTTCAACTTTCACATTTTCTCCAATAAAATCGTCTTTGACATGTTTCTTGATTTTATTCGTTGCTGGTTACTGCATTTTGTAAGTTGAGTACAAAACCCTTCTGACATGAGCATAGGTCTGTCTACCCAACTTGTTTTTTGTTTGCCGAGGGAGCTAGAAGGGCTCACGGTAGTAAAGAGTGGACGTCAGTAGGTGTTCGCCAGTGGCATAAAAAGAAAAGTAGAGGTCAGAATAAAGAAGGAAAACTAGTTCAGCACTTCACTTCAGAATCTCATCGGGCATCTTTAAGTGACTACTGTAATTTCATCAACGAAGGAACCCATATCAATGTATTCTTAGGTAAATCTTTGCGGCAGAATAAAATTAAAGAAGAGCAGGAGAAAGAATATCACTTTAAGGTTCTACAAGTTTTGCTTGATGTAACAAGAACTTTGGGGAGACAAGGGTTGGCTTTTCGTGGTCACGAAGAATCGCCAGAAAATAACAATGGAAATTTTTTACAAATTGTTTCTTTGATTTCGCGACATTGCCCATTGATGAACAAATGGTTAAATGAAATCTCTAAAAGACCACATCATGTAACGTACTTGAGCCCCACTACCCAAAACGAATTCATCGATTTACTGGGAGCTAAAACTCAAGAAGCCATCGTTGCCGAAATTAATGAAGCTGGTATCTTTTCTGTCATGGCTGATACAACTCCTGATTTGTCACACCAAGATCGATTAGCCATCAACATTCCGTATGTGCTCCCAACAAACGATGGACCTGTACCTGTTGAACGCCTTCTCAAGATGCATGTTATTCTAACGAAAAAAACTGGTGAAGAACTGGCAGAAAAAATTGTAGTGGCTCTTCAGTCATTGGGGATTTCAGTGAAAAATATCGTTTTTCAGTCCTACGATTTTGCGGCCAACATGAGTGGAAAATATAATGGCACGCAGAAGAAATTATCTGAAAAATGTTGTAAAAATATTCCCTACGTTCCGTGTGAAGCTCATCGAATCAACGTTTTTGTAGAAGCATCTTGCAAACAAAGTGCTCTAATTAATGATTTCTTTAACGTTTTAGAAGCTTTGTATGTTTTTTCCTTAGGAAGTACGAAACGTTTTCAAAATCTTCGGGAAGAGTTGAAAAGTATTGAAAATTCATTGCAACTGAAATGTTTATCGAAAACACGCTGGACTGCTAGAGCTGAAACGGTAAAAGCTGTATGGATTTCATTCGAAGGCATTGTACATGCTTTGGAAAAAAAACACAAGGTTCGGAAAATTTTGATACTGAATCACGTTCTATGGCTGCCGGTTTACTCAAAAAAATTCTAGATTTTGATTTCATTTGCTCATTATATTTTTGCAAGAATGTAATGTTTAAAGTTAAAAATTTGACAGAAAATTTGGAAGCTAATGAATTAAATGTCATTGATGCTTTATTGTTAATTCAAAGTACTTCAGCGTCACTACAGCAAATGAGCGCTGACGACGACCAAATCAATGCATTGATAGAGAGCTCAGTTTTATTTGCTAGAAAATTGCAGATTTGTCCAGAAAATGATTTTTCAAGGCATCATAGAACTCGCTATGTCTCAAAAAAAATTGATGAGAGATCAGAAAATGCTTGTCATTTCGAGTTCAAAACATTTTACAGGAAGGAATTTAAAATTGTGCTTCATGTTTTCACATCTGCCATTCATGATCATTTGCATGAATCTTTATCAACGTTAAAACCGATTCAGGAAATTTTTAAAATTCCCGTTCATAGAAATAATGTCACTCTTGAATTGTTAAAATCAATTTGACTATTAGAACCAGAATTTTTTAAAACTGAGCCAGAATGTTTGCTTGCTGAGTCACAAATTCTATTTGATTCGTGTGAGAAATGCACAAATTTTGCCGATGTTTCTAAAATTGCATTCAAATTGAGGAGTGCAATACCACTTGCTTATAAAATGATTTGTTTTGTTTTAACTGCTCCTGTAACATCAGCTTCTTGTGAACGTTCATTTAGCAAACTGAAGATAGTTGTCAATCATCTACGGACGACAATGGAAGATGATCGTTTGAATTCTTTGATGTTGCTTTTTTCTTCGAAAGATAAAGTAGATAAACTGAACCTTCGCGAAATTATTGAAAAATGGTCTCTATTGAAACACCGCAGAGTTAAAATATGAATCTTTTATTTAGTATTCGATATAAAGCTACAATACTTTTAATTGTTCAGTGTATTGTTTTTCGTTTTTGTATATTTTCAAATGAATTGATTTTACTATCAACTATTTAGATGTCTTCATCATTATTTTTTGTTTTCAAAGCGTTCTTCTAGGCAATGAAAGTTAATTTCCTTTCTCATTATTTCATTTTACATGCAAAACCTATGCAATGTTTTTCAGCAAGTCGGCAAATAAATGAGTGTCACCCCCCCAATTTCATGACCTTCGCGACGCCCCTGGATGGACTGATTCAAAATGAGTTCCAATCAGAGCAACTTTCTGTAATCCATCACATATGATCCTGTTTCTATTTGTATCCGGAGTCGTACTGTTGAGTTCGATACCAGCCCTATCAAGAAGATTTATCTGATCACTAGCAACTTTAAGATTCGATACCTTTACTCGAGACCTCTTGCGAAATATAGCATTCACTTTCGCGAAAACGCCACCTGGGTCCTGTGAGCTAATACCCCTCAGTTTCTCCCCCCATTGGTTGCTGACCTCACTCGTGAAGTGTGAACGGATTAAGTTCCGAACATTCTTCAGGTGTAATTTCCACAGAGCCAATGTGGGATGGTTGTAGTCCAAAAATCGCCGATAAATATTGTTGACGCATGTGAGAAGAAGGCTTTTCCATCTTTTCAACCTTGCGATGGTTGGTGTTTCATATCCTTCCATATTGTTTCGATGTTTAATCTTGAGAACTACTTTCTCCATCGTTTTTAATGTCAGCTTCTCTAACTTCGACAAATAGATATCTATTTCATCGTCAGTTAGATTCCTGTCATTAGGAACCATTGAGCAAGAGTTGCCATCATCAGAAGGTGGACATTTCTTCTGGTACTCCTGATCAAACTTTCTTTGAAGCCTTTCCCAATTGGTTTTTTTGAAATTCAACCGATGGTTTTCATGTCAAACTGGAATGAGAAAGGCATCATCTCTTTGATGATTGATTTCCATCACGATTGCGTAATGATCGCTATCGTAAGGAAGCACCTGCAGTTTCCGTTGAGGATTATTAAAGTTGAATTTAAGTCTTGGGTCAGCAATGCAAAGATCCAAATATAAATTTGTTCTAGGGTATGTTGGCAACTCCGACCCATATAGCTTGCGCTTGTATTCAATCTGGTTCTCTGTTTTCCACGATTTTAGGAGTACTCCTCTTGGATTATTGGTGGCGTTCAGCCATGAAGTATGCAGTCTGTTCAATTCGAGTATTTGAATCAAGGAATCGAGTTCCTCCTTGAACTTGAGCACGTTTCCACAAGCTGCATAGGCAGAGATAACAAAGAGGTTATCCCCGCCTTGCAGTGAGATTTTGATAACGGACACTTCAAGACATTTAAAGCTTTTGAATTCGACTTTATCAATAGTTTGGAAACAATAGGGTCTCCTAACCAATATCCCTGTGCCACCTCCCCCATCACAATTTACCCTATCGTTTCCTACGAATTCAAAATCCTCGAATGTCATGGAGTACCATGAATTGAGGTGGGTTTCAGTGAGAAGCAGGATGTCAGGCTTTTGCTTGACAAGGAAATCTAGCAGATAGTCACGTCGATGTATAGCAACAATCGAGTTGACGTTGATCGAGATGAGACGAAGTCCATCCACGGGAATGTGGCTGATTGACAAATTATTTTGAGACATTTAAATTAAGACGCTGAAAAATTAGATTAATCCTCGCGTCCTGCTTGTCCATTCTGCCAGACAATGAATCAAGCTGTTGAGTAATTTTAGTAAGCAGCTTATTATTGCTACTTACACTATTAATACTAGGCTCTACTGATCCTCTCGAGGTGAGTGCAAATGATACCCCGGGCTTGACGGGATTTGGAGCTATACTGTGGCGTTTTACTTGATTTTGCTGCGGTATAATTTTATTTTTTGCATCTTGATATCGGGGGCATCCTCGATATGATGCTGGATGACCAAATGTGCGGCAGTTAACGCAATATAATTTTTCTTTGGGCTCCGTCTTAGCCAATTTGCACTCACCAGGAGCATGCACTTCTTTGCACTTCACACATTTGTAGTGCATGGCGCAATTGGCGGCCGAATGGCCAAATCGTTGACATCGGTAACACTGGTGGACCTCTTATTTCTGTAATCGCTCCCACCTCACAACTCTATAATTCAAGTACCTTATCTGTTGAAGGGTACTTGGGCTGCTAGTATTTGTGATTTGTACCAAATAAAAAGGTAACTCTTTATTCTCAATGGTTGATCTTCTTGTTACGAAATTTTTCACCGAAACTAACTCTACATTTGGTGCAGTTTCCTTCAGCATTGCAAGAAGATCAACGACATTTTCTCCACAATCCAGGGCCTTCAACAGAAAGGTCTGATTTTTTTCGCTTTTTGGGGTGTATGTGAAGTGGGGCACCTCTACAGATTTTAACGCGTCTTTAGTTGCTTGAAAATCAACCAGTGATTGCATTTTGATGGTGATTTTTTCTGAGTTCACTCTCTTGATCTCGAAATTTTCAATTTTTCGTTCGGCCGCCAATAGCTGAACCATGTCGCTAACACGTTGTCCAAAAACGTTTATTGGTGGGACTTTGTCCTTCTTCTTACTAACATTAATTTGGTCCTGAGGGCCAGCAGAACCACTAGTTGATTTTTTCCAAGAATTTTTTGTTTTAAATTTTTTATGAAATTTATATTATTATTATTATTTGATCGTATACCTTCTGATGTGGATGGTTCCGTTTCGTTTCTTAAGTTCGTCTGTGATGTCTCTGCTTCCAATTCCATGCATTCGCCTAGGTCCATCTGCCATTCTAAGTGCCATCTGCACTTAGAATGTCTTCGATTTTATCATAGCTTTTCTTCAAAACATTTGCTTTCTTTTTTGTCTCCTCTTGCTTCTTCTCTTTTCTTTCTAACGTACTTATTAATCTTTTCATTGTTTCTTCCATTGAATATATTCTCTGCTTAAGTTCGTCATTTTCACGTCTGATTTGTTCCATCTCAGCGCTGGGCTCCATTATTTGCAGCTTTTGTTGCAATTCTTCGGATTTTTCGCTAATGATTCGCCTTTTTAAAGTTTTATCTATCTGCAGTTCTTGATTGTCAGCATTAAATTTCCTTTGCTGTTGTGCTTCAGCGGGATCCCCCATCCCACCTCCCAGCGGGGGAGGATTATTCGGGTGCTGTTCTGTTGTAAACAACCTTTGTTTTGTTTCCAATTGATTGTTCCAATATATATATATATATATATATATATATATATATATATATATATATATATATATATATATATACTCGTATATAAAAAAAATATATATATATGTATATATATATATATATATATATATATATACTCGTATATAAAAAAAATATATATATATGTATATATATATATATATATATATATATATATATATATATATATATATATATATATATATATATATATATATATATATATATATATATATATATATATATAACTTTTAACGATGTTAAAAAAAACGAATAACTTTTTGAACTAATTAACCAATTTGCCAGTTGAATATTTAATTATTAACAACACGTCTACATGTAACGAGTGCTAGAAGTAGAATTTTTATTTTATTTACGTTGTTTTCGGCGGGTCCTCTAGAGCAAGTGCAAATGATATCCCGGGCTTGACAAAGTTGAAAGGTAAAACACTGCAATGTACTTGGGTTTGTTTTGGGGAACATTTAACTTTTGCCTCTTTATATCGAGGGCATCTCCGATATGATGCTGGATGACCAAATATACCGCAGTTAACACAGTATACTTTTTTATTTGGCTCCATCTGAGCCAGTTTGCATTAACCCGAGGCATGAATATCTTTGCATTTAACGCACTGGTAGTGCATGGCACAATTGGCAGCCAAATGCCCGAATCTTTGGCACCTATAACACTGGTTGACCTCAGTTTTTTAGGTTATATTATAACATATTAGATGTAGGATAAAAGTTCACTCTTGTATTAGTATTTTAATTAATGTTTGAAAAGTATTGGTTGATTTTCCTGCTTTTTCCAATTGGATTATAAAATAGATGATAATTTTAATGAATTCGAATTCGATATTGTTTTTTGATTAAGTATTATTGATTGATAATGTATAAATTTAGTCATTTGGGCTATTAAGTTTAGTTTTTTTTATTGTTTGGAATTGGCTTTATATTCTTTGAAAATTTAAACGATTATTGAATAAACCGCTTTTGAAATTGTTTGGCTACAGATTGAACGATTTGTGGAAGATGGTTTCTTGAGATCGAGTTCGATATGTCGCGCAATATGTAATGAATAATGAAACAAGTATTATCCTCTATTTTAATGATTATATTTTGTTTTCATTTTTAAAATCAAATTTTTAACAACAATTTTCAGTATTATTTCTTCTCAATATGATTATTTTTTTCAAATAAATTAACTTAACCTAAAATTTTTCTCAATTTTCTATTTTTACTTTCATTTCCCAATAGGAGATGTTGATTTTAAAAGTAAAGAAAAACCAAATATGTTGCATCAACTATCCACTGATCAAGCTTCCGTGACTGAAATATTGCTAGAAGTTTCTTTGGAAAAAGAGCCTGATGATTCAGCCGTTACAACGTGACTTGAAGAACTTGCTAAAAGATTTCCACCTAAGCTCACAGGTTTAACTTGAAATTTCATTGTCTTATGACACACCGGACAAAATGTTATATCATTCGGATTAACCATTAGACTACAAGAGCAAGATTTATCGTGGGTAGTTTTTGGCATTTCATCACAACTAGACGACGATGGGTCGCAGGAACAGATGCAAGTAACTCCACTTGAGATTGATGAAACCGATTTACGAGTTGGAACGTTTTTATCATGAACTTTTACTCCTGCAGCATCCGCAACACGTTCCATTTCTGTAATTTTCGCTTGAGCTGCATCACAAGTATCACTAATAATCGGTTTCAACGGATTATTTTGGAGAAGCCATTTTGCCAGCCAAGTTACTGGATCGAGTGGTCGTTCCACGGAGACTTTATACAATCCATCGAAGAGGGTCCCCATCAGAATAGTTTCACAACATAATTTAAAGGCATCTTCAAGTAATAAAGGTTCGATTATAACTGAAAATAATATAAAATTTGACCATTTGCAGACAAAAAAAAGTAGCTCTAGAAACTCAATTCAAATTCAATATATGTGAGAAAAGTAAAAATATTCATTCCGTTACTTACAATTAGGAAAGAAATAATGGATCTCATATCTTGCTATGCGCTCGTTGTTGCTTCCATGAACTACATTCCTTTGATCATTGGTACACGTTCCAAACATTCCTCTGACAGTATTAGGATAGCAAAGAATAGCTTCATCAGTCCTGCAAATGAGTTTTCAGGTACATAAACCGCAAAACTACTTGGAACCAATTAAATTTACCTCTCCGGTCCCATTAAACATTTCCAATCTTCAATGCAATTGTTCTTTGCCAAACACATCGCCTCAATGGGTCCTTCTGATAAGCTCAAGACCATCAAGTTGTATGTCTTTAAATCTTGATCGTCCTTATAGAAGTCAGATGCTTGCTCAGGAGTTAGCCGAACCATTTTCCGTTGCACTATTTGAAATCCAGCTTTTAGAATAATTCGAATGATATCGTTCCGATACGGCAT
Source organism: Odontomyia ornata (assembly GCA_963969285.1). Taxonomy (NCBI): domain Eukaryota; kingdom Metazoa; phylum Arthropoda; class Insecta; order Diptera; family Stratiomyidae; genus Odontomyia; species Odontomyia ornata. The sequence goes on along the minus strand of OZ017738.1, from coordinate 429,205,445 downwards.
TCCATCTGGCTTTATGATGGCTAATGTGGTTTCTAGGATATCTTCACATTCGGGTTTTCGTGGTTTGGGTTTTCGCGGTTTGCAAACCAAACGTTTCATTGTGAAGCGAGCAATAAAATAGTATTTTAAAACTAGATGAACATATGTCATTGGTTGAATGCATTATTGATTTTTAGGTGTCAAAATAGAAAAAAAATTTATGTTTTACAATTATTCGCATATAGATATAAAAATTGGCGGGTACATGTCGAACCCCACCGTAGACGCTCCCAAGCCTGTTTGAGAAAGGAGGAGGGAACCCCTTGTTTCTATAACCCATAGCTTCCATGGTTCCTCATCCCGAACTCCCTAATAAAATGATAGTAAATGCTCTCGGGGCTGCACATTGGGTTTACTGGTTCTCCTATAATGGGACATTAAATGCCCAGAAATTTTAATAACTGTAAATCTACATCTACAGCTCAGCTAAAAAATCCTACTAACACCTCCTTTGTGGGAACTTAAGAGGGTGAATTCCAATCTTCCGCACCTGATAACGGAATCGATGTAATAACCATATCGTCGGAATGGAGGTTGGGCGACGGGCTAGCTCCCCGTCCCTGGAAAACTTTAAAATGTTTCGAAACCTGCAGATGGGCCCCGGAATAGATTGGAATCACGGCAGCGACCTCGCAAACGGAAAAAGGACTATGGCATTGGATCCTGGAATGTCAGATCAATCAATTACCCTGGCGCTGCTAAGGACCTTTACAACAGGCCAGTCAATATCAATTAAAAATACTGGCAATCCAGGTAACGAATTGGACTGAAAACGACATTCAAGATATGAGATCGCACACAATATTTAAAAGTGGGAAGCCTACTGGAAAACAATAATTCGGAGTGGCCTTCATTGTGGATAGGGAGTTCAAATCGCACGTTATTGATTTTAAGGCAGTCAATGAACGGTTGTGTGCGATCCGTATAAAAGCGAAATTCTTCAAAATCTGGGTGATTAATGTTCACGCCCCGACCGAAGAAAAGGACAAAGAGACGAAGGAAACATTCTACAATCACCTGGAAAAACTGGTCGACTTATTGCCTACAAACAACACAAAAATTATTCTGGGTGATTTCAACACCAAGGTTGGCAATGAGCTATCTCATCGGGGAACGACTGGAGGATATAGCCTCCACGATGAAACAAATGACAACGGCCAGCGCTTGATTGACTTTGCATGTAGCAAAAATCTAGTAATGCATTCGACTTGCTTCCCACATCAACGCATTCATAAAATGACCTGGGTATCACCGGATGGCAACACACAAAACCAGATCGATCATCTTCTGTTCCAACAACGTTGGGCCTCCAGCATACTTCACGTCCGTACATACCGAGGAGCCAATTGTAACTCAGATCGTTACTTGATCAAATTAACTTATCGATGTCGCATGTCAAAGGCATATTCGGTGAAGACCAGTCCGTTACAAAAATTTGACATCGGCGTCTGTGGCCAAAAATTTCACGGAGACCCTCGAAAACCAGCTGGCTCCCATCTTATCAGACGCGCCGTTAAAGATGAGCAACGAGCTCTGGATGGAAGTGAAAGCGGCTATAAGACCATCAAGCCCGGTGCAAGAGGAATGATTGGTTCGCTGGTGAGTGCCAGAATGCGTTAGATAAAAAAAATCAGGCGTACAAAGAATACGTAGGCAGAAAAACCAGGACGAAGAGAGAACACTATGAAAGTCTCAGAAGAGTAGCGAATAAGATAATTAGGATTAAGAAAAGAAAATACTATGATGACCAATTGAGAAGTATAGATGTAATTTTAGCGAGCAACAACACAATACACGCATATAAAGTAGTGAAAAGCTTAAAACGTGGTTATCAGCCCAAAACCACGCTCTATCGCGATGACCTTGGCAATATAATCGCTGATGAAATCAAGATTAAGGAAAGATGGGCATCATATTTTAAGAACCCCCTTAATCCTCCACACAGTTTCAGAGCATCGGAGCCTATAGATGTCTGCGGAGAGCATCCATTGGCCCCACCAACTCTGGATGAAGTTTGTTCCATCATCAAAGCCCAAAAGAATAATAAAGAGCAGCGCATCGATGAGATTCCTGTGGAGATTAACAAATATGGTGGCAGTAGTGTTCATAAAGCTATTCACAAAGTCATCCAGCACATTTGGAAACAAGAGCATATTTCAATATAGAGGAGCGAAATTCTAAGGAACTTGTACATGCTAGGCGGACAAGAAATGGAAGGTGGTTGCACATCATCCAGGTAAATGGGAGCATGTATAAGAGGCTTGCAAATAGATACATTAATATAGATTATGGATCGTATTTTGTGTAGGAGGACTTTAACGTAACGAGGTGTTATAAGTGTCAAAAATACAATCAAAAAACATCAAAATGTGAAGGTGAGCAAATATGTGTAAAATGTGGAGGAAAGCATGACCTAAAGGACTGCAAAAGCACGATTGAGAAGTGCTCCAACTGTATTGGTAACAATAATAACGCTGATCATTCTCACAGAGCTGACTCTGTAGAGTGTCCGGAGTTTCAACGCAGAATATTGATCGCCAGGAGGAGCACCGACTACAACTTCGATGATTGCCAATCTTCCTTATCAATCAAGTTGAGCAAATTTAACACTCATGTATGCTAATATAAGAAGCTTAAGGCATAAGCCAAGTGATATTCAGATTTACCTGCAGCAAAATCCTGACATAGATTTGATTATTCTCAATGAAATCTGGATTTACCCAGAAGAAGCATGATTTTACAATATTGAAGGATATAATGTGGTATTCTCCTGCAGACCTGAAAGAGGTGGAGGTACAGCAATGTACGTAAAAAATACAATCAATTTCATTACCAAGAGAGTGACGCCTGATAAGTATAACGTAAAGTAAAAAGTAAAAAAATAAAATTAGGGACGTACTAAAATCCCAATCGTATGAATGCGCAAGATTTTTGCACAGTACTAGATACATTATTCTCAACTGAAAAAAATTTAATTACAGTAGCGGACACAAACATTGATGTACTAATTGAATCACCAGAAACAAGGATTTATAAGGATACGCTAGAAACGAATGGAACGGTAATCATAAACAACATCCAAATTACTCGCCCAGTGTCAAATACCTGTCTGGATCATATAGTAACCAATGATTTAAAAGTCGCTGAAAGCATGACATACATATTTGAGGACTGGCCGGAACTGGATCACCGTGTGTTAAAAATTGCTATTCAAGACCAAACCCTGAACAAACAGAGGCCGACCTAAAAAAAGTTCAGATATCTTGAAAAGGAGCTCTTTAAATCAAACATACGAGAGTTACTGGAAAAGCGGAAACCAAATAGTATTATTGAACTCAAAAATATCATCATATCTGCTGAGCAAAGTTCTACAATTGAGAAAAAAATCAGGTGTCGACAACGGACTTGGATAACGAAAAAAGTAATTGATGCAAGTATTAAAAAAAGGAAGGCATACATTGACTACAGGAAGAACAATGGAAACCAGGCTTTCAAGTTTGTATATATGCAAGCAAAAAAAGAATCGAAACGACTGGTGAAAGAGGCTAATTCTTATATTTCTCAAGAAGAATGGAAACAGCGGCTGACAACATCCGTGAAATATGGAAAATAATAAATGAAGTAAAGGATAACTCTTCAACCCAGGGTATATCACAAAAATTTCAACTGAATCCTGATGGGCCCTCAAATACATCGTGTCCACGCGATTCGGCGAACTCATTAGATAACAATTGGTGGAAGAATCACTAAAGAAATCGTTGCGTTCAAATACTACAAATATCTCAATAAATTCCATCCTTCACATTAATCAAACAAATAAAAAGGAATTCTTAAATGTAATCAATGAATTGAAAAAGAATACGGCGCCAGGCATCGATAGCATCACGATGAATGAGATTGATATAATAAAGGAGGACATCAGGAATGGGACATTTCCGGAATAAGAAAAACTTGCAAAAATAGTTCCTTTATTTTAGGGTGGTGGTCATCTCGACCCGAATAACTATCGCCCGATTGCACTGTTGACGGAATTTAGTAAGATATTTGAAAAAATACTAAACAATCGATTGGCTTATGATAGAGTTGAAAACTCTATCATAAGCCAACATCAGTTTGGTTTTCAAAAGAACAAGAGTACTTTGGATGCCCTAAATTCTGTCACACGTTTCATCAATCTAGGACTTGACAGAGGTGATTATGTCATCGCAATTTTTGTGGATTTGAAAAAAGCATTTGATACAGTTGATCATGATCTCTTGCTTCGTAAACTTGAATCGTACGGTATTCAGGGTAGTCCTAAGCAGTTGTTTAAGAGTTACTTGGAGGGAAGATCGCAAAGAACTTTATTCAACAATGTCCTGAGTGATCATGCACCTACGAAAACAGGAGTTCCCCAAAGCTCAATACTTGGCCCAACTTTGTTCCTACTATACACAAATAATCTAAATAAATGTGGACTGACACATTATATGCTGATGACACGCGTCTACTTTATTCAGGACGAGACAAAACTGCCATTGAGAACACTATCAACGAGGGTCTAGGAAAATTCCATCAGTGGTTAATTGGAAACAAACTAGTATTGAACACTTCAAAGACAAAATATATTGTTTTTACGCAAAAGAACAAAGGAGACATAGATATCGAACTAAATATTAACGGCGAAAAATTGCAAAGAGAGCTAGAAATGAAATATCTTGGTCTTATCATAGACCATCGTATGACCTGGTTACCACACATAAATAGCTTAAGAAGGTAATTAGCCCCAATAATAGGATTGTTATGAAGATAAGAGGATTTTCCAATGCACATTAAGAAACTTGTTCTAAATGCGTTTGTCCTGGCAAAATTGCATTATGGAGTACTTATTTGGAGTCAATCAGCAAAGCAACATTTAAACAGTATATCCAGGCTGCTGACCAAAGCGTATAAAAACATTCTGAAGCTGCCAATGCTTACTCAAACTAGTTTGGTTTACCAATTGGCAAAATCATTAACCTTTAGTCAAATTATTATTATGGAGAAAGCTAAGTTTATCCACAGAAATTTAAAAACTAATGGATCGGAACGAGCACCATTAATTAAGGTATCACAGATCAACCCATATAATGCGAGGCATGCAGTTCAATTCGTAATACCTTTTGCCAGAACAGATTGACTAAAGAACGATGCAACGAATGATGCTCTGCGTATATATATTGTTAAGGAAGCAAACTCACTTTTGGTATTTAAGAAAAGACTAAGGGAGCATTTAATTAGCACTGATTGAAGCGTGGACCTATAATTCTGCTTTTATGAGCCCAATATCTTAGGGCGTTCTTTTTGACCCTATCGGCGAGATACTGAAGTGACAGTTACTTAGAGTTTTTTTTTGAATGCGTCGTATTATATTGAATTTTTTTTATCTCTGAAAGCTGATCATGATTTTTTGGACTAGATGTTCACGAAATGGACTAGTTCACATTATATTGTGTGCCCCCTTATACCGATGTGTTAAACATTGTCTGGGTGGCACAAAGGACCAAGATGTGAATGCAGATCGCACGAGCGTTGTGCGACGAAGACAGAGTGATGGAGAGAGTGGTAGGGAATGGAGGTATTTCAAAAAGAAAAAAATATGCCGAAAGAGTGAAACCAATCAATTATAATCCACAAAAAAGGTGCCAAGCTACAGTGCGAAAATTATAGAGGCATTGTAATAAACATAAGCAGTCGAGCAGCCCCGTGGTGATCAGGAGTGAAGAGATAAGGTGGTCACCTCGTCGAAACTGCTTAGTTTGTTGATTTACTAGTGTAAAGTAAACTACATCCGTCAAGTTTCCATCTTTTAGGCAGAGATGAGTGGTTCACTTCAGCCACTTTAATATCTTTACGTTTGACATTCCCCTTGTAATGCAACGACCTTCTTCGGAGAAAGTAACGGTTGCTTTTTGTGTAATGTCGGCTAACTTTAACGAGGCAAAAAAATATTGAATTACTGTAGAGTAGCTTAATTGACACCTAATAGCACATTTCTAAAGATAATAAAAATTGATCGGCACGTCTTGTAGAGTAGAGTATGCGTGATAAGTATTTTGTAGTGTAGCTTCGTGGCTCGACAAGAACCTGCCTCATATGATCCCGCAAATGCTAGTCATCAAGCACGCGGACGCGGTCATTAAGCGAAGCTAGTTAGCTGAGCTCGGTGTTGTTTTAGCTCGCTGACCCTTGTGCCAGGCCATCGGCACCCGTGTCCAACACGGACATTAAGAAAAGCATTACAGCATATCACTACTTTGTACGGCGTACAAAATATTTTCTAAAATCTTAGAAAATAAAATCGGATCATACGCCAACAGTATTATTGGGGAGTATCAAGGCGGTTTTAGAGCAGGTAGATCGACGATACATCAATTGTTCATAGTCAAGCAGGTACTTGAAAAATGCTGGGACTTCAACATAGACGTATGCCAACCTTTCGTTGACTTTAAGCATGCATACCACAGTATTGGTTGTAAGGTACTGTACCAAATAATGTTTTGCTTTGGCATCCCAGCCAAATAAGTCCGTCTTACCAAAATCACAATGACGTCAACGACCTCCCAAGTCCGCATCAATAACCAACTCGCCGATGCCTTTGACGCAAATATCGGACTAAAGCAGGGAGATGGGCTGGCCCCATTGCTATTCAATTTGGTTCTAGAGTACGTCGTAAGGAAGCTACCTGTCGATACGCGAGGTAAATTACTATTAAATTTGAACCAAGAAGTAACCTATGCGGACGACATCAACATTCTGTCACGGTCATTAACAACTGCCAAAGAACTTTTCCTGAAACTCGACAGCGAAGCAAAACTGGTAGGGCTACAATTCATTGAAAATAAAACAAAGCTCATGACGCAGTCAAAGAACACATAAAATATCACACTTGGCGAATACAGTATCCAAAATGTGAGTGAATTTGTGTATTTAGGTGCCAAAATAACGAAAACGGGTAATAAAAGAGACAAAATACGCCAAAGAATACAGCTCGCAAATAAAATGCAATATTTTATTCAGTTTTGACGATCTTGAAGACCAGCTGCATACACAGAAAAACAAGGCTCCAAGTATGCAAATCTGTGATAAGACCTGTGTTATGCTATGGGTGTGCATCCGCGAATATATTGAACGCCTATGAGCGATGGTACCTGAGGCGGATAATCGGAGCGAAGCTTGACGGGCACCAGTGGCGAATCCGATACAACCATGAGCTGTATGAAATTTTCAACGAACCGGAGGTCTCAAGGATCGTAAGACTGCGGAAGCTGCAATGGGCTAGCCACATGAATAGTATGGACGAACAATAGATACCCAAAAAGGTATTCGTTGGGAGAACTGAAGGGCGGAGACCAGTGAGGAAACCGAGGAAACGCTGGTCTGATGCGGCCGATGAAGACAGTTCATCGCTGCTGGGATTTCGAAACTGGATGATGCGGTCAATGGACCGAGACAGTTGAAGGCGCTATTTGCAGGAATCGAAGGCCCGAGAGGGGCTGTAGTGCTAACAAGAATAAGAATAAGAAGGTACACATCTTAAGAACACTACTAAATCAAATATCAAAACCCCATCGATCCTACCACTGCATAAAAATTGTTCAAGGTCAAATGTTAAAATTATCGAGTTTCCGCATTAAACGATAAGTGCTGTCATAAAACTCCGACAATTGTTGTAGACCCTGCAATTATCATTTTTTGCCTACAAAAATTGTTGTTATATTTTTTAAGGTGAACTCCTCAACAGAACATTGTCTGGGTGGCACAGGTGAAGCGGCGAAATGTGAATGCACGAGCGTAGTGTACGAAGAAAGAGGAGTGGAGAGAGTGGTAGGGGATGGAGGTGCTTTAAGAAAAAAAATACCTATTCTGGGTATAACGAACTTTGTGGTCACTCCGGAGGTCACAATTATGCTTCGATTTAAGTCAAATATTCGAGAAGTTATTTAACTGGCCCAATCGATCGAGCAAAAAGAAAATGGTGGCTGTCTTACACAAAAGTCCGTGATTTCTGTGCTGACTAAAGTAAGCTCCGGCACAGCAGCTTATTCAGCTGTACAATTAAGTTCACAACAAAAAAATCCCGAGTCAAACTTTCTGCAAACTCATGGGACATTATTTAAAGCTAAAAAAAGTTGTTGATGACATTCGACAAAATGGTAGAGACTGGAGATCTCTAAACAAACTATAAAGTTTTGAATTTCAAAATGGCGGCAGGAAAAAACGTAAAAGTTCGAAGGCCTTTACTAGAAAAAAATTTATTCGATTCACATATAAGGTGTGTACAAAAAGAAAGGTGACCTCATATTTCGCGGGCAACGTACATTCGATTGTCGATTTTTTTATCTTGGTACACTCGTGACGAACATATTGTTGCGTGTTACGGTTCGCGGCCGAAAAGTTTAATGTCACGGGGAAGTGAAAACGGACTGTCTTTTAAATTAAATTAAAAGAGTTTATTTGCTAAGAATACACAATAATGAATTTCACTATTTCACAAATTTTATGTTTCAACTATCTTCAAATATATCGCGAAAATCTTATACGCTACTATCAATCAATATAGCCTTCAATTCGCGTTCTACTCTTATCGCAGTTTTACTATATGCCCCACTCATTCAGCTTCATTCAATCCATTTCCATATATTGGCGAATGTTCTGACGAGAACTACCTTGGATATACGAGAAATTCTGAATAGACTATGTGACGTCACTTGTTTACTTTCAGTAGTTCGCAGAATTGTGTGGACATGTAACAATATATTTGCAGTTTCAACTATATAATATGTTTAGTTTGGTGGTGAGAGGTATAACGGTTAGAAATGTTTTGCGTGCTTGACAATTTTTGCTATCGAGAAAAATAGATCAAAGATCAAGTATTTTTTGGCCAAAAACAACACTTCAATCATGCCTCAGCCACCATATTCACCGGATTTGGCCCCATGTGACTTTTTCTTGTTCCCAAAACTGAAGAGACCTATGAAAGGACGGAGATTTGCAACGATTGAGGAGATAAAGACTGCATCGCTGGAAGAGGTCGAGGTTATGCCGAAAAATGCTTATGAGAAGTGCTTCGAGGATTGGAAAAAGTGGCACAAGTGTATTGATTACTTTGAAGGGGACAACATAAATATTGACGAATAAATAAATAGTTTTTGATAAAAATACAAAGTCACCTTACTTTTTGAACACACAATTATTACATTAAGAAAAAAAACTAATCAGATCTTGGTATGTTGATTTTGATGGTCATATATAGTAAGTGCAGATTTCGAAATCGCGGTGGTTCAAAAATGCAATTTTTCTTCTTCTTCTTCATAGCTCTACTACTCCTTTTAGCTCTTCGCTTTAGAAAAAAAACTGCCATCCATCAGAAGCGTCCTTGAATTTCGAAATATGAGCAGCGATGAACTGTCTACATCGACCGAGTCAGAATAATGCTTCCTCGGTTTCCCTATGGATTTCCGCCCTTCAATTCTCCCAATGATTACCTTTTTGGGTATCCATTGTTTGCCTATATGATTCACGTGGACAACCCATTGTGGCTTCCGCAGTTAACATAGGGTCCACGTGCCACATCCAAAGTATAGCGCAGGTCTCATAACAGATTTGTATACTCGGAGGTTTGTTTTCCTTTATATGCAGCTGATCTTTAAGATCGTCGGAATTGCACAAAAGATTTTATTTGCGAGCTATATTGTTCGACGTTTAACGGTTCCTTAATCATCGGATTTCGTTATTTAGACGCCTAAAAACACAAATTTGACCACTTTTATAATATTGTACTCGCAAACTATAGTATTTAGGATATCTGAGTATTATCCCTTGACTGTATCATAAGTATTGTTTTATTTTTACAGATTTGTAGCAAAACGACGGGCATGAATGTACAGAAGTTGGTGATGTCTAGTGATAAAGGATGACATGGGTCAGTCAATGTTAGAGAGAGAGTAAAGATCGCTGGATCGGGCTGTTCTTTAACCACCATCACCCCTGAGTCTATATTATCATCTTTGACTATAAGTTGAATCCTGACTCTATATTATTGTATACAATTTTAGAAACGAATTCAAATAAAAATTAGATTATCGCATTTGCAGGTTCTATGAACTGCTTTTTTTGAATTTGCAATCTGAACTGATTATCATTGCTACGGTAGCTGCTGAAGAGAACCTGCTATAATTGTCGAAAGGAAACTACATCAAATTTGCAACAATATGCTAGAGCTTTCATGCGTTGCATACTTGTGCAAGTTTAAACATTCTCGATGTTGTTCATAATCATAAAGATTTACTCGCCAAATATGATCCCAATAAAATAAGTTAAAAAATTTCGTTTATCTTTGTATCTTAATTTTAGCCAATAACGTCAAAACCTTTAATTATCCTGTTAATTAACATTCTATCAAAACGGACAACTCCCACAAAAATTCTACACACAGAATCTTTCTATTCACTATCAATAATTTGCATAATTGCCACGCTTACATAAAATGTTTAATCGAAATAAAACGCTAATAAAAATTCCAAAACAGAAAAAACAACAACACAGGGAAATGCGCATGACATCAACACCACCGGACTAATCGACACACATGTGTCACTTTCTAGTGGAGGAGGCTGAGGTAGACCCTCACAATTGTGTTTATTTTAAATACTAGAAAAAATCATTAGAAACAATTTGGAAAATATTAGAATCACCAGTCCAAATCATAGAACCACATAGTCCAATAATTGGTATTAGCAGGGCGAAATCTCAACTCCCCCAATCCGAATTTTCAACAATTTCCTCAAACCCTTGTTACGTGACTTCATCATAATAATAAATAATCAGTTGCGTGTGAAAGTGTAAACAAAATGTTCAAGTTACTCGTGACCAAGTGAAAATGCTAGTGAATACGAAATGAGTGGTTTTTCACGGTGACTAGTGACTGTTTCGCAACTAGATCGACCGTTATCAGGTTGAAAAATTTCGGGAAATATGTCGATATGTACAATGTCAGTGGTGCACTATCGATTTTTCCCCACACTCGAGAGTGTATTTGTGAAAGTCAATGAATTAGGCCAGACGGTGTAAGTGTAATCGTCCTACGTGTAAACATCCTTTCTTACCATCCCACGTACATGTGTCAAAAAGTATCGTGGTACAGTATATGAGCAATAACGACACTTTACGACTATTCATGCTCAAAAACGGAAACATCATGACGTCCGAACGGATGCAATCATGGATGAAAATCGACATGATAAACGCTAAATGGAAATAGCTCCAACGCACTGGTCAACGCTTGTTCCAGTTTCCTACGAAGGAATTTCTTTCTGTGTATGTGTTAGAAAAAAATGACAGAAGGGATGTTGACGAATGCATCGGATCAACATCAAACGGACGAATTGAATTTCAGTACATTCACGGACTTATGTCGATTCTGCTCGATAAAGAGTGGTCCCGCCAAAATTCATTTGTTCGACAAGGAAGCTGAACAACGAAATCTTCTATTCAAAATACGGTCATTGTTGCCAACAAATGTAAGAATATTGAATTGTTAAATGATAGGGTTAAAAGCTTATTACATGAATTTTCAAAAAGGTACTTCTCAACGGCTGCTTCATAATTCTATGTTTTATAGTAACGATAACACTATCTTTTGAACAGGCCCCATGTTTTATTAACAAATAATTTATATTTATTTTCCTGTTGCATAAAATTGCCTACATTTTTTATCCAGCAATATCATACATACTCGTATAATCCCTCATGGTAGTACGTTTAACGGTTGGCACAAATCGGATAGAGAGAAGTAGACTCTTGTCAGAAGGGTTTTGTATTGAACCGGTATTGAATATGTTATATGCGACATAAGTAATGAGCAAATACCAAGGAATAATTCAATGATATGTACTCGTATTTGTACGTCAAATATTCGGTTTAAAAGAAAAACCATTGATATTCCAGTTTAAGCGGCCGTAATTTCATTGATATCTCACTAGCATCATTGGTCGAGTAGGATCTTAAAGATTCATGCTATTCATCTTATTTGAAAATGTGTGTCTGGTTAAATGAAAAACTCAAAATAGAAAACCCCTGCATTGTTGTTGTGATCAAAGAAAATTTAAATGCCTATAGCCTACGTTAAAATGCAATCAAAATTTAAAGACCTTGTATTAAACTACTTATTTCAATACCAAATCTCATCGAATTTAAGGGCAACCATTCAATCTTAATTTCAAATTTGAGAAATTTATTTATTACAAGTATAAACAAAATTGAGTAAATTTGGGCTTCTGAGGTATTTGATGTTCTTGTACTCGTACTTATAATGAACTAACTCTATGATTTTTTGGGTCACAAATAGGGATGGGAAAAACCGCACCGGTTTGACCGAACCCCGGTTTTTTGGTTCAAAAAACCGGTATTTTCTTCCCGGTTTTTTCTTTCAAATTCAAGAGTCGGATGAAAAACCGGATCTAGGCAGCATTAATAACCGCAGTCACTAGAGCGGCAAATTTCTATGTTTGATTGGCTCTTGGCATTAGTTGTTTGTTTCATTTCAATGCGGAGGGCTTCGCTTGGAGTGAGAAGCGAAGCTAGCACACGATACCGAATAAATGCAAAATGTTTGGGGACTGGACTGAAGGATCTTTCATCCTTATACTGCAAATGAATGACTTAGCTTAACAGGAAGCTGTCGGCTACGGCTACGTTAGTCTCTTATTTTTAACGCAAAGATGAAATACCCTTCAGTTCATTTTGATTTAAATAATTATTTGAGTAAAAAATCGAACAACCATTTATACCTAAAGTTAATCAATGGAAATAAATATATACCTTTTTTCTTTCAAAGCCGTCAGGCCTTGCTTTCTCGGGTAAGGAGATAGGTTTCGAGCTTTTGAGTCATCGTCAGTGACACTAAAGATGACTCAAAGCAGTCGAAATCCGTCTGATCACACAACAAACCAAGGCCCGACGGTTTTTAAAGAAAAAGGAGAATTGACAAGCGGATATCAAATATATAGGGTTTTCCAATAAGAGGTGTTATTTTGAATAGATCTTGTGATTTAACACCTTGCGACTTCTTCCTTTGGGACCATGTAAAAGAGAAAGTCTACGCCAACAGCCCAGCGTCGATTCAAGACCTGAAAGATGGAATTCGTGAGGCTTTCGAGGACATAGGGCAGTCACTTTGCGATTTGGTTGTGGAAAATTTCATGAAAAGGATATGGTTCTGTAGGCGGGGTCGTGGTGGGCATTTCTTCTTAACACTACAGCCCCTTTTGGGCCTTTGCTTCCTGCAAACAGCTCCTCCAACTGTCTCGGTCCGTTGACCGTGTCTTCCAATTCCAAAATCCGAGCAGCGATGAACTGTTTTCATCGACCGAGTCAGACCAGCGTTTCCTCGGTTTCCCCGCTGGCCGCCGACCTTCAGTTCTCCCAACGAATACCTTCTTGGGTATCCGTTGTTCGTCCATACGATTCATTTGTCCAGCCCATTGCAGCTTCCGCAGTCTTACAATCGTTGAGACCTCCGGTTCCTCAAAATTTATACAGCTCATGGTTGTATCGAATTCACCATTAGTCCCCGTCTAGCTTCGCTCTGATTATTCGCCTCAGGACCCGTCGCTCAAAGGAAGTTCAATATATTTGCGGATGCTTGGGTTAGGGTCCATGTTTCACACCCATAGCATAACACAGGTCATATCACAGATTTATATACTTGGAACTTTGTTTTCCTGTGTATGCAGCTGGTCTTCAAGATCGTCAATACTGAATAAAATATTTTATTTGCGAGCTGTATTCTTCGGCGTGTTTCGTCTCTTTCATTACCTGTTTTCATTATTTTGGCGCCTAAATACTCAAATTCGCTAACATTCTCGATACTGTATTCGACAAGTGTGATATTTTGTGTATTTTCATGACTGCGTCATGAACTTTGTTTTATTTTCGTTGATTTGTAGCCCTACTAGTTTTGCTTTGCTGTCGAGTTTCAGGAAAAGTTCTTTGGCAGTTGTTAATGACCGTGACAAAATGTTGATGTCGTCCGCATAGGCCACTACTTTGCTCGACTTGAATAGTAATGTACCTCGTGTATCAACAGGTAGCTTCCTTATGACGTACTCCAGAGCCAAATCGAATAGCAATAGGGCCAGCCCATATATTTGTGTCAAAGCCATCGGTGAGTTGGTTATTGATGTGGACTTGAGAGGTTGTCGACGGCATTGTCATTTTGGTAAGACGGATCAATTTAGCTGGGATGCCAAAGCCAAGCATTATTTGGTACAGTACGTTACGATCAATACTGTCGTATGCTTGCTTGAAGTCAACGAAAATTTGGTGTACGTCTATGTTGAATTCCGAGAATTTTTTCAAGTACCGGCTGGACTGTGAACAATTGGTCTATTGTTGATCTACCTGCCCTAAAACTACCTTGATACTCAGCAATAATATTGTAGGCGTATGATCCGATTCTATTTTCTAAAATTTTAGAAAATATTTTGTACGGCGTACAAAGTAGTGATATGCTTCTATAATTTTCGCACTGTAGTTTTTCACCTTTTTTTTGTGGATAGGGAATATAATTGATTGGCTCCACTCTTTCAGCATATGTTCTTGTTCCCAAATGTACTAGATGACTTTGTAAATAGCTTGATGAACACTACTGCCACCATATTTGGTGAGATCCACTGGAATCTCATCAATGCCCGGCGCTTTATTATTCTTTTGGGCTTTGATGATGGAACAAACTTATCCAGAGTTGGTGGGGCCAATGGAACCTCTCCGCAGACATCTATAGACTCCAATGTTCTGGAGCTGTGCGGAGGATTAAGGAGGTTCTTGAAATATGATCCCCATCTTTCCTTAATCTTGATTTCATCAGCGATTGTATTGCCACTGTCATCACGACTGCTGATGACATAACCACGTTTTAGGCTTTTCACTACTTTGTATGCTTGTCTTGTGATATTGCTCGCTAAACTTACATCTACGCTTCTCAATTGGTCGTTATAGTATTTTCTTTTCTTAATCCTAATTATCTTATTCGCTACTCTTCCGAGATTTTTATAGTGTTCTCTCTTCTTCCTGATTTTCCTACCTACGTATTCTTTGTACGCCTGATTCTTTTTATCTAACGCATTCTAGCACTCATTATCGAAGCAACCATTCCTCTTGCGCCGGGCTTCATGCCCGACCGTCTGTTCTACCACAGTCCTGATAGACGCTTTCACTTCCATCCAGAGCTCGTTCCTCGTCTTTAACGATGCGTCTGATAAGATGGGAGTGTGCTGGATGTCGAGGGTCTCCGTGAAATTTTCGGCCACAGACGCCGTTTGGAGCCTTTCGATGTCAAATTTTTGTAGAGGGCTGGCCTTTGCCGAATATGCCTTTGACATACGACATCGATAGGTTAATATGATCAAGTAATGATCTGAGTTACAATTGGCTCCTCGGTATGTACGGACGTCAAGTATGCTCGAGGCCCAACGTTGTTGGATCAGAAGATGATCGATCTGGTTTTGTGTGTTGCCATCCGGTGATACCCAGGTCATTTTATGAATTCGTCGATGTGGGAAGCAAGTCGAACGTATAACTAGATTTCTGCTGCATGCAAAGTCAATCAGGCGCTGGCCGTTGTCATTTGTTTCATCGTGGAAGCTATATCCTCCAGTCGTTCCCCGATGAGTCAGCTCATTGCCAACCTTAGCGTTGAAATCACCCAGAATAATTTTTGTGTCGTTTGTGAGCAATGAATCGACCAGTCTTTCCAGGTGATTGTAAAACGATTCCTTCGATTCTTCGTCTTTTTCTTCGGTCGGGGCGTGAACATTAATCAGCCAGATTTTGAAGAATTTCGCTTTTATGCGGATCGCACAACACCGTTTGTTTATATCCATGAAATCAATAACGTGCGATTTGAACTCCCTATCCACAATGAGGCCACTCCAAATTCTCGTTTTCCAGTAGGCTTCCCACTTTTGAATATTGTTTGCGATCTCGTGTTTTGAATGTCGTTTTCAGTCCAATTCGTTTCCTGGACTGCCAGTATTTTTAATTGATATTGACTGGCCTGTTATGAAAGGTCCTTAACAGCGCCAGGGTAATTGAGTGATCTGACGTTCGAGGATTCAATGCCATAGTCCTTTTTTCGTTTGCGAAGTCGTTGCCGTGAGTCCAATCCATTCCGAGGCCTATATGTAGCTTTCGAAACAATTAAAGGTTTTCCACGGACGGGGAGCTAGCCCGTCGCCCAAACTCCATTCCGGCGGCATGGCTATTACGTCGATTCCATTATCAGGCACGGAAGATTCGCCTTCACCCTCTTACGTCCTCACAAAGAAGGTGTAAGTAGGATTTAGTAGCAGAGCTGTAGATGTATTTACAGTTATTAGCATTTCTCAACATTTAATGTTACATTATTGGGGAACCAGTAAACCCAAAGTGTACCCTGAGAGCATTCACCACCATTTAATTGGGGGGTTTAGGATGAGGAATCATGGAAGCTATGGGTTGGGGAAACAAGGGATTCCCTCCTCCTTTCTCAAACGGGCTTGGGACCGTCTATGGCAGAGTTGTGGTGGTCGTTTGCCTGATGTTATTTTTCACTATTAACGGCGCACCTTCTTCTTTATAATGAAATAAACATCTGATCATTTACTTGTATTTAAAAAAATGGCATTTTTCTTTTAATACCAAAATAACACCTATTATTGGAAAACCCCTTTATAAAAAATTGACTACAAGAATATATGTACATTTAATTTTGATTCGAGTTTTTTATTTAAAAAATGTGCCAAGAGAAACCGCTTGAACTGAAGATGACGAAAACCGTTAATAACTGTCATATGGTTAGAAACAAATTATTTTTTTCCTCAAATCTCTTGTACAAATTTAAATGACATTGCATTACAGTTGCAATAACTTTTCTCTTCAAATAAAAAAGGTGAAATTTGTTTCATGTACCCCCTGTTTCCAAATTTTGAATTCACAACAATTCAATCAGTGCTAAACATTCCTTCCAAACCACTCCTCCAAACTAGACCTAGGGTCCCGACGGTGTGAGTTAAATGAGTGCATATGACCACGCACTTGTTGGGGCGACTTCAATGTTAAAGCGATCAAATGGGGCATGCCTCAAATTGATTCGCTAGGAAAACGAGTCCTAGGGACGGTGTCAGGACAGCACTCATTGTGCAGAGCACTGGCGGTACGCCGACTTTCTGCCATGTGTGGTGTGGAGGAACTATACCCGACGTAACATTCGCCTCGAAGTCCCTAGTACAGTGAATACACTATTGGAGAGTATTAGAGGACTACTCAGCCGTTGATCATCAGAACAACTGATTGAGATCTGTGATGGATGGTCGTCCGTGTTAAGATGGTCGTCAAGAGGCCCATTGAGATGCTTAGGAGAGGTGTGGCGTTCATGGAAGATTGGCAAGGGGCTGAAGAGCTTGGAGCAAAAGACGCAGCTTAACTTAAGTATGAGAAACATTACGTCTGCTTACAGCGCTTCTATGCCCCATCAAAGACCTCAAAATGGTAAGCCTCCACTGTACTGCTGGTCGATTGTCCGCAAGGAAACAAGAGTGCTCTCCTCAGACAGTCTAATAGGGAGATGCTTGCATCGGTTGACAAATGGAACCAAGTGGCACATTATGCTCGAGCATTTCTAAAAGAAACAAGTTGGGTGGACAAACTTAGGCTCATATCAGAAGGGTTTTGTTCTGCACTTCTCCAAAATGCAGTCACCAGCAATGAGTAACGTAAAGAAACATGTCAAAGAGATATAGTAAGATGTGTAGATGTAATGTCCGTAAAGGACTGCAGCGATGGTCTGCTGTCTCGGCGAAAGAGGATGGTAGCATCCACCGAGATTGGCCCTTGTCTGGGGACGTGTGAATGCGCTGGCAGGCTAGCGTTGCGTTGTCGTGGGTTCTTTTCCCCAGCACATGACCCACTGCAAAAATATTTTTCGCATCCACGAATTTTCGGGTCGAAGAATTATCGACCGGAGTCGAGAAAGGAAGAGCTATTAAATTGCTGACTCAGAAGACAAATCGGGCCTGGAGGAAACGGACGGACTAAAAGGGACTTTGTCGTTACCGACGATACTTATGGCCCACAAATAAGTGTGGGG
This sequence comes from Odontomyia ornata, assembly GCA_963969285.1. Classification (NCBI taxonomy): domain Eukaryota; kingdom Metazoa; phylum Arthropoda; class Insecta; order Diptera; family Stratiomyidae; genus Odontomyia; species Odontomyia ornata. The sequence goes on along the minus strand of OZ017738.1, from coordinate 429,187,261 downwards.
CGTCCAGGTGGAAGCGGTTCCCCCTTGCACCCTCGCAACCGGATCAAGATCCATATGTAGACGTGGCGATATATTTCTCATTTAAGTGAAAAACTCATACAAACATAATTTGCATGAATTTTTCCATTAAATGAGAAATATAAACGTGGCCAATTTATGCTATAGTATTATGTGATGAAATCACATAAAACTATATCATAAAAGGGCACGCGAGCGTAGGGCCACTCCACCTCACAAGAGCACCCGAAACGCATCACAAGGGGAGAGCTCGCCCGATGGCTAGATCATTCTAGTGGAGGCACCGGTCATCATTGCGAGTCCTCTACCCGGTCAGGCGTTACACAAGGAAAGACTGAGGGTACCATTTAATTCAACATTTCTTTATTTTTCGGTTAGGTGCAAGCATTCTGGTAAATTTACGTTTCTGGCTGATATATTTAAATAGATAAATAGTAAAGATAAACTTCCCCTCAATTTTTCCTTGTGCTTAAAATTATGAAATAGATATGTTCTTTTCGGTTCAATTCAAAAGGTAACTTTAATTTTACTTCATTCGTTGCAATTTTTCACGTTTCTATTAATTTAGTATTGGTTTATTTAAATAAGGATAATAATCTTGGAAGACACTCAGGTCATTTTGGAATGCCATTATAGAGTTCACATTTAAATTCGCATGCAAAAATAAAGAAAACCATAAGGGTAATTAACTCCGCCATAGACGGTCCCAAGACCGTTTGAGAAAGGAGGAGGGAACCACTTGTTTCCCCAACCCATAGCTTCCATGATTCCCCATCCGAAACCCCCCCAATTAAATGGTAGTAAATGCTCTAGGGATGCACATTGGGTTTACTGGTTCCCAAATACTGTAACATTAAATGTCGAGAAATGCTCATAACTGAAAATACATCTACAGCTCTGCTACTAAATCCTACTTACACCTTTTTTGTGAGGACGTAAGAGGGTGAAGGTGAATCTTCCGCACCTGATAACGGAATCGACGTAATAACCATGCTAATGGAATGGAGGTTGGGCTACGGGCTAACTCCCCGTCCCTGGAAAGCCTTTAATTGTTCCGAAACCTGGAGATAGGCCTCGGAATGGATTGAACTCATGGCAACGACCTCGCAAACGAAAAAAGGACTATGGCATTGGATCCTGGAATGTCAGATCACTCAATTACCCTGGCACTGTTAAGGACCTTTTACAACAGGCCAGTCAATATCAATTAAAAATACTAGCGGTCCAGGAAACGAATTGGACTGGAAACGACATTCAAGACATGAGATCGCACACAATATTTAAAAGTGGGAAGCCTACTGGAAAACGAGAATTTGGAGTGGCCTTCATTGTGGATAGGGAGTTCAAATCGCACGTTATTGATTTTAAGGCAGTCAATGAATGGTTGTGTGCGATCCGTATGAAGGCGAAATTCTTCAAAATCTGGCTGATTAATGTTCACGCCCCGACCAAAGAAAAAGACGGAGAAACGAAGGAAACGTTCTACAATCACCTGGAAAGCCTGGTCGACTCATTGCCTACAACCGACACAAAAATTATTCTGGGTGATTTCAACGCTAAGGTTGGCAATGAGCTATCTCATCGGGGAATGACTAGGGGATATAGCCTCCACGATGAAACAAATGACAACGGCCAGCGCCTGATTGCCTTTGTATGTAGCAGAAATCTAGTTATACGTTCGACTTGCTTCCCACATCGACGCATTCATAAAATGACCTGGGTATCATCGGCTGGAAACACACAAAACCAGATCGATCATGTTCTGATCCAACAACGTTGGGCCTCGAGCATACTTGATGTCCGTATATACCGAGGAGCCAATCAGAACCATGGCAGAACAGACGATCGGACATCAAGCTCGGTGCAAGAGGAATGATTGGTTCGATGTTGAGTGCCAGAATGAGTTAGATAAAAAGAATCAGGCGTACAAGGAATACGTAGGTAGGAAAACTAGGACGAAGAGAGAACACTATGAAAATCCCAGAAGAGTAGCGAATAAGATAATTAAGATTAAGAAAAGAAAATACTATGATGACCAATTGAGAAGTATAGATGTAAGTTTAGCGAACAATAACACAAGACAAGCATACAAAGTAGTGAAAAGCCTGAAACGTGGTAATCAGCCCAAAACCACGCTCTATCGTGATGACAGCGGCAAGATAATCGCTGATGAAATCAAGATTAAAGAAAGATGGGCATCATATTTCAAGAACCTCCTTAATCCTCCGCACATCTCCAGAACATCGGAGCCTATAGATGTCTGCGGAGAGCTTCTATTAGCCCTAGCAACTCTAGATGAAGTTAGTTCCATGATCAAAGCCCAAAAGAATAATAAAGCGCCGGGCATTGATGAGATTCCAGTGGAGCTCATCAAATATGGTGGCAGTAGTGTTCACCAAGCTATTCACAAATTCATCCAGTACATTTGGCAGCAAGAACATATGCCGAAAGAGTGGAGCCAATCAATTATATTCCCTATCCACAAAAAAGTTGGCATGAGGCATATCACTACTTTGTACGCCGTACAAAATATTTTCTAAAATCTTAGAAAATAAAATCGGATCATACGCCAACAGTATTATTCGGGAGTATCAAGGTGGTTTTAGGGCAGGTAGATCAACAACAAACCAATTGTTCACTGTCAAGCAGTTACTTGAAAAATGCTAGGAGTTCAACATAGACGTACACCAAATTTTCGTTGACTTCAAGCAAGCATACGACAGTATTGATCGTAACGTACTGTACCAAATAATGCTTGGTTTATTAGTCCGTCTTACCAAAATGACAATGACGTCGACAACCTCCCAAGTCCGCATCAATAACCAACTCACTGATGCTTTTGACACAAATATCGGACTAAAGCAGGGAGATGGGCTGGCCCCATTGCTATTCAATTTGGCTCTGGAGTACGTCATAAGGAAGCTACCTGCCGATATGTGAGGCACATTACTATACAAGTCGAGCCAGGTAGTGGCCTATGTGGACGACATCAACATTCTGTCACGGTGACTAACAACTGCCAAAGAATTCTTCCTGAAACTCGACAGTGAAGCAAAACGACTAGGGCTACAAATCAACGAAAATAAAACAAAGCTCATGACGCAGTCGAGGAAAAATACCTCAAATACGCAAAATATCACACTTGTCGAATACAGTATCGAAAATGTTAGCGAACTGTGTATTTGTGTATTTAGGCGCCAAAATAATGAAAACGGGCAATGAAAGAGACGAAATACTCCGAAGAAGCTCGCAAATAAAATATTCTATTCAGTATTGACGATTTTGAAGACCAGCTGCATACACACAAGAACAAAGCTCCAAGTATACAAATCTGTGATAAGACCTGTGTTATGCTATAGGTGTGAAACATGGACCCTAACCCAAGCATCCGCAAATATATTGAACTTCCTTTGAGCGATGGGTCCTGAGGCGAATAGTCTGAGCGAAGCTAGTGGTGATTAATCTCTTATTAACTGTTTCAACTGTTAGTATCAACTGCCTATACAACTCCGTTATATCCAAAAAATTTATCTCTTCTTCTTTATAACACCTTCAACCTTACAGCACTTTTAAATAAATTTCAAGGGACCACCACTCATTATCTCGCACATAAGAAGGACCCCTGTTATCATTTGCATCTACTACCCGCATCATCTCTTATCTTCCTTCACTCAACATTCTTCGATTACACTTCGATTTTCGATTAGTGCACTCAAGTATTCCGCTACCACTTGGGGGTTGCGACGTGTTCACAGTGCTGATTCATAACAGACTCCCCGCCTCTTTTCCAATCCAACCGAATCTGCCTGCCACACCGGTGGTTTTCTACAAAGTATACTCATATAGTATCCGAACACAAGCCGAACAGCAAGCCTCGGTAGCAGGTAGGTAGGTAAATGCTGATGCGAGGATTGGCGCGAATATAAATATATACTTCGATAAGAGATTTCAGGATTACCATATCTCAAAAAATCAATAACTTTGCAGAAAAACAAATTCGTTCCATGCAAACTTTTAGTTTTTTATTGGGATCTGGCAGCACTTCCATGCTCTGAAATGCGTAAAAGAACACGTGCGTCGGAAATTTTATTTGCTTTGATTTCTTTCTTGAACGTGCCAGGCCTGGGCTCAGCTGACGTTCCCCGGATCAGCTGACCGGCCCCTGGGAAAATTCAGAAAGTGTGGACCACTGGGTAAATGGAAGGTGTGGGTACTAGGTGAATTTACTATGATTTTTTAGCACCCAAGCAAATTTTCCTCTTCGCTTGTCCGTCATCTACCGTATCATCACGCCAATACGGTGGATGAAGAGGAGCCCCTTGCTCAGCCACTGTTGATTGTATTTGCAATGCAATCCGTGGAATGCTGTTTTTTATCAGTGTTCACATGTTAGTATTTTCAATTGGAGATTTGAGTTGTTAAGTTAATAAAAAAATAATAATACATAGAAAAGTTAAATCATAATGAAAAGATAGTGCAGAGAAAATTTACGTTTAATATATAAAAAATAATATAAATTTATATTTCTAATAAAAATTTAACAAATTTTTTTTTCTATCTATTTTCTATAATTTACAAAAATTTAACTTTGAGTAATTAAATTTTTCAAATCTGCAATTGAAATTTCGGAACAGTGTTATGCCAGTTTTCGGGCAGTTTGCTTAAATGACTGCTCGATAACTACAAAGATGTGTATTTATAAAGAAAATCCATTGTTTCTCTGTTTTCAACGGTAGCCATTTTGTTGCGAACTTACAAAAATCATGAATACCCAAAACATTTATGTTATTGATCTTATTTGAAAATTTTAAGAAGATTAAATCAAAACTGCAGTGTCTGATTCGATGGAAAGTCTATAAAATACCAAAACCATGTGTTATTGTTGTTGTAATTGGAGAAATTTCAAATGGCTATTACTTCCGTGAATATCGAATTTCGTTGACTTTAAGGGTACCTATACGATTTTATTGGGGAAAATGTGAAGTTCAAAGATCATACTGTTATTAACAAAGTTGAGTGAATTTTGGCTTCTAAGGTATTTTTCGTTGTTGTGCGTATGAACATCTACCTCCTTAGTTCTTTTGAGATTTTTCAGATCAAAAAACCACAGGTGGTTTTTCGTGTATTTCCCCTCCCTGTGCACCCCTCGAAACAAAAACTGCCATTTTAAGAACTGTTTTGAAAAGCTCTCAACAAGACCTTTATTTGATATCCCTATCAGCTACCTTTGATGTTTTTTTTTTTCTGGAGGCCACTCCCCTACATGTTGGGACCCCTCTTTAATGTCTTAGAAATTGCTATGACACACGGACGGACGGGCAGACAGGTCGCGATTTTAGTAGTGTTTTTTAAAATTATTTTAAGAAACCCTAACAAAGGACTCACAGTAACCGAGGACGTGAGGGATGGGGGAGAACTTTCCTAGATATCTCTTTCCTCTCTCCTCTCCCGCTAGAGGAGGGATCCCCCAATTTGAAGCTAACCCAAAACTTAGGCTTAGAGGCTTAGCCTATAATAATATGTACAACCGTTCCAAGCTATGGTCTCAAGTTGACAGAGGAGGTGTTTAGTGGGTAGCCCCAAACTCAGGATATAAATAGCCTTCACCTCACAATCACAAAAAAATAACAGCAAAGCTGAATCAAATGCATATGTTACTGTTCGATGAAATACGTAAAATTTGGAAACGTCTAAAGTATCATGCTAAATTGTTCATAAAACGAACTTATCGCAATCCAATTTAAGAATTCTGAGGGAATGAACAAATTGAACAAATATTTATCGCACGTTTGATCTTGTATTGATTGCCAGTCAAAAGTATGACCACCGTCCTTGCCAGGATACGAAATGGCAAAAGTTTTTAGCTTTATGTATATACTCGTCTCGTACAAGTACAACAGTGCCTAACATCTTTCTCTTTTCGTTATTTCTGTACAATAGTAATTTTTTTATTTTGAAATAAATGACACAGATCAATACTATGCTTATTACTATCTGGTCGAATTTTAATGTTGAAATTCTTTTCTTGCCATGTCGTAAAATGAAATTCAAGCATGTTATACGATCCTCATATGTGGTTAGATTGATGGCAATACCCAAATACACGAAACTGCGTGAACGGCGAATATGATGCAAGTGAGTCTCAGCCATACGTGGAAAATCGAAATTCGTGACAACATTCACAGCTTGTACATCGATACCACGTGTAAAAAGATCAGAGCAGACTAGATTTCTGCATAGCCCCTGCCAAAAATCATGGAAAACACGATTTCTATCCACTTCAGCACAGAGCTGTATTTTCACTCCCCTGGGAGTCAGTAAATGCTCCAATTTCAATGTAATTGACTATTGCAATTCTATCATAGATCACTAGAACTCTTCACAAAAACTCTGTACATGAATTAATCGCGAAACTCGTTACTACACTTTGAATGCAACTGCTCAACTAACGCTCCGCGCTTGGCAGTAGGCCATTCAAAAGAGGAACCTGGACAGGGGATACCACTCCTCTTCAATACCTCTCGCAAGTATAGTAAAATGGATGCGTTACGCTTCAGAGTTGAATGAAAGTGTCGTATTTCACTTCTCCGCCGACAGCAAGTGACGGTTCAGTCCCAGAGATGCTAGTTAACTCACTCACGACTTGTCAATATCAGTGGCGGTTTCATCGTAGAGATCTGCCATCCAAACTTATCAGCTAGTCTGGAAATATGTATAGGGATGACAAATCTCTGTGGGGTGTCGCTCCGCGGAATCGGCGGTTATTCCATAATAGCGGTTCTCTTTTTTTTGGAGCCTAAATACACAAATTTGCCCGCAATTTCTATAGTGTATTCGCCAAGTGTGATACTTTGTGTATTTAGTTGTTTTTACTCGACTGCGTCACAAACTTTGGTTTATTTTCATTGATTTGTAGCCATAATAGTTTTAATTCGCTGCCAAGTTTCAGAAAATATTCTTTGGCGATTTTTGTGACCATGGAAAAAGTTTAGATTAGTGTTCCATAATGACAGCACACTCACATTTTCATCGCGCTGGTTTATTTCGAAAATTCCTTGGCATTAAGCTCACTCCATCAAGATGCAAATGGTCCCATGTTCAGCAGATTCAGTTGAGCTTGCGTAAAGCAAGGTAAACTGCCACATCGATGGGTGCGTTATGTAGACGATATCTTCACGATCATCAAAGAGGATCAGGTCCAGCAAACTCTCACGGCAATCAACTCAATACACAATAACATCAGTTTCACCCACGAGCTGGAGTCGGAGGGGCGGCTACCATTCCTTGACGTAATGGTATGTAGAGGAGCTTATGGATTGGAATTCAAAATATACCGCAAACCAACGGACACCATGCGGATAATTCCTTTCACTTCGAACCATTGCCAACAGCAAAAATGGGCGACATTTATCTGGCTTGTGAATCGAATGCTCACGCTTCCATTGAATAAGGAAGGCCTGAAAAAAGAAACGTCCCACATTTATAAGCTAGCCGAGTGGAATGGATACCCTACGGATGAAGTCACCAAATTGATAGCCAAACGAACGAAGGAGATCTTTAATAAAAAGTTCACAACGCTAACTGCGGAAGTCGAGCAACGGAAGAGGTTGGTTGTAAAGTTTGACTCAAGGACGGAAACAATGAAGAGGGCTATGAAGAACGTAGACGTCGACCTAGTTTATACGAGCCGGGCCACAAAAATACAGAACTTGCTTGGATCAACCAAGGACCCCATTCCCAAAATGGAGCGGAGTGGAGTCTACAAGGTATCGTGTACGAAATGTAATGGATGTTAGATTGGACAAACGAGGAGATCACTAGGTTTCAGATGGAATGAACACTTAAGGGAAGCAGTCAACAAAAACAAAAAGCAGGATGCAAAAAACTTCAAATCAAAAGTAGCGGAACATATAGTCCTTGAAAAACATGACATCACTGCGGACAACGTAAGCATGCTGAAAACGGTTACAAACGGATGGAAGCTTGATGTAGCAGAAAGCTTAGAGATATTCAATCGGTAGACGCAGGACATTTGGAACGGCGACCCAGGTAACGGATACACCTGGCTATTCAAGCTTACAAAATAATGAAGGTAGTTAAGTAGTAATTAAGGAAAAACAAATTTTTGAATGGTAAAGGATCAGGTAATTAGAGATTAAGTAAAAGTACTTTGAGGGATTAGATGTAATTAGAGATTCATATTAATACGTTAATGAGTTTAGTATAAATATTAGGACACATAGTTTAGGGAATAGTAGTACTGAGGAAGTTCTCAAGTAGAGAACGAAACAATTGTATACTAAATTTAAAATAAATAGTAGAATTAAAGGGTATATACTTTCTTTCACTTTTTTTTATTTGAAAGTTCTACTAAAGGCGGAATATTTTTTAACCAGTGCAATTTGCTGAAAATTCTCTAAAGTAAACTATTTAACTTTTATTTAAATCTTCAAGTAATCGTGAAGAAATTCTCGCTTTAGATATAAATTTATGAATTTTTTTTTTCGAATTTATTCAATGAACGTTTCAGTGGACCCCCCGCATTTGTCATCGAGCGCTCGAAGGACCATGTGGGGTAAGTACCCTTTTATTGTGTTAATTTTTTTTCTTGTATTTATATTTCAAATTTTGCGTACTTATATAATTTAAATCTTACTGCGTTAATTTTTTTCTTGTATTTATGTTTCAAATTTTGCGTACTTATATAATTTAAATCTTATTGCGTTAATTTTTTTTGAATTTATATCTCAAATTTTGCGTACTTATATGATTTAAATTTTATTGCGTTAATTTTTTTTGAATTTATATTTCAAATTTTGCGTACTTATATAATTTAAATTTTATTGCGTTAATTTTTTTTTTTGTTGTATTTATACTTCAAATTTTGCGTACTTATATAATTTTAATCTTATTGCGTTAATATAATGGAGTGCTAAAGTTAACGCCAAATCGGTCTTTTCTTTCCTTCCCCTCTGACCGGGTATAGGACCCGGTACGGTGGTAGGCTCCCCTCATAAAATATGAGCCAGCCTGTGGGTACAGATTAATCCAATGTAATCCTTCTTGTTTCAGGTGATGTCGTGGGTTGAGTGGCCCTAGCAGAGTGCCTCTTTATGGCATAGAGTTATGCATTCAAATTGTATAATTCTATGGCATAAATTGGTCACCGGGGTACTCCCCTTCTGATGGGAAAGTTCATGCAATTCAAATTGTATGAGTTTTCCACTCAGAAGAGGAATACCTGGCCACTGCAACAGAATATATATGGATTTATTCCGGTTGGGTGGGTGCGAAGTGGCTCCACCATCACCCGTTTGTCGGGTAATGACGAGGTCACCCCAAGTCCGCCTTTCTTTTCAGGTTCCACTTGTTCTCGTAACAAGTTATATTTCCCTCTGTGTAGTTATCTACAATTTTTGCGACTTCGGCCGCCTCTTGATCAGCAGTCCAATTCGTGAATGCGAAATATTTTTGTAGTGGGTCCTCGTGCTGGGGAAATGAACCCGCCCCACGACACCGCAATGCTAGCCTGCCAGCGCATTCATGCGTCTCCAGACGAGGGCATTCTCGGCAGATATTGTCATCTTCTTCTGCCGAGGCAGCAGAACATCGCTGCAGTCCTTTACGGACATAATGAAATTCCTCTTATTTACTACATGGGGTTCTGAAATGCCCGGCTGTATCATCAGTCGTGAGCACGAGACAGACCATCGTCTCTAGGTGTCCCTACAAGGTGTCAAGATTATTGGTGGGTAGGTAACTACTCAGGGTTATTGCACTAATCGTGCCCCAGCAACTAATAACTTCCGGACGTGTGCTGTCCTCGGACATCAAAATCGTTTGGACCTGCTTTTGACTCATATAGGGTTATCCATTTTTCGCTTGGGAAAGTAAAGCTAAAGAAAACACATAAAATATTCAGATGGAAAAGAAATTTTTTATTCTGTATAAACGTTGCCATTATACGTGAAATACAACATCATTCAAATGTCTTCCACGGGACCTCTTACAGGCCTCAATCCTTTTGAGGTAATTTTCAATGATTTTCGGCACATTTCCGGCAATATCTCGGCCACAACTTCATGAATATTGGTTTGCAATTGCTCAAGATTTCGAGGATTGTTCGCGTAAACACGGTCTTTTGCATAGCCCCATAAAAAGAAATCCAAAGGTGTTAGGTCGCAGGATCTTGCGGGCCAATTGACATCACTCAATCTCGAAATTACGCGTCCTGGAAATTTCTCTTGCAAAAGTGCTCGATTAGCCTGTGTTGAGTGGCTTGTGGCTCTCTCCTGTTGAAACCACATGTTTTCCAGATCATAATCTTCAATTTTTCTCCAAAAATAATCGGTTAACGTCCATCCATAGCGGTCAGAATTGACTGTAATGGCTCTTCCTTGATCGTTTTCAAAAAATACGGGCCAATAACACCACCAGACCATAATGCACCCCAAGCGGTCACTTTTTCCGGATGCAAAGGCCTTTCTGCGATCACCTGAGGATTTTGAGATCCCCATATGCGGCAATTCTGTTTATTTACGTAACCACTGAGCGAAAAATGAGCCTCATCACTAAAGAAAATTTTGTTCGAAAAATCGTTATCAATGGCTTTTTGCTCAATCACCCAATTCGCATACATTCTACGTTGTGTATGGTGTTGAGGCTTAAGTTCTTGAGTGAGTTGGATTTTGTACGGATGGAGATGCAAATCCAAATGCAAAATTTGCAAAAATGAGCCGTAACACAAGCCCAAATGTTGAGCACGTCGAGGAATTGACAAATTCGGGTCTTCATCTACACTTTGAGCAACGACAGCGATATTTTCAGCAGAACGAATGTTGCGATGATGCACAGGCCTTGCAATATCAATAACTGATCCAGTCTTTTCAAATTTTCTCACTGTGTTCGAAATTGTTTGCTGTGAAGGTCGATTATGTCGAACGTAATCGGCTCGTAAAGCCCTAAATGTTGATACAGCAGATTCACCATTTTTGTAATAAAATTAAATAATTTTGACGCGTTCTTCGACTGTTAAACGATCCATATTTCTAAATGGCGAACCTTCAACTAAAAAAAAACACGCTTTGGATGACATTTAATTCTAACAGACCACGAAATGGATAACCCTGTACTTTGGTGGTTTACCACCATTGTATGACTAGTAAGGCCTAATGATATTAGAGTCCCTATGTGTAATCGGAAGTTTTTATCCCAACATCCTATTTGCGGAGGATTCTGATCTGCACCCCAAACCAAGCGGTGTCAAAGTGTCTTTCAATACATGGATTTTGATTTCATGTGATTGTTTGCTGAGCTAGTCCATGACTGTCCATGACAAGACACGCGCTGCTTGTGGGTCAGAATTCAACCCTGGGCTGACAAGTCGTAACTTGTGAAAACTTGCTCGGGAGGGAGCACTTCCGAATCTTGATTCTTATAGTGTCTCAAGAGAGTAGTCCCTCTGACGCAACAGGAGGAGTGTGCCATTGGGTCCTTGTACTGGGGGAATGAACCCACCCCACGGCACCGCAATGCTAGCCTGCCAGCCTATTCACGCGCCCCCAGACAAGGGCATTCTCGGCGGATATTAACATCTTCTTTCACCGAGGGAGCAGACCATCGCTGCAGTCCTGAACGGACATTTTGATACCTATCTGTCACTACACTGCGGTGTGCTTGGGTTTGTTTTGGGGAAAATTTAACTTTTGCATCTTTATCAAGTAGAGATGGGTCAACTCGATTTAACAAACCGAGTTAACTCGAGTTGCACTTAAATCGAGTCAACTCGAGTTACGCTACTTCCAACTCGAGTTGTGTTTCTCAGTCATCGCTCTAACTCTGGGCAAATTCGTAGCATATGATTTGTGACCAAGACAGCTCGAGTTGCGGTTAAATCGAGTCAACTCGTGTTAGGCTATTTCCAACTCGAGTTGTATTCTAAGTCATCGCTCTGCACTTTGGCCAAATTCGTTGCATTTGATTTAGGACCAAGACAGCTCGAGTTGCGGTTAAATCGAGTCAACCCGTGTTAGGCTATTTCTAACTCGAGTTGTGTTTACGTTATCGTTCTGGTTTTTGGGGAGAAGTCGTTGCATATAATTTTTGCTTTGTTTAATGTGCGTTCGTACCCAGCAAAAAATTTGAAGCGCTTCCTAAAGAATCACATTTGAAGCACTCTGTTACCATATCCAAAGAGAAGTGCTTTACAATCGCTTCACTTTAAGCTACATTAGATCATATCAGCTTCATATGAGGCACATTTGAGGCATGCATGCACGGGCTTCCAACGTGCTTTTAAGGAAGCTATCTGATAGCGTGCTTACCTCTGCGGACATCTAATGTTAAAATACATATGAAGTATAAGGGACTTTGGAGCACTTCATTGCTTTATGAAAAGCGCTTCAGAAACACTTTTTTAGCGATGTCGATATTGTTAAATCCTGGAGGTTCTTAAGAATGTACTTTTTGATGCTATTCTTATTTATGTAAAACACTAATTCTTACTTAGAATTAACTACTTTTTTTAAATTTTACTTTGAATATGTATACTGTTAAATACCTACCTATTGCGGAGTAATAATGAATTAATAGATAGTTTATTTTTTCTTAAACTTGAAAAGACTGATTACTGGATTAAGTATAAATCTCATTGTGTCTCAAGACTTTGACCGTATAGTTTGTAATTGAAAGTCAAGTAAAATTAACTCTTTTCTGAATCATAGTTTGTTTTATTTTTTACCTACGGTAATAACTATTTTGTTAATCATTGCCTAGTGCAACACAAAACACACAACAAAAGAGAGAGTGTTGAACCCATCATTACACTATCTATCCTACCCACTATCCAAACATCCATTCAACTTAAACCGATTTTCCAACCACACAAGCATTCGATTTTTCCTATTTATATCGGTTTGGCTAACTTCTTGAACTCGGTTGAGGCAAATTTTAACTCGGTTAATTCGATTTGGTGTAAACACGGGCTCACCCATCACTACATTCTTTCTATCTAACTCGATTTAGTCAACTCGGTTTGAACTCGGGTTAGCTAAATTGTAACCCGAGTTAACTCGATTTAACGTAAACCCGAGTTCGCCCATCACTACTATCAAGGGCACCCTCAATATGATGCTGGTTCTCCAAATATACCGCAGTTAACACAGTATAATTTTTCTTTTGGTTCCATCTGAGCCAATTTGCATTCACCGGGGGGTATGAATATCTTTACGTTTAATGCATCAATCGTGCATGGTGCAATTGGCAGCCAAATTATCAAAGCTTTGGCACCTGTTACACTGGTTGACCTCAGTTTTTTCAAGACGTGCCCGCCTCGTTTGAAATTTGTACCAAATAAAATGTTAACATTTTGCCTTCAATAGTTGATCTCCCTGTAGCAAAATTGTTCGAACTAATGAATTTAACAGCTGATGCTGCTTCCTGTAACATTTCAAGGAGATTAACTGTATCCTCCCCACAGTCCAGTCTCTTTAACAGAAAGGCCTGACTTTTCTCCACCTTTCACGTACGAGTATATGTGAAGCGGAGAGCTTTCACACTACTTAGATCATTTTTGACTAGCTTGAAATCAGCCAGTGCTTTTGTTTTTATAGTAAATTTATCTGCGGCCACTCTCTTTACTTCGAAATTGTCGATCTTGTGTTCGGCTCTGCGCTGCCCAATCACATTAATCGGAGGAACTTTTTCAATAGCCGTATCATTTTAAAGAGAAAAACTAGCAGACACACTGGTTGGTTTCTTCTTCTTCTCCTTCTCCATCTCGGTATCCATATCGTTATCCATCGTAGCAAGTACCGCATTGTAGTTTGCCCTGTCGTTTGCTCCTCCCGCGCTTTGTATGATATCAGCATCATTAATTGTTGTCATTTTCGCATCTTCTATTGTTGGTTTTTTTGTTTGTTGAGCTTTTTGTGTGGCTACTTTATTTTCTCTCGCCTTCTGTGTTGTGGCTTTTTATTTTCCGGACGTATTTTGGGGCTTAATCACTTTAGTTTTGTTGACGTTTGATAATTTACGAATCATTTGCTTTAAATTTTGGATTGAGAGTTTCATCCCTTCGTTTTCTCTGGTAACTCTTTTCAGTTCTTCGCTTGATAGCGTCATACGCTTCCCATGATCAAAACTTTCTTGGTTGTCTTTTCTGTTCATTATTTTTTCATTAGTTGCATTTGAAATGCTAGGCCCCGGGTCCCCCAGCGGTCGGAAGCCGTCAGGCTCCTCCATGCCCCCGGTGAAAAAACGTTACTTCTTTTTTGAACAACTTGAGACTTCTTTGTAAGTAAAATCCAGATATTTGATAAATTGTTTGAATGATTTGGCGATGGTATAAGTTTTAAAAATTTAATTTCGAAGTGACGTTTTTAAAAATTATTGACAGGAGCTTTTAAAAAAACGTTATATAGCTACGAATGCTAGACGTAGAATTGTTCAGCAACGCAATAAAAATCTTTTCATTCGCCGCAATCTGGAAACTGGGCTCATTAAATCAAATCGTCTCAAAAATGCGATTGCTTGACAAAACCATCCCCGTTATGGATAAATCTTTTCTGAGATCAACTACCCGCCTCACAAAATCAAATTGCCTCATCATAATTCATCTTCTTTAAATGCCTCGTTTGATCGTTCACCACGATTCCTCGATTCGTTGTCCTGGCAATCAACTTCTTTGACCTGTTTCGCTCGGCAAGTGTAAATATTCTGCCAAACATATTGTATTTATCATGTATAAAATTTTCGATGATATTTCAGGCTACCGTTTCTAATTTTTTAATCGATTGTTACAGATTACTAAAGACGATTATTTGCCAAAGAAAATTTGCGAAAGATGTCTTATCAAGTTGGAGCAATTATTTGAATGGAAAAATATTTGTATACAAACGGATAGTGTTTTAAGAAATTATGCGGAATCAATGCGAGCCGTAACAGCAACCATCAACTTTCAGGTAATACGCGGACAGGTATGGCATTTCGATATCTATGCATGATTTTTAGATAAAATATTAATTAAATTTACGAAGATTTTACAATTAAATAGTAACAATTAATTAAAATATTGAACAATTTCATACAAGTATCTTCGTTTACTGAATATACTCGTACGTGTTAATATCGATTATCGATTAATTTAATATCGTACCTTACTTCCACTTAGTATCCTTTGTTATACGAATATAGAAGAGGTTTTGGATTCAGTTGGCATTTAAAGGAAATTCAATTGGTATTTCTAAATACTTCCGGCTTAAATATCGCCTTCATTTAATTTAACAATGCGAATATCTTGTCCTCCCCGCGCCGCTTGGAAAAGTTGCAAATATCTAAAGTTATTTCCGTGCAGCCTTCTCTGATAAATACTTAAAACGAACATTTAAGTACTTAACGAAACGACTATCGATCCCAGTTCAGAACGGGTACTGTCTCACTCCAATTATTTACACAGCACACCACCAACCACCCCCAACAGTAGAATACTCGTACATGCTGCAATGGTACAATTTTTGTAATTTTTTATCATTCCCCTGTGAAAAGTTTACCGTTTATCGCTCATAGCTACCAGAGGTGGTAGAGCCTGTGACCTGTTTGCCACCCTCCTTGGCAAATATTTCACTACTCCAAATATATCATACAAATAAAACGATTGACGACCATAAAAATATTGAGTACGAGATAATTTTAGGTTCGCGAGGGTAGGGAGTTTTCTTTCCTTCCACCCGCTCGTGGTTGGCAGGGATAAGTTGTCTTGGGACTGAGTTTGGAGTCGGGACGTACCCGTTCCATTATTTTTGTCAATTCGTACAATCCCTATTAGAAATCTCAGTTCAGAAATTAACATTATGCTCTTCTCATAGTCTACGTACCTCTCTCAACATATCCCCCGTAGAAACTTATCCGTCGTGCTCCCCTGCTCGCTTTCAAGAAGACTTTATTAAATTCCACCAGTGAATTTAGGGGTGCATTAATAATCACTTTCACTTTACTATACAGTCATCGCTCCCACTTGTGAGCGTATGCTCCCCCTGATACACTTTTATTACAAATGTACGACGTCGTACGCTCCATGTTTGTATCTTTTGCCTCTTCGGCTGAACGGTAGATTGGGTTGGGGGAGTCAGTGGACGTAAAAGTAGTAGAGCCTGTCGGTGAGTATGTTTACTAGACACCATCATGCGCATATGACATTTTTCGTATGGAACACATATTTGTGCACAGAACAGCTACATAGCTAGTCAAAAGGACTTGGCGGCTCAAATGATTTCATGTTTTTCCTTTTCTTTCGATTTTCGCCATGCAATGAATCCTCCACCGCCTCCTTTCACCCAACCTTCGGTCTATTGTGGTGGTGGCTTTGGTATTGTGTGAGTTTGCCTCATTTGAAATGAAATGAAAGAGCTCACCGAATCAGGAGTTATTAGCGAAAATGAAAAAAGGATACAAAAGCTGAAAAGCATTTGCTGCTATAGTATTTCGATTTATGTTTAATGATAATATGTTGGCAGGAACAGCACTTCTCAAAGTATAATATTTTGAAAAATATCTAGAAAACACTTATCACTATTATCAAATAATAAGTTTGTATGGATTTTTTTTAAGAAAATTTTTTCTTTTAAAATTTTTGAGAGCTAGAGAAATGTTTATGATAAATGAGTCAATGCTCGTTCATCAGCACTATTCGGGGGATAGCTCTAATGACATCTTATTCACCAAAATTACCATGTATTAACGGAAAATGTAAGGACTACTTTGAGCTCTCATTAAATTAGGAGATTTTTTCGAAATTTACATATATAAGTCGGTTATGCTTTATTACACGCGCATAGATTATTTTGTTTTTATCATGGACTCGCAGTTCTTAAAAAGAGAAAAATTGTTTCATCATTTTGTTAGATCTTCATCTTATTGCTTGCATACAAGCGATGATCGATCAAAGCAGCCACTATTCTTCTGAGGAACTCTTCCCAAAACAATATTGTGCAATATCACTTCGAAAATCCCTTGATTATTCTCTTCGCGTATTGTCTCATGTATCATCCGGACTGTTGCTTCTTTTACATACTCGTATTAAGGGTGAATCAATTCCCACTTCATTCATCTGCTTGCATAGTACTCAAACAAAATTTAAATTTATGACCCTATTCTGGTATCGTCACGATCGAAGATGAGTTATCAGTGCTTATTATTTGTTGCTGATGATGATGTCATGATTTTTTTGGATGCTTTGATGATATGATTCATCCTTTTTGGTTTAAATGACAATGTTTGGACTTATTGTCAGGTGTTTGCTGTTGTTGTTCTGGATGAGATGAGGTTTTGTACTAAAATACTAAATTTTGCAAACAGATGACTATTTATAAGATTAATCTTTTCGGAAAGTTTGATAAAGATCGAATAGTATTTACAGAAGTTATAGCGATTTGAATTTTGCTGTGTTACTATGGAGCAATATGCCCTGTATTACTATGGAAACATATGGCTATGGAGCCATATGCGCTTTTTACCGACTTAGACACTACAACTATGCTAGAATTTGCATGAAAATATCAGAAGTGATAGGTATCATGAAAATGAGTACATACAATTGAAACAAGTCGAAGAGGCAGGAGAGAGCTCCTAGCAAAAGGGCTTTGTAACCATTCTAGGATTCGAAAAAATAGGCCATGAATCGATGATTACAGTATAGAAGAGTGGCCCCTGAAAAAAAATTTCATGAAAGGTAGCCGATATGAGTATCAACTGAAAGTTCTCTATGAGAGCTTTTCAAAACAGTTCTTAAACTGACAGTTTTTGCTTCATGAAAAATGTGTTTCCTCCCTCGCGAATGGACACCCGTGATCTAAAAAATCTGAAAAAATTATCAAAGGAGATATTCATGGGTATAACTATAAAAAATACCTCAGAAGTCAAAATTCGTTCAACTTTGTTAATAATAGTATGATCCTCGAATTTCACATTTTCTCCAAATAAATCGTCTTTGACATGTTTCTTGATTTTATTCGTTGCTGGTTACTGCATTTTGTAAGTTAAGTACAAAACCCTTCTGACATGAGCATAGGTCTGTCTACCCAACTTGTTATTTATTGTATGCTGTTTTTTAATCATTTTTTGGGGGTGATAAAATACATCTTAACTTAGATAACTGCGACAGTAACTCACGAGAATCATTGAAATTGTAAGAATATATGAAAAGATTCAATATTTGACCTGCAATATAGGCTTATGAAATCACAAATTTTAGGGTTCTATGGAATATCATTACAGAGCCCTATTAGTCTCGAGACCTGTATGCTCATCCATCCGTTCATCTTTCCGGCCAACTGTCTATCCATCTGCCCGTTCATTTATCCATCCGTGCATGACAGCACTTTCTATCGGAAAGCACCACAGCTTCAGTCATGACTCATCACATACAGATCAGAAGTGGTGACCTCTTCAAAGTTTCCGTACAAAAAAAAAGGGTTTTTAAAGGTGTTCCTCCATATATGGAGGTGACCCCTTAACGTTTCTTTTGACAGGGTAGCCGGCATGAGTGTCAAATGATGGATCTTGGCAAAAACTTTCAGGATAGAGCGATAACGGTGTTGAAGGGAGTGAACGGAGACAAAACATTTGAAAAAATTATGTCCTCCTCACGATTAGACATCTTTGAACTTAAAAATCTGAATAAATCTAGGATCGTGGTCTTTATGAGTACATGGGCAACAACTACCTACAAACTAAATATTTTGTAAGCTTTTTTTAGTAAAAGTATGATTTGTGAACTTTAAAATTTGTGATAAACTCATATTCATTAACCTTTGTAATCGGTGCACAAATCCTGTTTATTTCATAGT
Organism: Odontomyia ornata; assembly: GCA_963969285.1. Classification (NCBI taxonomy): domain Eukaryota; kingdom Metazoa; phylum Arthropoda; class Insecta; order Diptera; family Stratiomyidae; genus Odontomyia; species Odontomyia ornata. The sequence goes on along the minus strand of OZ017738.1, from coordinate 429,168,401 downwards.
AACAGAGTTTAAAATGAAAATAAATAAAATGTGCTACTGGGGAAATAAACATTTCCAAGCTGCCTGGATGTTGCAGATATGAGGGACATTCAAATAACATGTAAAAGAGCCTTTTACTCTTGAGGACTTAGAAAGTATATCGAAGATAAGCGCAGCGTCGGGAAGGGTAGGAGGGAACCCGTCTAAGTGACACAAAGCCAAGCTGATCGCTTGACCGGTTTGTTTAGTTGTCCTCACAATGAGTGAAAGACAGGTTCATCTTTCAGTTGCAGAACGCATCATAATAAAGGCTTGAGTTGCATATCAGTCAAAAGGCGCACTTAACCTATCCGGAACCTCTTGCCCTTGAACGACAATGCCAGACCTCACACTGGAGCTATAACAATCTAAAAAATAGGTTAAATTCATTGGACTACATTTGATCACCCTCTTTATAGCCCTGACCTTTCACATCGCGATTTTCAAATGTTTGGGCCTCTCAAGGTAGCACTTTGAGGAAAGCGATTTGTGAACGATCTAACTTTTAATGTTTTTTTCGTAGCCAGTTTTTTTTATTCTATGTGTATGGCAATTCACGTAACTTTAAGCAAGTGAATACAGGCCGATCTTCAAATAATTCATACAGCTCGTCGTTGTAACGTAGTCTGTAATGATTTATAAGTCTACTTGCGAACGCGGAACCGACCTCTCATCGGTTCTAGAGGTTAAGTCTGAGTAGTGCCAACGGATGGTACCAACCGGTCAACCAATCCGTGCACCGTAACCCATTCACGCGGTGGCTGCTTGTCGGCCAGCTAGATCGGAGAGGATTTCGGTCGCGGGTCTCCGAATGGGTTACGCTCCTTTACAATATCCAGCCACCTGTACACGCCCGTTTTCAAACGCGTTACAAAAACAAAACCATACGGAGAGGAAACCTATTCTACGTTGCTCCGTATTTCTTCATTAACCAGTCAAAAGTACAAAATCTAATTTTTATTTCGCGTTCCCGAATTTCCGACGCGGTACCGAAAAGTATACTACGTTAACTCAACCCAACGAAAGCTACGTTAAAGAAAAATCAAAAACAAATAAGGTACCGCGTACCGCGTGCGACGCGAAACCGACCTCAGCGGATTTTTTCCAAACCCTACCCTCGCGACGGCATACTTACCCTGCACTTCATTTCCCGCTGAAAAGCAGAACCACTGGAAAGGAAAGTCGATTTTTTTCGTTAGCAATTCATTTGTTTATTTAAAAGTATAACATATCATTTGCTTATAATCTTACAATTTCGAACTACTTATTCTTTAGTTTGATATTATAGGTATAGAAACTCTACTAGACATCTATTAACTTTCTTTCATCGCTTGTTATGTAAGTATTATCCTTATTTAGTCTTACCTAAATTCTATCTAAAGATTACAAAATTTACAAGAGTCACATTAAAAATAATATTTATGATGCAAGTAATCAATGGTATGCATAATTGGTAGATTGTTTCAATCTTTATTTCAAATTCATTAAAGAGAATGATGTTCATCCCAAAAAGATCGGTAAATTGAAAATTAAGGGAAATTATTCGTTTGCTGGTTGACTGGTACCCGGAAATATTGTAAAAATCGTCAAATTATTACGTGATCAAATGAAAAATAGAGATTGATCGTGGTACCGAACAAAACCTGTACATAATAAATATTATTTGTAGAGAAGAGTAAGACAAAAGGAATTTATATTTTTAATATTAATAATAATTTATCGAAACATGATAACTAATATTTACTAGTGTCGTCGTAGTTTCGTTTTCCCAGTTTGTTCCCTTTTCAATACTTTCACATCAATCGAATTTAGGTATATATAAATTGAGTTAAAACTTTATCGTAGAATTAATAATTCTTGTTATAATATGGCACTCAAACTAATCCGGACTCGAATGCAGAGCAATTTGACCTATAAATTACGAAACCCGCTCTTTCTTCCTTGCATACTTAGTAATTTGGGCGTGGTTTTGTACTGAAGTGCATCGGATGCCGCTGAAGGTATTTCACGTGATTCCACTTGAATTAGTCAGGATTAGATTGATTTTTTTGTGTATGAGTACTTATACATGATTTGTCGCATTATTTTCATTTGCATTGGCATGCAACCCTTTATGTGCTTTGACCAGCGATGGCTCCGTAAAAATCTATTATATACTTCGCACTATACATTGGGATCTGAATGTGCAATTTTGTGGTTTGCTAATATACCACAAGCTGGTCAACGACTTTTTTTCATTTATTGCATTTATATAACATGAATGCACATTTATTGCATTTATATAACATGAATGCACAGCCATATGTTCTTTTAATATAGAAGCTACTGTATATGAAAAGCTTTATGCTTTTGATAATTTGCATTATATCTCACACTTCTACCTTTCGGAATCTGAATGTGCAGCTTTATGACGTCTATATGCAATGCCGGTTTTCAATGATTTCCCACACAAATTACACGTAAATAAATCAAGATTTGAATCTGAAGCTTCATGTTTCTTAAATACATTGGTGCTATTTAACGACTTTCCACGTAGATTGAACTTATGCAAATCAGGATTGGAATGAAGGCGCATATGCTTTTTCAATGCCCAGAAATTCGCAAACAACTATTCTATTCGTTTAAAACTAACCTTCAACAGCCGGTTGCCGAGCGTGTGTCCATTAAGAGCACGTATCGCCATTGCAGCTTCCTCATAATTCGTCATCGACACGAATCCGTACCCTTTTTTTTTGTTTTTGCACTCAAACTAAACCGGACTCGAATCGACCGTGGAGCAGGTTCTGCGTACTGAACACGACCACTGTTAGCGATACAAAATCGAAATATTACACAGATCTCCGAAAATTTAAAGAAACTTCGGGATTATACTTACATGCGACCACTCCGTATTTGTGCTCCTCGCCCGTCTTGTTTGATTCCTGCTGCGTGGCGGCCCTTCAATCTAACCTCCTTCTGCGTCGCGGCCACTACCTCCACACTTCAATTTCCATGTGGCTGTCACATTCTGTTGGCATCCGACGACAAAATAGACGTGGGATGTGCACTGGTCGCAACCAACGTACAATGACAAGCCACCTAGCAGCGAAGTGTGTTGGTAGTGGGCACCAGCGGCGTCGCATGATTCATTACAAGTCCCCAATCTGTTCCTTGTTTCACTGGGCTGTCGATTTTTTGGAGCACTTTGCGTTCAAATATGTCCACTGCCTTTTTGGGTTCGCTCGCCAGAGTCCGTGTTTCAGTTTCATATAACAGTACACGTTTAACTAGTGATTTGTTAATACCGAACTTATTTCGCCTGTGCACAACTCTGGACCTTAGAATGGGGCGCTGCTTCCATTCAGGTTGGCTCCAACATAAGCAAAATTATTCACACTTTTGAGATTATGGCCTCCTATGGTCAGATTTTGTCAAACTGGAGTCCTGTTCCTCGTTTAAGTTATAAATTTAGTTTTGATTTCACTAGCTCATAGGACAATTCGGTTTGCTTCAGATTCTAGGCTCAGAAATGCTCCTTTGGTATCTGAGATTGATTGCGCCAGAATATTGACATCATCAGTATACGCTCCTTATTGTGTGGACTTGAACATTAGTGTATCCGAGGTTTCAGCTTGTACTCGTATCTTCCTGAAAACGTGTTGATTGATTCTAGTTAATTATTTTTTTGTGCGGTGCACTTCTGTCAACACTGTTGTATGTTTGCTTGAAGTCTTCAAAAAGTTGGTGAAAATCGATGTTATATTCCCAGCTTTTTTCAAGCACCTGCTTTACTTAGAATATTTGGACTACTGTAGACATTCCACTACCAAAGGCTCTCTGATACTCTCATATAATACATTCAGAGTATGGCTTTCTATAATTTGGGAGAGCATTTTATAAAACGTTCACACTTTAATTTGTCCCCCTATTTGTATACAGGAGATATTATACTTTTACGCCAGCCCTCTGATAACTGCTCCTCTGACCATATTCTGCATATAAGTCGATGCAGAAGGTTGCTTAGATGGGGATTCTTGCTCTGGAGCCGTCCTGCTGGTATTTCATCTATTCCAGGAGCATCATTTTTTCTGAGGTCCCGTACTGCTGTCTGCACTTCGTCTCTGGTTGATGGTAAGACTGGAACCTCTTGCTCTACTTCTGGAATGTTCACAGCATCAGTATTTGCTTGGGGACGCTGTGAATAGCTTCTGGAAATATTGCAGACATCTGTTTATAATCTAGACTGTGTCACTTATGATTGCAAAGATTCGTTTGTGGAATGAAGCCATTTCTTAGTTATTTAAAAGAAGTAAACGCCAATCTGACTTCATGTTGAGTTAAGACCTGCGTATGCCGACGTTGCAGAATCGCAATGATTCGAGTAGGTTAATCGTGGAGGCCAAAAGCCGGCTTAATTTGTCGCGCAATAGATGGATGAGTATGAAATATGGAGCTTATTTTGCCTATGTTCAACTCCGAAATTTAAAATGCGAAGTAACGAGTAACTGATTTTACTACCGCGCTTGTGGTAAACCTGCGACCTTGAAATTCCCTTCCCCTTCCCTAGCATCCTTCCTCTCTTCATTTATATATTTACCATCACTCTAGCTTGTTCAGTTCGCCTGCTGTGTCGTGTTGAGTAGACGTGTGTTGGTGGTGCTTGACATGAAAATGTAGTAACGAAATCAAGAGCAACGCGTCGCGATAAAATTTTGCACCAGATTTGGCGAAATGCTAAAACCGTAAAAGTGCATGACGATAGTGCTCTTGCAACAGCCGCCTACTTCGCCCGATATGTCACCCTGCGGCTTTTTTTTTGTTCCCTAAAACAAAATCGGCCAAAGGCACCCATTTTGAGTCGATTACAGACATCCAGGCGGCCGTGACGAGGGTACTCGCGGACGTCCCAGTCGAAGCGTTCCAGGGAAAACGTGCTGGAATCGTTGTATAGCTGCTCAAGGGGACTTTGAAGGAGATAGCAGAGTTGTAGAATGATTTTTAAATTATTTAAATTTAAATTTTCATAGAATCAGTCTCATTACTTAATTGCCACAATTGTAGATCTTAGTAACGGAAATGTAAATCTGTCAGAGATTAATGTCCTCCAAATTCTCTCTTCAACGCATCTTCCCGTATTCTTTGACATAAACTCTGTAAAAATCTCTCAAAATACTAGCAAACAAGTACATTTTAATAGTAAGGCAAACTGGTCTAATTTTAAAAACGCCCTAAATAACAGAACTTCTTTAAGTCAATAGAACTCTATAGATTCTGTAGTGAAAATAAATGGAGAGATCACTGTATTTAAAGAAATTATTTGGAACGCTATAGATTGTAGATTTCCCAAGAAACGAATGCCCTGCAAACACACTGAACTATTGTAGATACTGAGACACTAAAGCTTGTCCAAATAATTACCTTAAGGAAAATAAGGCAGAAATCAAGAAACAGAACGACAAAACCTGGGTCAATAGCCTTATGTCAGCTACTCAAAAATTCAACTTTTCCGAAATAATCAGTTGAATTGTATAATTCAGAACCTCCAAAAATTATAGAAGCTAAATCGGAGGTTGAAAGGTAACCCAGGAGGTATTCTTTACTAGTAGACACGGCTGGTGAAAAAATGTACTAAGATATGTAGGCATTCGGTCAAAATTACCTTAAATCATGTCTGAGCCTTTTTACGCTTCCATTCTATCGTCACACTGTGAATTCGATGTATATATGCGCTGGCAGGCTAGCGTCTGCGGTGTCGTGGGGCAGGTTCTTTTCCCTAGCGTTAAGTTGCACTACAAGTTATTTCTTACATACACAAATACGCAGTGTGAAAACCGAATGGAAGCGCAAAAAGCTTCAGGCATAACTTCCGGTAATTTTGAGTGAATGCTTACCTGTCTTATTCCCCTCCATGCTGACAGAAGAGCGACGTCGTCCATGACGAGAAAAATTACGGTGCACAATAAGAGGTGGAACATCCTGATGGAATTGGTGCGCCCTCACACCTCTCTCTCCTAGATCTAAGGTCCCGATCGTGGAGTTCGCATGCAAGGACTCTCCATCCTTGGTGAGAGCCCCTACAACAGCAAGAAAAACCACAATGTGGTACCTGTGTTAAAAGAGGTTCCTCGCCATTATTGCAGGTCTTCTACCCGGTTCTTTTAATCCGTGAAGGAAGAAGACCATTATCTCATCTTTAGAAATTCATATTATTTATTACTTGCCCTTGACAATATTTATTATACATTCTCACAGCATAATTTCTATCCAAGCTATGTATTTTTTTCATTACTTAGCAAACTGTCTGGGAAACATCCTCCAATTGTTTTTTCTTCTTATCTCGAACAAAAAGTGACTGTGGTCATGAGAGTTTGTTACACTTATCTAATTCACTTTTAAAATCTTCTTATATTTCGGATACCAATTTCAGCTTAATCTTCAAACACAACTAGCTCCGATATGATTTTTCCCTTACACTTTTACGACGTTTTTCCATGTTTTAACATGTTTAAGCAAAAAACCGGTATCATGTCTTAAGGCTACCTTTATTACAGGTCAAACATTGGTTAGATACCGCAACAAAAATAACTACAATTAGTAACTCTAATAAGTTTGATCCCCACTATTACAAGTGGTAATTCTATAGTGTTAAATACCCAGAAATTGATTTCTTCTGCTACGTACATCCTTGAAATGGGTTATATATATATATATATATATATATATATATATATATATATATATATATATATATATAAATACAATATACTATATATATATATATATATATATATATATATATATATATATATATAAATATATACATATGTACATACATATATACATAGATGTATACATATATACATATATATATATATATATATATATATATATATATATATATATATATATATATATATATATATATATATATATATATATGTATATATATATATAAAACAAGATATAAAGAATACTTACGATCTTTCTTACACAACAAGTCAGACTCCCATTATGCGACACACCTACAACACCACGCACATGAGCCTGACCCTATAACAAGCTCGATGGCATTGCTACACAAACAAAACAAAGAGCCGAGACTTGACATTCTAGAAAGGCTTGAAATATATAAACATAGAAAAACAGACGGTAACATCATCAACGAACAACTTATTACAAATTCCGACTCAATTTTTTCAGTACTCTCCTCCGAACATGGAAACGAGATGAAACAGAACGAACGGACATCCAAAGACCCAAAAACCGGAAACCTAAAATTCCTATACTGACATAATTTAGTACTTATTTAATTTAGTACTTACCTGCTTAACCCATCCAGCACCTATATAAAGTCATATTCTTCCACACATCCTTTAGGCGCTGAAGATGATTTAAAGAAATCAGAACATGCCTGCCCACATAGCAAAGAGGGGGCCGGCGGCTTTTCAAGAAAAAAAAAATCATAAATAACTTAGCCTAATAGTGTTCATACGAAGTTTTCCTTAGGGCTTTTCCTGGACTTCAGCAAATAATTCGCTATATCCGTTGTATGATTATCTGTTACTACCCTGACTACTTCAGCTATGTCAGGAGTGGCCAAACCGTGGCACATGCGCCAAAAGTGCCGCATTGGTGATTACAAGTGGCGCATTACATCTTTGCGCTTATCTATTTTTTGAAAAGCTGCCATAGCTGAATTCATCTTAAATTTTCAACATCAAAGTGATCATTACCTTCGGTAATGTTCAATTTCTCGGTTTCTGAAACTTAGCATGGAAGTTGTGACATATTAACATCAAAATATTTTTAACGGTGTTGACTTTGCATATTCCTGCTCCAATGATCGTAGACACCGCGCATTAGCCACACATGTTTGCAGTCTCGTGCAAAAGAGCGGCAAGCGTTTGATATGGTTACTTAGTTCTGTGTGGGCAATCATAGCGTGAAGTTTGAAGTAGTGTTTCATTGAGTGTACTTGTGTGGTTTTTGAATTGTACAAAAAAATGACCAAAAGAAGTCGTGGAAGTGATTCTAAGCGCAAATTCAATGAGCAGTGGGGAATGAGTTGCTTTTTATAACAAGCTCATCAGGAAAACGATTTTGCATTGTTTGTGAAAGTACTCTTTCACATAATCAAAAACATGATCTCAAGAGATATTATACAATACAGCATCAGATTACTACAGAAGAAAAGATGAAGCTTGTTCTTAGGAAGAGATCAGAAAAATGCAAAATGATTTTCAAAGTAAGTAGTGAAGACTTGGTAATGACAGAAGTGTATATGAAATCACTTTAGCACTGGCGAAAAAAGAAGCCTTTTTCTGATGGAGAAGAAATTGTTAAACCTTGTCTTCAGATATTTGCACGCTATCTTGGCAACAAAGGATTTGAAAAGAAAGCAGACGAGCTTGCTTTTTCAAGATAGACAGTAATGAGACGTATCGCGGAACTCGCTAAGAATGTATCTCAGCAACTGGAAGATCTTGTCAATTCATGTACTTTCTTTTCACTAGCATTGAATGAATCAAAGAACTTATGTGATGTTGCCCAGTTGAACGTTTTTATTAAAGGAATTGTTCACAGTTTCAATGCCTTCGAAGAACTTTTCAGTTTGGAGGCATTGCATGGTAAAACGAGAGGATCAAACATATTTGAAAAGGTAAAATGATAACTAGAAAATTTAAAATTAGATTACTATAAACTTATTAGTATGCGTACTGATAGGGCGCCATCAATGATAGGTAATGTCAATGGTGCCACAACTTTAATTTAAAATTTTATAAAATGTCCAACGTCCTTTACTGAAATACGACTGCATCATACACCAGGTGGTACTATGTGGGAAAATATTAAATATGCAACATGTTATGTTACCAGTTGTGAAGTTTGTGAATAAAATTAGAGCAAGGGCATTAAAAAGACTACAATTCAGAGAATACTGTGAGTTGTTAGATTTAGAATATGATGAACTCATACTTCATTGTGAAGTGTGCTGGCTTTCTAGAGGTCAAGTTTTAAGTAGATTTTGGAAGTTGAGAAATGCTATTACTACTTTTTTGGAACAAGAAAGTGAACTTCCTAATGAAAGAATCTTATTATATGGTCATAACTGGTCATTTGATCTGCCATTTTCAATTGATATAACAAGCCACCTGAATGATCTGAATTTAAAACTTCAAGGCAGAAATAAATAATTTCCTAGCTAAGTAAATAGCATCAGTTCATTTAAAATGAAATTAAAACTTTTCATCCTTCAGTAGGAAAAAGGGATCAAGTCAATATCCACACTTAAAAGAGCAGAGTGACTGTGCTGCCGATAATAGTAGTTTGAATAAATATATTGAAAAAATCAAGATATTGCAAGAGTCATTTGAAAGCCATTTTCATGATTTTGCTAAAGAAGAAGAATGCAAGCTCGCATTTATAAACCTATTTTCACTTAGTGAACAAAACTTAATGCAGATGAAAATTATATACAAATGGAACTAATTGATCTACAAACAAATTCTTTCTTGAAAATGAAGTTTGATGTGCTTTTTTCAGATCAACATGATTCTGATATAACTAGTTTCTGGCAATCGCTACCTAATCATAATTTCCCAGAGCTGAGAAAATATGCAAAACCTTATATATGTCGCTTCGAAGTTTCAATAAAAGTAAGTGACGCGTGGTGTAGTGGCTAAAGCACTACGCCCGTAAGCCGAAGGTCTCTGGTTCGAGTTTTGTTGGCGTCAACGAGATTTAGTTCGAGTAATTCTTCGAACGGACTATTAGCCTGCTCAGTTATGATACTTACTGGTATAGAATCAGAACGTATTACAGCTGGGTGGACAGACACACGGCCAAAGCATGATAATGATCATATCACCTTGTGGAGTCCTGATACATTCGGTCATGATAATGAGATACTCTTACTATCTCTAAGCGAAGGCCCGAGAGGGGCTGTTGAGCTTCGAAGAAGAAAAGTAATGTTTTGGTGATGCAATAGAATTTATTGAGATAATAGTTAAACCATTTTGTTATTTAACACGTATTCCAGGACCCATTCCAATCAGTAGAGAGATCAGACAACTCCAAGTTTCAAGCTGGTCTCATTCTCACTGATTCATCTCACTCAGAGGTATCGCTCTCTCTCTTCTCATATCAAACAGTTGTGATCCAAAGCTATTATCTTCACCAAACGAAACTCTCCGACAGCTGCAGTACCACCAATGGGGTCAAAGACAGCGATCACATTCTCGTTCAATAGATTTTTGTAATTATATTAGATTGGTGCCAAAATAAAAGTATGTATATTGAAAAAGCGTAAATCAGTTAATTGAATTGCATGAGAGTTATTTCCTTTCATCCCTTAAGAAAAGCAGGTCTTACTTCCGTCCCTATTTTTGAACCCCAACGTGGAAGTGACCATGCAGTCGGTTATTTTTGCATGGCTACTTTCAATGCAACTAACAAAGCTTACATTACTGTTCCTTCGGCAGTGAAGCACCAAGATGTCTTCTGGTAAATGTCGATACAGGTAATTTCTTGAGGATTTCTTGATGAAAATCTTTGAGATGGCCCTATCAAACTTTGCATAAATACGAGCAATTTCTTCATGAATTTCAGGAATAGAACAATTTTTCAATCTAATGATCGAAATTCCCTTCAATTTAGCATCAAAATCATTACTATCTACAGACAAATCGATTTGCTTATATGGAATAAAAAGTTGAGGATCGGCAACCTCAAGCCTCATACCCTTTTTTACTCTTCAGGTCAGCTCAACAAAAAGATGCTCAGACTTGGTGTCAAGAACTCTACACTTAAAATCTTTCCAACTGTGGGAGTGGTTTACCAGATCGGTAGACACGAGAAAAAGTCGGTAAAAGTGGAGCTTTTGCGGAAGGTGGCTTCTTTTGGGACAATCATAATGAGATACATATTTGATTGAACCCAATTAGAAAAAGCTGCACGAAAGTTATTAGACGGGATATTTCCCCGTGAGGGATGTTTCGCATTGAAACCACCTTCCATGGCATAGAAATTGCATTGTTCGCACAGAGAGAGCACCTCTTTCAAGTCTTCAATAAGTTTCCTTACCAAGTAACTCTGTCGAACACATATCTTCACAAAATCAAAAGTGTATACTCCCAGCATAGATTCTATTATTTCTGCCACGATACTTTTCGGATTATAAGGCAGTGCCTTTGAACTTTCAGGTGATCCCTGTGAGCTATAGCAACTCCAAGAATCCTCTCTGGATCATCGCATCTAATGATCTTATATTTCCCCAGATGTACTTTGTGTTTTTCTTTGAGTCTTGTTTTCAATACAAACGATAAGTCCGGCCTATGTGTGTTCAAATATTCCTTTTATACCATTCAGCTAGTCAGCATATGTTGATGATAGAGTTTAATGGAACTCATCACGGCAACATACCTTGAAGGCAAATCCTGAATATCCAGCTTTTTTCTTACTGAGATTAGTGATTATTTTTTATAGTGGGATACGAATGAGTTCACTTTTGGAATGGGTGTGAACAAGTCATATCCAAAAAATTGTTGATAGTCAGTGCTCAAAGCCATGTCACGGTCATTGTACGACTGCTGCGGTTGCTGCGTTGGCTGCAGTTTAGGTTGTCGTATAGGCTATGGTGTAAGCTACTACTTTGTAACTTGCAAAAAACTAGAGTAAGAGACCCTTTCTTCTACAGCATTTTTTATTGAGGTGGTGATGAAATCTCTTCTTACCTCTTTTATTTGGTCTCCTCAACTTCATTTGCTTAGAACAACCTCTGAAACTCACAGGGTGTCTCTTGACATTGCAGTTGACGCAGTAAATCTCCTCTGTTTTCTCATTCTTCGAGATTGAACATTGATTTAACTTCTGTTGCTGATCATATTTTAGGCATCGAATTTCAAGTCCACAGTTAACAGCAACTCGGCCAAATCTTTGTGGATTAAAGCACTGGGAAGTGATACTTTTTTGTAGACGTTTCCATTGTATCTTTAGATATAGTAGCAACTTCATATCAATCGCTTTCTTCACTTCAAAGTCTGGTATGAACTGAACCTTAGAAAGAGGAAAGTGTCCTTTTTCCCTTCTAGAGGTTATGGTCGAGAACCTTTTAGCCGATAGATAATCTTCTCCAAAATGCTGCTTCAGCTCAGCCACGACATCGTTCTAATCGTACAAACTGTGCACACCTTTGAGTTGGAGAGTCAATTTTCTCTCTACTGGAAGAACATAAGTGTAACTAGTCACTTTTGCATATTTCTGAAAATTAAATAGGCTTGTATGATCCTCAGCCGTTTTTGGGCGGAGCGAAGTTTGCAATGAGCTGTTCACCGTTACGTCGAACTCTGGCTCCTTTGCTGAATTTTGGATGCATGCCCTCTTTACGCTATCTTTGAAGGTCTCCAGGCAAGCCTATAGTACACTACAGGAGGCATCCTGCTTCTTTTGGTAGCAACCCCGCTGGGCAGCTGGGGCTTAGATTTCACTATATTACCCTCATCCAATTTCCTCCAAAGGTATTACCTTACAGTCGGTTTGGGCATAGTGGCAGCTACTGTTGGCCGTCTTTGTAAGTTTGAAAAGATACCGTTCGCTCACTTTAAGGGTCTTAGATACCTTTGACGTATGCTCCTGAGTTGGAGACCATATTGGCCTGTTTCCCCCTTCCTTATATGGCTTCATAATAGCCTTCTTGTCATCACTACTGCCCGTGGAACTTCCTTCCTCATCCATTTTCATGTCGCTGAAACATTCGGGAACATGCATTTGTATCTTGCAACTAGCAAGCAAGTCACAAATAAATTTTTTCACTTACATACCCCCCAAAATGTTCCAGTTTTTTGGCTTTTCGCGTGAAGCTTGATTTCTCGGCGGGAAGTTCCTGAAATTCGTTGCTTTCCCCTATAACCACAGATTTCTAGAAAAAACTTTGGAATATTGATACGGGAAAGTAAGTGGAGCTACGCGCCTTATACTCTAGTCCCTTAAAAGCTGGAAAACAAATAATTGCATTGAGATATAATAATAATAAGAAGAATAACAATTGACAAACGCAAGATGAGTATTTTTCGGGTCAGCCACCCACCACGCACACGACATTGTTGCCGGTATATCACCACAAACGTAATGGCCAGCATACACAGTTGTATGCCATGAATATAAGAGCCAGCATACATGCTTGTGCGCCACGGGATATGCACTCTCCAAGTGGTAACTCATAGACCATCAGTGCATGGCTATGAAACATGTACCCACGGACGATTCACTTGCTGATGCAAACGTTGCACATATTCCAGCGCAGATGCATGACCACAGCCAGCAAAGCATCAGATATGCGTCCGCATATTGACAAATCTTCGTAAATTAAATATTGTAAAGGCTGTTTTAAATAAATCTTTTTATAGGGAAAGCGAAAGTCTCATCACTACTCCATAGCGGTGATCCTGACCAACGAACCGCACCTTAGGGTCCACGGAAAACAAACCCACTGGACACAGTAACAGGGTTCCCGCAAGTGATCCACGAATGGGCAACTCACAACCACCGGCCATCAAGGGGAACGTCACCAACACACTAGTGATAAACTCGGAGTTGCAGATTCAGAGTTGGAAAATTGAGCTCTTACTGGTATTGTTGTTATGCATCAACTCCATTGCCCTCGCCTACAAACTGTATCAGAGCCACAAACTGGAGGAATTCAAACGTAGCGCATCACCGACCATGCAACTCGCCTAAAATGGCCACACCAGCACCATCATCAACGCCGATGCCCGTTCCGCCAGCTGGATCTGCACCGAAGGAATAGGCCCACCACACGAATGGGATGAACGTGTAGCCTTCAGAATTCCATCCTTGTGGAAAGGGGACGTGGAGCTTTGGTACGCCCAGGTCGACGAAAATTTCACCAATGACTCAACCAAATTCAACCTGCTAGCGGCAAATCTCGACACAAGGGCAATACAGCCGGTGCGTAACATCGTGACAAACCCACCATTGGAAAATAAATATAGTGCCCTGAAAATCACTCTATTGTCCATCTACGCAGACTCAACCCAGCAGCGCATTCAAAAGCTCGTTTCAGAGATCGAGCTGGGAGGCCAACGCCCATCGCAGGTTCTTAACCAGATGCGCACGGAAATGTATCTGACCCCTTGTTACTGCAAATGTGGCTGGACCGCTTCGCTTCGATGTCACACTGAGGAGTAGTCTATCGGCTAATGATGCTCCACTGTCAGATCTCGCTACGATCACTGATCGCGTACACGAGGTCACCAGGCAGTCGATGGCAGCGGTCGCAAAGGACGCCGAGTCATGGCACAGCATCCCACCGACGCTGCAAATTCCCAGTGAGCTAAACAACGTATCCTCCGAAGTCCGAGACCTCAGCCATCGAATGACAAAAATAGAGGACGCACTCAGGACGCTGTGCAATAGGTCAACCTCACGGCACAACTTACGCCGCACACAACCGACACAGTAGTAAAAGTCACCAATATGCCGCAACAAAACGACTGAGCCGTAACTTTACTGGTACCATAAACATTACGGGCGAGAAGCCAAAAACAGCCAGGAACCCTGCTCCCACTCTTAAAAACTAAACAACGATCATGCACACGTAGTGGCCTCCTATTGCACGATTCAACAATTAGAAATTCGCGACAACATCAGCAAGGCAACCTTCCTCATCGTTAACGGCGCAGATGTTAAATGTATCCCACCAACCATCCAGGATCTCAATTCTCCCGACGCCACCTCAAGGCAATTAAAACATTCGGCAAACCGGAGCTGAAATTGGATTTGAGACTTGCGACGTCGTTTAAGTGGATGTTCAAAGAAGCCGATGTAAGTTCTCCAATCATCGGAGGGAGACGGCTCATCGAACATAATGGCCTCGTCATTGACATGAAAGGGAAACGACTCATCGCGCGCTCACACCTGAAAATTATCATAGTGCCCATAGATAAACGGCCACCCAAAGCGGGTCTGCTACCAATGGATAGACTACGTCAACATCTCAGACGACAGCCATCAACAGAACACCAGGTGCACGACAACGCATCACATCCAAAACAAGGGAACACCAGGCAATGCTAAGGTACGAAGACTGTCCCGTGACAAGCTGGCCGCCGCAAAAGCCAAATTTGACGAACCAATCAAACTTGGGATTTGCCGCCCATCAAAAAGCGCATTGAGCAGCCCCTTTCATATGGTGAAGAAACCAAATGCATATTGGCAACTTTGCAGAAACTATCGTGCGCTCAGCGCCCGCACAATCCCTGACTGCTATCCAAATGGATTCCTCCAGGATTCCACCGCAATTCTTCATGGAATGTTGGTCTTCTCCGTAATCGACTTGCAAAAGGCAAACCATCAAATTCCCGTGGAAACCTGTGACATCCCGAAAACTGCCGTCATCACACCGTTTGGATTGTATGAATTTATTTACATGACGTTCGGACTATGCAACGCAGGCCAGTTATTCCAGCGCCTCATGCACGCGGTACAGCGAGGCTTGGACAACGTATTTGATCTTCTCGCCCGATCAACAGGCACATTTGGCGCAAGTGAAGCAACTTTTGGACCAACCAGTCAAATTTGGTCTGATCATCAACACCTCTAAGTGCCAGCTTGGAAAATTGGAAATCAAGTTCCTGACATGCCATGAAACTCTTACCTGAATAAATGGAGGGAATTTCCGCAATACCGAGGCCAATGAACATACATCACCTGAAGTCCTTCTTGGGGAAGATCAACTTCTACCGCCGCTTCCTCCGACACGCAGCTCAACGCCTGTGCGACCTACTGCAGCTGATCACGGAAAACCGCAGACGCAGCCTAACCCCTCTCAAGGTTATGGACGAAGCATTAGTCGCATTCGAGCAGTCCAAGTCCGACTTAGGAAAAGCCCCGATCCTGGTCCATCCCGGCTCCAGTGCCATATGGTCTCTCTGCGTCGGCGCCTCAGACAGTGGCATTCGAGCCGTACTACAGCAATCGAGGCGAAGAACCACAACGCCGCTCAGATTCTTCTCCAGGATGGTAACAGACACCCAAACAAAGTACAGCACTTACGATCGGAAACTGTTGGCTATACACAAGGCGATTCTATACTTCCGACACATGGTCGAAGGCAGCGTGTTTACCGTCTTCACCGACCACAAGCCCTTGCAGTTCACACTCAAGTAGCGCTCCGAAAAAGCATCGCCGAGGCAACAACGCCAGCTGGATTTCAGATCGCAATTCACCTTGGACATCCGACACATTCCAAGCCATCGCTGACTATCTTTCAAGGGAAAATATGATTGAATCAATTGAGTTTACCGCCATCGCTCTAGCTCAGAAGGATGACGCCGAGCTCCAAGCGCTATAACGTCGCCACGACCAGCAACTCGAGTGGAGACAACAGAGGTTGAATGACGCCTTCCTAACTCTTCACTGCGTCATCACTCTGGAGAGGATACGACTATTCATCCCGCAGCGATTCCGAGCGATAGTAATGTAGAACATGTATGGCCTCTCTCACCCAGGCACCCGAGCGGCTAGGAAGATGATCACCGATCGCTACTTCTGGCTTTCGAGGAACTCCGACATCAACAAGTTCGTCCGAGCCTGCCTACCATGCCAGTGCAACTAAATCACTCGTCGCACGAAGTCACCACTGCAAAAATACAGCCTACCCGGTGTGAGGTTCGAGCACATCAACATCAACCTCATCGGATCCCTTCCCCCGAGTGAAGAATTCTGGTACTGCCTCACCATCGTAGACAGGTTCTCCCGCTGCTGCGAGGCGATCCCAATACAGACGGTGACGGCCATAGCAGTCGCAAAGGTGCTAATCAACATATGGATCGCCGTTCTGGAATCCCTGCATGCATCACGACCGACCTCGGTAGACGGTTCGAGAGCCGGGTATTTAAGGAGCTAACCAAACTACTTGGAATCAAGCAACTGCGGACGACGCCCTACCATCCGGCTGCCAATGGCTTAGTGGAACGGTGGCATTGCACGGTCAAAACCGCGATCCACTGCCTCGACTTACTCAAATGGAGCAATGCACTGCCGAATGTACTGCTGGGACTTCGATTAACGTTGAAGGAAGACATCGAATCGACGCCAACCGATATGGTCTACGGTACGACCCTTCGACTACCTGGGGAATTCCTCAACACTTCCCAGGATGGCCTGAATGACTCTCACTTCCTAAAGGATCTCCGCACAAGGATCGCTTCATTAACCCCGCACAATACAGTGCACCACAACACCAAGGACATCTTCGTGAACAAAGATCTGGCAACCAGCACGCACTACTTTACCCGAAACGGCTAGGTTAAGGCCCCACTCACTCCACCTCACGACGGCCCGTACCCCGTATTGACACGGAAAGAAAAAACATCAAGGTTGACGTGAACGGACGTTCAACGGCCATATCCATCGACAGGCTAAAACCCGCATTTTCTACATTTGACGAGCAGCCCACCGCTTCGGATGTTACAAGAACAAGATCAGGGCGAGAGATCTACATGCCAGTGCGATACGGAGCATAGCTTCCGCCACTGGAGGGGGAGTACTGTGGCGGATCAGCCACCTACCACGCATACAACATCGTTGCCGACGCATCGCCACGAATGTAGAAGCCAGCATACATGCTTGTACGCGGATCAGCCACCCACCACAGGATATGCAATATCTGTGTTGTAACTCATAGACCATTAGCGTATGGCTATGAAACGCATCAGATGTGCGTCAACATACTTGATGCATTTAAGCGGCTTGTGCAACAAACTGTTTTAAATAAATTTTTTTACATGGAGAGCAAACGTTTCTTCACTATTCCATAAGTATAAAAAATTTAAAAAAAAATGTTTTCTTTGAATATTGCAATTTAAGTTTGAGTCTGATTCTCAACTCCTTGTATTCCACTGGTTGCGGTCTGCCACTCCTAGCGCCAGATCAATCCTTGCTCTATCCAGGCGCTTGACTACTTTTTCTTCACTGACTTCCATTCCATCAATGATACACATCGCTGTTCCTCCGAATACCCTCCACGATCTTTTGGATATTGTCTGAGAAGTACACCTAATGAAGCGACGCATTGTGAAATGCTGATCGGACGAGCGCTGTCCGACGAACATAGTATGATGGGGAGAGTGCTAGGGAATGGAGGTTGAGTGACATACAGTCTTTTGGCGTCCTCGTAATGCGAGTCACGTTATAATTCCTTTGAAATAGGATGTACTTTGATTCGACCATAAGAAATTCAAGAACATTACACCTACCTTAACTGCAACATGATGAGAGCCTCCAGGTGAGACCTGTTTTGCGCTCCCTTTTCAAGTGTTTCAACCATGATGCATTTGCCAATCTTCTGTTGAATAGTATTCTAGGCATCAACATGCCTGAAAACAGCAAGAGAGAACCAAAACGTCTCCATAATTCCTTTCTCAAAACATTGAAGCACGTGCACATCCACAAAAAACCTACCAAGTGATAATACTCGTACGTATGGTTCACATTCATACCCTATTTCTCTGAAGTAAAGAAAACATATCAAAATCTTTCCAAACATCCTTTTCCATTCCCAAATAATTCAAGCGTCAAAAACATCAACAAGAAAAAATTCACTTGACCATTACTCCGCAATAAATGTACTCTCATATCATTTTCATAAGCCCGGAAAGGGTGTTACGTAGGCCAAGGTGTTTGTACCAGCAGCAACAGAAGGCGACAAATCCGCCAAAATCACATTTTCCCACCAATGTTATGTCTTGAACTTAAATCCTCATTGACTCGACCCGGACTTGACGTAGTCATAGTCGCTGTCGACTCTCGTCGTCGTCTTGACTCAATTCAATGTACGACCTTCATTCTTCCTTTGATCCGCAAGCCAAATATCCGTAAATATCACGGAAGTTCGTTCCTCCAATTTCGCTTGTTGTAACCTTGTCTGGGACTGATTTTCCCAAAGGATGAGAGCAAAAGTCTTGGCGAGTGTGGGAAGATATTTACCCTGGGCCCGGCGCTACGATGCTATGTGAACACGCAACAGCACACACATACTACACACTCCCCCTGCATCCCTGGCCAAATTACGTTCGTACGTACTACACCCATGTGTCGGGCGTTTGGCGCGATATGATACGAGCTCAGTTTTGGTGCCACTGGTTTAAGGACAAACAGCCTGCCGCTGCGATGGGGTGACGTCTTGCGGTGACGTATACACACCCCCACAAATAAAAATTAGAGACTACCCATTTGTAGAATTGCGCGCTTGAACAGAGAACGACTGATGATTGTGGGGCTCCGTGTTGTCGCGTTCGTCCTTGACTGGGGAGTGTGTTGAAGTGATTTTAGTCCTTAATGAATTTTCAGTAAGTTGTTCCTTACTAATTACATGAATATTAACAAAACTGAAATTCTAAAGCCTCATGTTTTCTTGAAGGCAAACTAGAGGATGGCGAAAAGGATCTCTTTTATCCTGGACTTGGTCCCACTGGCCCCGCATCTTTTGAGGCTCACCAACAATCACCAAATCAATCTTCTCAACAAGTCGGCAACCCCAAGAGGGCTCATAAAAAAACGCACACCGTAGAAACTTAGTCGGGAATGAAAAGGAAAAACAGGAGCAAAGCACACTGATAGCTATAGAGCACTAATAACAACAACCATGAACGGCACATTGCAACTATGTGTGCGATATTTAAAAATGGAAATAGGACGAGGATGGGGTGGTGGCGGACGGAGCGTAAGTCGCATATTTTTGGGCATAGACCAGAAATGGTAACGATACGAGTACCAACAAAAACAACAACAGCAACAAAAAAGCTCCTGTTTTGGGAGCAAGTTTATTGAGGGAAATTCGCATTTATTGTTTGTCGGGGGATCGCCTTAAATGGGTTTTATTGACGTCGTCGTGGAGTCGTGTATTCGCCATTGCCGTCGCCGCCGTCAATTTAGTGCCAAGTGATTTGGGTCCATCGTTTTGAATTTTTTCCGCCATCATCGTGAGAAATTTTCGTGGTGTGAATTTCAGGAAGTGGTTACACCATCATCCAGCAATTTTCGTGTCCTTGCACAGACTTGAACTCTGAGCAAAAATAAAAAAAAAACTTGCAACGGAGAGACCAGTCGACGCCTAGACTGCTTTCTGCCGAACGAAAAAACGAAATGATGGAATCCGGATCATCTTGTTTCGTATAGAAAGGGTTTGTTTACAGCCCTGAAGGCAACGTGGTAAAGGTCATCTCCGACATCCTTTCCACTTGTGCCGCCAAGTGGACAAGGACGCGGGAAAAGAAAATAAAAGCTCTAAGAAAAAACAACTGAACTGAGCTAGGAACGAGTAAAGGACATTGGACGGGCACGCGAGTAAACAAAAACGGTGCTGCGAGTTTTTTTTTCAATGGTGTATCTCATTTAGCCATTTTTAAGTATATCGTGACGTTCTGTACCGTGTAGTGCCAGTGTTGTACGTACACCCACGTATGGGGTTTGTGTGAGTGAGTGGGAAATAGGTAGAGTACTTCCATCTCGTTTACGTTAATTGGAAAATTAGAATCCCTGCCAACAATTTGGATATTATTACGAATGAGCAGCAGTTGCAGTACAGGATCTATATTGGATACCGACTTGCAAAATGTGCGAATCACCGTGATAATGCAGGATTCGACTTTTAAATGCACGCAGATCGACCGGAACTACCGATAAATTTTTCATGGTATGCAATAAATTTAAAATGATTCAAACTTGACTCAAATCTTGTCGATGAACAATTTAGAGTGCGTAATCATACCAAAAAATAGACATTCCCCGAGGACGTAAAATATTTTTATATCTTTTCACCCCCAAGGATGATGACATTTCCGTTTGGTTTTACGAGCAATAACAGGCAACGAAATTCGTTGTTTATTCGGGGCTTCATTTGAAGGCTCCGCCTGTGAGTGGAGCGTACGCACGAAAAAGCGTACAATAAAAGCGGAGTCGTATTGTGAAAAGTTCATTTGATATACTTTGATAGCATTTATAGATAGCATGATCTAGAATCATCAACTAGGTATTTTATGCTAAGAATATTTTCTAGGATAGAAACATATTAACATAGAATTAATTATTTTGCCTTAGTCGCAACCAAACAAAGCAAAAAGGTTACTTTATGTATATACTAACGCTTTTGTTTCATAAAACGTGTGAAATAAGTAGAAGCTTAAGAAAAGTTTCCAAAAACGTTCCTTTTTAGGGTTTTGTATTACTTCATAACCCTATTAAAATCGGTTTTTGTCTGGCTGTGTGTCCGTCCGTCTGTGGGCCATAGTAGTTTCGAAATCATAGCAGCTAAAGACACCAAACTTTGCAAGTGGGTTAGAAATGATGATCTCTTGAAAATATAGATATCAATAAATTTGTCAAAAGTTTTATAGGGGATCCCCCATACCGGAAGGATAGCCGAAATTTTTTTACCGAAGGTAGTCATGTGGGGCGTCAAATGAGAGGTTTTGATAAGAGCTTTCCAAAAAAGATCTTAAAACAGCGTTACCAGCATCATGGAGTGTAGGGCGAGGGGAAATAAACTAAAAATTTAGGTCCCCCTCGCGGTTGGACGTCTGTGATCTGAAAAATCTGAAAAAAACCATGGAGGTAATTCTTCATAAGTATAACAACTACAAACACCTTTGAAGGCGAAATCCGTTCAAGTTTGTTAGTAAAAATCGCATGAATATCTTTAAATTCAACGAAATTCGGTATTTAAGAAGTTTTACAAAAGTTCCTAATATTCTGCAAGATTGAAGAAAATCGAACTTTATTCACAGAAGTTATAGCTATTTGATATTTATCTAATAGAACAACAACAATACATACTTTTGGTATTCTATGGACTTTCCATCGAATCAGAAAGTGCAGTTTTGATTCAAAGTCAAAATCAAAAGCGCTTTATTCAATGTTAATTGGCATAAATTGTCAAAGAATTTAAAGCATATTGTAATGATTTTTAAAGTCTTGATCCGAACGAGGAACCGACCTCTCATCGGTTCTAGACGTTAAGTCTGAGTAGTGCCAACGGATGGTACCAACCGGTCAACCAATCCGCGCACCGTAATCCATTTTCGCGGTGGCTGCTTGTCGGCCAGCTAGATCGGAGAGGATTTCGGTCGCGGGTCTCCAAATGGATTACGCTCATCTACAATTTTCAGCCACCAATAAATGCCCGTTTCCAAACGCGTCACAAAACACAATCGTACGGAGAGGAAACCTACTGTACGTTACTCCGTATTCTTTTTCATTCAACCAGTCAAAGGACAAAAATCTAATCTTTACTTCGCGTTCCCGAATTTTCGATGCGGTACCGAAAAATATACTACGTTAAATCAAACCCGACGAAAGCTACGTTAATGAAAAGGTAAAACCACCGAATGTACCGCGTACCGCGCGTGACGGGAAACCGACCTCAGCGGATTTGCTTGTTCGGAGGAAATAAATTGAAATAAAATGGTCAACCCGAAAAATGGCACATCTCGCAAGGAAATTTTTTCGCGACGACTGAGGCAACCGCGACAGAGAGCGAGCGACACACTTCCAAACTCCACTGCCATGTGGCTGTCAACTTCCATTTGACATCCCATGACAAAATTCACGTGGGATGTGCAAACGTCACAACCACCATGGGATGACAAGCCACATAGCAGCAAGGTGTGTTGGTAGTGGTCACCCAGCGATGTCACCCGATTCATTACAATATCCTAAACAATAAAAATACTAAAAACTTAATGGCGCAAATGGCCCTCTAAATTTATACATCACTAATCAAAAACATTATCAAATTTAAATTAATTAAAATTATTACATATTTTGTGATTCATTTGGAAAAAGGAGAAAACAACCTCCCAATACTATTCAAAAATTAATTATAATATTAACACAACAGAACAGTTAACTTTTATCCTACATCTAGTATGCTATAGCCTTATTCAAATAAAATTCAATCAACAGCTTTATCTTATCCTAATGCAATGCCATCACAATATTCTTAAAATAAACGTTTAACCTATCTCTAAACCTACTATCTTAAACATCACATATACCTATCCAAAATATCGAAACCTATCTCTAATTTTTAACATAAACAAACAACAACACTAAATTGAAAAATAATGAGCTGAAAATCAAAACTAAGTAACGAAAAACACAAAATAAAAAAAAAATAACCACGAATAATTTAGACATTGTCATTCAGCCACCAATACCTAGATTGCTCCGTCTCCGTATTGGAGTTGTTTGTTTCGTGAACTCAAATTCGCGTGTTCTGGTTCGCGGCCAATAATTTAAATGTTTCGGGAAAGTGAAAACGCAATGTCGTTTAAATTAAATTAAAAGAGTTTATTTATTTACTGAAAAAATGCACAATCACTATTTTAACTATTTCACAATTTTAATTAGAATCTAACTTTCACTTGTCAATTAAATTTCTATCGCAATTGTCTACTAAAATCACTTCAAACTCAAACAATCAATATCGCCTGTACTTCGCGTATCGCAGTTTTCTATCGCGATTGTAATGAATGATTCCCCCCATTCATTCAGCTCGCCTTTATATAGGGTCTCTAATCATTCAACTCAGTTCTCGTACATTGGTGAATTAGCGGGAACATTTCAGCAGCGTAATGAATGGAGCAGTGACTCACTTTCAGATGTTGATCATGCTTGTTGGGTTCTCGTGGTTTCGAGTAAATTCGTTTTGTTGATGTTCTTAATGGTTGTGAAAACAATTGCGACAGCAGCTCGCAGAATTATTTGTACATGTAACAATATTTTATGTTTTTATCAGTGGCCCGTCTATATATGTGATATACATATGATCGGGACACCGTTAGAATCAAAAACATATCGATTCATGCCTAAATACACGAATGCTTTTGGAGATACGAAACCAGTAGCGAGACAAGTCCTATTATACCCGCCTGTAGGGTGGAACGGCTGTGAAATTACAGATCTTGCGATATAATTTCGAAGAAGTTTCAATATGAAGATATCGACTCTCACCACTTTAGCAGTTTGATAAATATTGCCATTCGATATATCGAGTCTCCAATCCATCTCAGGCTTTTTGTACAAACCAGTACATGCACGAAGACATTTTCTTTTGCAACCGCTTAACCTTTGCATAGTACTAGCACGTTCGTTCTACCAGATCTGACATGCATATGACAAAACGGGTCCAACCAGGGACTTGTAACAGATAACTTTGACCTTTCGATCAATGGTTCTGGAATGAAAGAGTCATCGAAGGGCCATGACTACTTTTTATGTCTCACTGAGCATAATTTCGACATGTTCAGAATAGTACAGATACTGACCGAGACGAACACCGGGTTATCAAACACAGGATTTATGTGGAACACGTTCTGAGCTATCCTCACTCGCCATAATGAGGAAATCCAGGTCTTGACTGGCCCACTTCAGCATTGTCCGAAACGAAATTGTTTTGTACTTCTGCGCATTGATTTTTATTCGCCAATTATCGGTGTAGAGCTGCACATCATTGAAAATTTTTCGAATATAGCCCTGAACTATTGAAGCCTGCCATATCGATGACCAGATCATCAGCAAACGCTACCATTGTCGCATTGATCGAAAGTTAACACCAAAGCCGTTTAACAGCTTGCCCATGAATATTGAGAAAAGCAGAGGTGCAGTAACTTTTCCCTGCTGTAGACCATACAAGATCTTAAAGTCGCGCATTGTCGTTAGGTTCATCAGTTACAACAAATGATTTCCCGTATAACATATTACACATCGTGGTGACAAGATGTCGGGGGAACCTGTCCTGTCCATTTCAATAAGACCTGCTCAAACACATTTTCTATCATTTAGTTTTCAACATATGCCTGAGGTTACTTTCAATACCGCATGTATACCAAATTGGCAATTTGATATCAACTCATATTTCTCAATATGGGCATTTAATGCTTTGTTCAGTATCACTTCAAACACCTTGGTGATGTTAGGCAGCAAGCTTATCGGGCGGTAGCTTTTAAGACTCGAAGATTCATTTCCTCTCTTCAAAATCGGATAAAACTTGGCCTTTTTCACTAATTTGGGAAATACGAATTCTTTAAAATGTTATTGTCCAATATACAATAATTCCTAATAGCGATCTCAGGCAAATGTCGGAGAACTACATTTGGAATACCGTCAGTACCACATGATTTCTTGTTATTTATCCTACCAAATATGAAACACAAGCCTTCCAGTCTGTTTTTTTGAAATTCCACCGATGATTTTTGTGTTGAACTGGAATGAGTAAGAAATCATCCCTTTGATGATTGATTTCCATTACGATTGCGTTATGGTCGTTATCATAAGGAAGTACCTGCATTTTCCACTGAGGACTATTAAAGTTGAATTCAAGTCTTGCGTCAGCAATACAGAGGTCCAAGTATCAATTTGTCCTAGGGTATTTTGGGAACTCCGACCCATATAGATTGCACCTGTATTCAATTTGGTTCTCTGTTATCCATGAATTCAGGAAAACTCCTCTTGGATTATTGGTGGCCATTATGTATGCTTGGCATTCAGGTCACCGGCGAGAATATAATAACTATGCGGCCTGTTCAATTTGAGTATTTCAAACAAGGGATTGAGCTCCTCCTTGAAACTGAGAACGTTTCGACCAGTTGCATAGGTAGAGATAACGAAGAGGTTATCTCCACCTGGCAATGAAATCTTGGTAACAGGTATTTCAAGAGATTCAAAGTTATTGAAACAATAGGATCTTCGAACCAATATCCCGGTGCCACCTCCTCCATCACTGCGTACCCCATCGTTTCTTAAAAATGCAAAAACTTTGAATGTCATAGAGTGCCATAAATTGAGGTGGGTTTCAGTGAGAAGCATGATGTCAGGCTTTTGCTTAACAATGAATTCAGTGAGATAATTACGTCGATGTATAGTAACAATGGAGTTGACGTTGATTGAGATGAGACGAATCCTATCCATGGGAATGTGACTGGATGACAAGTTATTTTGAGGCATTTGAAAGCCCTAAACGCTGAAAAACAAAATTAATTTTCGTATCTTGTTTATTGATTCTCCCCGATTAAAAAATTAAGTTGCTGGTAAATCTTGAGAAGCAGCTCATTATTGCCACAAACATGGTTTACATTATTTGCAGCATTTTCTGCTGGTCCTCTAGCGGCTTGTGCAAATGATACGCTGGGCTTGACAAAGTTTGGAGCTTAGACACTGCGGTGTAGTTGTGTTTGCTTTGGGAAAAATTTCACTCTTGCATCTTGAGATTGCGAGCATCCTCGATATAATGCCAGGTGACCAAAAAAAACGCAGCGAACACAGTAGCATTTCTCTTTTGGCTCCGTTTGAGCCAATTTGCACATCGGGATCATGCACGTCCTTGCATTTGAATGTCCAAATCTTTGACACCGATAACACTAGTTGACTTCTCTTTTCTGGAGGCATTCCCACCTCACCACTCGAAGTTCAAGTATCTTATTTGTCGAAGAGTACTTGGACTGTTCTTATTTGGAATCTGCACCAAATAAAGTGGTAAATTTTTTTTTCTTCTACCGTCGACCTTCTTCTCGAGAATGCTTTAACGGAAATAAATTCAATTTCAGGTGCAGGTTCCTTGAGCACCTGAGGAAGATCGACGGTATCTTCTCCGCAGTCCAAGCCCTTCAACAAAAAGGTCTGGTTCTTCTCACTTTTCAGGGTAAAGGTGAAGTGTGGCACCTCCCCAGAATTCAGTGCATTTTAGCTGATTTGAAATCAACAAGTGATTTCGTTCTAATTGTTAATTTTTCAGCATTAACTCTTTTAATTTCGAAATTGGTTAATTTTTTTTTGGCTGCCAACAGCCGAACCATATCGTTTCCACTTTGAGCAAATAGGTTGATTGGCGGAACTTTTCTATATTTTTGGAAACTTTTTGAGAAGGACCAGCAGAACTGCAAGCTGGTTTTCTCTCCTTATTTTTATTTTTTAAGTACTGAATAAAATTTTCATTGTTATCTTGATTAGAATGACCTTCAATAGAATCTTCAACGTCCATTTCATGTTGTAGTCCGTCCAGCGCTGCATAATAGTTTTGGCTGTCGTTAGCGCCTCCAGCACATGGTATCTCTTCTCGGATAGCTTGTTTGACAGCTTTCTTCGCCTTAATTTCCGTATTGATTTGACATACCATTTATCCCTGCCCATGATGTAACAGGCTAGCCCGGAAAATTAGTCATTCGAATTGCACAACCATAATTTATATACAATTACCTCTAATAATCGAGCCGTGGTCAGCTGCCTATGATAGTAGCCCCAACGAATGCATCAAGGAATCCTGAGCGGAGTATAATGCCACAGCAGTTTTGATGACCTAGTGTTATATGATATAGTTGATATTGACGTTGGTCTAACTTCTAATACATCAAAACAGCGATCGAAACCGTCAACTTGGAGCTGACAGCAATGACGGAAGTAAATATAAACAAATGGAAAATAATTGACGTTTCTATCATGCAAAAACAAAAACTAGCTAAATAAAAATACGGGAAAAAGCTCCCAGCGAACATCTATATCCAATTTTATTTTGCAGAAAAGAAGGTAGGAGCCGTGGATAGTCGAAGATCCGAAATTTCGATGGTGGCGCTGGAATCCACAATTCCAGGAAATTTATGGCTGACTTCATTGAAGGGTTTTTTTAACGGGGCCTGGGATCTCACCCGAGGCTAGGACGGACCTGACCATGGAGTAGGAGCTCTCTTCTTTTTGGGAAACCTGAGTGGGAAGCAGGTCTCAAACAGAAGAATCGATTGGGCTTTTGGAACGCAAGAATAATATTCGATAAGCGAAGAGCAGTTACGGCGAAATGTAATTTCTCTGTCAGTTTTTCCAAAAATAATGGTTTCGTTTCCACAAGCGCACGTCTGCAAGCGTTACCGTTAATTTGGTCTGATTTTCACGCAGCGTGTGAAAGTCAATCAAACAAAAAATGGAGCACAAAGATCCAATTATAGTCAGCAAGAAATCAGGTGGTTAGCAATTTTGTGGAGTTTACATTCTGGACCGGTGGATGAGTTAGACAAGCAGAAAGTTTACCAGGGGCCCCTGTTGACAAGAGCACAGAGTTATAGTTAGTTTTTAAATATTGTTATATATTTAGGAAACAGTTCATTCTATTGTTGTTTAGATTCAAAAATCCGCATAATCATAAAAGTAAAGAGAAAACGGTATTTTTTTCTATTAACGATTGTGCAAGAAATTGTGAACCCGGCTCGGGAGTCCTACTAGTAACAATTAGGGGCACAAGTTATGCCCAAAAATAGAAAGAAAAGGGGCTGGGGTAGATCAGGCTTCTTTTGGCTACTATTTGACGCGCTCCTGGTTAATGCGCCCTAATTATTATCATAGGAAGTTTTGCATGGTGGTTCTTTTCCTTTTCGAGTTATCATTGAATCTTATTGAAGCTATCCCCGGTAAGTCGGTATCTCGATCGCCGACTCAAGGGACGCAGGGTGAGTGAGTGATTCCAGGCCCGTCTTCGACGAGCTAACCAGGACCAAGGCACCCCAATTGGAGCTCATTCCATGGGAGAGGGAACATTGAACGATTATGTTGATACTCAGAACCAAGTGTTTTGAAAACACGATTGGGCTTTCGGGTTGTTTTTCCGCAATTCCATATGTATGTCGTCAAACACATTAGCTAGTATGGAAGCATTTTTGTGACGGAAATGACGTCATGTTTCGTGCTCTCGAAGAAGTCATCGAATAGCGTTTACACACACTGTAAAAAACAATGCCGAAATACCGATAACAATGTCTCTCAAATTTCTTTCGCGGCAGTTTTTCTGCGGACGTAGATGGTAGCTTCATCATCGAGGGCCATGGTGAGTATACGAACAGCACTCGCATTCTCTCCTTGCTAGCTTTGGTAACTCTCAGATGGTTCCACATTGTTCACCAATGCCACTGGGTACACTCGTGTACCATCGATTATAAAATAAAGACACCGTTCCTTTAAACACAGTTCAATTTGCCACTTATATGTTTCCCACTGTTCATCGTTTGCGAGTTTGCGAATGCCAGCCACAATACGATTGCTATCGTTTGAACGATGGTTTACTACGTCGACCATTTTTCTTTCGCTTTTCTTGAAAAATGCAGATATTTGAATTCTTTACCCGAAATTCCCGAGTCTTAAACGCGTCCGCTAGTACGAAATGTGTCTAGACCCATAACCTGAGATCGTTAAGATTCGTGAAATAAAACTCGGACGAAAACTAAAGAGAAAATTACATTTACTTTAGTCAGTTGACGTGAAGCAGATTAACAAAGCTGTAAAATTTATTAAGAACAACTGAGGATCCCGTTAAGAAGGTGGAAAAAAGTGGAGTATACAAGGTGTCATGTGGCAATTGTAGGGGACGCTATATATTGAGCAGACAAGAAGATCTCTGGAAATAAGCTTCAACGAGCATATAATTACAACCCTAGCCACTGGCTGTGATGATTGTTCATTTGTTTTCTTAGGAGCTTGAATTTTGTAAATTTAAGAACTTCAATCTTTTAAATTTGAGAGTTTATGATTGAAACTTGATCATTTGAATTTTACAAAGTTGTCTCGTTATTATTGAATTGGAAAATAGCATTTGCTTGAATTCTTATGAATACTGAATTGAATCTTCACTATGCAAATACACATTTACGAGGTGTGACAATTTAGTAATGAGACTGATTCCATGTAAACCGTATATTTAAAAATTATTCTACAACTCTGCCATCCCCTTCAAAATAGTCCCCTTGAGAAGCTATACAACGATTCCAGCGCGTTTTCCATGCTTCGTAACATTTCTGAAACACTTTGACTGGGATGTCCGCGAGTACCTTCGTCACGGCCGCCTGGATGTTCGTAATCAACTCAAAATGAGTTGCTTTGACCACCGATTTTGTTTTACGGAACAAAAAAAGTCATAGGGTGACATGTCGGGCGAGAAGGGCGGCTGTTGCAACACGGCTATCCCTTTAAAGGCAAAATACTGGGGCACACTGGGACACGATGTTTGGAACCATCTTCGCGCACAACTTTTTCATCCCAAAATCGTCAGTTAAAATTTGTATGACTGTTTCACGGTTCATACCCAGTTCTGAGGCCAACATTTGAACTGTTAAACGCCGACCTTCATGGATTAGGGCACGCACCCGCTGCGCGTTCACGTTAGTTCGCACCTCGGCTGGTCTCCCGCGCCGCGCCTCGTATTCCACGCTTTCACGCCCCTCCTTAAACTCTTTATGCCATTGAAACACCTGGGCACGACTAAGAGCACTATCACCATGCACTTTTACAATTTTAGCGTACGTTTCCGAAGCAGTTTCGCCCAATCTTGCGCAAAATCTTATCGCGACGCGTTGCTCTTGATTTCGTTTCTCCATTTTCGTGGCGAGCATCACCAACACACGTCTACTCACCTGGACACAGCAGGCGAACTAAACAAGCTAGACTAATGGTAAATATATCAATAGAGAGGGGAAGGATGCCGGAGAAGGGGAAGGGAATTTCAAGGTCGCAGGTTTACCACAAGCGCGGCAATAAAATCAGTCTCATTACTTAATTGTCACACCTCGTAGATATTAAGAAACGACTTATTATAATTATTGTGATCGCTCTTTTTTCACTGTTTGTTTTATCACGATCTTGTTAGCAGATATTGGAGACTGCATATGTTGCAAACTCTGCACTTACCAACTTTATCTTCAAAGTGTTGTGTTACTTTTTATGTAGATGCTTCTTTCTGAGCAATTTGTGGCCTCAGTTGAGGATTGTCAAAGTCTTGCCGTTCAAGAGTTTTCCGGTCATTTTTCAAACTTTACACTATATAACTTTCCCACTTCACGGTCACATAATTGGTCCACACATCCTTTCAAACGCAGTATTTACCCGGTATTCCAATCTCTCTGTGTTTGATTCTACATCGTTAATGATTCTTTTTAGGGTTTTGTACTAAAATACAAAACCCTATTGCAATCACGACCTGTGTCCGTCTGTCCGTCCGTCCGTCCGTCCGTCCGTCCGTCCGTCCGTCCGTCCGTCCGTCTGTATGTCACAGCACTTTTTCTCCGAAACTATAGAGGCTACAGCCATGAAACTTTGTGGAAAGGTCAGAAGTGGTGACCTCTTGAAAGTTCAAGGGTGGAAAAATTTTTCAAAGGGGTTTAAGGGGGGTCTCCCCGTATAGGGAGGTGACCCCTCAAAAAAAAATTTTTACCATTGGTAGTCGAGTAGGGTGTCATTGGAAAGGTCTCAATGAGATCTTTTCAAAACAGGTCTTAAAATTGCCTTATCGGTACCGAGGGGGGCAGGGGAAGGGGAAATATATGAACTTTTCGCGTACCCCCCCCTCGCGATTGGACACCTTCCATCCGAAAAATCTGAAAAAAATCATGAATGTAGGCCTAAATGAGTACAACAACAACAAATACATGAGAAGTCGAAATTCGCTCAACTTTGTTAGTAATAGTATGATTTATCGATTTTGTGTTTTCTTGAATAAAATCTAAACGGTACCCTTAAACTCAATAAAATTTAGCGAAAAGATGACTATTTATAAGATTGATCTTTTCGCAAAGTTTCATAAAGATCGAATAGTATTTACCGAAGTTATAGCGATTTGAATTTTCGTGTATTACTATGGAGCAATATGCCCTGTATTACTATGGAAACATATTGCTATGGAGCCATATGCGCTTTTACCAACTTAGACACTACAGCTTTGCTAGTATTTGCATGAAAATTTCAGGAGTGATAGGTATCATGAAGATGAGTACATACAATTGAAACAAGTCGAAGAGGCAGGAGAGAGCTCCTAGCAAAAGGGCTTTGTAACCATTCTAGGATTCGAAAAAATAGGCCATGAATCGATGATTACAGTACAGAGGAGTGGCCCCTGAAAAAAAATTTCATGAAAGGTAGCCGATATAAGTATCAACTGAAAGTTCTCTATGAGAGCTTTTCAAAACAGTTCTTAAACTGACAGTTTTTGCTTCAGTGGGAGCACAGGGGGGGAAATACATGAAAAATGTGTTTCCTCCCTCGCGAATGGACACCAGTGATCTAAAAAATCTGAAAAAAATATCAAAGGAGATATTTATGGGTATAACCATAACAAATACCTTAGAAGTCAAAATTCGTTCAACTTTGTTAATAATATTATGATCCTCGAATTTCACATTTTCTCCAATAAAATCGTCTTTGACATGTTTCTTGATTTTATCCGTTGCTGGTTACTGCATTTTGTAAGTTGAGTATAAAACCCTTCTGACATGAGCATAGGTCTGTCTACCCAACTTGTTTCTGTTTACAATTTGATTATGCTTATAAATGTATACGATATTCAAACAAGTGCAATCCAAAGAAGACTTGTTTTGTTTTGTACATTAGGGATTTTGTTTTTTTAACCAAATATTTAGCAGATCAGGCTGTGAATGGTTGATATATACATCAGTTCAGAGATAATTCTACTACGCAGCATTTTAATTTTGTTAGAGTTATTGGCAGAGGAAAGAGAAACGCGTCCATCTATGTTGAATGCTGGAACCAGAAGAAGGATACACAGCAAAACTTTTATTGACAACTGTTGGTACAAATGACTGATAAAATTTACTCACAATAACAAATTGTACATTTGAATATAGTTTTCATTTAACTCTTCAAGAGTCTCACTAAATAAACATTCTATTTATTTTCAATATAAGTGATTCTTCTAATTTTTGATACTTTTCATTCAAAGTTTAATTCAATAGAAATAATTGTTAAATTACTCCTATCCATGACAATGCAGGGTTAAGCATTCAACTTTTTCTTCTTCAATTTTTGAGTTCAAACGCTGCTACGAACTTTTTATGTTTTCTGGCATCTAGTCCTTTAGTTAAAATATCAGCAATGTTTTTTGTGTTGATTTATAGCTCAGTTCCATTTCTCCTACCTCGATTTTCTCTTTCACAAAAGCTTTTTCAATACTGATATATTTCGTATGCTTTGCAATTGAATTGTTCATGGCGAACGAGATGGCATATTTACTGTCACATCTTATTTTTCGATGTTCGACTATGTTTAAAATCTCATTGAATAACCGTGTAAGCCATAACGCTTCCTTTGTTGCATCAGATAGTGCCATGAACCCTGATTCCGTGGTTGATGATGCAACCTTGTTTTGCTTCTTTAACCACCATGTGACTGCACCACCTTGAAACATGAAGACATAACCTGATGTAGATTTGAAGTCATCACTATCTCCTCCCCAATCAGCATCACAGAATCCACCCAAGCTTCCACTTTCTCGAGTTTAACAGAGACCATGGTCAATGCTTCCCTTCAAATATCGTAGGGTTCTTTTGACTGCATTAAGAAGATCAATATATCGTCGACATAAACTGCTAGAAAGAGTATGCTATCTTTTGTAACTTTATAATATATGCATTGATCAGCTGCCAATCGTTGTAGGCCATGCTGTAAAAGTACTTCATTTAGACTGTCATTCCATATCCTCCTCGCCTGTTTCGTCCCATAAATTGATTTATTTAGTTGACAGACTCTGTTTGTGCCATCACTAAATCCTTCTGGCAGGATTTCCAATGCTAACTACATCGCCGTCTTCTTCGTCATTCGGCAAATACAAAAGAGAATTAGCGAAGTACTGTTTATTTTCAATTACCTGTTCACTTTTGTCCTCAAAGCAAATAACATCACGGCTGATAACAAGTTTCTTTTTGTTTGAGGTAATCAAACAATACGCCTTGGATTCTTTGCTGTAGCCCACCGTAACATATTGTTGCGATTTAGAGTCTACTTTTCTTCACTTTTCCTTTAGAATGTGTACCATCGCCTTGTAGCCGAAAACTCAAAACATTGAAAGGTCGAACCGCTTTCCAGTCCAAATTTCCTCTGGTGTTTTATAACCCTTTCCTTTGCATGGTGTTCGATTCATTGCATACGCAGCTGTGTTGACTACCTCAGCCCAAAAATCTAAAGATAGTTCAGAATCAAATAACATGCAACGTGGTTTCTCAACTAAGGTACGATATAGTCTCTCAGCCATCCCATTTTGTTCAGGAGAATAAGGGGCGGTGGTCTCATGAATTATTCCAAGTTTCTCCTGTACCTATCAAAACTGGCACTGCAAAATTATCTTCCATTATCAGGACACAAAATATTAACTCATTTTCCTCTAGACATCTCTGCTTCCATCTTAAAAATCTCAATTTGGTTTTTGGCAACAGATTTTTCGGGAATACAATAAAGATATACTTTCCGACTGATAAAATATTTAGTGTATCAGTGTTAATGTGGCCTAATCTACGATGCCATAGGTCTGGATCTAGCTTCTTCATCGTATTTTGTGGTATCACTGGATTTACAATTTTAGTTTTTAAGCCAACTTCCTCATTGATGACATCTAATTTGAATAGACTTGCTTAATTTGTTCCAGTTGCAACAATTTCTCCATTTTTGTTCACTATTTTGCACCTAGTTTCACTTTCAAATATCGTTGTTAACCCTTTCTTTAATAATGCTTTAACCAAAATCAAATCCGCTGTTTGTTCGCATTTCTCCATTTCTGGGAGTTATATCTACTGTTCCGCTATATTTGATTTCAAGTCGCACATTATTTCCAACGATCACTTCATTTTGTGGCATTTCATTGGTTTTATTAACGATCGATTCATGGAGCGTCATATACTTACTGACCCCAAAGTCAATGAACCATACACCTGGCCTGTTTTACATAGAACAAAGCGAGACAAACATTGCCAGTTTCTCATCAAGCTTTCCTTTTCCTGGGCAATCGTTCTTGAAGTGTCCTATCTTTCCACATGAAAAACAATTAACTCGTCGTTTTGTTCTTTCGTTTATCTGCTTTGGTTTATTTCTCGACAGGAAAGCTTGAGGTCCATTCTTCACTTGAATTTCTGGATAAATGATAGAATTCATTAACTTTGTACACAGAAAATCAATTGTATGTAATGTATCTGTTCCACCCAATGCAAATTTGAAAAAATTATAGTCGGCTGGCAATCCATTTGATTTAACTTGAAATGTTTTACCTTTCCCATTCATTTCTGTGGGCTTTTGTGTACTCCTCCATCAAACTGAAATCGTTTAGTTCCATATTTGTTAGCCTCGCGAAGGCTTCACTCCCTGATATACGAGTACTATCAGTCTTTTCAAATTGAGCTCGCAATTTGTCCCAGGCTTGTTTTGCACAATCCTCTATTGTCTGTAATCCACGTGATCGTAAATGCCCAGCAGCCACGCGCTTCCTGGTTTCGTTTTCTTTTCCCCTAAGCTACTCAAATTCAGTTAATATCCCTTTGGATTCATTTTGTCGTAAATGCCAATAACAGCATATACACTAATACGGTATTATTTTTAACCACACAGACAATAAATCTTTAACACACAATTGGGCCCATAACCTGTTAGAATTATTGGCAGAGGAAAGAAAAATGCGTTCGTCTTGGTTGAATGGTGGAACCAGAAAGAGGGTACACAGCAACACTTTTATTCACAACTGTTGGTACAAATGACAGATCAAATTCATTCACAATAGCGAATTGTACATTTGAATATAATCTTTATTTAACTCTCCAACAAATTTGGTACAAATAACATCCTTGACAGTTAGATCATAGTTAATTTTTCAAAAATTACCTATTCCACTATTTATTTATTTATTTACAGGATTCTATATACAGATTCGCAAAATCCAATTATAATATAGAAAAAGTAGAAGTAATAAAAGAAATAATCAAACAATAAATATCCAAACAAAACTAGAAAAATTAGATTACAAAGCAAGAAAGTTAAAACTAGAGAGTACACTCAAGTTAATCTACAAAACTATAAAGAAGAACGAATTGTCTAAGTTTATTTTTATACTGTGCAAAAGAATGAGGTATCGGACCAAGAATCGCACTTTCGTACTTTTCACAGAAAATTGTTATTGGAAAAAGATGCGAATAACTAAGAAGGATAGCAAAACATTTAAAGTACCTACTAGATATGAGTCTTAAAAACTCTCGGGTTATTTCATTGAACGAACACAAGACTTCTTCTCGTTTAACAATTTTCGATCTACAAAAATTAGACCGGCTCATTCTTTACTTTCTTATCCCTCAATTTCATTCAGGTTTATCCAAATTTTATCAATTTACCATTACAATTCAGTATTTTTGCGTGAAATATCGAAACACGCGGGAATTGCTGATGTGGAGTTAACACGCCGAATGGGGACTACAAATTCATAATGTTCTTTACAAAAACATAGCTAGCTGGCTTTCTTCCTATTTAGGTGAACAAAATCAACTCACAATGCGAAAAATAATCGAAAAGTATATTTGTTAGCAGCCACCTCGCGAAAGCGTCACTTTATTCCATAAAAAACTCGCTCGAGAACCTCTTTCTTTTCTTCTCTCATCCACGTTGCAAAATAAACTGTCAAACTAAAAATTCCGACTCAAAAAAATGAACAGGATAAATTTCCATACCCATCTGCAGCCAAAACCCACCGGCCCACTAAGCATATCACTACCAGGCACAGCTTATTAAGAAGAAGGCCATAACTTATGCCCAAGGCAAAATAAAATACTAAGGGTCACCAACTGATTTTGAACGTGCCTCCAATAAATTTAAAAATAAAATGAAATGAGACCTGACCCGAAGGATATATTTAAAAAGAATAAAATCGTTTTTAAAGATTTCGTAAAAAAAACTTTTACAATACCCTATTTATATCGGTTCGTCTGTCCGTCAGTGCGTCACGGCAAGTTTTCTCAGGAATTATAGAAGCTAAAGTCATCAAATCTTGTGAACTGCTCAGAAGTTGTTGATTTATGAAAGTTTCATGGACGAAAAAAAACGATCTTAGGCGGGTT
Organism: Odontomyia ornata; assembly: GCA_963969285.1. NCBI lineage: Eukaryota > Metazoa > Arthropoda > Insecta > Diptera > Stratiomyidae > Odontomyia > Odontomyia ornata. The sequence goes on along the minus strand of OZ017738.1, from coordinate 429,131,481 downwards.
CCCCATGTAAGTGTTGTTCCAGTGTTCGACAGAACTTGACCGCAGGCCAACCTGAATAAAAGAGGTGCCAAAAAGGACGAGATTGGACGCCGTATAAATGCTGCAAATAAAGTCTATCACTCTATATTTCCCATTCTAAGGTCCAGAGTTGTGCACAGGCAAAATAAGCTCCATATTTACAAATCGCTAGTCAAACCTGTACTGTCATACGGAAGTGAAACATGGACCTTGACGAGCAAATCCAAAAAGGCAGTGAACGTATTTGACCGCAAAGTGCCCTGGAAAATCTACGGCCCAATGAAACAAGGAACAAAGGGAGACAGCATTACAACGATGAGTTGTATCAACTGTTTGACAATCTACCTATATCTGCTTGCATAAAGTTACACAAATTACAATGGGCAGGCCATGTAGAAAGAATGGAAGAAAACCGACTACCCAAAAGAACATTAGAGTGTAGACCAAGGTAGACGTCTAGCAAGAAGACCGAGGACTCGGTGGGAGACATGGTGGGAGCTGACAGCAGATCATTGCTGAGAGTGATCAACCAGTGAATGAGGTCACAGAACCGTGACAACTGGAGGAAATTGATCCTGAAGGCCAAGGGGTTGCCGCGCCGTAGATGATCTTGAACATGGTCGAGTAGGATATAAAATAAAATATCTTGATGAGATCTTTCAATACCAATTGTTATATGCAACATAGATGATATAGAAAGCAGTGGAAACGGAAGAACATGAAAAATTGTATTTGTGTATGTCCTTCTCCCTCTCGTTTGGTCACCTATTCACCGGAAATCTGAAAAGGTAATTGAGGTAGTTCCCTATGAGTACAGCAACGACAAATACCTCAGAAGTCGAAATACGCTCAATTTTGTTCATATTAGTAGGATTTATAGGTTTAAACTTTCGTCAATAAAACCGCATAGGTACCCTAAACTAAAATGAAATTTCGTACCAAGCTAGTTCAATATAAGGTATTCCTAACCTGTCAGAATTTAATTGTGTTCAGTGAAGTTATGGCGATTTATATTTACATATATCTCAACAACAGCAATGCGTAGTTTTTCTGTTGGGCTTTTGATCCAACCATATGCTGCATTATTTATGGGATCTTAAAAGATGAACAACTTAAATACCTATAACACCCTGTACAATGAATATTTTTTAATATACTGCAACAAAATAACGGCCACTTAAATTCGACCAACAGATTTCCTTTAAACCTGTGATTTTACAGGCATATCATAGAGGTATTTTTTCTGTTTTACATTAGTTAAGAAACGAAATATCTGCATTTGATACCTTGAGTACAAAACCCTTCTGACAGTAACGTACACCTGTATGCTCGAGTTGTTTATCCACAAATTACGATATTTTATTTGATGTTGTTTTCTGAACATGAAAAGTTGTAAGGGTTTCCCATTAAGGACATAACAATTTTATCTATTAATAAAACACAGAAATATTTGCGATATTGAGTTCAAATTTATTGTGCATGTAGTGCAAGCATTACATTTGATGAGCCCATTTACAGCGGCCGATTCTTTTGGCCCTATTTTCCACCACTCTGGCACACATTTCGCGTTGAATGTTGTCTATGAGCTAGTCTAAAGTTGCTGGCTTATTGACATAGACTAGTGACTTGATATAGCCCCATAAAAAAATCCAATGGCGTTAGATCGCATGAACGAAGTAGCAATTCGACCGGACGATTTCTCGAGATAACACGATCACCAAATTTTCCTTTCAATAAATCGATTGTGAGGCATGCTGTGTGGCTAGTGGCACCGTCTTGTTGAAACCACATATCGTTGATGTCAAGCTCATCCAATTCTGGCCATAAGTAATCTTCCAACATAACACGATAGCGCTCCCCATCGACGGTAACATGAAGGTCGTTTTCATCCACGAAAAAATACAGCCCAATCACACCTACGGCATGAAAACTGCACCAAACGGTGTCTCAAGAAGCACGTGTGACTTTGTTGCTGACCAATAATGCATATTTTACTTACTAACAAAGGCATTGAGCCAGAAATGAGCTTAATCGCTGAAGATAATTTTTCAATGTTATTCTTAATTTTTTTCAAGCTTTGCCAGAGCCCAATTGGAAAAGATTCGGCGTTTCGAATGATCAAGGGCTTTAGTTCTTGACCCAATTTGCTCTTGCAGCCATGTAGGCCGAAATATTTTCGCAAAATACGCCACAGTGTCAATTGAGCGATGCCCAATTCTTGAGAATGACGTAGAATCGACTGATTTGGCTCATTTTGAATCGATCCACTTACGGCTTCGATACTTCCTTCGCTTTGAGCGTTATGACTTCTTTTTGGCACTGAAACGTCCAATAATGAAAATTTGGACTCGAACTTATCCACTACAGTATGCAGAGCCTGTCGGGTGGGACGATTATTACGGCCGAAAATTGGAATAAGCGCTCTTAAAGTTGCGACCACCGACTCAGAATTCGTGAACTTTACCATGATGAAAATGTTGACTTTAAATAACGTTTTGACGTTAACAGTTTATTAAAAAAGTTTAAGTGTGCGTTCATATAAAGATACAAGATTGTTATTCCCCTAATGGAAAATCATATACTACTCAACTCAGGTCACAGAAACGCAGACCTTTATCTTACTTCTGTGCAAGTTTATATTGGCAACGCCCGCATGTCAAATATTAGAAGGAGAAAAACTCAAGCATAGTACATTCACATACTATCCACACTCAACATAGCCTCCGGAAGTAACCGAACACAAGCTGAAGAGCGAACCATAAATCTTCGGCAGCAGGTAGTAGGTAAATGCTGACGCGAGGGTTGGCGCGAATATAAACATGTGCTTCGAGGAGAGATTTGAGGATTACCAGATCTCAAAAAACTAATAATTTTGCAGAAAAACAAATTCGTTCTATGCAATCTTTTAGTTTTTTATTAGGATCTGGCAACACTCCCAGGTTCTGAAATGCATAAAAGAACATGTGCGTCGTAAAATTTTATTAGCTTTTTATTTTATTTTTTTTTTTTTTTTGAATACGACAGGCCTCGGCTCAGCTGACCGACCCCAGCTCAGCTGTCTGGCCCCTGGAAAAATTCAGAAAGTATGCAACACACGGTAAATGGAAGGTGTCGATACTATGTGAATGTACTATGGACTCTACCAGCTGCATCGCTATGAACAATGGATCGACTCAGGGCGCAGGCCAGCCGTTCGTTATCGGCAAATAAGATTGTAGAATCTGAAATATAATAGAAAGTTTAACAGTATATTCTCGATAGGCTTTATGCTCAAAATTTTAAAACAAACATGAGTTTTTATGAAAATTCTGGACCCCCATAAATGCCAATAGATGCACAAAGGAGAAAATGTATTAACATTTTCTAGGTGCACACTTATACTTTTACTGTTACTAGATACCTGGATTGTTTGATTTAAGTTGTATTTAGATAAAGTCTATGCAACTTCCGGAATCCTTATTTTACACCAGTTTTACTTTTTTATTTTCATTATCTTTTGCAACTATCTTTAATTTCCAAATTTCCAGGAAAAAAATTATATGCAATGCTAAAGGGATTAATTAAATACACTACATAAACAAGCAGCACTGACTTACCACCTAACCTATTAAAAAACAAAACCTTTCAATGAATATAACCCTTTCAAAGTTTTAAAGTGAGACGCTTGAACACTGGAAAAATATGTAAAAAAACGATCTCATTTTAAAATAAAACAGTTGAATGTTTTAAATAAAACATTTTTTCATTTAAATGTTTCGATTATTCAGGCAATTGAATGGTCTTTCAAATTTGGAACAAAAATTAAAACATCTAAGGGTTTTATAATAAGGTACTTAATTTCTTTTTTGTTTCTTTCTTATAAACAAATCCAGAGATTTAACTCTTAAAAGAGGTAGTCCGCATTATGTAGTGGTTAGAGTTCTTACCTTGCGAGCCGAATGTCACTGGTTCAATCCCGGTGAAGACAACAAGATCTGTGTCGAGTGATTTTTCGGACGGACTCTAAGCTCGTTCAGTTAAGATACACACTAGTTTAAAATCAGAACATATCGCAGCTGGGTGAGCGGCCACACGGCCAAAGCGTGCTACTGACCATATCACCTTCTCGAACGCCGATACAATCGATCAAGATAATAGGATAGTCTATCTAAGCGAAGGCCTGGAAAAGGATGTAGACGTAAAAAATAACAACTCTTAAAAGATATGCAAGCTTATTGAATTCCTTTGTACATTAAGACTGAATTGAAGCATACCATGTGTAGGAATCGAGCAGTTAGTTAAATTTACTATTTTATTACTTTAAATTATTTGCTAATTTCATGTAGAATTTAAATTTTATTTTTTTATGTCAATTTATAGATTTTATATTTTTTGTATATTCAGCATAACTAAAACTGCTCGAATAGAATTCGGCGCAGGCAAAGGGTTAAAAGAAATTCATGCATAATATATCCCAGATTAACTAATTCACTACACAACCAGCAAATCATTTCCATTTAGAAAATCCGGTTATGACTAGAAAGCATGGAAATTACAGATTCTCGATTCCGCTCATCGGAATGAGTCAGTGGGGGAGCGTGATCGTGTGAGGAAGTTTTGGAGGAAGAGAGTCCGTCGCGACGCTAGAAGCTTGAACGGCACAAATTCTCGAGTGTTGGACAGTGAAAGAGGCAGTGAACTTCAATCGAACCGAATGTACTCGGCGCAACGAAAATAAGCGTTAAATTTTTAAGTGTGTGCCATTACGAGAAGAAAGTGCGAGTTACAACCCAAATTTGCGCGATTTATCTCTCTCTGGAGTTGCCCGTCATGAATCCCTCTTTGAATTCGGAAGCGTCTGTTCCGCTTCCCATCGCACTTCACCGGTTCTGCCATGTTATCTTGCACACCTGAAAACAAAACGCCGCCGCCGCGTTTCAATCCAATATTTATAGCTGTTTATCACCGTCGTCACATCTTTCCCCGCAAGTAAAAACAACTTCAAAGGACTTTCCGCGGACAATCAGCTGGCGGATTAGTGCTTTGAGATTGAGTGCGGCCAGAGGAGTTGGGCACGTCTTGTGGAGTAGCGCTAGCGCAGGACCCGCCATCGTGCGTATTCCTCGCAAATATCTCGTGTGCGCCGTACGGACTTTTCTTGCATCGCGCTGTCTGAAAAAGTGGAATTTTTTTCGCGGAGTGCTGTTGTACCCAGAATACTGTTAGAACAGTAATTTATCTACGAACGAGCCCAGGGACGTGGAAATTATGCACCGTGCCTTGGGTGCGAGATAAGGAATAGCGCCAACATAAAAGTAAAATGGAGAAATCGTCGAGAAGTGAAACAAGAAATCCTAACACGATGAAAACAACTGTTTAGACGCTCTGACTGGTATTGTACGCAGTGCGCCGAATGACAACAGAGCCGCGTCGTGGCGGCGCTGCAAAAGCTAAGACAGCGGGAACGGAGGCGGCAAGAAATTGTTCCACAATTTATGGACTTTACGGGACATGACTATTGAACATTATTTTGTCAAGTTATTATTGGAGCATAAATCGCTTGAAATATTCTCCGCGCTCAAAAGCCTAAGAGTTCAACTTATGTGATGACTAAATGAGTTCTCGTTTCGGATTTCGATGGTAGACGGTTTGGTTTGGTTCGAAACTGTGAAAATTTCAGTGATCATTTTTCGTTCCTGTTAGCTAATTCAATGAACAGAGAATTATCAGATGCTATTGATACAGTGATTGCATTTCTTGTAAAGTATTCCCTTCTCGAAGGTGAACGCGATTCTAGTGTCATTTTCGCGACTTACTCGCGCATGTTTGTTTAGTGAGAAGGTTAATAGACGCGTTTCAGACACCTTCCCCAGCCCATGATACTACGCAAAAAGATACAGCATCGTTGACAAATAAAATCAAGAAATGGGACTCGAATATTTTTGAATATTAACGGTATGCTGTTGCAGTATGAACCAAGATTCCGAGATGCTTATCAGAATGTTATTGATGAATTCCTCCAAAAATATTGCTCCAATTCGAATGCCCTCTCGTGATCCCTCAACATTATTTTTTTTTGCATCGCATCATGAAGTCGAGAAATAACTTTTGGCGTATCCATCCATGGTGAATGCTTTAAACGAGTGTTTGGTGTGTGGAATGTAATTGGGACTAGTCAACTCGGTGGTGATCAGAAATTGATAGAAAAATAGAGTGAAGAAGATTCGTGGAACGAAATCGGTAAGGAGACATTAACAACATTATTGGAACTATTTATGCGAATCGCTAGAAGTGCTAGTGAAAATGAACTTAAGGCATGTTTGCAAGTTGTCGAAAGATCATCTATTGACGCGAAGCTGAAATCCATATCCAAGGTTGAAAAGGTACAAATTAATTTATTGCGAGCATTAGAAAAATTCGAAAGTCAATCTACTGTACTGTAACTGGTTTTTTAAGAAATTTCACACTAGGTTGAGACACATTTGATTTATTTTCAAGTTGAAAGCATCAAAATGCCAGGAAAGTGGATAAAATTTCTCTAACATGAGAGCATAACGTCCCTAGTATGAGTAAACCAAATTTAAACTAAATATCAGGTGCAGAGTTTAGCGAAAGATTATTTAATAAATTTTATGACGTTAAGAAGAATAGAAGAATAAAAATTAATGCAAATTTTTTACGTTGTTGTTGAGTATCGACAAATTCGATAAGTAAGAAAAACGTTTTTCTTATCGTTTAAAGTAGCGGATACATTATATTTCACATAATTTAATCTCAGATCAAGTCAGGTCAAATACCGAAAAATTGTACGTTTTCTTGTTACTTTAATTTTAGCTTCAATGATAGAGAAATAAAAAACCATGTTGCATTAAACGTACAACTTCGGTCTTTTCATTTCTGCTCCTTTGACCGGGTATAGGACCCGGTATGGTGGCAGGCTCACACCACCAAACATGAGCCAGCTGCCGGGTACATTTTAACTTCTTTGTTTCAGGTGACGGCGCGGGTTGAGTGGCCCGAGCAAGGTGCCTCTTTATGACATATGATTATGTAATCGAATTGCATGATTCTATGGCATAAATTGGTCACCGGGGTACTTCTCTTCTGATGGGAAGGCTTATGCAAGTTAAGTTGTATGAGTTTTCCACTCAGAAGAGGAATACCTGGCCACTACAACAATTATGGATTGGTTATGGTTGGGTGGGTGCGCGGGGGCTCCATCACGACCCGGTTGCCCATCTCTCATTTGTGGGCCATGAGCCTCTCCGGGTAAGGACGAGGTTACCCTGCTTCCACTTCTTTTTACTTGTTTCTCTTGTTCCATGAACAAGTCAGTTGCCCCTGGTGCAGTTGCCTACGATTTTTGCGACTTCGGTCGCCTTGCTTTTCTCGACCCCAGAAATTCGTGAATGCGAAATTGTTTGTAGTGGGTCCTTGTGCTGGGGGAATGAACCCGCCCCACGACACCGCAATGCTAGCCTGCCAGCGCATTCACGCGTCCCCAGACAAGGCCAATCTCGGCAGATACTGACACCTTCTTCTGCCGAGGCAGCAGACCATCGCTGCAGTCCTTCACGGACTTTGAACTTACGCTTATTCACTACACATGTTTTTCGTTGGTATCATCCTCCAAATGAAAACTTGTCGTGGTTTCAGTTGCCTTAGGAGTGCCCCGTTTTCATGGTTGTTAGATTTCTTCTTAATTTACATGACCGAATGCCGTAGACCTGTCCTTCGACTGTTTGATTCTGACAAATTTTAGATGCTCATCATGAAATCGAGTATAATTTGAATCAATTATTTTACCTAGTTGATATCCACAGGCCGATTATCTTTTTTCTTCAAAGCCGTCGAGCCTCGCCTTTTTAAGTGAGCAGATGCGTGTCGACTCATTTGAGTAATCTTCAGCATCTGACACTGAAGAAGACTCAAAGGAGTCAAAACCCATCTGCTCACTTAAAAAGGCAAGGTCCGATGGCTTTTCAAGAAAAAAAATAATTTGAATTCTTATTAAAGATTAAGTTGGATGGATAGTGTTTTCATTTTGCCTCATGTGCACCAGAAGTAAGTCATACTATAGTATCTTCTGGTTTATGTTTAGGAAATTTTTTTTACAAATACATTTTACATTATAAATAGAAATATATCTATTTATTCCATTTACTTATAAATATCCGTCCTCCCATTCCAGGACGGTACTGTAAATATGGATAAAATGACCGTCGCACAAAAGAACGCATATCTTGAAGCTCATATGGCTGTCCAACAACACATGGCACAAGCAGCCATTCAATATAAACAGCAAGTTCAACGAAACGACCATTCACAACAATCGGGTGGGAATAATCCCTCGCAACCTCAGCAGACGCAACAACAGCAACAGCAACAACAACAGCAGCAGCAGCAACAAGGCGGGCAAAATCAAACGACACAATCGAATAGTATCAACGCTACTCAGCATTACACGAGTACGATAAAAGTGCCTCAAATTAGTTCGTCAAGTTCAGGTGGAGCGGATAGCACATTTACCGTGCCCGACGACGTCGGTATGGGATTTGAGGGTGGCGTAAGGGTTCTGCAAAGTTTAGGAAGCTGGTCACCTGATATTCAATACAATATACCAAAGCCAAATCTTATACCTTTTACAGAACCCTACGTCGAAGGAGGCTCCATGCATCCTGCCAGTCGTCTGAAAGCTTTACAACAAGTCCAGCAGGCGTCGTCGGGGCAGCGCAAGACGAATACATCGAAATGTGAGTAGACAGAGGGAGGGTAATTTGTGAGTTCATTCCTTATACAAAGCATGAAACGACATTGAAAGGCATCACGTTGTCACGTGAACTTCAATGATGAATCAGTCAAAGACGAATTTCACGGTATCTTCAAAGTTCCATTTAATGAGTCCTTTTCCACTTGCAGCTACACATAAGGCTTTCGAATGCTCGGTTTGCGGAAAGGGATTAGCGCGAAAGGATAAACTGACAATACACATGAGAATTCATACGGGAGAAAAGCCATACATATGCGAGGTAAGGAAGCTCTAGACTATATAAAATTCGAAAAATCTCATAAATATCCTTATTCGATAGGTTTGTAACAAAGCATTTGCACGGCGCGATAAACTAGTGATACATATGAATAAATTCAAACATGTCACCCCAACCAATATTGCTCCACTCGGTAAGCGTCTTAATAATTTGGTGAAGAAAAAAGAACCCGACTCAGAAGACAATAAACAATCAATTGAACAACAGTTGCAGCAGCAAGCTGCAACGCATAACATCGTCGTTACTGGTCAACCTCCTCATCCGCAGAGCACCACGGCAATACCCGGCATTGTAATCCCGCATCATCACCAACAGCAGCAATTGTCGTGGACATGTGAATTATGCGGAAGAATGTTTTCAACTCGCGACGAATGGTCGTTACATGCAAAGAGTCATTTAGAGGTAAGTTACATGCTCAGTTTATTAGTATGCCATTAGTGTATCTTTGGTCAAATGTTACATCTTGCGGTAGCTATCGATATGTTCGAGATTATCTTAACACTAATTATATAATATACCTCTTTATGCGAGCCGGTGTCTGCTTTTGTCGATATTATCAATCGAGGAAGCACAAATGAAATCGATTAAAAATTTTTGCGAAAATTACCGTAAAATATAACAAACTCAGCTTAATTCTCCATTTATTTCCTATTTTTAACCTACTTCCATAGAAAAGGAGGCTATCAATTTCATACGTATATTTTTCTATTCGCTTTTTATTATTTATGTATGTTCTCGGATAAGCATAAAAACTCAATTTTCGCCAAACGATCGATCGTGCTTATCATTGAGTCCCATTTGAAGGACACTTAAATTGAGTAACGGCAAAGGACGAAACCCTTTAAGTAAAGTTCAATTTTTCGAGTTTGACAGCGATTTCTGTTCACCACATATCGACCTGCTTATGGATTCCAGTTATTGTGTTTGCATTCGAAGGGTAACATGTCGTTGAGTAATATATCAGTTTTTGGTGGTAATTTAATTACGGGCTATGCAAATATTAAAAAATAGTTGAAAAACTGCATTTTTGATTTTTCGCATTAAATTGCTCATTATTTTTGAACAAGGATAGAGACTTAATATCTATTTTCGGAAAACTGTCGAATTTACTTTAGGTAAAGTTCCATGGAATAACAGTAAAGGATAATTACCGTTGGGGAAAGTGTATGTTCACGAATTTAGCCTTACCGAAAACGTTTGGCACAGAAACAGAGAAGAAGAACATTGAGGGTTGCATCTTTATATCCGACAGTCTCTGATTCGGTGGTGCTAGTCATCTCATACATGCTACCTATCTTCGCCTTATTAGAGAGCGTCTATCTGCCTGCCTCGAAATGAACACACAAGGAAGGCAGTTACCAGCGAGGAAAGAGACACCGCTCACTCGATGATTGACAGCAGTCTTAGGTGAGCAGCATGGAGGGAAGATGCTTTGCGCTCCTCATCCCTGATTTGAGACCATGGCTCAATAAAACGCACGGTGGAACTGACTTCTACCTGACTCATCTCTTGAGTAGGCACGGGCATTTTCAGTTTTACTTACACAAGATTGGTAAGTTGCGGTCACCCCACTGTAGGTTATGAGCAGGAGAGAAAAACAATGCCTGCCACACATTTTTTGCAGGCAAAAGATAGGACAGATTGCGACGGGATCTCTAAAAGTAAACAAGAGAGCTCTCCTCGGATAGTCTAATTCGGGAGATGCTTAGATCGGATGACAAATGGAACCATGTGACACAAGATGGTCGGGCAGTCCTATAAAATGAAAACAGTTCATAATAGCAAGGAAGGTTGGGGCTCAGGAATCACTTTTCTAGCAATTCATCTTCCTCCAACTAGAGGAGGGATCCTCCAACTTAAAGGTACCCCACGTTGTAGCAAAACGAGGCTTAGTCCGAAGTAATGTGTCAAAAAGTTCCAGACTAGGCTCTCAGGACTATAGGGGAGGCATTTAGTGGGTTTCCCAGAGATTTTGCGCGCCTGGAGACCTCAAACTCAGGATGTAAATAGTCTACATCTCCCAACCACCAAAAAAATCCGTTTCTGTTTGATACATAGGTGGGTTCAATTAACAGTCCAATTGAAAAGTCCCCGGTGTGATACACAGATGGCGGTGCTAGTATTAAATCCATGTGATTTTTAGTTAGTACTAACCTTCAAAAGATACGTGTCAAAATTTGACAACAGTCCGTGAGATATTGCGCTGTGAGTGTAGCTACTTTTGTTATTTGAAAAAAAAAGAATTTCGTGTGCGATAAAATATTGCTTTTTGAAGGGGAAAAATACAGTTGAAGCAAAATCTTGGCTTCATGAAGAGTTTCCGAGATCTGCACCAGTAAAATCAACCGTCATTGATTGGTATGCTTAGTTTAAACATGGTGAAATGAGCACCGAAGACGGCGAACGCAGTGGGCGCCCAAAAGAGTCTGTCACCGACGAAAACATAAAAAAAAATTACAAAATAATTTTGGATGACCGTAAAGTGAAGTTGATCGAGATAGCAGACATTGTGAAGATATCATCTGAATGTGTACATCATATCATTCACGAGTATTTGTACATGAGAAAATTGGGTGCCGCGCGAGCTCACAATCAACAACGTGTTAATGATTCTGAGCATTATTTGAAGCTGTTTAAGCAAAATAAACCTCAATTTTTGCATCGATATGTGACAATGGATGAAAAATGGTTCCATCATTTCACTCTGGAGTCCAATCGACAGTCAGTTGAGTGGACTGCACACGATGAACCGAATCCAAAGCGAGGAAAAGCACAGCAGTCAGCTGGCAAGGTTATGGTATCAGTATTCTGGGATGCGCAACGTATAATATTCATTGATTACCTCCAAAAGGGCCAGACCATCAACAGCGATTATTATATAGCGTTATTGGATCGTTTAAAGGATGAAATCGTTAAAAAATGGCCCCATTTGACCGGGGACTTTTCGATTGGCCTGTTACACTAGTTTATATGACTTCTTTTCATGAAATGAAACATGTACCGAAAAGTTGGTTTGGGTCTCTACATCTAGGAAAATATATTAAAACAAGTTGAGTAAGCAGGAGAGTGCTCCTACCAGAAGGTCTTTGTAAACAACCTAGGGCTAGAAACAAGTTTTCTAATAGCGTGAATCGATAACTTGAACTATTCATCCAATACTTGGATATGAAATCTTTCAACTTTCTTTGTTATAAATATGTGCACCTACATATATCTCTCATAACAGACCAACCATTGTATCTTAGCATATTTTGGTCCCAAAAGCTTGATAATTTTTCTCAAATGATTCTAAATCTTGGTGAAATCACTCACGATGTTCATTACTTATACCTCCAAGATTTTCTGAGAAAAATCTAAATAGGAATGCGAAAATGAATTTTTAGTGACTTCGCATGTATTTTTGCAATAAATTTTTAACAATCTAATTATAATTATCATATTTTTTACTACCTAAAAATTATTTAGCGATACTTTTGAAACAGTTCAAAGCTGCTTTTTCTATTTCGGTTAGAAAGCTCTCGAATCTAGTGTCGTGCAATATTTTCCAGACTTAAAGACCCACAAGTATTTCTTCCTTTAGTTTAGCCGCAGAAAGATTCGTAAATATAGAGCAAAAGTGTTGAAAGGCAGGCTTGGACTTATCCAAACCTTTGATAAAATTTTTATCAAGCCCAACTTAATGTAAAGTGGGGATGATATATATTTTTTGGGTCAACTAAACATGTATCTTACCTGGAACGTACTCATTTCGTACAGGCCAAACTTTTCTTTTATAATGATCCTATATTGAGTCCAAAAGGCTTAAGAAATAATAGTACTTAGTGTATCCATCTTGTATGCCCAAAATAACGCCTATAATTTTTAAATCACCACAAAAGTAACAATCGTGACATCATATTCAAACAATTAAATTAATTTGGCTATTTTATCATAGGTTTCTTTACAGTTAACAGCATGACCTATAGGAATAGACGGCTTTGCATTTCCATTGTGCAGAAGAACGGCTTTAAGACTTTCCTTCGATGAATCTACTGATAGGTGCCATTCTTTTGGGTCATATGGTAGCAAAACTCATTTTCTATAGTAAAAAATCAACATACGCCTTACTTCTAGAGTGATAAATAACATACTTGTTCTAAGTTTTGTACTAGGATCAAACAAATTCCACTGTTGCAGCCTGGAAGCAAATAATTGCGTCTTTGGCTAACTACAAATATATTATAAGATCGTTGAGTTATCAACTGTGGACTGTGTAGTGTTTAAAAGGATGTTAAAAGGTCCATTTAGGACTGCAGCGGTGGAATCCTGTCTCGGCGAATGAAAAATTGGTACTCAGCTGGAAATGGCCTTACCTGGCAACGCGTAAGTGTATTGGCAGCTGGTGTTGCGGTATCGTGGGCGAGTTCTTTCCGTCAACGCAAGGACCCACTACAAATAAATTCAAGCTAACGATTTCTAGAACCAATTGACAGGTGTAGAAGGCTTAGGTAACCGACCGAAGGGTATTGACTGTAAAGACGCGAAGACCATTTCCGACTTAATCGCGCGCAAGGTCGGACACAAACCCGTCACGGATGTGAATACTCATGACCCACAAAAAGAGTGGAGCATCCGGGGGTAGTGGTGCTCCTGGCACCCTTCCCAACCGGATCAACAAATCCATACGATGACTTGGTCATTTTGAGGCAGAGGAAAGCCAATCATCCCTGGACACCACCGACGACAATTCTTCGAGGCTGTGACACGATGCTTATGAATATGTTATTAATCTAATTCTGCAACTCGTTCTCGACTTTGTCGTTCACAAATCGATCATTTATTTTCTTATTATTTACCCGCACGCGCGTATATTACAAAGACTAGTATTTTAACTCGGTTTTTTGCAATTCGAAGCAACAGATAATTTAACCCGCACTCATCACCAGAATCACGTTTTGTCTTCGGCCCAGTTGCTCGGTTACAACCCATTCCCGTTGTACTTCAGACATCATCGGAACGGGTTCTCTTTAATATTCAGGGAATCGGCACTCATTTGCCGTGTGCAGATATTTTCACTTAGTGCAGGTGGTTCAGCCTTCGTTGCTGTCTTTTCTTGTGGATATGATAGTCTGTGACGAAAATAGTCGGACTATTATTTAAGTTGCGTTTGTCGTAAATTAAAGCTTTGCGTCGTATTTGAAGATGTCATAATTGTTCCCTTTAGAGATGTTCTGATGATTTGCAGACGTTGTCCTGGACTGCACCGGTCAAGCAGTAATTTATAATTTCGGTTCATAATTTTCTGGTTTGATTTCTTTTTCTAATTTTTTTCAGTGTATCCTCTAACTCGAGCAGTTTGCATTTGCGGACTGCTCGATTACTAGAACCGTCCTCATCGTTGACAAAGTTATTTTAGCTATATTGTTCACTGTCACTATACCAGTGCATTGTAATACTACAAGCATTTGATGCATTTGTATGAGTTTGATCACTTCTGCTAGGTCATATAGGAACTTGCAAATCCTCTGAGTGGAAGGTCGGCTTAGTCATTGATGAGGCATCCGCATATTTTACGAGTATAAAATCCTAATTTTTTGAGTTAAAACCAAAAGTTTTTATAAATTATATTTTTATCTTAATTTGACACCGGAAATCCAAAAAAAATGTGAATAGGCCTCTTGCAATGATTTTGCCAAAGGAAAACCACAATTCAACTGAACAATTTTGTCACAAACACAAAAGCGGTTTGGATGTTAGTTTACATATTCTAGTGTTTACAAAATGGAATGATAAACGTAAATAAACAATTGCTGGTAGACAAAAAACAAAGAATTTGGTATCTCTGAATTATGACGCGCTACTTGACATGATAAACGTTACTAAAAAATTACGGGTGGCTAAAAACAGACTTTCGTATCTCAGGAATGTGACGTACTCCAAAAAAAAAAAAAAATATTTTTTTAAACTATCGGTTCTAGCCTACATATAAAGTATTTGTTTAATTTCATGAACAAAAAAAAATTTTTTGTTAACTAGCATTATTAAGACTACATTACTAATTATGTGAGCATTGAGATATGACTGATATTAACTGTACGAAATATATTTTCTTATTAGGGTTTTGTAAAGAAAATTTTTAACAATACCGTATTAATATCGGTACCTGTTAATGCCACAATCAACTCTATTGACAGACACTACACTATCTGGCAATACCGTTGAAGTCACTCGTTAAGTCTCAGTAACATTGGCCACACTAAAATGAAACAAAAGTCAGTCGAACAAAGTGTAAACGCGTCATCAGTTTGAGTTCTCCTCTATGGCCTGTAATAATCTGAATTCCTTTGATTACTCGATTAATAAATGACGTTATCTTGATTGCCTTAGTTTCTCGAGTTTAATCATACACGTCCCCACATTGTGTCGTCCAGGTTCGCTTTGTAGAAGTACTCCAGTATCTTATAACGATTTATGAAAATGCCAAGCAACAGAAAAGACAAAGGCCGAGCCGCCAAAAGCTGGCCAAAGCATGTACGTAGTAGATCTGGGGTGACGCGATCAAAGGATTATGATTTAAGTGCAAGCATTTCTGCTCCTAGTCGCTTAATTTGCGAAATGTGTGATCAAAATAGCGAAAGTTTAAATGCGCTGTGCACAGATATCGAAAAATATTTCAGTCACTTGTTAGATCGCAAATTGAAAAAGTGAATGAAATTACGCCAATCAAGGATAATCGGATTGATTTTATGTTGAGCAGCATTTATGTTATAGAACATTACTGGAAAGATTAATGTCAAAGCTGCCGCCGTCGAAGCAGTATGAGTGGGCAAAGCACACCGCTACAATACAATAATTTCCCACTGTGCGTTCCTTCTCAAATGAGTTACTGCACTGGCAAGAATTGTTAGCATCATGCCCACGCTCACAGAGCACATGTCGAACAGTGAAGATCGACAAACTAATTCAAACAAAAAGCGTCAGATATTGCACGAGCCAGTTGCCCGAAAAATATTGCATAGTACTGAGAACACTCCCAAAACAGCACAAGTGTGCGTGCGGTGTGGAAAGGATCATATTGTCTCACACTGCAAGAGGTTTCACTCACTGACGGTAGATAAAAGATGAAATTTAGTGACAAAGCATAATCTTTGTTTCTCACGTTGGAGAAAAGGACATAGCTTAGCTGTTCGTCGTAAAGAACGACCCTGTTTGATTAACGACTGTAATCGGATGCATCAAACACTACTGCATCAGTCCACCGCGTTAACAACTAAGCCGGAACATGTTTTAAATTGCCGTCGAATGGTTCAAGATCACCAGCTGTTTAAAGTATTGCCAGTTATTTTGAGTTGACCATCGGGAAATATGTCGGAATATGCAATGATAGATGAAGGATCACCTATTTCCCTCATGGAGGAAGATACTACAAACGCTTTAGGCCTAAGTGGTCAGACGATGAGACTTACACTTCAGTGGTATGGAGATAGAGAAAAGATAGAAAAAATTATTCAGAATTTCACAAACAAAAAAACGAGATTCGTGAACGCTCCGTCGTACGCCTCAAAAAACGTACATACTATAACAGATCTAGGTCTTCCACTCCAAACATTCGAGCCTGACAGTCTTTGTCATACAAAGTCGTTGCCGGTGGCTAGCTATTACAATGCCAAACCTATACTTTTATTGGGTTTGGATAACTCAACTTTGGGCGTATACCGAAACGAAGTCGAAGTTACCAACCAATTACTGCAGATCAAAACTGGGTTGGGTAGTTTTTGGGCATGTTAGTGAAACGATGGAAATGGTGGCCATTGTGTTATATATCAAAGGATGTCAGCCATCAACAAAGTTGTCCAAGCAAGACGAGAAATATTTACCAATGGAAAATGTTGGCGTGGGAAAACCCGATTTAGTTCTGGAGTCTGATGAAAGCACTCGAGACAGACTGATATGAGAGAATACCACAAGATACAAGGGAGGTCGTTTTAAACCCAGACTCTTCTTGAACAAGTACGAAATTCAGTTTCCTCCTAGTTATGAGATGGGTGAATGTCACCTAAGGAAAATGGAGATCAAAATGCAGAAAAATTCTCGGTTTGCCGATAAATATAAACAAGAGGTAACAAAGTATAGTGAGAAGGGGTAATCCAGACCGCTTCTGCCAGAAGAAGCCAACATGAGCGATCCAAGAACTTGATACTAACAAGCCGGATAAGCTACGCATAGTATTCGATGCCGTGGATACTGCCTCAAACATATCACTTAATTCAGTATTGTTAAAGGGACAGGAGCGTGCACAGTTGTTAATACCTATATTATTCAAATTTTGACAAGGTATTATTGCAGTTGCCAGAGATATCCAAGAGATGTTTTCCCAAGTACGAATCCAGCCAGCTGACATAGCGCTTTCTTTTGCGTGAAAGAAATACCGGTGAGCTAGTAGAAATATAATATATGCCATGGTTTCAATGATATTTAGAGCAGCCTACTCACCATGCTGCGCCGAGTATGTGAAAAACTTAAATGCCTGTAGCTGCGAAACCTCAATGCCACAGGGCCCTAAAGTAATTGTAAATAACCCTTATGTCGATAATCTTGTTGTCAGCTTCAGTGAGCGAGAGGCAGAAGACATCATAGCTGAAGCAATAAGAATAAATGCTAATGCCAGCTATGAAAATGTGTGTCCAACTCTCATACCTTACGAGAAAGCTTGAACGACCATAAGCTATATTACATAACAATCGTTCAGTCAGCCTTGAATGCCAGAAATTCTTTGACAAAATATTAGGACTCTTCTGGTATTCTGCGTCAGGTACTTTAGAGTTTCATTTTGAGTTTCGAAAAATTCCATCAGATGTCATGCAATTACATCGACCACCATCTAAACGCGAGATGTTGGGTATAATCATGTCTTTATTTGGTCCGTTCGGTCTGTTAGGTATGGAGATAGAGACTGGGATGAAAGGCTTCCAAATCAATTATTTGTATCTTGGGGCAAATAGTGGAAGGAGTTTGAGAAGATTAAAGGATTCAGCATCCCGCGGTGCTACTCTACATTATTGACACATGCGGATGACGTACTGCTCCATGTGTTTGTTGATGCTAGCTCAAGTGCCTATGCCGCAGTTGCCTACCTACGAATTGGATCGGAATCTAATATCGATGTCACTCTTGTTGTTCCAAAGAACAGATGTGCTCCATTGAAAGCTGTGACAACACCCCGCCTCGAATTACAAGCCGCCGTTTTGGAATGTCGCCGAAAGGATCTAATTTTTCAAAGCCTGGAAATTATGATCCATAAAGTTATATTCTGGTGTAACTCTAAAACTGTCATCTTATGGACTGTGTCTTCTCAGATCAAGCACCTGAAATTACAAACAATTTGTAGCCAACCGAATTTCAGAAATTTTATTGTCTTCTACTTCAACCCAATGGCACTGGCTGCCTAGTGCCATGAATGTCGCAGATAATGCTACGAGAATCAAAGACTACGATGTCAATACCAGGTGGATATCAGGTCCAAGTTCTCTTCGCAACAATGAGAATTTATGGCCGAACATGTCCATTGAATATAGCAGTGCAAAGAAGCTTCCATTTCAAGTTTTTATTGCATCTGACGAACAAAGGTCAGTTATACGATATGAAACATACTCATTATACCTGAGATTATAACGAGTTACTGCATGGGTCGATGATTTATTCAGAATAGCAGTTACATAACGCACGTCATCGCCAAAATGGGGAGATGACCGGAGCTGATATTGCTAACACAGAGAGATCTATTTGTCGCCTTGTTCAAAATGAAAACCTCATAAAAAAAATTGGCGCACTTCGATCAAATGCAAGGGTGTCAAAGCTGAGCGATCTATATAAGTTAACGCCTACTCTAGACTCAGATGGAGTTCTTCGCATAAAGGCACGAATTGATGCTGCCCATTGTCTTCCCGATTCTGCCCGATGACCGATTATAATGCCAAGGAAGCATTATGTAACCCGCCTTCTATTAAGCGAACTTCATTGCGGATGTCATCACCAGAACGATTGATTGATCATTAATGAAATGCGTCAGCGGTTTTGGATTCCAAATGCCTTAGCGCTAATGAAGAATATACGACGAAATTGCCCAGTGTAACTCACCGAATCAGCCAAGCCAAAAATTCTGTTAATGAGACAACTACCTGGTCGTCTCACACTGTATATCCGTCTGTTCAGCTATACTGGAGTTGACTACTGTGGGCCATTTTAGATAACCATTTGACGTCAAAACGAGAAAAGGTGAATATCTCTCTTTACATACCTAACAACTAGAGCAATTCATTTGGAGATTGCTATTGATCTATCTACTGATGCATTCATTCTGTGTCTAAGAAACTTCATGAATCGCCGAGGAACGCCAATGGGAATTCGAAGTGATAATGGCATAAATGTTATCCGAGCACAGAAGGAATGGACAGTCGAGGATCGCCTTATAGATACAGCGGAAGTGCAAAAATATATGTTGTCGAAAAAAAATAGATTGGGTGTTTAACAGCCCACTTCATCCCAATGCTGGAGGATGTTGGGAGCGCCTGATTCATTGCATAAAGCGCCTTCTTTATAGGGTATTCAAGGAAGATGCACAACAATTAGAGACATTTCAAAGCGCCCTTATTGAAGCAGAAAGTATAATTAACAGAAGGGCTTTAACCAAATTACCTATATCGCCTGATGATGACGAGCCGCTAACGCCAAACCATTTCTTAGTTGGCTGTTTTAGTTCAACACAAACGCTGAAAATAGCGAGTGAGCCTCGATGCTTTCATGATCAATGAGAAATCGCTCAAAACCTGAAGGGGAGGCTGTGGAAAAGATGGATTTCTGAATATCTTCCAAAACTACTTTGTCGCTCTAAATGGAGACAAGAAGCTCAAGCCGGGGCAATTGGTTATAATCTGTGATTCCAGGCAGCCACGTAGTTGATGGAAAAAGTTGCACATAGTAGAAGTTTACAAGGCAAACGATGGTCAAGGTCACAGTTCTAACGTTTGAAGATCACATGGCATACTATTAGGGGTTTCCAATAAGAGGTGTTATTTTGATATTAAAAAAAAAATGCCATTTTTTAATATAAATGATCGGATGTTTATTTCATTATAAAGAGGAAGGTGTGCCGTAAATAGTGAAGAATAATGTCAGGCAAATGATCACCACGACCAGGCTTAAAGAACCATATCCTTTTCATGAAATTTTCCATAACCAAATCACAAAGTGGCTGCCCTATGTCCTCGATAGCCATCTTTCTTTGAGGTCTTGAATCGACGCTTGGCTATTAGCGTAGACCTTCTTTCTCACGTGGCCCCAAAGGAAGAAGTTGCAAGGTGTTAAATCACAAGATCATGGTGGCCAATTGTGATCACCTTTTCGAGAGATAACACGGTCCGGAAACTTTTCCCGTAAAAGATCAATGGTTTCGTTGCTCGTCTGGCACGTAGCGCCATCTTGTTGAAAGTAAACATTGTCCAGATCAATACCATCCAATTTCGGCCATAAAAAATCATTAATCATTTTTCGATAGCGCAATCCATTCACCGTAACTGTTGCTTCAACCTCATTTTCGTAAAAGTAAGGTCCAATGAATCCGCCGGACCATAAACCGCACCAAACAGTCACACGTTGAGGATAGAGAGGCTTTTCAACAATAACTCTTGGGTTTTCCGAGCCCCAGATGCGACAATTTTGCTTGTTGACGAAGCAAACGAGGTGGAAATGGGCCTCATCACTCAAGATGGTTTTTCGATGGAATTCCGAATCATTTTCATGCATTTCAAGGACAAATCAGCACAAAGACACGGCGTTGACGATGATCGACCGGCTTGATTTCTTGTATTAACTGAACTTTATAAGTTTTAAGACCCAAATTTTTATGCAAAATACGGTGTAATGACGTATGTGGAATGCCTAATTCCAAAGAACGACTAGGAATGGACAAACTTGGGTTTCCTTCAACTCTTTCGGCTACAGCAGCAATGTTGTCGGCTGTTCTTGAGTGACGTGCACGGGTTTTATTCTTCACATCACTAAGTTGTCCCAACAGCTCGAATTTTTGCACCAATTTCTGTATTGAGTTCCGACAAGGTGCTTCACGACCATGCAAAAATGTTCGAGTTTTACGAACCGTCTCTGCCAAATTTTCACCATTTTCAAAGTGAACTTTAATAATTTCAATGCATTGTTGAAGCGTGTATTGTGCCGTTTTTATTAATGGCGTAGTTTCTTCTTGTCAAATGTCAAAAAATGACAGCTTCAAAAATGACATCTACCGAAATAGCGGGCTCTTATTGGAAAACCCTTTACATCGGACTGCATCCAAGCTAACCGCTTTGAACATATGGTGAATCCCAGACCCAGTCGGAATTCAGAGTGGGTTGGATGTTAACGCCACAATCAACTATATTGGCAAATAGTACACCATCTGGCAACACCGCCGAAGTCACTCGTTAAGTCTCAGCAACATTGGTCACACTAAAATAAAGCAAACGTTAGTCGAACAAAGAGTCAACGCATCATCAGTTTGAATTCTCATCTACGGTCTGTAATAATCTTAATTCTTTTGTATATTACTCAATTAATAAATAACGTTATCTTGCTTGCCAAAGTTTTTTGAGTTTAATTATATGCATCGCCACAGACCTGTCCGTCCGACCGTCAGTGCGTCACAGCAATTTTTCTCAGGAACTACAAAAGCTAGAGTGATCAAATTTTGTGAACAGCTCAAAAGTTTCTGGTTAATGAAAGTTCCATAGTCAAAAAATGTCAAAGGGTTTTAAGGGGGGTCTCCCCATATAAGGATGTTAACCCTTAAAAAAAATTTTCACCAAAGATAGTCGGGTTGGGTATCAAGTGAAAGGTCTTAATGAGATCTATTAAGATATGTTATTAAAATTGCAATATCATTGATGGGATAGGCAGCGGAAAAGGAAGAACACGAAAAAATGGTGTGTCCCTCTCGCCATTGGACATCTGTTAACCGAAAAATCTGAAAAAATCATGGAATGGTTCTCTACGAATACACCAACGAAAAAAACATGAGAAATTGAAATTCGCTAAACTTCGTTAGCAATAGTATGAGTTATGAATTTTACATTTTCTTGTGTAAAATCGTTAGGATATCTTTAAATTCAGTGAAATTTTACATGTGTATGGCCACTTATAACTTCAAAAGAATCGGCTAGTATTTAACGAAGTTATGATGGTTTAAATTTTCGGTGGTACAACAAAATCAATACGTAGCTATTGAGAAACATGTGCTTCCCATTGACTCAGACACTACGCGCTTGTAAAGATTTGCATGAAAATTTCAGGTAGGATGTATATCGTGCACATCTTTGAGAATCTGTTCAACAGGTGATATTAGTTATCGTCATACAAAATGACGGCTGTTTTAAGGGAGAATATTGAGTGAATTTAAGTTTTGTTTCCCAAATCCAGCATTTAAAGTGCAGGTTATTAGCTCTTGATGAAAACATACATTTTAAAGGTGGTAGGTTTTCATCAGTGCAACAATAACAAATGCCTTTGAAAATTCACTCAAATTAGTTAGAAGAGTTTGAAAATGTAGCATATTTCCCTGTACATTCACAGGGGCACCTTCAAATTCATTCAGCCGCCAATACCTAGATTGCTCCGTCCCAGCTTGACCAGCCTCAACAAAACTAGAAAATGAGTATCTCCATTGGAATTGTTGGTCTCATGAGCTCAAATTCGGAGGATATTTTATATTCTTATCAGTGGCCCGTCTATATGTGTGATATATAATTGGGACGCCATCAGAAGCAAAAACATATCGATTCATTCTGGAGGAAGGAAGCCAGTGGCGATACAAGTCTCAATATACCTGTCTGCAAAGTAAAACGGCTGTTAAATTCAGAGGTTTTCACTCACAGTTACAAATCTTGCGATATGATTCCGAAGAATTTTCTATGTGAAAATATCGACTCTCGTGACTTTAGCAGTTTGATAAATATTTCTATTCGATAATAAGTGTTGCCGATTCGTCTCAGTACCAGTACATGCACAAAGACATTTCCTTTCGACAACTCTTAATTTTTCCATAGTACTAGCACTCTGGTTGTACCAGATCTGACATCCATCTGTCAAAACTGACCGGACCAGGGTCTTGTAACAGATGACTTTGATCTTTTGATCAATGTTTCTGGAATGAAAGACTCGTCGAAGGGACATGACTACTTCTTGTGCTTTACTGAGCATGATTTTGACATGTTCAATATAGTGCAGATACTGGTCGATATGAACACCGCAGTACCGAGCACAGGATTTATGTGGAACCCATTCTAAACTACCCTCACCAGCCATAGTGTGGAAATCCTTCCAATTGCGTTTCAGGTCTTGACTGTCCCCCTGCAGCGTTGTCCGAAACAAAATTGTTTCGCACTTCTGCGCATTAATTTTCATTTGCCAATTGTCGGTGTACAGCTCCACATCATTAAACATTTTTTGGAGATTTCTCTGAACTATTGTAGCTTTTCGGTCTGCCGTATAAATGATCAGATCATCAGCAAACGCTACCAATGATCGCGTTGGCGAGATGTTAAAATCAAAAGCCATTCAATAGCTTGCGAATGAATATTTAGAAAAGCAGAGACCCAGTAGCTGTTCCCTACTGTAGACCATTCAAGCCCTTGAAGTCATGCATGGTCGTTAGATTTCCATCAGTTACAACAAATAATTTCCCATATAACATACTGCACGTCATGGTGGCAAGGTGTCTGGGGAATCTATCCTGATGGAGTTTAAAAACTACTCCATCTAGCCAAACCGTATCGAAGGCTTTCTCCATATCAATGAGACACGCTCCAACATATTCTTTGTTGTTTAGTTTCCAACACATGTCTGAGGTTACTTTTGTTATCACTTATATGGTCGAGTGCCTGGCATGAAAACCAAATTGGCAATTCGGCATCAACTCATATTTCTCAATACAGATGTTTAATGCTTTGCTTGGTATCACTTAAACCACCTTGCTGATATTAGGGAGCAAGCTGATTGGGCGTAGATTTTAGGGTTCGGTAATTCTTTTCCTTTCTTCAAGATCGGAAATAACATGTTGTTGAACAATATGTAATAATTCCTAATAGCAACCTCAGACAAATGTAGGAGAACTATATTTGGAATACCGTCAACACCACATGATTTCGTGTTGTTTGTCCTGCCAAATATGAAACACAAGTCTTCATAGCTGACAATATAATCAATAAGATTCAAGCTCGGTATGAGATCAGGGGCTAAGGTTTCATTGAGGCGAAGAAGAGATTCGCCGTTCACGCTTGATTTGAAGTCGGAAACTTTTGCTTCAACGACCTCTGAAAATATTTCATTCCCTGTCTCAGGGTCCGGTAGATGAACCAATTCAAAATTAGTTCCAATCAGGGGAAGTTTCTGCAATCCATCATATATAATCGAGAAGATTTATCTCATCACTAGCTACTCCAAGATTCGATACCTTCACTCGAGACTTTTTTACGGAATAAGCTATTCACTTTCGTGAAAACGCCATTTGGGTTCTGTGGGCTAATACCCCTCAATTTTTCCGCCCATTGATTTCACTCCTGAACTGTGATGAAGTTCCGGACATTCTTCAGGTGCAATTTCAACAAAGCCAACGAGGGATGGTTTTAGTCCAAAAATCGCCGATAAATATTGTTGACGCGTGTGAGAACAAGGCTTTTCAATCTTTTCAATCCTGCGATATAGGCAAATCATTAATTTTCAACCAGAACATTTTAAACGGGAGCAAATTGAACACTTGCACATTGATATGTTATAAAATGATGTTTTTTTAATTTTATGTATAATACTTGAAATTGGTAATGAATGCTAGATATTTTCGTTACAGTATTGACATCAGGAAAGGGTAGGTGGAAATTCAAATACAACCCCATCGTCAAATGGTCATCTAGCAGAAATGCAAGACCGTAAAGATAAAATTGTTATTCACAATCATATGATTTTAAATGCTCCACAACAACAACAACATCATAACGAGCCAACAACAATTTACACTACAAACAATTCGGGGACAATTATCAACAATCATCAACATCAGGTACAAGTACATCCAATTGACACTTTTGAAAGGACTCACTGACATCAAGTCATTTACTAGTATTTCATTTCTCCTAGATATCACACATAGCAGCAGCCTCAACATCAGCCACAGCCGCCACCTACTTTCAACCACAAATCACGCAACCAGTCATTGCCTACAATTCGGCAAATTATTGTCTAATCTCACGACAGGATGTTGATATCAAGCCAGATTTAATGTTGCACATACGAGGACAAATAGCCAATGAGAAATCATCACCGGGAGGAAATGCAACTGTCATTAACACCATCAATGGGAATAACGTCAATGAAATTGCTATTCAAAAGACTCAAAATATCCTGCAACATTCTGGTGTTTGTACATAAATAATTGTAGAAAAAAAATTTAATATTGAAATGCAATTTATGTTATGAAATACATTTTCAGAGTCAAATAAACTCGAATTATTTTAAGGTACCGAGGAAAATTATACGAAATCAAAAATTCAATTCAAATTTTATTTCGAATCAGACAAAATCGTTCGACGAAAAGCCTAAATTATCTCATTTTCCACATAGTAGTGTACCAAATACTATTAAACTAAAAATTAGATTTACTTTTAAGCATCTGATAGATATTACTAGAGTACATTTAACCCAAAATAATAATGGCGCTAAACTTTTAAAAATTTTAATGATCGCTAGATTGTGTAGACGTAAGAGATACAGCTAAAATGATGTAGAAAATATGTAAATAGGGATGTATACGTACAATAATGAAATCCCGAAAATCAGAAAACCGAATTAGAAGCTCTTAATTTAAAACACTTTTCACCATAAAACAAAACCAAAAGAACTATCTTTAAGTAAAATCGCCTATCGAATAATTTTCAGTAAACATGTTACGAATTTCAATCGAAATTTAATTTCACTTTGTTATTTAATCATAATGGCTCGTTTATGTTCTGTTTTTAATCTGTTTATTTGTTGATCGCTAAATATGTTTGTTTTGTTTGTTTGATAGACTCGCTCGCTATTGACGTTTTTTAGTGATGCTATTTAATCAATTTATTCTTATAATTAGTGAAAACGATCAAAGAAAAAAAAACAAAATTCATAAATAAATCTTACATATCCAAAAACTATAATTGTAAAACTACAAACAATTTATAAGTGTATGGCAAATATAAAATATTACATGTATAATGTCATTTAATAAATTTAACGAATATATTTCAAATACCAAGGAAAAATAATCTAAAATGATACTCAAATGCAAAAAGAAAAATCATTATACCGAAATTGTGCAACTTTCTATAATGTATTGTAATAAGAAAAAAATTAAGTTATTGAAATAAAAGTAAATTGAACTGAAACTTAATCGTATTGTCAATAATAATTGGTTGGATTGAATTCAATTGGCTGTAGTGTATATCAATCACGAGATTACAGAAGTAGTTGAACATAAAATTTTGTTACAGACCACAGTGCTGAAAGTGTAGTCGCAGATTTCTGTGCTTGATACCAGTACTCAGCGTGATATTCTACGTATCGGGAGTATTTTCCCTGAAGCCTATCTTACATCGCCCATATGTGCCTACATCACTATAAAATATGAGAAAAGAACGAGATCTGACAGTTCCTTCTCACGCAGGCAAAAAAGCGGATACATTTGGTCAAGATAGGCACTAGGCTCTTAAATGTGTTGACCTGTTCTTTTATGCCAATTCACCAGTTCCTACGGCATCACGTACGTTAATTGCTTTCTTTCGGGGTTAAGTAAGCAGGCCTTGAATCTGAGGACACCTCGCGAGTATTATAACATTTATGTAAATAATCATATTGTAAGGCTGCCGTCTGGGATCGAGGATCGACGATCCCTTGGAGGTCAGTCACTGCTGATCATCGGTGTTATATATCCTTCAAACCCCTACCGGCCACTTGTAATAATCGAGCAGTTAAAGGGTTAAAGAAAACCTCAAAATGTCCCAGATCAATCGAAACGATCGAACCGGTACGATTGCAGATTGAATTGGAACAATTTCCGATTGACCTAGAACAATTTGCAATCGAACCGGTTTGAGATTGATCTGGTACGATGTAATACCTTGGACAGGGCAGTTGACATTTTGGAGTGAAGGAGACTGGAGGAGAGACACGTGTGGGAATTAGTGCAGTACTGGCTATAGTTCAGGAACGTTAGAAAAACCCACATCAAGTGGGAAAAGTTCGAGAACTCGCACGACAACAACTCGGATTTGGCGGAGTTTTAGAAAAACGGGAAGTTTTGAATTTGCCGTGAGCGGGCACTAACGGATGATCGATTGATTGACGCTGTCTTCGATTGGAAGAGAAGTGTTGTATATACAAGTACACGTATTACACTTTGCATATCAATCATTATGCAAATTCTTACAACAATCACTAGCGAAGGCGATTGAATGGTCTTTTTGTGCTTGAGAGAAAGGTGTGTACTTATCCCGCATATGAGTGGAGCAACAAAAGGGGAGAAAAACTAAACAGCTGTCTTGTCATGGTCGTCCCTTTGGTGTAATGTACGCTCCTCGTCGTCGATGACATTGTGTAAAGCATGGAAAAATAATTTTTTTCTGATGTGCAGTTCTTAGATTTAGTTTACAAGTGTGGAGAACAAATTATTGCGGAACGAGATTCTTGTGCGGAAATAAAACGAAACAGCTGTCTCGTCATGGGCATCCCGTTGTTAGATATTGTGAAATGAAGCATTTGGTATTGTATGTCACTGATCAAAAACTAAATGCAGAGGCTAAGAGTTTTTCAAGTGATTGTGTGCATGATCGTAACGGTGTGCGGTTATATTGCTGACGCGAGAATAATATGTGCATTGCCATTTGGAAAGAAAGGATTTATCAGGAAAATTCTCCTGCCACTAGATACGTACTCAGTTCTTTAATCGACGAATATTTTGTTGCTAGTGCTGGAAGCTTTTCAATTGTTATCAACAAGCGAAGCAACCATAAAATTGATCGAGACTTGTTAATAGGAAGTAATAGCTTTGTTACAGAATCGAAATTTCCAGACCATCTGCATCGTCGGCGAGCGCTCGGTGGACCATGCTGGTGAGTACCCTATTATGGTGTTATTAATGCTGTCGCGTGTTTTTGGTTCGCGGCCAATAATTTTAACGTTCCGGGAAAGTTAAAACGCAATGTCTTTTAATTTAAGTTAAAAGAGTTTATTTAATTAAATAAAATGCACAATAATCAGTTAACACTTTCACTAATTTTAATTTAATAATTAACACTTGTCCATAAATTTATTATCGCAATCGTCTTCTAAATTACTTCACTATTACGAAACACACTATCGCAGTTCTTATCGCGGTCGAATGAATGATGATCCCCCCCATTCATTCAGCTCGCCTTTATATAGGGTCTCTACCTATTCACCCATTTCTCGTACATTGGCGAATGTTCTACCGAGAGGTACCTGGTGGATTCGAGCAAAATTAATGAATGGAGTGACGTCACTTGCAGATGCTGATCATGCTTGTTGGGTTCTCGTGGTTTCGAGTGAATTCGTGTTCTTCATTGTTGTGAAAACAATTGCGGCAGTAGCTCGCAGAATTATTTGTACATGTAACACTGCCCCCACCTCAGTTCTTTTCGCCCCGAAAAGATGTGTCGCCAGTTGTAGTCAATTCTCCCTTTATGTAATATGGAGCAAGACGGTCTAGATGCACGATTTTCATTTTGGCTCTCGGTTTACGGTGTTCCTGTATGTGATATACGACGTCGTTGATTCGCTTTGTGACTCGGTATGGTCCCTCCCAGTTATGTTGCAACTTTGGAGACCTACCCTTTCGCCGTTGCGGGTTATATAGCCACACCAAGTCATCTTGCTGGAAGCCAGTAGAATTAACCTTTAGATCATATCTGGTCTTCATGCGGTCAGTAGCCGATTCGAGGTGTTTTCGCACTGTCCGATGTATCTGGTTCAACCGCTGTCTTAGATCACTTGCGTACTCCGAGATCGTTTGGGGTTTCTCGGGGGGTGTTCCAAACTTTATATCAGCTGGCAGACGAATAGTCTTTCCAAAAATGACTTTGGCTGGGGCTTGGCCCGTCGATGCATGTTCGCCAGCTCTGTACGCCATCAAAAATAGTGGGATATGTGGGTCCCAGTCCCTTTGGTTCTCGTCAACCATCTTGGCAAGGTGTTTACTGTGCGTGCCGTTGAAACGTTCGACCATTCCATCGGATTGGGGATGCAGCGGTGTTGTCCTCGTTTTCCGTATTTCGAGCAGCTCGCACATTTCGCCAAAAACTAGTGACTCAAAGTTTCGGCCTTGATCCGAATGTAGTTCGCAAGGCACACCGTACCTACTGACCCAATTTAACACTAGCTGTTCGGCTACAGTAGTTGCTTCCTGGTTGGGAATGGGGTTAACCTTGGGCCACTTGCTGAAATAATCGGCTACAATGAGCGTGTATCGATTCCCCCATTCAGATTCAGGAAAGGGTCCAGCGATGTCAACAGCAATCCTTTCAAACGGTACCCCCACGTTATAGCTTTGCATTTGTGCCCTCAGTCGTCGCTTTTGACCTTTGACGGAAGCGCAAATTGTGCATCTGTGACAACAGTCCTCTACGTCTTCTCGAGCGTGGAGCCAGTAGAATCTTTCCCGCAATTTTGCTAAGGTCTTGTTAACACCAAGATGGCCTCCCGAGGATCCTTCATGCAGTTCCTTTACCACATCGTGGATTCGGCTTTTGGATAGTAAAGTTTGCATCCTATAGAAGCTGCCATCCGCCGTTTCCCATTTCCGCTTGAGTACACCACCCTCCACCTGAAGGGAGTTCCATTGTGCCCAATAGCTTTTCAGGGTTGCGCCATGCGTTGAAACGTCCTTCCACTCAGGTCGCCCAGTCGTCTTCTTCCATACGAGCAATGGTCCGATGTCTTCATCGGCTAACTGGGCATTTCGAATCTCCTCCGATGACCAACCTTCATCGAATTCGGCCGTTATCAGTCGCAGATCAACGGGCGGTTCCTTTTCCTCAATCCGTCGGCAATGCTTGCAGTTAGCTGGACATGGGCGGCGAGATAGGGCGGCAGTATTTCCATGAACTCCGCCCTTTCGATGAACAATTTCGTAGTCGTATGACTGCAATCTTTCGATCCATCTTGCAACTTGTCCCTCGGGGTTTTTGAAGTTAAGTAGCCATCTCAGCGATGCATGGTCCGTTCGAAGAACAAATTTCTGGCCATATAGGTACTTGTGGAACTGCTTGGTGGCCTCTATTATAGCCAATAGCTCCTTCCTGGTCACACAGTAGTTCCTCTCACTTTTTGAAAGAAGTCGACTGTAATAAGAGAGGACTCTTTCTTCGCCATTGATCTGCTGGGAGAGTACAGCTCCAATACCGCCGTTGCTTGCATCAGTGTCAACTACAAACATTTTTCCGGGTTTCGGATACGCCAGCACGGGTGATTCACACAGCTTTTCCTTCAGGGTCTCAAAGGCTGTCTGGCATTGTTCGTTCCAGACATACGGACGATTTTTCTCGGTTAGCTGATGGAGACACTTAGCTATTTTGGCAAAGTCTTTGACGAATCTGCGATAGTAGGTTGCCAGACCCAGGAAACTTCGTAGTTGGCGCTTGTTGTTTGGTGTTGGCCAGCTTTTCTCGGCTTCAATCTTCTCAGGGTCTGTTTTGACCCCTTCTGCTGATACGACGTGTCCCAGGTATTTTACTTCAACTGCGAAAAGGGTACATTTGTCGGGACTAAGTTTCAAATTTGCCAGTCGCAGTCTGGAGAAAACCTCTTCTAAGTTCCGCAAATGCTCTTCGAACGTTCTCTCGATGACAATGATGTCATCTAGGTACACCACGCAGGTTTTCCAGGTTAGACCACGTAGCACGTATTCCATCAAGCGTTCGAAAGTGGCTGGAGCATTGCAAAGCCCAAACGGCATCACAACAAATTGCCACAATCTGGTTCCAACTGAAAATGCGGTCTTCTCTCGGTCCTTCTTGTCGATTTCTACCTGCCAGTAGCCACTCTTGAGATCGAGTGTAGAAAACCATTTTGCGTCGGCTAAAGTGTCCATGATGTCATCGATGCGTGGAAGCGGGTAACTATCTTTCTTAGTGACGTCGTTAAGCTGCCTATAGTGGACACAAAAACGAGTGCTACCATCCTTTTTCTTTACTAGAACTACAGGTGCGGCCCATGGACTGACAGAAGGTTCAATAACGCCTTGTTTTTCCATGTCCGAGATCAGCGCGCTCACTTCTCCTTGTTTGGCTATAGGGAGGCGTCTGGGTGCTTGTCGAATCGGCTTGGCTCCCTGTGTATCTATGACGTGAGTTACCAGACTCGTTTGGCCTTGGTCACCCGGACTTGTTGAGAAGATGTCACTGCACTTGGTGACCAGATCAAAGGCTCGTTTGAATAGCTGCACTGGCAATTTGACCTGCTTCAATATTGCAGACGTTGATTCCCGGGCTTTGTCTGTGTCTTGCCTCCTTTTGCAATGATGGTCGTGAGTAGCTTCCAAAGAGGTGATGGTGGAAACAGGCTGGCAGCTGCCGATGACTTCTCCCGCTTTGATGCTCGTGGTTGAGTCTGCGGTGTTAAGGACTCTAACCGGCACATATCCGTTCCTTAAAGATCTTACAAGGCTTCGTCCTACAATCAAACTGCGCAATGCGGACGTCTTCGTTGGTTCTATCAGATAAGATCGGTGGTCTCCAGAATCACCATCAAGCTTGGCCCATACAATGCTTTCGGAAGAATTCGGTACATCAGTGTCAGTACATACCACTACATTCATCTTGGGAATTTGGAAGCTGGGATCCTCCATCAGCACTTCGACATTCTGCCATTTCAATACACGTTTGCCCAAATCCAACGTGATTCCATGTGGTCGCAGAAAATCCATTCCGAGAATGCAGTCATCCATAATGTTCGCGACCAGAAAATAATGTCGGAACACAAGGTCTCCCAACTGTATCTGGAGGTTGACCTCTCCATGAACAGGTGCAGTTTCTCCCGTAGCTGTCCGTAGTGAGAAAATTCTGCAATTGTGAAGTTGTTGCTGTCTAACTAGGTCTTGTCGGATAATCGATCGGGTTGCACTAGTGTCGATTGTTATGGTGCAGTGTTCTCCGTTAACTTGACCCGGAAGGCATAATTCCGCTTCTCCACGATGTAGTCTTGACACGATGATGGTGGTGCTGGGGACGTCGATCCTCCTAGCCAACCTCTGCCCCACGAAGTTGGCTCTTACATGTTTCCCGACCCTTTTGTTTGAAGGGCTTCCATTCGGGGCTCCTGACTCGGTCTGGATCTCCTTCTAGCCGCACACCCTGGACAATAGCTCGGTTTTCTTCGCTTCTTGCAGTCTCTTTGTAGGTGCCCCTTCTCGCCGCAATTCCAGCATCTAGGCGCACCATTTACATGCGGGTCTCGCTCAATTTCGACGCGCTCACACCTGCACTCGTCTGTCACTACCTCACGAACCCGGGCAGTGGTACGAGTCACATTTTTCGCTGCCTCAAAGTTCAGACTGTAAGCCAATGCGCCCTTAACCGTTTGCTTTTGAGCTAACCGCACGGCTTGTTGCAATTCCGGGTCCTTTAGTGCGCTGATGAATGCTTCTGTTGCTGCATCATCTCGATGTTCTGGGTCGTAGGCTGGGTAAGCCAAAAGTGCTAGTCGCTCAATGTCTTGGGCTAGCTGCTGTAGGGTTTTATCAGACTTCTGCATCCGATACCTTAGCTGTGACCGGTAAATCTGCTTTAGATGATCGTCTCCATAACGCATGTCGAGCGCATTCATTATAGCATTCGGGTTTGAGTGCAATTCATCGGGGATCGTCTGCAAAAGCTCGGCAGCTGGGCCTCTTAGAGCAAGAATTAATGCAGTTGCTCGTTCCTGCTCATTCCAGTGATTTGCCCTTGCGGCAGCTTTAAACTGGGTCTTGTAAATACTCCAGACCGTTTGCCCATCGAATATTGGTGCTTGCACATTTCTGGATGTGCTTTGCGCTGCGGTTATAAGCGGGACTGGTGAAGTAGTTACTACTGCCTTCGCTGCTTCCAATTCTTTTTTCACTTTTTCCATCTCATGGTTCATTCTCTCTTCGACCTGGCTGACCTTTTCCTCGACCTGGTAAACCTTTTCCTCGACGCCTTTAATTTGTTTGTTCAGGCTGCCGAGCTCCGCTTTTATTTCGGTGGACTGTTTTTGAAAATCCGCCTTGATTTCGATCGCTTGTTGGTCTAGCTTCGCTGATTGTTCATTTAGCTTCGCAGCTAAACTGGATTTCTGTTCATTTAGCTGCGCTGATTGTTCATTTAACTTCGCAGCTAAACTGGATGTCTGTTCATTTAGCTGCGCTGATTGTTCGCTTAGCTTTGCTGTTGCATTGGATGACTGTTCATTGAGCTTCGCAGTTAAATTGTATGACTGTTCATTGAGCTTCGCAGTTAAATTGGATGACTGTTGTCGCTGCTCTTGCTGCATCAGCATCAACATTTGCATCAGCGCATTTTCTGGTTCCTTTGGTTTTGGTGTTTCGGCTTCACCACCTTCTGCACCTTTTTCTGCATCTGAGAGTTCACCGAAATCCAGATTTACGCCTTCCGACTCGATCGCATCACGCAAGCGTGCAATCAGTATGGCCTTTGTACCTTGTGTAGCCAGATTTCGTTGTTCCAACTCCTCTTTGAGCTCCGATATGCTCAATTGATTAATTTTGAGATGTAAATTTCCTGGCATTTTTATTGTTTCAGCTATTTTTCCACGTTAATTTTCACAATTGTGCACTTTAAAACTGTTTAAACGTTTTCACTTCCAAATTTCAATCTCACTTCTCGACACCACTGTCGCGTGTTATTGGTTCGCGGCCTATAATTTTAACGTTCCGGGAAAGTTAAAACGCAATGTCTTTTAATTTAAGTTAAAAGAGTTTATTTAATTAAACAAAATGAACAATAATCAGTTAACACTTTCATTAATTTTAATTTTCACTATTAAAAAAAAATCTAACACTTGTCCATAAATTTATTATCGCAATTGTCTTCTAAATTACTTCACTATTACGAAACACACTATCGCAGTTCTTATCGCGGTCCAATGAATGATGATCCCCCCCATTCATTCAGCTCGCCTTTATATAGGGTCTCTACCTATTCACCCATTTCTCGTACATTGGCGAATGTTCTACCGACAGGTACCTGGTGGATTCGAGCAAAATTAATGAATAGAGTGACGTCACTTGCAGATGTTGATCATGCTTGTTGGGTTCTCGTGGTTTCGAGTGAATTCGTGTTCTTCATTGTTGTGAAAACAATTGCGGCAGTAGCTCGCAGAATTATTTGTACATGTAACAATACATATATTTTTGCATGTTTTTTTTTTATTTTTAAAAATATTGCAATTCGATTGCGCAAAAAAATAGAACTTTTGTTTAAATCACAAAAAGCCGCTCGTGAAGACTTCGATTAAAAACTGCAAATGATAAAAAAAATACGAAATTGTTAACAAATAGCGATTAAATTTTAAGAAGTCATACTTAAAAACAAGAAAAAAGGCAAACAAATCAAAAAAAAATAAACAGAAATAGTTATTTATTAATTTTTAATAAATATTTAAAAGAATTTCTTACTAGTTACAATAATTATTTACGATTAGGAGTAAATAATATTTAATAATGATAATGTTTAAATAAATATTTAAAATAAGAATTGAAAAATAATGTGAAGAACATCAAACTTAGTTATCAAATTTTTTTAAAGGCAAATTCATACAAATAAGAAAAATAAGGGCATTGGTTAAGGCTGATAGAGTGATAATAGAACATACGAGTACATACTTATATGTTAAAACAAATGAATATGTTTAAAACGAACCAAACATACATGGAACTATGTTGCTAGTGGTGCTGAATTTCACCTGTTATACTTTATTTTATTCATACTGGAATGCTTATTGTTTTGTCAAATTTTAATTTACAAATTCACTATGTTCTTATTGAAAATAATTACGAGAAATTAAAACCATGAACTAATATCATACCCTTCGGTCTTTCCTTTCTTCCGGCTCTGACCGGGTATAGGACTCGGTACGGTGGCAGGCTGCCCCTAAAACCATGAGCCAGCTACCGGGTACAAATTAATCCTTCTCGTTTCAGGTGACGTTGCGGGTTGAGTGGCCTAAGCAGAGTGCCTCTTTATGGCATAGAGTTCTGCAATCAAATTGTATAGTTCTATGGCATAAATTGGTCACCGGGGTACTCCCCTTCTGATGGGAAAGTTCATGCAATTCAAGTTGTATGAGCTTTCCACTCAGAAGAGGAATACCTGGCCACTGCAACAAAATATACATGGATTTATTCCGGTTGGGTGGGTGCAAAGGGGCTCCATCACCACCCGGTTGCCCCTCTTTCATTTGTGGGCCATGAACTTCGACGGGTAATGACGAGGTTACCCCAAGTCCGCCTTTCTTCTCAGGTTCCTCTTGTTTTCGTAACAAGTACATCTCCCTCGGTGTAGTTATCTACACTTTTTGCGACTTCGGTCGCCTCTTGATCTCCAGCAGTCAAATTCGTGAGTGCGAAATTTTTTTGTAGTGGGTCCTCGTGCTGGGGAAACGAACCCGCCCCACGACACCACAATGCTAGCCTGCCAGCGCATTCACGCGTCTCCAGACGAGGGCATTCTCGGCAGATACCGACACCTTCTTCTGCCGAGGCAACAGACCATCGCTGCAGTCCTTCACGGACGGTTCTGAAACTTTGATTTCACTACACACTTTCGGATAGCCCTGCACTAATACTTACACGTCGCCTACGTACCTGAAAGAAAACCTTCTTGAATTTCCGTAATAAAACACGCAGTTGTTAATTGAGTTTTAGTTATTTTTATTGCTTTATGCTTATTACAATTTTGATGCTTTAACGCTGCATAAGCATCCCGAAACGAGCTGCAGTTGGATTTAATCATTGCCCCGGCTTTACTGGGGGCTCACGTAAGAGGTTTGCCTGGACCCCACCTCCTTATTCAAGACTTCCAACTCGTCAACTAAGCATTCATCTTTCGAGTTCGAACAGATTCACGTGTGACCGGTGCCTCACTCGAGTTCATCATTCCTATTACAGAGCTGACTGGACTCAGAAGATCATTGGCAAGAAAAACGCCATCTGCAAATCAACTTATTGTACGAGTACGTAGCATTTCTTGGACCAATCGGATCGAAACCTCCCCTAGGTTTGTGTCCGCGGTAATGAAGTGATAGTTTCCTTGAAAATGACTGGGTAAGTTCTATTGGAACCACATTGGTTGTTAATCTGCCCTTCGTCAGAGTTGCAGCTTGCATCGTCAGCTTAGTTTGTCAAAACGTTGTGCTTTGCGATACCTCTACGGATAGCGCCTCAACCAAAGCCTGATATGGTTCAACTGCCCCTTTGTTAGGATTACAGTTTGCATCTTCACATCAGTTTTTCTAAAACTTCACGCTTCACGTTACCTCTACCGATAACGTTCAGAACTATGCGACGCCTCAACCGGATCCCGAGGTGAATCTGTTATTTGTTCCGTGTGAGGAAACTTTCCACATTACGATTTCTCGAAAGGAAGTCATATCATAATATAAAATAGCTGAACAACCCCTGAATCTTGTCGACTATTTAGAAAGAGCCTAGTGGGAAGCCCGAAATCACATTGCGTGGAACCAAAGAATTTCTTCTTTCTCAATAAGGTGAGTTTACGACGTGCATTTATCGGGAATGTGTTCCGTGCAATTGACATACTGTTAATGCGATTCTGTACTGGAAGAAAAACGTTTTTCTTACTTAAAATACAAAGTGCGACAGATTATCACCTAACGCAAAAACCCGATATGGTTTGAAGAAGATATCTTTAATGTTTAAATAATCATCGGCTTCAAAATATAAGGAAGTGAGAAGTTCGCAATGTCCTTTCTTCCACTGTTTCAAATGAAACTTTTGTTATTACGAAGATAACTAAAATATATAATAGTAAAGCAATACAAGTATCGCAAAAAAAAAACATAAGCTTTCCTCCTTCTTCCTAGCTCACTGATTTACTCGTCATTCATGATCAAAATAAAATCAATATACAAAAAAATGCTCCCTTTTAAAAATGAATGCGATGGGAAAATCTATCACGGATAAATCCTATAACGCATGAGTACATGTAGCTATAAATGAAATTTGCATTTGGCGCAAGATTTGTAATCAAATTCTTACGGATAGATTTTGTGCCAAATAAAATATTTAAAAAAAACGCGAGTAAAGGTGTAGCACCATTTCTCGTAGAATATTAACAAACGGAAATATAAAAAGTTGGGTAAACAGACCTACGCTCATGTCAGAAGGGTTTTGTATTCAATTTACAAAATCCAGTCACCACATCGAATCAAATCAAGAAACATGTCAAAGACGATTTTATTGGAGAAAATATGAAATACGAAGATCATACTATTATTAACAAAGTTGAACGAATTTCGACTTCTGAGGTTTTTGGTATTGTTATACTCATAAATATCTCCCTTGATAATTATTTCAGATGTCCATCCGCGACGGAGGAAACACATTTTTCATGTATTTCCCCCCTGTGCCCCCACTGAAGATAAAACTGACAGTTTAACAACTGCTTTGAAAAGCTCACATGAAAACTTTCATTTCATACCCATATCGGCTACATTTGATGAATTTTTTTCCAGGGGCCACTCTCCTGTACTGTTATCATCGATTAATGGCCAATTTTTTCGAATCCTAGAATGGTTACAAAGCCTTTTTGCTAGGAGCTTTCTCCCACCTCCTTGACTTATTTCACTTATGAGCATTAATTGTAGGTACTCATCTTCAGTCATTCATTACATTGAATCAAGTGTTCAAAGCATGCACCTTAAACGTTGAAGTTGGGAAAAAATAAATCAAAATTATTCAATCTTCGCATTTAAAACAGCCACTATTTTGTTTTAGGATTACTGATACTGATATTAAGTATCTCAAAGATATACACGACACCTATCATTCCTGAAATTTTCATGCAAATACTAGCAAAACTGTAGTGTCTGAGTCGGTAAAAAGCGCATGTTGTTCCATAGCCATATGTTGCCATAGTAATAAATGCAGCGCATATTGTTCCATAGTAATACAGGAAAATTCAAACCGCTATAACTTCGCCAAATATGATTCAATCTTTATTAAACTTTCAGGGTAGGTCAATCTTATAAATAGACATCTACGTACTGAACTTTATTGAATTTAAGGGTACCGTTAAGATTTTATTCAAGAAAACATAAAATCGATAAATCATACTATTACTAACAAAGTTGAGTGAATTTTTACTTCTCACGTATTTGTTGTTATTGTACTTACCAAGGCCTACGTTTCTGATTTTTTTCAGATTTTTCGGATCACAGGTGTCCAATCGCGAGGGGGGGACACAAATCTTTCGTATATTTCCCCTCCCTGTGCGCCCCTCGAAGCAAATTTTGCCAAACTAAGACCTGTTTTGAAAAGTTCTCATCAAGGCCTTTCATTTGATACCCATATCGGCTACCTTCAATGAAATTTTTTTTCGGGGGTCAACTTCTATCTGGGGAGACCCCCCTTAAATACCTTATAAATTTTTTTTTTTAGTTGAACTTTGAAGAGATCACCACTTTACACCTACACACAAAGTTTGATGTTTCTAGCTTAAGTAGTCTCCGAGAAAAACTGCTGTGACACACGGACGGACGGACGGACAGACGGATAGACGGACAGACTGGTCGCGAAACTAGTAGGGTTTTGTAAAATTATTTTACAAAACCCTCAAAAAGGAGGAAAAAGGAAAAAACAGCATTAAGAAAATTGTTGTCTACTTCAATCACCACCGGGAGAAGGCAAGGTCACCCGGAAGGATAACTAACATCAACTGGCCATTGCACGAGTGCAACCTAGGAGGGGTACATAGAATCAGCGCAGCCGGGCCGTCGACGACGGAAGCTCTACAAGGAGGCTTCCTTATTAGCTACGTTAAGTGACAGAGGTTAGTCAAAAATGTTTAAGATGAGTTTTTGCTGATAAACTTTGTTTTATAAATTGTATGGAAAATTTTCTCCTTTTGTTTATGATTTTCACGAGTTCAAGAAAATCCCTTTCATATCAAGGAAACTGGTAGTATTTTTTTAAACCAATTTATTTGAATAATACAAAATTGATTTTTCAGGAAGTGTAACAGATTGGCTCGGGCAACGTGGGTGAACGTTAGTGAGGTTTATTCTTCGGTGGTGTTTGAGTGGCGAAGCGTTGGTTCAAGGAGATAGGGTCCACCCCGAGTAATCAGTGTTCTCTGCGTTTTCTTAGTTGAAGGTGTGTTCGTGGAACGAGCTTCGGCAAAACGCCTTACTCGCTGAGTGGTCAAGTGTGGGGCCTAGGCTAAAACAGTGAGTTGGTGCCCACGTCCGTCTGTAGCGAGCAAAGTGGGGACCGCAGAGCCCCCGTCGCCGAAGCACCCCAGTGGTTAGGGGTAACACAGTTACCAGAGGACTGGCAAAAAAGCATAATATATACTCTACACAAAATGGGGGACTAATTGTAAAAATTACAGAGGCATTGCTCTGCTGTACAGGTCTTATAAAGTGCTCTCCAAAATCATAGATAGAAAATTAAAGCCACACTATAAAAGTTTTATAGGAGAGTATCATCGAGGCTTTCGAAGTGGACTGTCTACAATAGACCAACCATTTTCAGTAAAATAGGTGCTCAAAAAGTGTAAGGAATGTAACATTGATCTGCATCAACCCTTTATAGACTTCAAACAAGTATACGATAGTGTCGACAGAAATGTGCTGTACAAAATAGTGCTTGACTTTGACGTCCCAAAAAAACTAGTGCGAATGGTCTAAGTCACCGAGTCCCAGGTCAAGGTAAACGGTGAACTAGCGGAAAGTTTAATAACGAAATTAGGCTTAAAGCAAGCGGTTGAACTTGCCCGAACGCAATTCATGTAGCACTGGAACACCTCATCAGGAAGACATCAGCTGAAACTTTGGATACACTAAAGTTCAAGTCCACACAATTGGTTGAATATGCTGTTGACGTCAATATTATGGCACGTTCGATCTTAGATGCTAAGAGAGCATTTCTGAGCCTAGAATCTGGAGCATTCTAAAGTGGCCTACAAGTTAATGGAAGTAAAACTAATTTCATGACTCAAACGAGAAAGAAAACTCCAGTTCGACAAAACCTGAACGTAGGCAACTACAACCTTGAGAGTGTGACTAACATTGTGTATTTCGGAGCCAACCTGAATAGAAGAGACACCAAAAAGGACGAGATTGGACGACGCATAAACAACGCAAATATAGCCTGTTGCTCCGTACTTGCCATTCTAAGGCTTTGGTTATCGATTTATCGATAGTGCCCTCAGACCGGGGAACCAAACGCGTCCCCAGGGTTGCGGATAGAGGAAGACCTTTCTCGAAAGGTTCGCTGCGAATAACCAATAAGCAGCCGTGGACAATGGTCGGCAGTGAAGGGAGAGTCTCAGGACAAATACCTGAGTGTCAATGATCTTCACTGTGACATGACGAAATATATGGCGTCATCAATTATCCATATATCCTGGCAGTAGGTAAAATGCTATGGGAACGGAAACCTAGACAGAAAACCAAATCATGCAGGTCCACAAGGGGAACCAAATTACGGTGCAGGGGGTTGGATCTCCAGTACCGGCGGAAGAGGGTAGTGAGCGAGCAGGCTCCCGGCCGTCGTCATCCAGCGACTGCAATGTTATAGAAGTGGTGAACTTGGCTTCTGTAACAGACATAACTACAAGCAAACAGGACGCTAGCACGGAGAAACCTTTCAGGCAAAAACCGCTGTTGGCAAGAACACCGATAAAACAAGTCACCGATTGCGGGGGGAGGCAGCAAACCCCAGAAACACTGTCAAAGTCAACATCACAGGTTAAATCATCGGAGACAGACGGACTAACGAACGAAAGAAGGCAGAGTGCGTTGTGCAACCTGGCATCATCGCGGCCTTTGCGCACCCCAGAGCGTCCAGGGCAAGACGTAGACAATCCGGATCAAGCTGCGACACCAACAGAGGCCAGTGTAAGACTGGGGGAGGGAGAAGTTTTGCCGTTGGCCGACGCCACATCAAACGCAACCCAAGCGATAGAAGCAAAAGGGCTAGGAAACGGGGGCCTCTCCCAAGAGGTGGCGCCAAATAACACAATCACCCTTGACCGCGCCGAAGAGGAGCGGCTTACTCGGAAAGCGGGGACTATCGTCAAACAACTGAGGGCTGCCTGCGAAGTGCAGAAAAACATAGGCAAGAGTGTCAGGAATGGCATTCTTGAACTATAGGAGCTTTTTGGCCGCATAACGCACTACAGGCGGAGGTGGCTTGCAACCGAAAAGCACCAAAAAGACACGCCCTCCCTCGAGGCATCAGTGGGTCCTAGCAGCAGCAAAAGAATGGCCGGTAGCCCAATTGAAGGCGACCGTGAGAAAAGGAGGAAGGACGAGACCATAAACGAAGTTGACACTCCAGGCGAGGAGTTTCATGTGGTGCGAAACAAGGCAGCGAAAAAAGCGGCCAAAAAGCTACTCCTAGAAAAAACAGACAAAGAGCTCAACCACGAAAAGAACAAAGAACCCCCCGATATACCGCAGAAAACAAAAAGCAAACCACGGCGCAAACCCTTGCGAGAGGCACTGCTTATTAAACCCACTAAGGGCCGAACCTACGCAGATGTCCTCCGTGAAATTAAAGGAGCGGTCAAGCCAAACGACACAAAAACTGCCATCAAAGCAGTTCGACCAACCCGGACCGGTGGCCTGCTGGTGGAATTCGGGCCAGAGGCCACAAACAAAGATGCATTCCGTGACGTGGTTCAAAAGGTTCTTTAAGATGCGGCAACGGTTGCCTCGCTCGAACCAATGGCCGCCCTGGAAATCAGGGAGCTTGACTACGTCATGGACAAAGCTGAAGTAGAGGATGCCATTAGGAGGGAGTTCCCCAGCTTAAGTGAAGTCAAGGCAAGATTGACACGTGAAAACACAAGGGGGCAACGCATGGCTATTGTCGAACTAGCTGATAAAGACGCCCAGCAAATCCTGGCGAAGGGCAAAATTAAGATAGGTTGGGTGATCTGCAGGATACGGAGAAGAGTGATCCCTATCCGCTGCTTCAGATGCTTCGAATACGGACACACCGCGTATGGCTGTAGAGGACCCGACAGGAGATCTCAGTGCTACAAATGTGGTGAAACGGGGCACAAAAGGAAGGAGTACACGAACGAGGCAAAATGCATTCTTTGCAAGGATACTAAGCTAGTACCCAAATGATCCGTATCCTGCAGGTCAATTTGCACCGAAGCACAAACGCCCAGGACCTACTTGAGCAGTTTGCGAGGGATAAGAAAGCTGACCTCCTGTTGCTGAGCGAGCAACATCATAACAAGGACTCGCAAGTGTGGTACCCTGACAAATCTGGTACCTCGGCCATCTGGGTTCGAGACAGCGCCCGCCTTCAGGTGCAGGACCATGGACGCGGGGATGGTTTTGTGTGGGTGCGGTGTTCAGGGATAACATATTTTAGTGTTTATCTGACGCCTAACGAGGCAATGCGATCTTTTCGAACGAAACTCGATGCCCTGGAGGACGCTGTCTCGAACACAGAAGGCCACATGCTGGTCGGGGGAGACTTCAACACTTGAGCCATTGACTGGGTATGCCATATCCGACCCAAGGGGAAAGCAAATCTTGGACATGGCGGCCAGAACAGCGCTTTTTGTCCTAAATACTGGTAACACCCCTACTTTCCGCCGCTGGGGGTGCATAGGATCCATACCCGATGTGACACTCACTTCGGAGTCCCTGGTACCTAGAGTACACAACTGGCGAGTACGAGAGGACTACTCGGCTAGTGATCACCAGTATATAGCGGTTGAGATTCACGACAGTGCCACTCTGCGTGCATATGCCCAAACTTCAATCCTCGGATGGAGGACTGGGAGGATCGACGTTGAGAGGTTCGCTGACGCGATTACGGCAGGCGCACCATTGCTGGGAGCTCCGCCAGGGAGTGGAGGGCCTACAGCCAAGGACTTGGTGAACTCAACTATGAGTACCATCATAGCTGCTTGCGAGTCTTCCATGCCCCGTCGGAGACCCCGACACGGTAAGCCTCTAGTATACTGGTGGTCAAACGAGATCGCCGAACAAAGAAGCGAGTGTCACAAACTTCGGCGAGAGGCCCAGCGGGCGCGAACACGGGAGGAGGCAGACACTAGGCTAGCAGCATACAGGTCCGGCAGGAAATATTTTCGCAGGCTTATTAACAAGAGCAAGGCCCGATGCTGGCAAGACCTCGTGGACGATGTCAAAAGGGATCCGTGGGGCCTTGGCTACAAGCTGGTCATGGGGAAACTTGGTGCCCTACGGAAGCCTTGTAGACATGACGCGGAAAAGATGGACGCGATAGTGCGGGGAGTCTTCCCCGCCCATCCCGTCCGTGTTGACGCTGTCCATGGTGAAATAGCAGTCGAGTGCCCACTCTTCACACGGCTGGAACTGGAAGAGGCAGTCCTCTCCCTGAAAGCGAGGAAGGCTCCAGGTCCAGATGGTGTTCCAGCTGAGGTTTTGCAGCTCGTCT
The DNA here is from genome assembly GCA_963969285.1 of Odontomyia ornata. Classification (NCBI taxonomy): domain Eukaryota; kingdom Metazoa; phylum Arthropoda; class Insecta; order Diptera; family Stratiomyidae; genus Odontomyia; species Odontomyia ornata. The sequence continues at coordinate 429,087,705 of OZ017738.1, read as the reverse complement.
ATCACCATTGTCCTGACTTGCTGCTCAGCACATTCAACGCTTGCCTACGGGACGGGGTTTTCCCGGTACGATGGAAGGTGGCGAGGCTCGTGCTGGTCAGCAAGGGGAAGGGAAATCCCGAATCGCCATCTGCATACCGCCCGTTATGCTTGCTAGACACGGCTGCGAAAGTGCTAGAGAAACTCATCAAGGGAAGACCCACTGACGCGATTCGTGCTGCTGGGGACCTATCTCCTCGGCAGTACGGCTTTAGAGCAGGACGTTCTACCATTGATGCGATTGCAGAGGTGGTGAGCGCGGTCCAAAAGGCAGAGGCATATAGTCCCACCAAGCGACGGATCGTCCTGTTGGTGACACTCGACGTCAGGAATGCCTTCAACTCCGCTAGATGGGTGGATATTCTGGTCGCGCTGGAAAACTCTTTTCAAGTTCCAGAATATCTAATGCGGCTTTTGAGGAACTACCCAAAGGACCAAAGCCTGCTCTACGACACGACACAGGGCCAACGAAGGATGGAAATTACATCGGGTGTTGCCCAGGGATCTATCCTTGGTCCGGACCTGTGGAACGTATCTTGCGACGGGCTACTGAGACTTGAGATGCCAGATGAGTCACGCTTGGCCGGCTATGCGGATAATGTTGTGGCTCTGGTCGCTGGACGCACCATTGAACAAGCGCAACTTAGGCTAGGTATGCCAATGCGCCGAGTGAGGGACTGGATGACTACTCGCGGGCGCTGGAGAAAACCGAAGTGGTCATCTTGACAAAAAAGAGAATCCCTAGAGTAAGGATGATCAGTATTGGAGATATGCAAATTGAATCGAAGCCAGCAGTGAAGTGCCTGGGGCTACTGATCGACTCGAAGATGAGTTTCTCTGAGCAAATCAGGGCAACGGCTGAGAAGGCTGCTCCGGGAATATCGGCCCTGAGTCGACTTATGGCCAACGTAGGGGGACCCAGCCCGTCAAGAAGACGCCTCTTGATGAGTGCTGTAGGGTCAGTGCTACTGTACGGAGCAGAGGTATGGGGCGACGCTCTCAGCAAGGAGGTATACCGAAAAAGATTGGCACAGGTACAGAGAAGAGGAGCACTGAGAATTGCATCTCCGTATCCAACAGTCTCCGACTCGGCGGTGAGAGTGACTGCAGGCGTGATACCTGTCGCCCTCCTTGCTAGAGAGCGCCGCGCTATTTACCTGCGCCGAAACGAGGATGCGAGGGAGATGGTTGTCCGCGAGGAGAGACAACGCTCGCTCAACGATTGGCAGCAGTCTTGGAGGAATTGCACGAAGGGAAGGTGGACTTCGCGCCTCATCCCGGATGTGAGACCGTGGCTAAATCGAAGGCATGGTGAGACTTACTTCTATCTGACCCAGCTTTTGAGCGGGCACGGGTGTTTTCAGTCTTACCTGCACAAGGTCGGTAAGTCACGGTCTCCCGATTGTCGGTTTTGCCCAGGAGAGGAGGACAATGCCTGTCACACATTTTTTGCGTGTACCAAATGGGCCAGGCTGCGAAGGGAACTCTACAGGGAGACGGGAAGGCTCACCCTGGATAATATAGTTGCGGTGATGCTCGAATCGGTTGACAAATGGAACCAGGTGGCACATTATGCTCGGGCAGTCCTAAAAGATAAAAGGGACTCACAGCAGCCGGAGGTGCTGGGGCTGGGGCATCGCTCTTCTGGCATTTCCTCTTCCCCTCTCCCCTCCCGCTAGGAAAGGGACTCCCCAGCTTGAAGGCGCCCCACGGCGTAACAAAACGAGACCTGGCCCGAAGTAATGTGTCAAACGGTTCCAGGCTAGGTTCTCAGATTGACAGGGGAGGTGTTTAGTGGGTAGTCCAAGGGTATCCTTCATGGGAGTCCCACACTGCCAGACTCGGCGGGCGTAAATGCCTTCACCTCCCTACCACAAAAAAAAAAAAAAAAAATTAGTCAAACCTGTGCTGATATGGAAGGGAAACATGGATTCTGACGAGCGAATCCAAAAAAGTAGTAGACGTAATTGAATCTAAAGCGTTCTAGAAAATTTAGGGCACAGTGAAACAAGAAACAGAGTACAGACTACGTTACAACGATGAGTTGCATAAACTATTCGGCGATCCACCAAAACCAGCTACCCAAAAGAACATTGACGGGTAGAGCAGAAAAGTAGGTGTCCAAAGGGATGGCCGAGGACTCGATGGAAAGACATGATAAAAGCTGGCAGCAAATCGTTGTTGGGAGTAAACAACTAGCGGGCAAGTTGGCGGAACCATGAAGACTGGAGAAAATTAATCCTGGAGGCCAAGGCTCAGCTTGAGCTGTCACGCCATAGATGATACTGATGCTAAGCTGTATGCAATTTTTGACGAACCGGAGGTCTCAACGATTGTAAGACTGTGGAAGCTGCAATGGGCTGGACACATGAATCGTATGGACAAACAACGGATATCCAAAAAGGTATTCCTTGGGAGAACTGAAGGCCGGAGACCAGTGGGGAAACCAAGGAAACGCTGGTCTGACTCGGTCGACTAAGACAATTCATCGCTGCTCAGATTTCAAAATTGGAGGACGCGGTCAATGAGCTGAGATAGTTGGAGGCGCTATTCGCAGGAAGCTAAGGCCCGAAAGGGGTTGTAGTGCTACGAAGAAGAAGAAGAAGGAAAGACTGTGATGATATGTAGTGAGAATATATCTAAGAAGAAATGGCCAGGGGGAATAATTGTGAAAGTGAATGCTGGATAGAAAGGATGACCAAAACAGAAGTACCGAAGTTAAAATAGCGTGCGGAATAGTAAGTCGAATTGCATCAAATAAAGTTGTGTTGAATTTCATATAAATGGTGATTGCTACGAGCGATTCACAGAAAGCGGGATGCTCACTAAAGAAACAAGTCAACAAGTGGTGGGCATTGATTTTTAAACTTGACAGCTTCACAATATCAGTCAAAGCCAGTCCATTAACACGAACGACAGACGATGTCGAGGAGAATATTAACAAGTATAAAATATAATAAGTAATATAAGTAAGAAATATCATGCACTATAATATTTTTAGAAAGTAATTTCCCCGCTACCACCATTACTTTTCGTAATAAACGTGTTTTTGTATTTTGGAAATTTCTCTCGCTTAATACCAAGTCTAAAAACACTTTTAAAGGGAAAAGCTTGGTGTAAGATTTCTCAATGTGGTATAGAACTCAATATTTCTAAATTTTAAGGTAGTTTGACATTTACTTTCCCAAAATATGTTCTTGCAAACACCCTGAAGACCCTAACCCACATTCCATACAATAATAAAATTAATAAGCAAAACATCCAATTCAATGTTGAAGCAGCAGTAAGAAGTTAATAATATTTTTACTCCATTTTATTAAATACAAATATGCAACTTACAGTTCATTAACACTATTGGCTATCAAAGTGAGCACGTATGCAACAAAACATCAAGAATGACACTCGGCATTCAAGAAACAATTTTTAGCTAAATTTGTAATTGTTGCCATACTGAGTTACCTTCAAAAAGTGGATGATATTCGAGTTCTTGCACAGCTGATTGCTCAAAGTTATTTATACTAATGCGCACGCGCAAAACACAATGAAACAATCAACTACGAAAAATATTTTTCATATACGAGTAAATTCTAGTTTTTATCATTTCTCTACTTTGGTTTGGATTTATGTTGAAAACGTATACGAGTACATTTCCGTAATACAATAAATATCATATGTGGTTAGAATTCTGCGGTACGGAAATACTACGAGCAATTTATTAAATTGATAATGAAGACAATTTAATATTCAGTGAATATATTTTGTTCACTTAAGACTTTAAAATTGAAAAATGACAAAAAATTAAATCTCAAAGACAATAGTACCATTATGAACAAAGAATTCGATTCCGAAATTCCGATTCACAAAGTTTTTCATGCATGTTTGAATATTTATAAATTTGAAGTGCGGGTAAAGATGAAATTATTTTGCAACAAAAAATTTTACAATAAATTCTTGGCACATTGGAGCGCACCACCAAATCGAAGAATGGGGTCAATATTTTCATTTTGACCTAAAGAGTAACAAATGTTTGTTCAAACATTACCAGCGGGTGTAGTTTCATATTGGTCTCAAGAAATATTTTTACGTAACATAACTTTCAATTTTCCATCTGAAATTCCATAAATAAAACTAAAGGCAAATACATCTGCTAAAATCGTTAGAAAAAAGACAATTCACGCCCATTTGAAAAACAGCTTCCTAATCGGACCTTTTATTTTAATATTGCAAAAGCAACTCGATAATAAATTCATGTATCTGAAAATTATACTATAAGTTAAAAAAAATGCATCATTATCATTACATGAAATCATTGGGAAGGCAATAGCATTCCATTGAAATGATATCTCATCAAGGTTTATATATTGTCCAGACTGAATTGCGTTAAAGCTTTACAGTGGTATGATAAAGATACAGAAGTAACGAAATTCAGATGCATCCAATGGAGATAATGCGAACACGGTGAGATCAAAGATTTAAAGATTTACGCTTTGTTCATGATAAAATCGCAAAAAAGATTCAACGTTTATGTCGAGCACACTCTCTCACAGCACGAGGTAAATTTAAGTTTTGTTAATTATTATGCAATAAATTGTCGGAGAGTTTTTTCGCGAATCCCTTCCGGAGTTTGTGGGTGTCGTTAATCTGTGCGTTGTTATTGTTAAGTACTATTTTCAAGGCTAGTTGTGTGTATTTAAGACATTTAAGAGGTTGCAGTTTTTTAATCTGCTTCGTTTATTTAGTGATATGATAAAATCTGACAAAACCAATTTGATTTACGGATTGTTTTGGATGTTGTTAGTCACCTTTTAATTTATGAACATGTCCCAGCCTCTTCGCTTATTAAGTGTATTATTTATATTCTAACAGATTTACTTCAATAATTAAATGCTACCAAAAGTATATTTTGTAGAAGAAAATGGTGAGTGCTTCCTTGACTTTTTAGCTATGGTATTATACCTACAAACCAAGAAAATTTAATTGGAAGTAAGATTACGCACGTGATTTTCGAGGAAAAGCATAGCAATAGAATTTTCTATTTTTGCCACTTTTCATCGGTTGTTTATCATCCGCAAAACGAAGCAAATAAATTTGTGGTCACATCGGTTTTATGGCTTTTAGGGTTTCGTACCAAAATACAAAACCCTATTGCAATCACGACCTGTGTCCGTCCGTCTATATGTCACACCAATTTTTCTCCGAAACTATAGAAGCTACAACAATGAAACTTTCTAGAAAGGTCAGAAGTGGTGACTTCTTGAAAGTTTTGGAGTTTAATGGGGTCTTTCCATATCGGGAGGAGAACCTTTAAAAAATTTTTTTCACCATTGGCAGTCGAGTGGAGTGTCATTGGAAAGGTCTCAATGAGATATTTTCAAAACAAGTCTTAAAATTGCCTTATCAGTACCGAAGGGGGCAGGAGAATGGGAAATGTACGAACTTTCGTTTTTCCTTTCAGGAATGATAGGTATCATGAATATCTTTGAGAGTCGGTTCAGCTAGTGGTATCCGTAATCATAAAACAAAATGGCGGCTGTTTTAAATGCGAAGTTTGAATAATTATTCCCCAATTTCAATTTAATGAATGACTGAAAATGAAAATCATAAGTGAAACAAGTCGAGGAGGTACGAGAGAGCTCGTAGCAAAGGGGCTTTATAATCATTCTAGGATCCAAAAAAAATTGGCCATGAATCGATGATAACAATACAGGGGAGTGGCTTCTGTAAAAACTTACATCAAATGTAGCCGATATGAGTATCAAATGAAAGTTCTTTATGGAAGCTTTTCAAAATAGTTCTTAAACTGACAGTATTTGCTTCAGTGTGGGTACAGGGGGGAAATACATGAAACATGTGTTTCCTCCCTCGTAAATGGACACCGTGATGTAAAAAATCTGAAGAAATTATTAAGGGAGATATTTATGAGTATAACCATAAGAAATACTTCAGAAGTCAAAATTCGTTCAACTTTGTTAATAATAGTAAGATCTTCGAATTTTTTTTTTTTTTTTGTCCAATAAAATCGTCTTTTACATGTTTCTTGATTTTATTCGTTGCTGGTGACTGCATTTTGTAAGTTGAGTACAAAACCCTTCTGACATGAGCGGAGGTCTGTCTACCCAACTTGTTGTTTCTTGAAAAGACGTCGGACCTTGCTACTTAGGGTTTTGTACTAAAATACAAAACCCTATTGCAATCACGACCTATGTCCATCTGTCCGTCCGTCCGTCCGTCCGTCTGTATGTCACAGCACTTTTTCTCCGAAACTATAGAGGCTACAGCCATGAAACTTTGTGAAAAGGTCAGAAGTGGTGACTTCTTGAAAGTTCAAGGGTGGAAAAATTTTTCAAAGAGGTTTAAGGGGGGTTCCCCCCATATAGAAAGGTGACCCCTCAAAAAAAATTTTCACCATTGGTAGTCGAGTAGGATGTCATTGTGTAATGTGACGCCTACGCCCGGGAATCGGAGTGATTCCGATCCCGAACCCTGGCACCCGGCCAGAAATGTATGACTTCAAAATGCAAGCAGACTTTATCTTTCGTGCAGCCAGCATTGCGCCGAAAATATCTTTCTGCAAATATTTATATTTGTGGAGAAATATTTTCTGTCAATGTGAGCCGCTGAAGTAAAACACTGATACATTTCGAAGCATATCTATCTGGCAATGCCTCCCACAGCTGCCATCCAAACGTCGAAGAGGCAGAAGGTGTTCGCGGTTAACTGTCCGATGAGTGCGAGTGTTCCAGAATCTCAAGAAGTACAAATTGCATTTAAGTGTGAAGTCCATTGTTGAGTTTAAAGTAAAATAACAAAGTAATGAAGTGTGACAAGTGATCGCTATCAAGATAATTCTGTCCTTGGCGAGAAAACCGTTGATCAATACAACTAACGCAGGTTTGTTCTAGATATATTGCAACGTGGCATGAGATTATTACCTCACATTCGCTCCATACTTTAGCCATTCTTCGCAGCGAGGTTAACTTTCAGCAGTCTCTCAGTGGGAAAACTGAGGAACTTTGGCCCAACGCTGTTAACAAACGCCAACTACTGCGGCTCGATTTAAGAAACAGGAGGAGGTAGTAAATGAAAGAGGCACACTTGGAATAAGTTTGCAAAGTGATTCGCTCTCGACTAGCGACCAACAGTCGGTGATTGGCTTGCATCGCATTCGTTTGTGTAATTAAGTTTGGATCGTCTTCTGTAGGCAGTGAGGTTTGCGGCAAATGTTGCTTGCAAATATTGTACCTTTAATGAGTTGTGTATGAGTGAAATTGATCCAAATGTAAACAGAAGTCCAATTCAGACCGGAGTTGGTTGCCAGTATGTGATAAGTCCAGATCACTAACAGTGGAAAATCAACCATATTTAACGTGTACCAGTAACAATTTCCGAAAAATTAAGAGATGAATTACTTGCGTGAACGAATGTGTGTAGAATGATTACGACGAGTACCATTGGTCATTGTTGGTATTGGAATTAAATCACAGCGAGTGGATCTGCGAATATTATAAACGAAACCAGAATAAACCAGATTAATTGCCCACCAAGCATTGGCTAGCGCTGTATGCCAAAAGCTGGAATATTCGATAGTTTGTATGACAGAGTTTCGTTCCACAGTGGACTATTGGCAGGTTCTTGCCAAGGGTCTTGCTGCCAACAAGTGTGCATATCTGAAAAGGAGAAATTTCACTAAGAAGGATGTTTCAATCATATTTTGTTTTCTGTGAGGCGTGAATCGAAGGGGAAATTCTAGCGTTCGCATTGAAAGCTGCGATCTGGACACAAGCAAGGAAGATAACTAAGCCAGTAAACTGAAATGAAAAATCATCTTGGGCATAGTCAATAAATAGAAAAGTGTAGAACAAAAATTTAAGTGAACCGGTTTGGAAGCAAACTTTTTCATATACGCGGTGAAAGATTAGTGATAGGGCATTTTTAGTGACAAATCACCCAATTTAAGGAGAGGCGAATCTCAACTTGACAAGGAGAAAAACCTATTTAATTTAGATTTAAAAACTAGAATACACTATTATGCCAGAAAAACCATTGAAGATTTGCTTAACATTATTAAGTTCAATATATGATTCAAAATAATGGAGTCCAGACGTCTAAGTGAACTAAGATAAACTTTAACCAGTAGACATTAATTTAAAAACATGATTTTGGGGTTTTAATATCGGTGGTCTTTAATAATTTGGAGCTAAGTAAAGAGAAAATTTCTGCTCAGTGTGGTAATGCAGCCATTGATCGATTGCAAGCCGTTGTTAATCATTTTCTTTGAGTCAAAATACTGAACACGATTATACAGGGTGCGGCAGCATAACTTCCTTTTTTCAAAACCTACTAAACATCCGTTTCAAAAGTAGGCTTCAACAACAAAAGCACGCTCCTCACTATTGTAACGCATGATAGCGACTGAACTGTATTAGGAAAAATTTTATAGTCTTACCTCTTGAAAGGAGCCACTAGCACTCCACTACACCATCAGTCAACTAAATGGCACGCATTTCGAAAAAGGAAGTTATGCTGCCGCACCCTGTATTCAGTGTTGAAAAAAGGAAGTTATGCTGCCGCACCCTGTACGTGAGCGTGTTTATGTTTTAATATTGTAGACTAATACAATTAACCTATTGTGCATGCAATTTTTTTTTCTTTCATATTCCGATTATACTCGTATATAGTATGAAGCTATTAGAAAAAGGGCTATGAAGATTTAGAGTTACATGTGAAGATACGTGGATCTAGCATTAGTTGGTTTTAGTTTAGCTCATTAAATTTAACTTTATGTTTTGCAGGAAATTAAATCTTTTCTTCTTTTCTGGCTTGATTTTTCCCTTTTAGATTATAATCATAGAAACAGTTGTGAGCCTATATTATCAGAGAGAATTTAATGGAGTGAATATCTTGCTATTTTTGCCAGTGGGAATTAAATTAGTTGTAGGAGAAAATGTTTCCCATTATAGGTTTCAGAACTTAAATTAGCGAAAATGTAAGTGCATTCCTTCTTGCTTCTATACTAAAATACATTCACCTAATAACAATAAATAATACGTAATAACTAATAATAATAAATGATACATAAGAAATACGAGTAGTAATAATTAATCATAGGCACAAATAATGAGTAATTATACCAACACGTGTAATAAATAGTAAGGAAAATATACTAATAATAAGCAAATATAAAAGCTTATAGTGATTAAACATAAGAAGTAACAATAAATAATAACTATAATTATTAATAATTAATTATACTAAGCATAATAATAGATAGAACAAAAAAAAAAACTAATGATGGTTAAACTTGTTCGCACCTCATTGGCTTTTTGTTCTGGGAATTGATCAAATAAAATAGTCTAATAAGCATTGCAAGGAAGAATAAAATTAAAAAAAAAAAATTAAAAAAACGATGCTGTAGATTGCTGGTTAGATTAATTCCGTTTAATAATGTATCATAATTAATAATTACGGTAATTTGATTTTAAAATAGAACTTCATTTGATCCTCATATCTTCAGAGAAGGAAGAAGGATGAACATAGTTTATTTCTTTTAAAGAACCGAAATAAAAAAAAATGCTAGTATTTGCAAGAAAACTTTAATTGTTGGGAAGCCGGGAAATCATGTTGCACATAAATTTCCTTAGCTCTTATTACTGAAAGTAAACAATTAATATGGAAAGATATACATAGAAGAATATCCCTTTGAAGCCGCCATTGACTGTTGAAAAAAAATTTTCTATATCTCGATTCATTGATGTAAATCGTTTGTTTTCCTGGCTCCGATTTGATCATTTTAACGACACTGGATCAGGCTAGAATAAGATAATTACAAAGTAGCTTTTAAATATTAGAGCCCGCAAACTTGTATTGTTGGAGTTTAGGAAATGCATTTTACTCTGCATCATACTATTCAATTTAACATTATAAATATTTAAATATTAGTTACCATCTTTATATGAAAAAATTTAAAAAGAGGGTTGTCAATTGTAAATGAAATATGGGAAAATTAAAAATGAAGTACTAGTGAAGCCATAAGCCTTTCCGTTCCGCATGCTCTTTCTTTTGCAGCGGAAGTGATGACCGAGGGTAAGTATGTCTTGAAGAGGGTTATGTTTTTTTTCGGGTCGGTTACGGTCCGCGGTACCCTTGTTTGCGCTCGTCTTTTTTTGTTAGAGTAGGTTATGTTGGACTTGAGGTAGCTTAGCTTGTTTTCTGGTACCGCGTCGGTGATTCGGTAACGCGCCTATGGTGATTTTGTAGTGTTTTGATTTGAGATCTGTGGAGAGATCACATCCAGAACTAACGTAACGTAGGTTTCCTGTTGACGCGTTTGTAAATCGGGCATGTGAATCGGTGGCTGAGTTACGTAACTCGGACTTAGTCTGCTCGCGTAAGACCCGTGACCGAAACTCCTCTCCGAACTAGCTAGCCTACAAGCAGCCACCACGGAGTAGACTAAGTGTGACCGGACTTGTTGACCTGAAGGGTACAGTCCGCTGTCACTTCCAAGACTGCACGTCTCGAACCGATGAGAGGTCGGTTCTAATTGCGATCGAACGAGACGGAGGTAGGAAACCGTTACAATTGGAAAGGTCTCAATGAGATATTTTCGAAACAAGTCTTAAAATTGCCTTATGAGTACCGAGGGGGGCAGGGGAAGGGGAAACGTACGAACTTGTCGCGTACCCCCCTCGCGATTGGACACCTTCCAGCCGAAAAATCTGAAAAAAATCATGAATGTAGACCTTTATGAGTACAACAACAATAAATACATGAAAAGTCGAAATTCACTCAACTTTGTTAGTAACAGTATGATATATCGATTTTATGTTTTCTTGAATAAAATCTTAACGGTAGTCTTAAATTCAATAAAATTAAGCACACATATGACTATTTAAAAGATTGATCTTTTCTGAAAGTTTCATAAAGATCGAATAGTATTTGACGAAGTTGTAGCGATTTGAATTTTCCTGTATTACTATGGAACATTATGCCCTGTATTACTATGGAAACATACTCGTATGGCTATGGAGCCATATGCGTTTTTTACCGACTCAGACACTACAGCTTTGCTAGGATTTGCATGAAAATTTCAGGAATGGTAGGTATCATGAAGATGAGTACATACAATTGAAACAAGTCGAAGAGGCAGGAAAGAACTCCTAGCAAAAAGGCTTTGTAACCATTCTAGGATTCGAAAAAATAGGCCATGAATCGATGATTACAGTACAGAGAAGTGGCCCCTGAAAAAAAAAATCATCAAAGGTAGCCGATATGAGTATCAACTGAAAGTTCCCTATGAGAGCTTTTCAAAACAGTTCTTATACTGACAGTTTTTGCTTCAGTGGGGGTACAGGGCGGAAATACACGAAAAATGTGTTTCCTCCCTCGCGAATGGACACCCGAAATCTGAAAAATCTGAAAAGATTATCAAGGGAGGTATTTACGGGTATAACTATAACAAATACCTCAGAAGTCAAAATTCTTTCAACTTTGTTAATAATAGTATGATCCTCGAACATGACGTGTTTCTTGATTTCATTCGTTGCTGGTTCCTGCATTTTGTAATTTGAGTACAAAACCCTTCTGACATGAGTAAAGGTCTGTCTACCCAACTTGTTTGGGTCTGCAGACGCGTTTCGACTCCCTTGAGTCATCTTCAGTGTCTAAAGAATGTGCGGAAAGAAATGACTTTATACGGATGAAGGATGGGTTCAACAGGTAGGTATTAAATTACGTCAGGTAGAGGGATGTTAGGTTTTTTTGTGGATTGTTGGATGTTCGTTTGTTCTGGTTCATCTCGCCTCCATTTTCGTCGGAGTTTAGTACTGAGAAAATTGCGTCGGAGTTCATAATAAGTTGTTCGTTGATAGTGTTACCGTCTGTTTTTCTATGTTTATATATTTCAAGCCTCTTGTATCTCTTCATTAGTTTCCGTGTGGTCCTTCCTATTTATACCATGCCTGTTTGTATAAGCCACTGTTTTCGTATATTAATGTCATTTTCAGTTTTGGTTTGTATTAATTGAGCAGTTCACCGTACGGACTACTCGTTGAGTCGGCCAATCCACCCGCAAAAAGTTCATCCGCAACACGTTTGCGTATGCCGCCGGCAACATTATGCCACAAACATTCATCGTAAACTGTAGAGCGATACCCAGCAGTTATTGGTCATCCCTATACCATTTCAATCAGCAAGTTGAATGATAAATATCTGCTGCCACTTGACGTCGACAGTATGGTGAGTAAATCTCTACCAAGTAACCATCTCTTAACGTCGGCCGCGTGTGGAAGAGGAGAGGGCCTATAGACATAAGGCATGACGTGTGTTGGTGTGAATATGGATGTTAGTTATCAAATATTAAAGAGAAACTGGAGATTTGCTTAAAGATTTCCTGTCCTAAAATCAACGGTTTAACCTCTGTTTGTGCATATCAATTGACTTTCATAGCAACGTTTTCGTTTGTGAACATTTTTGGAAAGTTCGTAAGGAAGGATTTTGGCGAAAATTTTACCTGGGTTTTAAATGTGACCGTGATAAATGGTGTTCCGCAATTGATAAATTTTTCATATTCGTTCGGATTTTTAAATATCTTCAAATTTTTTAAGGAACACGTGGAAGGATTTGGGACTTGGACGTTAGGAGTGTGGTGATTGGATGACAGCACTGGACCCGCGACGTGGGCAACTTCAACCTGGAGAAAAAGTAAGGTTACGGGAAGCAAGAGCTCGCATCGCCTCAAAAGCAACACCAAGCAAAGAATTCTGCATAACAGCCATATACAGGATTTCATTTCGTCCTTGGAGTCCAGTCACCAAAATTTTCGTTCGATTTCTATTACATAAATTCTGACCACCCCTTCTACCGTTGTTCCACGTGAACCGACAGTACTTTTGCCAGCCATGAAGCAGCAGAGGCTGTACCAGGTTTGAATAATTTTAAGAGGATCATAGGTTTAGGACCTGTCTGCTGATAGGAGTGATTTGAAGTAGAACAGACCTGTCAGCCAATTGTTTATCTGAAAGTTTATGATGTCCTTTCGGAATTGTCGCTTCTTGCTAAAATCCCCAAAATATATTAATTATTCGCCAGCTTTGTTCTGACGCGCTATCCTTGGCAAAGTCAACCGTACCAAATCGATTCATTTCTCAAATTGCACTATTGTTAGAAATCGAATAAACGCATTGTCAAGACATCATTTCCGAGCACCGCAAAATCTTGTGCTGAAACTAGATGACATTGAAGTTAGTTTCGAGCCCTTCAAGCACTGAACCACCACTTGAACACAGGAGTGAAAGGCTGAATTTCAGCTCTGGGCCGCGACTACCGCTTGCAATTGTGATCTCAGAGAAATAGCTCGTAAAAACAATCCCAGTACAAATTTTAATGGACAGTTATGATATTGCCTGGAACCTGAATCCACTGCTGAATCTTGTGTATTGAAGTTATTTTCATGAACAATATCAAATGTAGCCTCGGAGCTTTAATATTTTGTACTTAATTTTATTTTAATTTATTTACAATTAGCCATTCTTGCAATATAACATAAAGAACAAGTTGGGTAGACAGACCAATGCTCATGGCAGGAGGGTTTTGTACTCAAATTACAAAATGCAGTAACCAGCAACGAATAAAATCAAGAAACACGTCATGTTCGAGGATCTTACTATCATTAACAAAGTTGAAAGAATTTTGACTTCTGAGGTATTTTTTATAGTTCAGATCACGGTTGTCCATTCGCGAGGAAGGAAACACATTTTTCATGTATTTCCGCCCTGTACCCCCACTGAAGCAAAAACTGTCAGTATAAGAACTGTTTTGAAAAGCTCTCATAGAGAACTTTCAGTTGATACTCATATCGGCTACCTTTCATGAAGTTTTTTTGAGGGGCCACTCCTCTGTACTGTAATCATCGATTCATGGCCTGTTTTTCGAATCTTAGAATGGTTACAAAGCCCTTTTGCTAGCAGCTCTCTCCTGCCTCTTCGACTTGTTTCAATTGTATGTACTCATCTTCATGATACCTATCATTCCTGAAATTTTCATGCAAATCCTAGCAAAGCTGTAGTGTCTGAGTCGGTAAAAAGCGCATATGGCTCCATAGCCATATGTTTCCATAGTAATACAGGGCATATTGTTCCACAGTAATACAGGAAAATTCAAATCGGTATAACTTCGTTAAATACTATTCGATCTTTTCGAAACTTTCAGAAAAGATTAATCTTATAAATAATCATCTGCTTACTAAATTTTATTGAATTTAAGGGTACCGTTAAGATTTTATTCAAGAAAACATAAAATCTATAAATCATACTGTTACTAACAAAGTTGAGTGAATTTCGACTTCTCACGTATTTGCTGTTGTTGTACTCATAAAGGCCTACATTCAAGATTTTTTTCAGATTTTTCGGATGGAAAGTGTCCAATCGCGAGGGGGGTACGCGAAAAGTTCGTACGTTTCCCCTTCCCCTGCCCCCTCGGTATCGGTAAGGCAATTTTAAGGGTTGTTTTGAAAAGATCTCATTGAGACCTTTCCAATGACATCCTACTCGACTACCAATGGTGAAAATTTTTTTTGAGGGGTCACCTCTCTATATGGGGAGACCCCCCTTAAACCCCTCTGAAAAATTTTTCCACCCTTGAACTTTCAAGAAGTCACCGCTTCTGACCTTTCCACCAAGTTTCATGGCTGTAGCCTCTATAGGACGGACGGACGGACAGACGGACACAGGTCGTGATTGCAATAGGGTTTTGTATTTTAGTACAAAATCCTAAAAATGAAACGAAATATGTTAAACTAAAATTAGGAGCTTGTAATCCACAGTGAAAGTATGTTCGTAACGAACACAAGTAAAATAGTTTAACTCGCATCTCAAACTTTTGTGCTGCGTGAAACTTACTACGGAAGTAATTAAGTCCAGAACGTTTTCAATTTGTGGCTTCGATTTCGCTTTTGATTTCCCTTGGGTTACATTTTTGATTGTCCTCACTGAGTTTCTTAGTTGATGTCGTGGTATCAATTTCGCGTAACTAGATGGGTAAATGTCTGATCCTTCTTCAAACGACCAAAGGCGTAAATGATCTGGAGCGACGATTACTTTTGTCTTCGTACTTTGCTTATCACTTTTTAGTTTAAATAAAACGTGTATGGGTTTAAATAATAATAATAATAATAAAATGCTTACTCGAGGAACTACGTTAATTTCAACCAAAATTCGTACACACAGTCTATTTTATGGACTCGCTGTCATGTTTTGGAGATACTACAAGTTCCTGATTTTTATGTAATTTTCCCAAAAAAAGATGAATAGAAATTTTCATAATAAACACTAAATAACCTATCATAACATATATACTAGAGTCGGTTTAACTCTTAAGAACGCAAATTATACAAAACGGGACTCCGAGTTGTTATCAAATTGAAATAATATAAAGCCTGAGTTGTAAAATTTTAATTGAAATTTTAAAGAAACCTTAAAAAAAATAATTAAATGGAATATTTATTGATAATCTTTGTCAGTTTATTTTTAAGCATGAATCGTCAAAATGTATCGTAAACAAAACTGACGTTAGATGGGAAGCCATATGGCAGTAGCGTTTACTACCACACATATGATCATTAGTAGGCCGACTTTGCTGGCTAACTTACATGGCGGTATATGAAGAATTATGGAGGTGCCAACGAAAATTCGAAGTTTTGTACGGTTTTGAGGCGGATTTCTACAGTGAAATCCTGATGGCTCGTGGAGAACACAATAGCGCTCCTAGTGAAGTGAAAATTATTTCAGTTCTTATACCCGTTTAGTTTTTATCGCCTCCCAAAGTGAATTTATAGGAGTTTGTTTACATCTCAACGCTGAGCTATCAGTCGAAGGTGCAAAACGTGTGCTTCATTTGCTCGTGTTGATAAGTTTAGGAGTACAGTGGGCTATACAAGGTGAATTTATAGCATGCACGGAATGCATTCCATACGTTTTTTATTCGGAAACTAGTATATATTACGAAATATAAGCATTTGCTAATGCCGCGGTTGGGTGACAGCTACCGGAAGCTTGTCCATAGTAGGCTGACTAATACATATCCAAATTGCTTCCTATCTAACGTCAGTTTTGATCGTAAACATGGAATATTCCTTTTAACTCAGTCTATGGCATATTAAAAATATTTATAACAACTTGATTAAACATTCACATATAAATGTAAACAATTAACAAAACGATGCCAAAAAACAAATAATAGTTACTACCTTACATTTAAGTGGTAAGAAGATTAACAATTCAAGCAACAAGGAAGAAATGGAACTTATAGACAAAACAAATATTGTGTGCGCCGGCATTATCATGTATATGTATGAAATTTCAATCTTTTAGAGTCGATACTTTTACTAATTTATTACATACTCTCATATTTTGTGATTGTTATCACCAATGGCTACTTCAATACAAAATAAAATGAAAATTAATTGTTAAAAAAATAAACTTCGGTCTTTTCATTTCCCGTCATTCGATCGGGTATAGGGCCCGCCACGGTAGATGGACACTCCCCTTTTGAGCTAGCCATCAGGCTGTAGCTCCTTCCTTCTTTGAAGTTCCAGGGGCTGGGTAGAGTGGCCTTCGACGCAGGTTTTTTATTTACATTAAATTTTTATATGATTCTATCTTCTAAAATTTTAATACAAATCAAAAAAGATTTTATTTTATATTTACAGGTAAGGTTCATATAAAATTTTTTTTATATGAGTTTTTCATGTAAATTTAAAATACCACGGCCACGTGTGCAATGGATCTTGATCCAGATGGGGTGCGAGAGGGCACCGCCCCCTCTGGATGCGCTACTCTTAGTTGGGAGTCGTAATTCTTAGGAGTGGGACGAATTGTCTCGCGCCCCACGTGCGTTAATCGAACATCGGCGTCGATTTCATTAGTTTATTCCTTCGGTGGGTTGCCTTGGCTTCGGCACCATCGAACGATATATTTCTATCGACAAGTTCGTGAATGCGAAAATTTTTTGTAGTAGGCCCTTGTGCTGGGGAAAAAGCACCCGCCACATGACACCGCACCGCTCGCTTGTAAGCGCATTCACGCGTCCTCAGACAAGACCAATTCTGGCGAGCACTGATATCTTCGCTCCCTGAGGCAGCAGACCATCGCTGTAGTCCTCTACGGACATTAACATCCCTATAAAAACTACAGGTTCCCGTTTAACTATTGTTAGTTTTGAATGCAGTTTTTATTTCCTAAGGATTTACTTCTTCCGTAATTTCATAAGTTAGCAAAAATGATTCAAAATTTCATGCAAAATGATAGAAATCCATTCCTTGGCTTTATTCTTTCTGTGTCTCATCATAGCCTAATATATATTTATTCTCTTGTGTTAACCTGTACAGAGTACATAATTTCTATCTGTGTAAAATTTATTATACGAATACTTTGCCCGACGTATGCCATTCTGCCCCATATGCAAAAAGGGCGTGATTTATACCTAGAAAGAAACTTTTTTGAAAGGATTATAGTAAAACCAAGCAATTATTTCCATAGAATGTAAAAAACCTCCATTATCGGCATGCAAGAGGTTCGTCGAGAAGCGGAAAGATTCTTCGAAAGGAGACTTGCTTTGGGAACGTCGAGTGGCACGGGCTGGCTTGTGGTCCACCAACGCGAAACATTAGGGAATGTGGAAGTGTCGATTATAGGAATGAATCTCTGTTCATTAGAAAAGAAACATAAGGAAAAATTACTGACAATACTTGCGAGAGCAATTTTCAAGAAATAGTATTTAAATAGTGATGCAATCATGAATGAATCCAGTCGCCCAAAATTTTAAATAGTGTTTTATGCGCATTCTCTTTTCCTTTCTACTGTGCAAAACCTTGTGGGAAATTGTGAACTATTAACCCCGTTCAACTCGGAATCTAACTAGAAAATATCAAAAATAAATAGCTGTCAGCTATAAAAAATGGAGTGATATTATCAAAATTCTTTCCCAGCGTTGATATGCATTCATGGTGTTAACATATTGGGAACAAATTTTGATAGAATTCACAAAAAACCATCAAAAACCAGTGATGTTGCTTTTAGAGTGAACTGCAACTCCCGCAACAGAACGCTGGATAACTGCTATATGTTAAAATAGCTGATGTAAATTAACTGAAAAAACCCCTGTCCCAATTTCACGAATTTGTCTTACTATACCGAAATTCACAGTGCAAAAAATAACAGATAACACGGAGAGTTATCAAATACTGAGAACCCGATGGAGCATTTGGCTAAGGAGATCGCTACTGCTACCATCGTTGCATTTTGTATTAGGAAACTTAATTTTAGTGTTCGCTGGCCTTACCTACCCCATCAACGAGCGCTCGTCGAAGGAGGACTAGGTAAGTATTTTTGTTGTTTTATCAATTTGTAATTTTATGCTTTTTGATCGTATGTCTGCATCGAATGTTTTTCCGAATACAATAAAAATTAAGTTACTTGAGTTGCAAATTTATTTTGCTAACTTTCAAATGGAAATACGCCATCTCGCATTTATAATAAACGTAATACGGAGTTGATATAATTTCTATAATGAAATCAAAAACCATTATATAATTACATTGTTATTGTATTCTAATTTAATTAATTTGCTCAAAAAATAATTTAATATAAGGAAAAAAGACATGAAATAATAATGTTAGAATAGAAAAATTTAAAATTCGGTCTATCTATTTCGCTGGACCTTTGACCAGATATGGGCCCTGCCACTCATCCCCTCATGAGCTAGCCATCGGGTGAGATCACCTCTTCTCTTTGCGTTGCAGGTGCTCTTGCTGGGTAGAGTGGCCTTCCGCTTGAATTTCCTGTTTATGCTAAAGTATTATGTGATCCCATCATATAAGACCCACCCCACGTCACCGCAATACTAGCCTGCCAGCGCATTCACACGTCCGCAAACAAGGCTAATTCCGGCGAGCAACAACACCTTCGCTCGCCAAGGCAGCAGACCATTGCGGCAGTCCTTCACAGATATTTAATATTCCTCTCAATTCACTACATTTGGCTTTGTTGTTACTGAAAGGATTGTGTATCTGCCATCAATGGGCTTATGTATTTGATTCTGTACTGCAAGTACGCTCTGCATCGAGCTTGTTGCATCGTCAAAACAGACCGCTTGACTGCCGCCGCTGTTTAATTATGCTTCCGACACGAACCTCACAAAAAGCAACTGTGGACATTCAAAACGTTCCAAACTCTGAAAGGAAATCAACGAATTGTGAAAAACTTATGCACAATCGAATTTCAATGATCCAAAAAGTCAATTGACTTTCGACTTGCACGCTCAAATGGAAATTTAATCACTTCAACTCGTCTGAACACAAAATGGCGCAGGGCGTAAGATGAATAACGGTAATTCTCAATTTGACCCCCACATGGAATGTCGCCTTAATATCCGGATTGTCATTTCTGATATCCGGTCTGCTCTTTGTAGAAAACTTGGTTGCACTTCTGTATGCGCATGGCATTGCCATGCTGTGATTACTGGTTTTTGTGTAAACTTATTCTATTACAACATCAATAGCATCCATAAAGAAAGCAATCTCTTTACATTTTTTTTTGCTTTAGCACTACATCCCCTTTCGGGCCTCTACTCATATATCGTTAGAGTATCTCATTATCTTAATCACATATACTAGCACTCGAGAAGGCGATATAGCCAGTACCACATTTTTGCCATATGTCCGTCCACCCAGCTTTGACACGTTCTAATTGTAAACCAGTACATATCATATCTAAATGAACTTATAGTCCGCCCGAAGAATCACTCATAACAGGTCTTGTTGTCACCAACGGGATTCGAACCAGAAACCTTCGGCTTATATAGCGAGTACTTTAACCACAAACTACTTTGCCATTTTATAAGCTTTATTTTTGTTCGCAAAAATTTTTTGGTAAAATACCTCGTTTTTGGGTTCATCAAAAACATGCCTCTTTAACATTAAAAATCGAGTAAAGGCACCTAATGTTGGACTTTGTCCTAATATGAGACCCTTATATGTATATTAAGCAAGCAACGAAATATTATTTATCGCTTTCAGTCGGGATACATCTGCCATGTTAGCAATAAGTAATTGATACGTTTAGTAGTCTTCACTCATCGCCATTGTGTTGTGGATGTGTGTTTTAATTGTGCAACAAAGAAAAAGTTTTTTTCCTGAAAGATTATAAAGCCATATTTTCTACAAAGGTAAGCTTATTTTTATTGTACAGTTCATGTTTTAGAAAGGTATTATAGCCAATTATCGTATTTTAACAATGTTGCCTTCATAAATAAATGTGGGAAAAGTTCAATAATGTTAGCTGTTAAGGCTGCCAGGTGTAGAGAAATGAGATAGAAACGTGCAGCAAAACTGTATAGCGTGCCGAAGGGAACTTTAGAACGTTACGAAAAAAATATGTCTGTGTTTCCTGAAGATTGTAATGATTTTTTTATGCCCGTGTAGGACACGGGTGCCGATGGTCTGGCATAAGTGTCAGCGAGCTATAAACAACACCAAGCTCAGCTAACTAGCTTCGCTTAACGACCGCGTACGCGTGCTTGACGACTAGCCTTTGCGGGATCATATGAGGCGGGTTCTTGTCGAGCCACGAAGCTATACTACAAAATACTTATCACGCGTACTCTACTCTACAAGACGCACCGATCAATTTTTATTGTCTTTAGAAAAGTTCTATTAGGTGTCAATTAAGCTACTCTACAGCAATTCAATATTGTTTTGCCTCGTTAAAGTTAGCGGACACGGAGACTTGAGACAAACGCAAACATTACACAAAAAGCAACCGTTACTTTCACAGAAGAAGGTCGTTGCATTACAAGGGGAATGTCAAACCTAAAGATGTTAAAGTGACTGAAGTGAACCACTCATCTCTGCCTAAAGGATGGAAACTTGACGGATGCAGTTTACTTTACACTAGTAAAACAACAAACTAAGCAGTTTCGACGGGCTGACTGCCTTATCTCTTCAAGAGCAGCCACTCCTGATCACCACGGGGCTGCTGTTTATTACAGGACAGTCTCTTCGATGCGGACCCAGACATGGAGAGACTGAAGGGTTTTGCTCTTCACTAGTAAGGAAACAATTGTTTCCGCAGTGGAGAGATGGTTGTTATAATTTTAGGCCCCTTTCCTTGAATACAAGTCCCTGTCTTCAACGAAAGTATGCTGATAAAAACCGCTAACCAATCATAAAAACAAATCGGGTGTCGGTCAGGAGTAATTGATGATGCGGATTTTACCACTGCCGGTCATCAGATTAGCTCCCAGCAAAAACTGACGCAACTCCAAGCAGTGTATTTGAAAACCCCTGGCACCATCAGTTTGTTCAAAATTAGAACTGTCCGACTACAAACATTATAAAAATGTGCAAACCTTTCTTTTGGTAACATTAAGGGACGAACTACTCTATAACATCATCGGCATGTTCAGGCGGCAGAGCCGCCACAAACGAAGAACTCCAGAAGATGCTTTAGACCTTATTACACCGAAGACAAGACAAACAACACCAAAAGAAAGTTTATCGGTGACTCTATCCTTACTTTACGGAACCCTCCGAAGTATGCTACGTTAATATCAAATGGTGAGGGCGACAATAAAAAATTGAATCGGTTCATCTGCCGATAGCAAAATTAAAAATGTGAGAACTCGAAGGAGAGTGATGTTGTTTCCCCTTCGAGCCCCACGTTGGGTGCCATTTGTAATGATTTTATGTCTACGTCCGAACGAGGAACCGACCTCTCATCGGTTCTAGACGTTAAACCTGAGTAGTGCCAACGGATGGTACCCACCAGTCAACCAATCCGTGCACCGTAATCCATTCACGCGGTGGCTGCTTGTCGGCCAGCTAGATCGGAGAGGATTTCGGTCGCCGGTCTCCGAATGGATTACGTTCATCTAAAATCTTCAGCCACCAATACATGCCCGTTTTCAAACGCGTCACAAAACAAAACCATACGGAGAGGAAACCCAATTTACGTTACTCCGTATTTCTTCATTTAATCAGTCGAGGAAAAAAATCTAATTTTTACTTCGGAGCATTCCAGTACGAAGTGCGATTCTTCCCCAGGATAACGCGCGCCCTTATAACGCGCGTCTCACGCTCGATACAATATCGGAATTGGGGTGGGAGGTACCGGAACATCTCCTTACAGTCCGGGTTTATCACCCTGCTACTACCACATGTTTGGACCACTGAAAGAAACCCTCGGAGATTAAAGATTCAACATCGACGACGAGGTAGAGGAGTTCGTGTGCACATGGCTGTCCGAGCTGCCCAAGGAATTCTTCGATACAAGCATCAAAAAGCTTCCAGGAAGGTAGGCAAAATGCATAACTTCTAAGGGGGAGTGCCTAAAAAATCTGTACATTTTTTAAGTTTTTTCGATAGTAAATAAACGTGTCAGAGCATTTGTCTCGATCATATTTAAACAGAGCTGCTACAACGGAAGGGTCCGTGAATGCATTTAGAAAAACTATATTAAGTCCTTGTAATAGGCATATTTTCAGAGTGCATAATTTTGCTATACATTATGATCAACCAGCAAAAAATGAAGTAGTAATTCTATCAGCAACTGCGAAACCATCTATTTCACATGATCAATTGTAGTAATTGAAGAGGTCAGGAGTGTAAAGAGCGATTTATAAATGATCATCTTGATTTCCTCTATTCTGAATGCAAAGAAATGGTATCACAAGAGAAACGAAAAGATCTACGGAATATGTATGTCATCCTGAAACCCATACCAGATCGATTGCAGGATATGCTCAAACAAACGTTCCTCGATCATATCAAAAATGAGGGCATTGAAACAATATCTACGCTGAAAGGTGAAAATATTCACATTCAATTTGTCGAGAATATGTTGAAGGTGCATCAAAAATATCAAAAGTTGATAGCTGATGTTTTTGAGAATGACTCGCTATTTTTAAGTGCATTGGACACAGTTTGTCGACCATAACAAGACAATCTTTATAAGCAACAGGTCTAAGTTAGTCGACTAAAAATGCAGCGGCGCTTTACTGCTAAAGATCACATTTCAAACTTTTATGTTGGTGACATTATATAGTATATTTATATGTTCAATTTCAGTGATTTGTAACGAATGTTTGGCGAATAAGGTTCACAATTAATACGACTTTGAGCGAGAATAAGTTGATTTGCCCCTGAGATGGTTGAATAAAAATTACTTCTTCCAATGTTTTATTGCGAAGAAAAATCAATTTTCGAAACGGTACTATTACGTTCTTTGATACTTTACATAAAACTGTAGGAAGCCGAGAATTGTCTTCATCAAAATCGAAATTAAAAGTAAAAGTGAACTAGCATATGGTTCTCACATTACTCTGTGATTGAAAGCACTGAGACATTCATTTCCGCGCTGGGACTGAGCGCAACCGAAATGCAGACCAAACCATTCAGATGACTTCTCAAGCGGAGCTCGTCGTCGCCGATTTTCGACAGTGCTTGAAGAGTGACTGGCGCGGTGTGTGCTATTCGAATAAAATATTTACAAATTATGAAGCTTTCAAACTTTCGCTTATATCTTTACTTACGAATAAGAGATGTTTTACAGAGAATATCGCTAAAACTCGCAGTTAACGGCTTGTCTTTTCCTCAATTTACTAACCAACAATTGAAATTCATATGTCGGGAATGATACCGAAATCAATTTGCTGTGGGATCACTACACACGCCAGTGTAATGAGAGCATCAATCAACGGGAGCTCAGCACGGCTGATTTCAGTGCAAAGTAATCTAGTTCAAAGCAACAGAACTAGCTCAACAAGAAAGAAATTAAGCACTGCTGATTACGATGCAATCTATAAAACAACAAAAGAGAAATTCTTGTCGTAATCGAATCTACGAGGGACGACGTAAATTTTAAAAACAACCGAAATGAGTGTGCATTATCACCATCGGGGATCCACAAAGACATATAAACAAATGGACGAGCAACGAGAATCTGTGTACTCGTCCATGTGAGAAGCAAATTTGCCACATAAATAAGTTATAAATAACTTACGCTCTCGAAACTATGTGATTCCCTCTGCTTCTCCTTCCCCTTTGTTACCACACAGGTTTTTCTTTTCTCTCTTCAGAAGAATCGCTTCCCCCACTGACACCCGCGAACACCAACGAAATTTCATTTCAGTTTGAGTATAAACAACAAACAACTCTCATGAAAAACTCGAACGTCAAAGTAAAAGAAAATCGAAAAGAGCGCGAACCACGCGGGAAAACTCATGTGTCAAAGCGGATGGAAATTTCATAAATTTTTAATTAAAACAGTGAATTAAAGTTCCGATTACGTACGCGCGATCTTTAAAATTAAAAACTTTTTAAATGTGAACGTGTTTCGCCGTGAATAGAGTGCTAAATTAAAAGCATATCACCTCAATCCTCAACTTCACACAACTTTAGCGCAGGTTGCCAATTGCTTCGGCTCTCACGACCGGTTGCGGATCCAGTACTCTCTATATCTATGGGGATCCACCATAGTACGCTTCATCGATCGAGAAATCGTCGAAGTGCATCGTCGAGTTGGGATCGATCAGAGACGGAACTACAAAGAGTGCATTCGAATTTTCCATGGCGTGAGGAAGCGATTGACTCTTCCGTCGCGACTGAAAAGAGATTGAAGGGAGTTAAGGGGAGTGTGTCGGGGCAATCAGACTTGCGTGGTGTGTTAAACACAAATGGACATTATTGAGTGAAGAAAAAGTAAGAACGCGCAAGCGCGAGTTACACGGGTTCGCTTGGCTTTTTCCGCGTTGTCGTCATGAAGTGGAGTTCTTGATCCAAGCCATCGCGAATATCGTTCGGGATCTTGCATTTGTGTTAGAGTCGTGTGTGACGAAAAACAAAATATGCACATAGACATAACGTCACCTCAGTGACAGTTACTCCGGCGTGCCATCGCTCCATCGCATGCTCCGTCGTTACATCTTGGTGTTGTTTTGGAATAATCCTGTTAAAGCGGTTTGAGTAGCGATCCCGCTATAGAAATTGCATTTCGCAAAGTCAAGCGGAATTACGGGGAGATTCTGTTGAATGATAACGAGGGAAGAATTTATAGATTTGTTAGCATTAATTTCGATGCCGGCCATGCGAGTGAATTGTGATAGGTTGCAAACTTTTGCATGTGAAAATTCGCCAAAGAAACGCCTTGATCGGGAATAAAATAATATATTGTGTTTCTTGGGCACCTCGGCGGTAGTTTTGCTGGTGTTTCTATAATTCAACTTAATTGAGCCGCGAGGGCAGTGACAAAAGCGGGAACATGAAAACAAGCGGAAAGTGATTGAGAACGAGTGAAATTGTTGCGGGGTTTCGCCGTGACTATCGAACTAACAAAATACAAATGCGAATGTGAAAAGGAGAGTAATTTGGTTTCTCGGAATTGCATTGAATACAACTCCACGCTTTTACAATAAATCTTGAAGATAGTAGAGTGAAATTAGGCATTGATAGTGGCTAGCGAGACAGTGGTGGCCGTGCTGCAAGAGCGAGAAGTCTTTGCGTTCATCTTCAATTTTTTTTTTTCCTATGAGTCATTGTTGATTATCTGCCGCTTTGCGGACAAAAAAAAACCGATTTGGAGTGGACCAAGAGCAGCGACGAATGGAAAATTGTTCTGAGCCAACTGTGTGACTACTGTCGTGGAAACATCCGGAAGTGTATGGAAGAATTGAGATCCAAAGAAAAACGTTTTAATTTGTATGAACTTCATTACCACGTGCGCGTTTTAGCATTTACCGAAAAAAAAGTTGTATTACATTTCAGGGACATCTGCATCGTCGTCGAGCGCTCGGAGGACCATGCGGGTGAGTGCCCTTAATTTTGTTATATATATATACTTTATTTATTTTACGTCTACGTTTTTTTACATCTGTTTTTATCCATTTTCGTATTTGAGTTTAAATTCTTTTTTTTTCCAAATTAATCACTTCCGATATCCATTTAAATTTTTGTTTTGCGTTAGATCTTTTGTTTTGTGTTTACCGTTCAAATTTCCTAAAATAATTATTAAATTTTAGTTTTTTTTGAAATATACAAATTACTAAAAAAAAATTGAAAATTTATGAGTTGATTGATTAAATAAAAAAAAAAAAATGAAGTATTAACGTACCCGAGGGTCTTTCCTTTCCTTTATTTCTAATCGGGTATAGGACCCGGTACGGTGGCAGGCTTCCACCCCAAAACATGAGCCAGCCGCCGGGTACAATCTAATTCCTTCTTTTGTTTCAGGTGACATTATGGGTTGAGTGGCCCAAGCAGAGTGCCTTTTTATGGCATAGATTTATGCAATCTAATTGTATAATTCTATGACATAAATTGGTCACCGGGGTACTCCCCTTCTGATGGGAAGGTTCATACAATTCAAGTTGTATGAATTTTCCACTCAGAAGAGGAATACCTGGCCACTTCAACAAGCTATCTTTGGATTTATTCCGTTTGGGTGGGTATGAAGGGGCTCCACCACCACCCGGTTGCCCCTCTTTCATTTGTGGGCCATGAACTTCGTTGGGTAATGACGAGGTCACCCTCAAGTTCGCCTTTCTTCTCAGGTTTCACTTGTTCTAGTAACAAGTACGTCTCCTTCGGTGAGGTTATCTACAATTTTGCGACTTCGGTCGTTTTCTTTTGATCTATGTATGAAATTCGTGAATGCGAAATTTTTTGTAGTGAGTCCTCGTGCCGGGGAAACGAACCCGCCCCACGACACCGCAATGCTAGCCTGCCAGCGCATTCACGCGTCTCCGGACGAGGGCACTCTCGGCAGAAACCGACACCTTCCTCTGCCGAGGCAGCAGAACATCGCTGCAGTCCTTCACGGACTTATATTGAAAACTTTTACTCACTACACAATCCATCGAACTTATGCCTTCTACTTCATATTTTCCAAGTTCTGTGGTCCAGGGGAGTGACTTGCGAGATATTGTTGCCAGTACTTTTGGTCAGTATAGCACACCTAATGTTATAACTCCACTTCCAAGTATAATCAAGGACGCAAATATTATCACAACAGAGTATTTCAAAAATAGATAAAAAGAAACGAAACTTCTTTAAATTTTCGGAGATTTCAAAGAAAATAAATGTAAAAAGAAAGGTTACCGTACCCCTTAAAAATTAAAAATTACAAGTCATCCTCGTCCGACACTCCTAGAACTTTTAAACGACACTCTCGACGACGATAGTGACACCAATTCCGAATATCTTTTTTGCGGTGGTAACTATACGGACGACCATCACGGAAAACAATGGATCCAGTGCCGACAATGCTACCGTTGCGTCCATGAAGACTGTGGAGTAGATGATGCTTATTTCATTTAGACATCTTGCAAAAAAACATTATAGGTTGTTGTTTCCAGGAGGATGCCAAATATGAAATAGGGCCTCATATTAGCCATCTTTTCAAAATTGACGTCATATTAGCCATCTTTTCAAAATTGACGTAATTTTGACTTATTTTGGATTTGTTTTTTAATTCATTTTTTTTCCTCTAATAACTGTGCTTTATCAAAACTCTTGTTCAATAAATGCATAATCTAAAAGTCTACAGTGTTTTATTTATTTTCATTATATTTTTATATTCAATTCATATTTTTCCAAAACGAGTCTCATATGAGGCTCCTTTACTTTATGATTTTCAATGGTAACAAGCTCAAAAAGTATTGATTTTCCCAAAATAAAAACTTTAAAGACTATATTGTGTTTAAAATTTGTTCTGCTATGGATTTTTTTCGATTGACTTGAATGAAACTACTTTCATCCCCCTAGGATGGTAGCATGTACTCATCGCCCAAGAGTACGTACTTAACTTACATTCCTCAATGTAGGATCGCCCAAGAGTACGCACTTAACTTACATTGCTCAATAAAACAGTAAAGATAGTTTGAATTAGTTTTATTTTGAAATGCTTTCGTATATTATGCATAAGTCTAATAAAAAAATTAAATAAAAGCTACTTCCTGGTCCATATAACAAATATATTGTAATTTCAACAAAAAAGAAAAATTGCGTACTCTTAAGAAAACGAATCCTATGAGCACGCAACCTACAACTCTAAGAGTACTTAACGTTTTTAACCATCGCAAAAGTCGCAGGAAAATATTGTGGTTCCTAAATAATTGGAACAATCTTCGTGCCACCAAAGTTCACAGTTTAAGCATTGAATCCAATCTGATGAGCTGAAAGTTTCATTGCATCCTGGGCAAATTGTATCCTTATTATCATTCCCAAACGAATGTTTTTTGTTCTTTGTTTTGGGCCTTTCTTGCTTTGTTGCAAAAAAGATTTTTTTTCCGTCTTTTGCGGTTTATTTTCCTTATCTTCTAAGATTTTGTTTTTATAAGGTGTGGAAGAAAGTATCTCAGATCTTTTCGATTGCCTTTTTCTAACTTGTTGATGTGTGGCCTTTGGAAAAGGCAAAATCATTTCTGGAGTGACTGAAGAGCTTGATGACTTTAGTTGTAGAGATGAGCATGAAGTTCCAGGTAAGCTTGAATGCTGTAGCCTAATGTCTAAAGCTGTGATTTCCTCATGTGTTGGATTCTGACTGGGTGATCTATTCAATGCTTCCAAGTTGAGGACCTGCGGAGTTTGATAAACTGAAAGAGGTATATCGTCTTCCTTATCGAAAAGTAATTGCTCTTCTTCTCTGTTGTCCGGATGTTCGACATTATTGGCTACTTCACAATAAGGTTTATCTGAGACTTCAGCAGGCGCAAAATCAGCGTCAGTAAAAATATCGGGATTATATGGATAAATTCCAGTACATGCGAATGATTTTTCACATATTTCGATTGTCGCTACTTTTGAATATGCGGCATGAAACAGTCCAGCCATTTCTCTCATTGTTATTGCCCTCCCAGGGTTGTTTACCATCCATTTATTGCACTCTGAAGAAAAAGCTGTTTTTAGCGGGAAGAAAAAACCTCTGTCTAACGGTTGAATTTTGTGACTTGCATGAGGTGATAAAGTCAAAAGAATAATGAATTGTTTTCTTGCATATAAAATAGCTTCAAGAGAACAATGGGATACATGGTTGTCCAGAAGTAGTATTACTGGATCTTCTTCCGATGGTTTAACGTAATTAAAAAAATGTTGAAGCCAATTTAAAAACAGGTCTGAGTTCATGTATCCTGTATCAGATATCATTTTCAATGTGCCTGGTGGCGCATTATAGAAGAGTTCGTCTTTCATACGCTTTCTAGGAAAAACAAGACCTGGCGGTACCCAAGTACCAGAAGTGCTCATGCAGCATACCGCAGTCACTAGTTTTCCTCTTTCAGCAGACACAATTTTGGAAACAGTTCTTTTTCCTGTGGGAGCATAAATCTTTGGCAGCTTATTGTGGACGGTAGAAAGTCCCGTTTCGTCCATGTTAAATACCCTGTGGAGTCGAGGAGCTGTTTCTCCATAAATTGTTTTCAAATTTTGAAAAAATCTTTCGCACTGCGGCTTATTGAAACCAATTGCACGAGCTAAACTTCATTTTTCTGGAGCTTATAATGAGAGTCCATTTCTCGCCGCAAAACTTTACACCCAATGAACACCAGCCATTTTTGTTTCAACATTAAACCAATGTTGAATTTTATTCAATTCAGCGTATTGGTATGCTAAGACACGTACGTTTTTGATGGTGAGTCCATACAGCCTCAATCCCAAATCCCTGATATGCTTCGTTAATTCCTTTTCTTCTTCTGCAGAAAATATCAGTTTAAACCTACCCAAGTTTGTTGGAACTGTGCCCTGAAAAAGATGGACTAATACCATTTTTTAGGCAAATTGACTAAAAAGCCTACTTGGCGCAACCGTTTCCTTAATGTGGACTCGTTTACATTGAAACATCGTGCAACAGACCGCTTGCTTTCGCCTCGATTGATGCGTTCAGCTGCCTCTTTTAGCATTGCTGTTGTGAATTTCAACTTCCGGTCGCTTTTTCTTATGTATTTACCCATATCCTACATACGAGTATTGATAGAAAACGAAAGGATAATTGCATATAGGTCTAAGAGTACGCATGCGTACTCTTTGGCTGCGTACTCTTAGAAAAAGTGCACCACTGCCATAAAAATCACCTCATGGATGCAGCCGACGTAAAAAGTTGGATGATGTATATTCACTACAAAGCATCTTTAAGCACAAATTAAAAAACAAAAATGAAATGCCATTTTGTACACCATATTTCTTACGTCTGGCCAGCTAAATATTATAATCCTAGCCGTAAAAGTCATTTTTTACCTTTTTCTTCGTGGAAATTCCTACAAGCGCTTCGAAACAACATCCACGCACTACTGACTGTTGCACTTGAAACATTTGTTAACATATATTCATCGGCAGGGTTGCCACTTTTGAGATACAGCTGTTGCGTACTCTTAGACGAGCCTACCCTACTACATGGATTTCGATTCTTACTCCTTCTCCTATGTACTTTTGAAATTTTACGTGAATTCATCTTATCCCAAAGAATTCGGATGTGAAAACGGCCGACGACTGAACTATAAATCACTGTATTTCAGCTAAATATACTTCAATACGTACGAGTATATCATCAAAGTGACAAATACAATGTCAATTTTAAAAAAAATAATTTTAAAAATTAACTTGATTTTTCTAGCAAAGAGGTTCAGCCAAATATGGAGCAATAATTGCTTACATATCTCTTACAATGGAATGAAATGAGTTAATTTAGCCTAATTCAAAGGGAAGGCAAGGCACAAAAAATTTCAAATTTCACAGACTATCATTTGCGATATCATAACAATTTTATTTTATTTCCCATAATTCATAATTATTTTGTAAATTTTGTTATAACACGATTTCATAAAATAAAACGCACACCCGTAATCTAATTGCAACAAATCTTCTTCTTGGTGAATTGTATTTTAATTAAATCAAACGATTGTAATTTCGATAAGATACTTTCGCGAAACAATAATGGCCATGTGAAATAGGTTTAAAGATGTAACTTTTCTGAATTCAACGTAATCTTATTTAGTTAAAAATATGTTACTAAATCCGCCGGATCATATTTCTAGTCTAACATAATCCGCTTCTGTATGGAGTTATGTGCGGCAGTTTTTACACTAGATTATGTGAAAGTCGGTTTTGATAAAGTTCGATCGGCTCAAACTATTGTTCATTGGCACCATAGTGGGATTATCCAAACAATCCACCTGTTAATATGCTGGATCATGCATAGTACAATCAGTAAACAATTCATTGTAGATACTCGCAAAGCGGAAATCACTAATTACGCCAAAAAAAGTTATCTAATCCTTCCAATAATCTCGTCAATATCATTGAACTATCAATTCTACCCCATGACTATGATAATAATTTAAAAAATTTCAACCACTTAATCGTTTTAATTTCGTGCCATTTCCATTTATTTTACGATAATGATTCCAATTACTCTTCGCCAATGTGTCGATCTGAATCCAACTAACACTAAATAGTCTCACTTGAGAAAGTACCCAATAAAAACATTATTATCCGCACTCAACGCAAGCCAATCTTCACAAGTGATAAGCAATCTCTTGTCTGTTACCACTGTTGGTATCGCGTCAACAGCAGCAAATTACAATCAGATATTCAACACCTGTTTGCTCTTCTTGCGCCTGTGGAACGTGTGGATCGTATCTTTGCTCTGTACGCCAATTCATTGCTCCAAGCTTGGGATTTTCCTCGGCACAGTATCCGAAAAGTTACTGGAAAGTTTGTGGTCATATAAAACGATATTAGTTGTACGGAAGGTGCTCAGTTTTGCTAGTGGACCACTAACGGTGAAGGTCTTTTCACTTCAGGCATTCCGTGTCGCGTGGAAACTCGTATTCTATTTGTTATCGTTTATTCTCACGATCGGTTAAACGGTTTATCGTCAATCGTTCACTATACATCTTGTGCAAAAGTGTTTGTCTTACTTCGATCCGGGAATATAAAGCCATGATTTTCGCGGTAAGTGAAGGTTTAAAATTGTGTTGTGTATACTTTGCATAGTAAAATGGATTAAATCACTTCCTACCTAGCGTATCTATAAGATGTTTTGCGACGCGCAAGTGACTCTATTCTATGCCTTTTATGTTTATTCAACTGGGATTAACAAAAACGTTTGATAGGAAGTTTTTATGTTTTATCTGATTGGAATAAGTGCATTATAAATGCGAATTGATGCAAATTTATAACTGTTTGGCAACAATTCGAATAATGTAATGGATGTGAAACAATTGCAGGGAAATTTAAACGCAAATTACATTATTTCCATATGTAATGCGTGACGCCACATGAGTGATCGTAATTTGTTGTTCGCATGAAATTAATTTTACCGTTAAACTCAACTATTGGATATATTTTAGTTGCGTGATATGCTGCAGTGGTTTTTATAATAACTTGTTATATTATTCTAAATAAAAAAATTTACTGAACACTCAGCCAAACGAACATATTGAAATAAAACAACAAGTTGAAGTAGCAGAAGAATGCTTTGGCCAGAAAGGTTTTGTAAACCAATTAGGAGCACAACGTCCTTAGTTCAAAAAACTACAATATGTTTATTATGTATTTGATTTCGCCTAAATTTTTTTTTTTTTGTGTACTGACCTCATTATTTGAGTAGGCATGATTGTGTCAATTTTATGAAGCATTTATGAAATTTTCATCAATATTTGAGGAAAATTTCTGCCAAGCCCTTTGTAAACGTGTATCTCCAGAGGATCACGTGTTGTTGCTGTTTGATCGTCAAATATTCAATAGGCTGTAACTTATCTGTTTATGGCTCGATTATTGTCAATTTTTCAGAATATTCACGCCGATAATCATTAAGCCCAGGTTGGCAAATTTAATTATCTTCTTTTGATTTTATAGGCAAAAACATAAAATTCATAAAATGTACTATTATTAATAAAGTTGATAAAATTTCGGACTCTGAGGTATTTGTTTGCCTTGTACTCATTAGGATCTACTTCCATGAATTTCCGAATCAAAGGTGTCAATCGGAAGGGGGGAACACAAATTTTTCGTAAATTTTGTATATCCTGCCCCCTTTACTACAAAACACGTACCAAAGTGCTCTGTCGTGATGACAGTGGTAATATAATCGCTGATGAAATCAAGTTTAAGGAAAGATGGGTATCATATTTCAAGAACCTCATTAATCCTCCACACAGCTCCAGCACATCGGAGCCTATAGATGTCTGCGGAGAGCTTCCATTGGCCCCACCAACTCTGGATGAAGTTTGTTCCATCATCAAAGTCCAAAAGAATAATAAAGCAATGGGCATTGATGAGATTCCGGTGGAGCTCATCAAATATGGTGGCAATAGTGTTCATCAAGCTATTCACAAAGTCATCCAGTACATTTTGCAACAAGAACATATGCCGAAAGAGTGGAGCCAATAAATTATATTCCCCATCCACAAAAAAGGTGACAAGCTACAGTGCGAAAATTATAGAGGCATATCACTACTTTGCACGGCGTACAAAATGCTTTCTAAAATTTTAGAAAATAAAATCGGATCATACGCCAGCAGTATTATTGGGGAGTATCAAGGTGGTTTTAGGGTAGCTACATCAAACAACAGACCAATTGTTCACAGTCAAGCAGGTACTTAAAAAGTGCTGGTAGTTCAACATAGACGTACACCAAATTTTCGTTGACTTCAAGCAAGCATACGACAGTATTGATCGTAACGTACTGTACCAAATTATGTTTGGTTTTGGCATCCCAGCTAAATTAGTCTGTCTTAAAAAATGACAATGACGTCAACAACCTCCCAAGTCCGCATCAATAACCAACTCACCGATGCCTTTGACACGAATATCGGACTAAAGCAGGGAGATGGGCTCGCCCCATTGCTATTCAATTTGGATCTGGAGTACGTCATACGGAAGGTACCTGTCGATCCGCGAGGTACATCACCATACAAGTCGAGCCAAGTAGTGGCCTATGCGGACGACGTCAACATTTTGTCACGGTCATTAACAACTGCCAAAGAACTCTTCCTAAAACTCGACAGCGAAGCAAAACTAATAGGGCTACAAATCAACGCAAATAAAACAAAGTTCGTGAGGCAGTCGAGGAAAAATACCTCAAATACACAAAATATCACACTTGGCGAGTACAGTATCGAGGATGTTAGCAAATTTGTGTATTTAGGCGCCAAAATAACAAAGACTGGCAACGAAAGAGACGAAGTACGCCGATGAATACAGCTCGCAAACAAAATATTCTATTCAGTATTGACGATCTTTAAGGCCAGCTGCATACACAGGAAAACAAAGCTCCAAGTATACAAATCTGTGATGAGACCTATGTGAAACATGGACCCTAACCCAAGCATCTGCAAATATATTGAATGCCTTTGAGCGACGGGTTCTAAGGCGAATAATTGGAGCGAAGCTAGACGGGGACCGATGGTGAATTCGATACAACCATGAGCTGTTTGAAATTTTTGACGAACCGGAGGTCTCAATGGATTTTAAGACTGCGGAAGGTGCAATGGGCTGGACACATGAATTGTATGGACGAACAACGGATACCCAAAAAGGTATTCGTTGAGAGAACCGAAGGCCGGCGGCCAGTGGGGAAACCGAGGAAACGCTGGTTTGATTCGGTCGACAAAGACAGTTCATCGCTGCTCGGGTTTCGGACTTGAAGGACGCGGTCAACGGACCGAGATAGTTGGAAGCGCTGTTTGCAGGAAGCGAAGGCCCGAAAGGGGCTGTAGTGCTAAGAAGAAGAAGAAGAAGAAGAAATTGATGTAGGCCTAAACTTAAGAGAGATTATAACTTTTGTCTTCTTCAGGAAATATTGGATAATCTAAAAAGCATTGACGCTTTTTTTCACTAGATGGTGTTCGTTGTCATATATCGGACAGTACTAATCAAATTGAGTCAAACTTACATGCGTTTGAAAGGTGACATTCCAGTCTACAATTTTGTTTTCGTGATTCGTGTCAAAAGATGTATTCATTTAAAAATGAGTGAAATTTCTTAAAAAATTCTTTATATTTTAAAATATCACTACGATCAAGGTGAGAATGCATCGCAGGATCGTGAAAAAATTTGTGGTGTCTACGGTCAAGAAACTTTATCAAAAGCCACAGCCAAGAGATGGTTCGCTAGCTTTCATTATGGAAATTTTGATTGCACCTCGCTCAGGTCGACCAATCACTGGAAAAGTCGATAAAATCTTACAAAAAATTGAAGAAGATCGACACATAAGCAGCCATGACATTGCTACGGTACTGAATATCCATCACCAAACAGTTTTGAACCATTAGCGTAAAGCTAGATACAGAAAGAAACTCGATGTTTGGTGCCGCATGAATTATCACAAAAATATTTGATCGACCGAATTTCCATTTGCGAAATGCTAATAAAACGCAACGAAATCGAGCCATTTTTGAAACAAATTATAACGGGCGATAAAAAATGAGTAAAATATGAGAATTTCGTTTGAACAAGCGACTTCAAAGCCAGGATTGACATCAAATAAAGCTATGCTGTGTGTATGGTGGGCTTCGAAGGGAATTGTTTATCATGAGGTGCTAGAACCTAGCCAAACACTCAATCCGGCTCTGTACTGTCAGCAATTAACCAGATTGTAGCAAGCAATCTAGAAAAACCGGCCGAAATTGATCAATAGAAAGGGCGTTATCTTCCATCATGACAATGCCAGACCACACACATCTTTGATGAACCGGAAAAAATTGACAGAGCCTGGCAGGGAAGTTTTGATGCAACCACCGTATAGTTCAGACCTTGCACCATCAGACTAGCATTTGTTTCGATCTCTGCCAAACATCCTCAATGAAAAGAAATTCACTTCAAAAAGAGACTGTGAAAATCACTTGGCCAAGTTTTTCGCCGATAAACCACAGAAGTTCTAGAAAGATGGAATAATGACTCTACCTGAAAAATGGCCGAAGGTCATAGATAACAATGGACAATATGTCCTTAAATCAAATCCATTTTAATTAAAAGAAATATTCAATCGAAAAATAACAAAAAAGCTCAATACTTTTTAGACTTACCAATATCATGATTGTAACTAATATGGTTTCTGAGAAAACTTTCCGTGGTGCATAAGCGGACAAACGGATGGACAGACAGACAGGTTGCGAAACTAATAGGATTTCGTAAATATTTTTTACAAAATCTTAATATTCCTGTAATTTTCCTGAAAAATCGGCGAAATTTATAGCGTTTCATACAATTGAAATGCCTGTATCTCACTTTTTTATGAGCCGATTCAATGAAATTCTGTGGACACAAGGATCTTATGTTCATTTAAATAATAAATGTCTTCTTCTTCGTAGTACTACAACCCCTATCGAGCCTTCGCTTCCTGAAACAAGTACCTACAATTGTCTTGGTCTATTGACCGCGTCCTCTAATTTCGAAATCCGAGTTGCGATGAAGTGTCTTCCGTTGTTCGTCCGTACAATTGATGTGGCCAGCCTATTGCTGCTTCCACAGTCTTACGACTGTTGAGACCTCCGGCTCGTCAAAAATTTCATACAGCACATATTTGTAGCAAATTCGCCATTGGTCCCCATCTTCGCTCCGAATATTCGCCTCAAGACCCGTCGCTCAAAGACGTTCAATATATTTGCGGATGCTTGGGTCAGGGTCAATATGTCACACCCATAGCATAACACAGGTCTTATCATAGATTTGTATACTTGGAGCTTTGTTTTCATGAGTATGCAGCTGGTCTTCAAGTCCGCCAAAACTAAAAAAAAATATTTGATTTTAATTTTTTTTTTTTTTTTGCGAGGTAGTTGCCGTGAGTTCAATCCATTCTGAGGCCTTTCTGCCAGTTTCGAAACATTGTAGGGTTTTACAGGAATGGGGAGCTAGCTCGGCACCCAACCTCCATTCTGATGGCTAGTTTATTACTTTGATTTCATTATCAGGCGCAGAAGACTCGCCTTCGCCCTCTTACGTCCCCACAAAGGAGGTATAAGTACGATTTAGTAGCAGAACTACGTCGTATAGTCTGTGTTCTCAACAGGTAGCTATATCGAAAACGTCTCTTATAGACACAGGGACGAGCAGCAAAGAAAATTGCATGTAATTGCAGAGTTGATATGCATTGCTCTCCTTGCTAAAGAATGCAGAAATATCAAATTTTTGGTCGAAACGAATGAGATCATGAGGAAAAAGCACTGACTAAGCGATTGACCACAATCCTAGGTGAACAATATGAATGGACAACATGGCTCATCCCTCCTTGGAGGCTGTGACGCAACCAAAGATATGGCAGGCCGAACTATATAAGGTGATTCGTTATGAGGTTCGGTTTTTAATCTCAAATAAAAGGCATAAAGTTGAATTCTATAGTAAAAATTTTATTGTGAATCGAAAGAGCAACCTATGACATTTACTTTTTAAAGATTATCTTGTTTAAATGTTGACCGCGACAATTTTGGACGACGCGTTCCAGCATAGTGACCAGTATCTTGCGAATGACACAAAGAATATAATCTGAGGGTGTGATATCACACGATCAGTATGCTGGGTTTGAAATTAGCTATAGTTTTCTCGGTAGGTCAACGATGCACAGCATAAACTGCCCTAAGAGCACGAAAAACATTTCTCACAGAATGCTGACCTTCGTAATACAGCTGAATAATTTGAATACGTTGCTGCAGTGTAAGCCTTTCCATGATAATTTGTCAAAAAATATTGACTGAAAATTACAATACAGTTTTACAGGAGTCATGTATGAACTGTCAAAAAAACGTATTGAAAATCAAACTAGATAATGAATCACTCTTTGTCTTACTGAGCACTTAAGCGGGCAAGGGCTTTTTGGTTTTACCTGCACAAGATCGGTAAGTCACGATCACCTGACAGTGCAATTTGCATGAGAGAGGTAGATGACGTCTGCCACCCATTTTTACCTGCAAAGGTTAGGTAAAAAAATGTGGTGACACTCACAATAAAATCGGAGGGTTCTACTCGGAAATTATACCCTTAGATCGGTTTATAAATAGAATCGAGTGGCACATTATGTCAAAGGGAGTGCTGAAGGACAAAAACGCAGACTGCAACGTTAGAAGGTGTTCAGGGTAGAAAAGTTTCTTTTCTAGCAACACCTTCATTGCCCAACCTTTCTGCTGGAAAAGGGATTCCTGTACCCCAAAGGTGCGTCTAGACGTAAGCAAACAAGATCTAGCCTGAAGTTATATGTCAAACGACCCAAGCTGAGCCTACTTATAGTCAACGTAGGGAGACCCAACCCATCGAGAAGACGCCTTTTGATGAGTGCTGTGGGTCAGTGTTGCTGTATGGAGCAAAAATATGGGGCGACGCTCTCAGTCAGGAGGTGTTTCGAATAAGCTTAGCACAGGTACATAGAACAGGAGCCTTACCCAGGAGAGGAAGACGATACCTGCCCCACTTTTTCCGCGTGTACAAATTGGGAGAGGCTGTGGCGGGAACTCTGTAGGAAGAGCTCATCCCCGATAGTATTGTCGTGGTAAGACTTGGATCGGCAGACAAATGGAACCATGTGGCACACTATGTTTAGGCAGTCCTGAAACTTAAAAGGGATGCACAGCAGCCGGGGATGTCGGGGCAATTCATCTCTGTCTGGTAATTCCTCTTTCCCTTCCCCTCCCGCTAGAAGAGGAATCCCCCAGCTTGAAGCCACCTCACGGCGTAAAAAAATGAGATCTAGCCCAAAGTAATCTGTCAAACAATTCCAGACTAGGTTCTCGGGTTGACAGGAGAGGTGTTTAGTGGGTATTCCAGTCGCTTGCATGCATGGACGTCCCATACTCAGTGCGTAAATGACATTTACCTCCCTACCACAAGAACGTCCCAGGCTAGGCTAAACAGGCTAGAATTCTGCACCCGAGAGTCCCAGATTTAGTGCGTAAATAAACTACACCCCCCTCTCATCGTACCGTATTTCATAGGTCAGTCCTTGCTATTTAATCAGGGTATTTTAACGGTGGTGTTAATTAATTAGTAGAGGTGCCAAGATTTTTCTTCTCTGGGTTAAAGCAAATGCTGAGTGGCAAATTAAAATAAACAAGTGTGGGTGAGTTTCAATAACCTTTTATTCGAAAATAGATCCGACCGGGCGTACTCCAGCACGTTGAGTTGAATCAAGAACTGTCAGAATATTTCTCTGTATGCCAGAAAAGATTCTATTTATCTGATGGTAGGGTTGTAAATGTAGGGTGGTGGATTTTGGATTTTCCGGTTATGGAAATGAGGTTGTATTTAAAATTTTCTTTTCTAGGGTAGTGAACGCTATAGTAGCCCCTTCCCAGTGGTGGAATTGCGGTATAATTATGATGTGGGCGTGAAAAATTTTTGCTTATTTCGTTTTTGTAGCAATTATCGAAGCGTTATAACAACAAAAAATATATATGGTAGACTCTAATATAATAGGTAATGCAAATATTAAAAATTGAATGAAATCCGAAGATGCGCCGTTTGTATGTGTGAATGCGTCTGAGACGTATGAATATGTTGTGCATATATTTATGCGTATTGCTCTTATTCAGAGCCGGCCTGGTAGCAGTCGACAAAGTGAGCCTGTCGCCTTAATTGGCGTGGAAGCTTTTGTTGCCACTGCCCCTCCAGCTTCTGTAGATTCCCTTCGTTCTGTAGGCCGTATTGCTATTGTTCTTGTTGGTGTTGTGCGTTGGCCGCTTGTTGGTCGTTCAAAACCGGTGCTGTCCATCTGTGTTGTCTGGTGAAAATTCGGCTAACATAAATGCACTTTTCAGCCTATCAATCAAGATGGCGACCTCTTTTCCATACACTCTTATCGAAAATGCCTTGTCGCTGTGTTTTACTAATTTGTGCAGACCACCATATGGCGTTATCCGTGCATTTTTTTACGGCATCATGTCGCACAAAAACGTGTGTAGATGTTACTAAGTCCTTGAAAACGAATGGCGCGCGTGAGCCATGACGAGTGACGGACACTGGGCGAATCAGGTGTAACGCGCCATTGCAAGTCCTTGATAAAATCGGTCGGTTCATGATCGTATGGTGCCGGGATGAAAAATTTGCCTGATAAACGTATCGGCTGGCCATAGTAGTTCAGCTGGCAAGTACCTATGGTGATGCTTGCGCGTACACCCATGATGACGTCTGGTATGATTTTCGTCCATTAGTCGTTCTGATGGCATCGAATTGCAGCCTTGAGGTCGTGGTGGAAACGTTCCACTATGCTGTTTCCTTTTGGGTGGTAAGCAGTCGTATGTATATGCGTGGTACCTGCCAAGTGGTTTAGCCACCTGAAGAGGTGAGATTCGAACTGATTTGATGTGGCGAGCCATAACGTGCTATACAATTTGCCCAGAATACTTGTATGACCATCTCTGCCTCTTGATCATCTATAGGGCTCGCTTCTGACCATCATGAGTATCGGTCGGCGCATGAGAGGTAATAGCAATTTCCTTCTGAGCGCAGCATGATGATAATGTCTATGTTCACATGCTCGAATCTTGTAGACAGCGGCATGAGAGGTGCATGCACGTGTCGATAAATTTCCGACTACGTACATCGTAGACATGCTCGTACCCAAATTCGACAATTTTTTTTTATGGAAGGCCAAATGTATCTTTGCGCCACCAGTTTTAATGTTGTTTTCGGGCCTGGATGAGCGAGGCGATGAGCTGAAGTAAAAGTGGTTTTTCTTAAAGCTAACGCGATGCATGACCAAGCTTGTATGACCACGCTTTCCCATCGTGCTTGTGCACCTGGGCCTGAAAGTTGCACTCGTTTGAGCTCTAAGCCTGTCCCTGAATTCAACAGTGCTTTTAACTCATCGTCGCTTTTTTGCGCTGCAGCTAATTTATTACTTCTATGTGCCAGAGTGCGTTAGCGACAACGTTGTTCTTACCCCAGATGTGCTGAATATCTGTTGCAAACTGGCCGTGAACTCGAGGTGTCGAGCTTGACGTGCCGAAGCATTTTCGGGGGTTTTGATGGAAAGTGAATATTAATGGCTTGTGATCAGTGTATACCGTGAACACTCGTGCTTTCAGCAAAGGTTGAAAGTGCGAGATAGACCGCCAGTAGCTCTTAATCGAAAGCGCTGTAGCGCGTCTCAGCCGGAGTGGACTTCTTAGAGAAAAAGGCTAGTGGCTCCCAGACGTTGTTTATTTACTGCTGTAAGGCTGCTCTGACCAAAAACTTGGATGCGTCGCACACAATTGCGAGCTGCACATTGATTAAAGGATACGCCAGCACTGTAGCTTGCGCGAGGCAATTTTTTGATTTGTTCCTTTGCTGCAGGTGTCCATTCTTACGGCACGTTACTCTTGATGTTTTCCTGCCATATATCGTGTAGTGGAGCTTGTATGTGGGCTACATCAGGCATGCCAATTCTATCAAAATTTCACATATCGATGAAATGGGGTAGCTGCTTGGCTATCTCTGGCCTCGGAAATTGACAATGTCTTTAACCTTTGCCCCTGCTGGTTTGATGTCTTTGCTGGTAATATTGTAACCAAAAAATTTCACCTCCTCGACTCTGAACTCGTATTTTTGGCGTTGATGACGCCGAATTCTTTGAGTCGTTCGAAAATCTGCCGAATATGTTCTCGATGCCGCTCTTCATTTTCGGAGGCTACGAGGATATCGTCAAAATAAACGTAGGTGAAACCCAATACTCGCAACACCTCGTCAATGAAACGTTGAATGGTTTGCGCTGCGTTTCGGAGCCCGAAGCTCATGAACAAAAGCTCGAGGAGGCCGAACGGTGCTGTTATTGTCGTTATCTCAATATCCTCCTTGACAAC
This sequence comes from Odontomyia ornata, assembly GCA_963969285.1. Lineage (NCBI taxonomy): Eukaryota > Metazoa > Arthropoda > Insecta > Diptera > Stratiomyidae > Odontomyia > Odontomyia ornata. Next base: position 429,045,856 of record OZ017738.1, on the reverse strand, counting down.
CGAAATTTAGTTGTATTCGCACACTAAATCGATTTTTGTTTAAATCCTCCTACCGCGCAGCAATTTAGCGAAGTTGTGAATGTGGTGTACGGGATAGTGATCGGGGATGGTTCGCGCGTTGAGTGCTCTATAGTCGCCACACGGGTGCCAATTACCGTCTTTCTTCGAGGCCATGTATAATAGCGATAACCAGCTGCTGGATGAAGCTCGTGCTCTGCCGAGCTGAACCATTGTATCGAGTTCCTTACAAGCAACGTTGTACTTGTCGGTCGGGAGGCACCGTGGTTTTACCACCACGGAAGTGCCAGACGTTGTCGAAATGTGCTATTTGGTCGCATTTCACACCACTGGTGCTCTTTTGTCGGATCCCGTAATGTCCGGAAACTCAGCGAGAAGCTGATGATATGCTGAGTTTCCAGAGAATACCTTGATTCTGTGTGCACTGCCTTCAAAAACCCATCCCCGGGACGTGAGTTTTGTCAGCTTGTCGATGAGTGGGCTGTTTTTGAAGTCAACTAACAACCCAAAATGTGCGAAAAAACTGGCTCCAATGATCAGTTTGGGCACATATGCAATCACGAAATTTCACGCAAAATTGCGCCGCAGCCCGAGGTTAAGCGTGAGTGCTGAGGATCCATTTATGGTTATGGGTGTTCCATTTGCGGCCACCAGTTCGTACAAAGTCCTCTTGAGTGGGTCACGCACGAACGACTGCAGAACTATGCACAAATCGACTCCAGCATCGACGAGAATAAATTGCTTCGAGCTTCGATCTAGGACAAATAAGTGGCAAGACTTTTGGCTGTTATTGCTGGCCACCATCACGTTGACGTTTGCTGAGAACGAGCACGATTTTTTGCACTTTTTGGCATTAGCACCGATACATTGATGGTGGCAACAGTACTCGCTATTTTGCGATCCGAAGCTCAAGTGGCTGCAAAAGTGCGAGCGCGGGTGGCGGCAACTGCATGAACAATGTGAGACTTGCAAGGCATTAATCTCGTGCTTAATTATCTCTGTCATTTCCTAACGGAAACTAAGTATCATTTGCGCCATTTTGAAACGTAATTGGGTTTCAAACGAGGCTTCGTTGTGCAAGATTTTGTGGATTTGCGTGTTGCTCCTCAGCGTTGATGCGACTATATCCATGAGATCGGCTAATTGAACGAGCGTTTGAGAATGCTACATTGCAAGTATGGCTTGGATGTTTGCCAGTAACCAGCTGATCCCCGTAGCTCACGTAAAAATTGTGATAGTTTTCTGGTACAGCTTTCTTGAGTAGTTCGGGCGTTTTATCCGTTTGCGAGACACTGAGTCGTTTCATTAATGTGTTCTTTTGAGTTGGATTCGTTGGTTGTGTGTTAAGTATTATATCTTCCACTTCGATTCGATAACGCGCACCGAGACGACAGCGCGAGATTCCCAGGCGTGAATTCCGGTAACCTCACTGTCACTGCACTCTATTGGGCACTGACCGCAGCTGCGGTTTCGTGCACACTAGTACCCTGAGTTTCGTTTTCATTCGCCATTGTTAGTGGCACTTTACTGTTTTTTTCGCCTCTATGCTTTTTAATATTCCTCGTTTTCGCACACTGCATGTTCAGTCACCAATTTGTGAGTTAATGCGAATGCTAAGTGCAAGTAAAATTAACAATTGCAGGCAAATTTGTTTAACCTTTTATTGGAGAATAAACCCAACCGGGTGTACTGCAGTGCATCGAATTCAATCGAGAAGTGTCAGAATCTCTCTCGGTATCGCAGGAATGCTTCTTTTAGGGTTGTGAAGTTTGGATTTTCTGGTTATTTAAATGAGATCGTATTTAAAATTTATTTTTTAGTGTAGTGAGCGCTACGTTTCTAAACTAAATTTTTATTTACTCTTCGTTTTTATTTCTTCCCATTTAATTTATTTGTTTCGTTACTAGCCACCGAAAAAGTTTTTTTGAATAAAATGATTTTCCAATCCTCTGTATCAGTGTGACATACTTTTTCAGAGCATTTACTGACTTACTTTTCTATAAATCCTTAATTTCTGGAGTAATATTCATATTTAAATGTTCTTAAAATAAATCTATAATTAATTTCTCTTCTTCTTCTTTTAAAATCACTCAACATTCAAAGAATCCAATCAAGCTTTCCAAATCAATTAAATGATTTATGGCAAATGTATTCAATTTTTATGGTTTTCAGCAGTTCCTTGAACTATTTTTTGCTTAGAAGAACTTAATATTAACCGGATTATACTCGACAATCAACTTTTTTTTATTGGCTAATTTAATCGTCTTGACTTTTCCCATTGTGAAATGCACTTTTATCTTAAACGCTATCATTGAACTTTATATGCAAGAAATGTGCATACAAATTGCATCAGTCCATTAAAATAAATTATTTGCATAAGAAATTGGAAAATCCGGACTTATAATAAAGTAGTAAAGAATATCTGTGAGTTTAGCTAACCATGAAATTTCTTCTTAACTTAATTTCTATTATTTTAAACCTGACCTTGGTTAACGGCATCTGTTTTATTAATTTGACCGGTTTACTCGTTAAGCAAATTTAATTTTGATTGTGATTATTCAATGCAATAAAGAGATATTAATAACTAATATTTACTTTTGGGAAAATTTCTTCATTCGGGTTACGGTAGGAATAATAATTTGAAAAGAAAAAATTCAATTATTAATTTTCAATTGTTTTTTCACGTTTTTGAGCAGATGGCCGTCAAGTATTTGTTGGTGAAGTTTCCCGTCAAAAGTCTTCGACCATTCTTGAGTGGGAAAAAAATTCCACTTGGCTACTCTTGGACAGGATGACCACTAACACTTAATAGATGTGGTGCTTCTAAATCGACATTAACGTTATGACACATAAAAGAAAAGAGTGTACGAAGGAGGCACACTGTATTCTTTGCAAGGATGCTGATCCAAGACATGATTTTGGACACGTCTTGGGATCAGGAATATGCCGGGTTTTCCAGGAAGCCCTAGCCAAGGTAAAATTAGAACTTCGATGACCCGCATCCTGCAGCTAAACCTACACCGCAGTTCAGCCGCCCAAAATATGCTTGAGCAGTTTGCGAAGGACATGAAAGCCGACTTTTTGCTGCTGAGTCAAAACAACACCATGATAAAAGTTGGGCATCATGGTATCCTGATGAAACTTGTACTTCCGCTATCTGGCTTCGAAATAGTGATTTCGCGGCGGAGAGCTGTGGAGATGGTTTTGGGTGGGTTCGGTGCACAGGGACCACCTTCTTTAGTGCGTACGTAACGCCAAACGAATCGATATCATCTTTTCAAGCCAAGCTTAATACTTTGGAGGGCGCTGTCTCAAACTCAGACGGGTATGTGCTCGTTGAGAGAGCCTTCACAGCGAAAGCAATCGAATGGGGTATGTCTCAAACGGATCCGCGTGGAAAACGAATCCTAGAAATGGCGGCCAGGACGGCGCTCGTCGTAGTAAACACTGGAAATACGCTGACTTTCCGCCGTATTGGCTGTGAAGGAACCATACCAGACGTGAGATTCGCCTCGGAGTCCTTAGTACGGAGGATACACAACTGGAGAGTATTAGAGGACTACTCAGCCAGTGATCATCAGTGCATTCTGCTTGAGATAAGCGATGTTGTCTCCCAACGTCCGTGCTCTCGGCTTTCTACAATTGGATAGAACATCGGAAGGATGGACGTCGAGAGGTTTGTCAAGATTCTCACAGCAGGTGCACCGCTGCAGGGAGATCCGGAGGGGACGGAAGAACTGGCAGCTCAAGACGTGGTGAACTCAACTATGAGCATCATCACGACTGCTTACAATGCTTCTATGCCCCGTCAAAACTCCGGTACGGTAAGCCCCCAGTGAACTGGTGGTCAACTCAAATCGCTGAAAAACGAAGGGAGTGCCACAAGTTTCGTAGTGACGCCCAACGGGCGCAGAACCGTGACGAGGCAAGCAACCGCGCAGCAGCATACAAGTCTGCCAAGAAATGCCTTCGCAAATCGATTAACTACAGCAAAGTTCGCTGCTGGCCAGATCTAGTGGACAATGTGAACAAGGATCCGTGGGGCCTTGGCTACAAGCTAGTTATGCGGAAGCTTGGTGCCCTACGGAAACCGTGTATACATGATGCGGAAAAGATGGACGAGATAGTGCGGGCACTCTTTCCTGCCCATCCCGTCCGTGTTGATGCCATCCATGGAGAAACAGCAGTCGAGTGTCCACTCCTCACACAGCCGGAACTGGAAGAGGCAGTCCTTTCGTTGAAAGCGAGGAAGGCTCCAGGTCCAGATGGTCTTCCAGCTGAGGTGTCGCGGCTTGTCTATCACCACAGTCCTCACTTGCTGCTCAGTACATTCAACGCTTGCCTACGGGACGGAGTTTTCCCGGTACGATGGAAGGTGGAAGGGAAATCCGGAATCGCCGTCTTCATATCGCCCGTTATGCATCCTAGACACGGCTGGGAAATTGCTAGAGAAACTCATCTAGGGAAGACTCACTGACGCGATTCGTGCTGCTGGGGACCTTTCTCTTCGGCAGTATGGCTTTAGAGCAGGACGTTCTATCATTGATGCGATTGCAGAGGTGGTGAACGCGGTCCAAAAGGCAGAGGCATATAGTCGCACCAAGCGACGGATCGTCCTGTTGGTGACACTCGACGTCAGGAGCGCCTTCAACTCCGCTATATGGGGGGATATTCTGGATACACTGGAAAACTTTTTCAAATTCCAGAATATCAAATGTGGCTTTTGAGGAACTACTTAAAGAACCGAAGCCTGCTCTGCGATACGACACAGGTCCAACGGAGGATGAAAATTACATTGGGTGTTGCGCAGAGATCTATGCTTGGTCTGGACCTGTCTTACGATGGGCTACTGAGACTTGAGATGCCAGATGAGTCGCGCTTGGTCGGCTATGCGGATGATGTTGCGGCTCTGGTCACTAGACGCACCGTCGAATAGGCGCAACTTAGGCTTGGTATGCTAATGTGCTGACTTAGGGACTGGATGGCTGCTCGCGGGTTCAGTTTAGTACTGTAAAAAACCGAAGTGGTCATCTTGACAAAAATTAGAATCCCTAGAGTGAGGATAATCAGTATTGGAGATATGCGAATCGAATCAAAGCCATCGGTTAAGTACCTGGGGCTACTGATCGACTCGAAGATGAGTTTCTCTGAGCAAATCAGGGCAACGGGTGAGAAGGCTGCTTCGGGAATATCGGCTCTGAGTGGACTTATGGCCAACGTAGGGGGACCCAGCCCATCAAGAAGATGCCTCTTGATGAGAGCTGTAGGCTCAGTGCTACTGTATGGAGCAGAAGAATGGGGCGACGTTTTCAGTAAGGGGGTACACCGAAAACGTTTGGCACAGGTACAGAGATGAGGAGCACTGAGAATTGCATCTTCGTATCCAACAGTCTCCGACTCGGCAGTGAGAGTGATTGCAGTCTTGATACCTGTCGCCCTCCTTGCTAGAGAGCGCTGCGCTATTTACCTGCGCCGAAACGAGGATGCGAGGGAGATGGTTGTCCGCGAGGAGAGACAACGCTCGCTCAACGATTGGCAGCAGTCTTGGGGGAATTGCACGAAGGGAAGGTGGACTGCGCGCCTCATCCCGGATGTGAGACCGTGGCTAAATCGAAGGCATGATGGGACTGACTTCTATCTGACCCAGCTTTTGAGCGGGCATGGGTGTTTTCAGTCTTATCTGCACAAGATTGCTAAGTCACGGTCCCCTGATTTCCGGTTTTGCCCAGTAGAGGACAGTGCCTGCCACACATTTTTTGCGTGCACAAAATGGGTCAGGCTGCGAAGGGACCTCTACAGGGAGACGGGAGAGCTCACCTCAGATAATATAGTCGTGGTGATGTTCGAATCGGTTGACAAATGGAACCAGGTGGCACATTATGCTCGGGCAGTCCTAAAATATAAAAGGGACTCACAGCAGCCGGGGGCGTTGGGGCTAGGGGATCGCTTTTCTACACTCCCTCTTGCCCCCTCCACTCCCGCTAGGAAAGGGACTCCCCAGCTTGAAGGCACCTCACGGCGTAAAAAAAAGAGACCTGGCACGAAATAATGTGTCAAACAGTTCCAGGCTGGGTTCTCAGGTTGACAGGGGAGGTGTTTAGTGGGTAGTCCAGTTGCCTTCTTGCGAGCATGGGAGTCGCACACTCTGTGGGTAAATGGCATTCACCTCCCAAACATAAAAAAAAACGTTATTATGATATTGACTAGCAAAGGATTTTTAAATTTAACCTTATATTCCTGCGAAATCTTTCAAATGTTCAATCATCATCAGCTTTAAAATATTCAACTATCATCAAACTACATCGTTTGCCTTAATGAAAGCTGAGTTTGAAATTTGAACGTATTTCTATTTTCATATCTGACCACTTATATCACACAGTCTTAATAGTTTATTTGCTTCATAATACAAGCCATGGAAAATTTCTAGTAATTTTTCTTTTTAAATGAAGATTAGATCAAGTTATTTGTTTTAATTACATACAAAATTTTGGTTTTTAGAAAGCATATTTTTGTGGGGCCAAATAGGTTTTTTGTTCATTTACATTTGATTATTTTCTCCTTTCCCAAAATTAATTTTTTTCACAGAACTAATCCCTTTAACTAAATATGATTTATCAGAAACCAGTATTATTATTTTGTCTAACCTTCGCTTAACAATTTCCTAACCAAACACGCACAACATGTGGTAATTGATAATTGATGATACAGAAAATTATCTGTGCGGAAAAAATCACATTTTTAATAAGCAATAGCTATATAGATCTTGCATTGCAATTTATTTAATGAATGAAATGCATTTCAAAAGTAAATTGACTAAAATCTAGGTTAATTTATTCAAGTTTAAGTGTATCAAAGATTGTTCAGATGGCATGGCCAATGAGTGGAAAACACCATCGTTTTGGATGCAGGCACATTTTGAATTGTTTGTTAAATGATAATGATAATAATTTAGAAATCTCAATTTTAAAATGACCTTGCATTTGAAATCGAAAACCAAAGGCCATTTAGTGTGATAGAATTGGTTTTTGATAATTACATTGAACTGATGCAAGACATGATTATAGTGGGTAAATATGAATTAGAAGCTAATGAACAACCAAAAATGCAATCAGCAATATATATTTATAGCTTTGTATAGTTTTCATTTCAATCTAATATTTATTCTATTTGGTAGAAAAAAAAACAAAGTAGTAACTGGCATAATAATTAAAATGCATACTTAACTACCTAATTTCTTCGTATTAATTGATTTAACCTTAAAATTTGTTCCCAATAGAACGGTAAACTATCCATTTTTTTATTAGTATTCCCACAAAAATCTTAAAATTGTTGTTCTGTAAAAAATTTAGCTGAAACCATGCTATTTCATTCTTAGTATGCCTATTAATAAGCCCATAAAACACATTTTTATTTCAGAGAACTTGTAAAATATACCCGAATATAATTCAACACGTTTATAATGTGTAAAAATTAACATTAAATTTGCGTTAGTAATAACGGTGTTTATTTTATGAAGAAGATGTACCAGTAAAATGCGTTAGTTGCCGAATAGGAAAGTCATAACAAGAACAAATTGTTGTAATCCCTGTACACATACTCGTAGTTTAATACAAGTTACTGGCTTAAGTCTTTCGTTTTCAACATATGTACATGTTTCAAAAGTTTACGCGGAAAAATACTAATGAAATAGAAATAAGTGAATAACTTTTGTATTGCCAATAGAATACGAAAAATTGTATTCCATGGAAATTTTTTAATGGTTATCTTCTTATGATATTTGGAAGTTATTTAAGCCGCTGAGTTAATGAATTTGAAAGAAATTGGTTAATGAATTTGAAAGAAAAATAACTTTCATTTCCATGCACCAAATGAGCTAAGAGTTTAAGTACTAACATCCTCTCCAGAGTATCATAACTAAGAATTGTTAATATTGAGGAAGAGTTATTGCAAGAGGTCAAAACATAGAAATGTTTATTTAGATTGAAATATCTTATTTTGCATAAACCTTATAATAATTTGAATTTATTCGAATAAACTAGTCCTTTTAACTAAATATGACATATCACATACCAGTATTATTATTTTGTCTAACCTTCGTTCTTAACAATTTCCTAACCAAACACGCGCAATATGTGGTAATTGATAATTAATGATACAGAAAATTATCTGTGTGGCAAAAATCACATTATTAAAAAGCATTGGCTAGATCTTGCATTGCGATTTATTTAATGAATGAAATGCATTTCAAAAAGAAATTGACTAAAAATTGGGTTAGTTTATTCAAGTTTAAGTGTATCAAGATTATTCAGATGGCATGCCCAATGAGTGGAAAATACCAGCGTTTTGGATGCAGGCACATTATTGCCATTATTGTAAGTTTTTCGAAATCACAAACATAATTTCCACACTATTATGCATTGCATTACTTCAAAACGCTAGAACAGTTTTCAGCTGCTTATCAAGATCCTCAATTATTTTTTCACTTTCGTTTTATATTGCACTGGAGCACAGCAGCTACAGCAAAAGTTACTTAATAGGATGTTGTTCGATGGGTGCAATAAATGGACATCTTGCATTTTGGCCTGGTTTTAATTCAATTGAACTGCCGATGTTCAACTGATCTAAATAGAATAAAACAATGCTTTTTCTCTTTTAAGCTAAAATACCTTTGCTTTGCATAGAAGCCTACGTAAATGGCGTCCTTTTTCTGTTCCTTGTTATCTCTAATCTACCACCTATTGCAATTATCGTGTCTATGTGCAGTTTCCTATTAAAGGTTGGTTTCCAACATTTTTTGCTTTAAAAGAGAGACACCAAGATATAATGTTATTAATTTCAGTGGGTTCGGATTTTTTAGTGGATAAAAAGTCGAGTCCGAGTTAACAAAATGTTCAATTGATTGAACTGGGTTTCAAAAAGTACAACGGACTAAACTTCTGAATAAATATTATTATATCGAAACACAACTATACATCAATATATTCAAATTAACCAAAGATCTCTTTGCAATTAACCGACACCGCTTTTATGCACGAGCAAATCAGACGGAATGAATTATTATTATTTTTTATAGCAAAATTCAATTCAAAATGATTTCCCGACTACTAGTTTTCTATGTCAGTAAATGCAAAGTAAGCTGTCAGTTGATCAAATCTCAACACTCCTTGATCAATTTACAGCGGAGAATTTCAAAAATTCTTCTGTTGAGTGGCTTGGTGAGAATGTTTGCGATCTGCTTGCTGCTCTCGAGGTGTTGCTGTACCACAGGGTTGCCGATGTATTGCTGGATGTACTTTCGTGGCATTTCGATGTGCTTCTTTCCTCTGGTCGTCTTTTCTGCATGTGCATTTTGTAGCATGTGTATGGTTGACATGTTGTCGACGTACAGAGTGATCGGCAGCTCAGCTTCTAGAATGCCAAGTTCCAGTGCAATTCGTTTGATCCAGCACACATCGTCAATCACTAAGATTCCTGCTCGGTACTCGGCTTCTGCAGTTGAAGTCGCTACCAGACGCTGTATTTGTGAATACCGGACCACTGGCCCTCCTCTCATCACTAACACACCGCTCGTGTGTCCTGTCTCGTCGCTGTCCTGTCTCAGAGTCTCCACCAAAGTCTGAATCGGTGTAGGCCACGAGTGTCTTGTCTACTCCGAAATGAAGTCTGGCTATCGTGGTCCCTCTCAAGTACTGGAAAACACGTTTCACCATCGCCTAATGGCTCTTCATGTGCCTGTTGCAGAATCAACTGAGGTAGTTCACGGCGAAGCTTATGTCTGGCCTGGTTATTGTGGCTAAGTACAACAAACTTCCTATCGCCTCGCGATAGTTGTTGTTCGCTGGAAGTGCCCCGCCATTCTTGAAGTCTGTCTTATGGTTGATCATTCCTGGATCAGTGGGTGTAGATTCTGGACTGCACTGCTTGAGTTTCATTTTTCTCAAGATCTTCTCCGTGTAGCAAGGCTGACTCACGAAGATACCGTCCTGGTCGATCTTGATTTCCATACCCAAATACGTTAAATTGTTTTGTAATTTCTTGCTGAATGTTATCTCGAACTCCTTGCTTATCTTGTCTAAGAGTTTGTTTATTTCTTCTTCATCTTTGCCGGCCAGCAATCCATCACCCACGAAGAGTGAGAGCATAATGCTCTTGTCCTTGTTATAGTAAATACATGGGTCGTCATCTGTGTTGATCAAGCCTATCTTCTTCTCAAAGTGGGTGGTGACCCTCTCGTTCCACATCCTCTGAGCTTGTTCAAGTCCATAAAGACTCTTGTTCAACTTACAAACTTTCCTGGTTCCATCTTTGAACCCTTCAAGCTGGTGCATATACTCGTAGATGTCCTGCTCCAGGTTCCCATACAAGAAAACCGTTTTCACATCGAACGATGCCATCTTCATTTTCTCCGACGCTGCGTGACTTGAGAGTAAGCGAATGGATGCATGGTGAGCTACTGGGCTGAAATTTTCCATGTAGTCCACTCCCTGCTTCTGTTCAAATCCACTTGCCACTAGTCTGGCCTTAAGTCTCCCGTTCGCCTTGTCTCGAAGTACCCAGCGATCGGCTTCGCTCCTTCTGGACAGTTCACCAGCTTCCAAGTTTTCATCTCCATCAGCGAGTCGTACTCCTCCTGCGTTGCTCGTCTCCACTTCTCATCTCTAAATGCCTCACTCACCGGCATGTCCTCCGTTTCACCAATCATGGCTACTTTGGCGCTCTTTCCTCCACGACGGGAGACAAGTACGCAGCCTTTCAGTCTTGGTGGTGGTTGCAGAGTCCGATGATCTTGTAGAACCCTCCTTCCTGACTCTTCTTCTAGCGCTGGAGTCTCATTCTCGTTGTCGCCTGGCTCCTCAGCACTTTCTCCTGTTCCCCAGTTCTCGTCTTCTTCTTCGTCTTGCTGCTGCTTTCTTCTTGCTTCTCAGGTGTGCCCTCTGGTGCCTGTGTCTCAAGTTCAGTTTCTTGCCTCAGTCTCATCTTTTCCTCGTCGAAGATCACATTGTCTGAGCTGATAATTTCTCTTTTCTCTTTCAGATAAACCGGGCAGCAGGGTGAATCAATATCATAGCTAACCAGAATTCCCTTTTCTGATTTTCTATCCATCTTGCCTCTTTTCTGTTTTTGTGTTAGCACGTAACATTCGCATCTAAAGGGTCGCAGCTTCTCAATCTTTATTTTTCTTCCGAACTAAAGTTCAGCTGGGCTTTTCCCTAGTACGTTGCTGGTTCCAGTCTGGTTGATTGTGAAGATCGTATGGTTCATTGCTTCTGCCCACAGTTTCTCGTCCAACTCGTTCATGTGTACCGCTGTTCTGGCTGCCTTAACAATCGTTCTCATTTCTCTCTCAATCCTTCCGTTCTGCTCTGGCGTGTGCACATTTGTGAAAGTGTGGAAAATTCCCAACTTATACATCATCTGTTTGGTTTTTGCATTCTTCAGTTCGTTGCCGTTCTCAGACCTCCGAATTTTCACTCTCCTCCCAAGCTGGTTTTCAACGAGTCTCAGGTAACATTCGATCTTCTCTGGTGCTTCACTTTTCGTCTTCATAAAGTAACAGGTTCGGTAGTGAGTGAAATCGTTCTTGAACATGAGCCAGTACTTCGCTCCTCCCAATGATGGGATGTTCATCTCGCCGGTATCGACGTGCACGAGATCTAACGGTTGCTGAGCTATCTTTGGGTTGTTTATGTATGAGGATCTATGTAGCTTGCCATACGAGCACTCTGTACATACATAGTCATTCCAGTCATCAATGTATTTTATTCCTTTCCTTTTCAGTATTTCCCTCACATACTTGACATTTTGATGGGCGAGTTGCTTGTGCCAAACTTTGACCGACACGGCCATCAAACTTGTCTCTTCTTCTCTTCTGAGCATCATTTTGTAGAGATTTCCTTTGCTCTTTGCTATCGTCACAATTTCCCTACCATCTAGACTGTAAAACGTTAACTCGTTTCAGTTTGCCTTCTGCGCATGTCCCTTGTCTAGCATCTGATTCACTGAGAAAAGATTAAAGTTGAGGTTTAGCACGTAAATGACATCTTCTAGTACCCCTTGATACCACTTTTGACCATCAAATGCTTCCATCTCGATGCTCCCGACTGCAATGCTATCTATCCTGGTTGAGTCTCCAATCACAATTAGGATGGGCTCGTCAAACTCAACAAGCTGAACAAACCACTCTCGGTGAGACGTCGTGTGTTGGCTGGCTCCACAGTCTTGATACCATGAAGTGGCCTTGTCCTTCGAAATGTCCTTGCCCATCATCGAGAGTGCCGTGGTCAAAAATGCCTTCCTATTTGGTTTCCCGTTTGTTGACTTATTCGCTTCTTCTGGAGATTCGCAGTCTTTTGCATAGTTTCCCTTCTTCTTACAGATATTACATGAATACTTCTTCTTGTAGTAGGCAATGTATTCATCACACGGTTCATCTCTGCACTCCTTGAGCACGTGACCTTTCTTCCCACATTTTTAGCATGTGAACTGCGACTTTTTCTGCTTGCTGTTTGACGACTGTCCTTGTTTCCTGCGTCTGGCCATGTGAGGGTTGTTGGTGCTGCCCTCTGCATTTGTCGTCGTTTCTTTAAGTCGCTCGTCCTCGAGTCTCAAACGTTCCAAGAGAGTTTTCAACTTCTTTGCTGCTCCGGTCACATTGTCGCAGGATGTCCTGAAATGTGCCAATTTTAGCGGTAGCACACTCATGATCCAAGTTTCCTTCACAGGAGAATTTTCAGTTGACACTTCAACCGCCACATCCAAAATCTCCATACAGTTTTCAACAGCTGACTTGCTTTCATCATACTCATAGGTAAAGAATTTGATTCGGGACGTTTCTAAAGTTACATCAGTCTTTGTACCATATAAATTAACTAATTTGTTTATCATATCTTTGGCAATTTTACAAATAACAATTTTGTTCGCAATCTTGCTGTTTACATTTAAACCTATCAATGTTTGAGCCTCAACATCTTTCTTTAACCAAGCGGCGACTGTATCAGTTGACGCAGCACCTGCTGGTCTAGGCTTTGCACCCGTTATCATATCATACAGATCTTGGTTCTTAAGTGCTGGATTTAATTTAAATTGCCATGAAACATTTGACATTTCCTTGACTATCTTCACTTAACATTTTCAATTGAAACTTTACAGTATCCATTTTGAATCTTTCGTGGCGATTTTCTGACTTAAAGCAACTTGCGAGTTCGTTGCTTACCGTTGACTTGCTGTGCGATGGCTGCTCCAATGTCGCTGATTTGTAAGTTATGTTGTCCTTGCCGGCTCTGACGTCTGGGACTGCTTTCTCGACTTGCCTGACAATTTCCTTTCCTGACATTTGAAGAAACCCTTTTACAGCTGCCCTGGGCCCATAACGTGTTGTTACTTTCAGTGGGTTCGGGTTTTTCAGTGGATAAAAAGGCAAGTCCAAGTTGACAAAATGTTCAATTTATTGAACTGGGTTTTAAAAAGTACAACGGACCAAACTTCTGAATAAATATTCAATTAACCAGAGATGTTTTTACAACTAACCGATACAACTTTTATGCACGAGGAAACCAGACGGAATGGATTATTATAATTTTTTTTTTATTTATATAGCAAAATTCAATTCAGAATGATTTTCCGACTACTAGTTTTCTATGTCAGTAAATGCAAAGTAAGCTGTCAGTTGATCAAATTTCAACATATAATTAATCAGAAAAACTGCACATATCGATTCTTAGAGTCTTGGCTGGTTATCAATAACGTTGAACGCAAATATTTTTAAATGCTACTCCTGACATGAAGATGGATGTTACTTATCAAAAAAATTTTTGAATTGACAATTTCATGCAGTAGGCTTTTTATGGCTCTTTGTTCAAACTATGTCATCTCAAGACCAGACAAGTAAATTCTTGATTGTCCAGAATACTGCTTTGTATTGTAAAAAACACAAAGAAGTCCCAAATAGTGATTGCCAAAAGTAAGCAGTTCTAGGTTAAAATGCATAACGTAATAAAGAAATAAGTCTCCCCAGCTCACAAATAAAGATATTCTAAAAAGAATAGAGCCTTTTTTGTCATTTTTCGATTGAATATTTGTTTTATTTCAAATGAATTTTATTTAAATACATATTGTCTATTATTGCCTCTGACCTTTTGCCATTTTTTGGGTAAATCCATGATTCTATCTGTGTAGAACTTCTGTGGTTTATCGGCGAAAAACTTGGCCAAGTAATTCGCACAGTCCCTTTTTGAAGTAATTTTCTTTTCATTGAAAAAGTTTTGCAGAGACCGAAACAAATGAAAGTCTGATGGTGCAAGTTCTGGACTATACGGTGGATGCATCAAAACTTCGCAGCGAAGCTCTGTCAATTTTTCCGGGTGATCAAAGATGTGTGTTGTCTAGCATTGTCATGATGGAAGACAACGCCCTTTCTATTGATCAATTCTGGCCGGTTTTTTTTTTAAATAACTTGTTGCAATCTGCTGACAGTACAGAGCCAAATTAAGTGTTGGGCCAGGTTCTAGCGCCTCGTGATAAACAATTCCCTTTCGATCCCACCATATACACAGCATAACCTTATTTGGTGTCAATCCTGGCTTTGAAGTCGTTTGTGATGATTCACTTTTTCTTGACCATGATCGTTTTCAAACGACGTTCTCGTATCTTACCCATTTTTCATCGCCCGTAATGATTTGCTTCAAAAATAGCTCGATTTCATTGCGTTTTATTAGCACTTCGCAAATGGAAATTCGGTCAATCAAATTTTTTTGTGTTTATTCATGTGGCACCCAAACGTCGAGCTTCTTTGTGTATCCAGCCTTACGCAAATGGTTCAAAACTGTTTGACGGTGGATATTCAGTTCCTTAGCAATGTCATGGCTGCTCAATTTGTCGTAAGATTCCATCGACTTTTTCAGTGATTGGTCGACCTGAGCGAGTTGCATTTTTGACATCAAAATTTCCAGAACGAAAGCAAGCGAACCATCTCTTGGCTGTTACTTTTCCTAAAGTATCTTGACCCCAAATCTTTTCACGGAACTACGATGTATTCTCACCTTGATCGTAGTGATATTGTAAAATATAACGAACTTTTTTCAGAAATTTCACTCACTTTTAAATGAACATAACTTTTAACACGAATGACGAAATACAAAACTGTCCGTATGAAAATTGTAGACTGGAATGTCACCTTTCAAACGCATGTCAGTTTGACTTAATCTGATTAGTATTGCCCGATATATGACACCGAACACCATCTAGTTACAAAAAAGGCTCAATACTTTGTAGAATATTCAATATAAGATTCAAGGAATTTTTACAGTGTCTGAAAAAAATTATGGAGGTAGGTGTTTATGAGTACAACAACAACAAACACCTTAGAAGTCAAAATTCGCTCAACTTTGTTAATAATAGTATGATATTCGAATTTCACATTTTCTTGGAATATTGCCTTGGTAACTTTATTATTGCCTATTTGAAGTTTTGACTATCTGCCAGATATATACCAAAATATTGTATATTTTATGGTCTTATCAGATTTTTTCCTGTGTCATGGTTAAGTCCCTATACGAAGGTCATTTGAAGTCATGATACCATCAAATTCTCTTGCCAACCAATAGATGGCTTTTATATATATGCCATTAATATTTCAAGTCATTCCGATCAGTACAAAACACATAGCACCCCCCAAAGTTGACAGGTGACTTTGTTAAGAACAATGGATAAAATCGAGTATCAGGCGGTGATAAAGTACCTCTATTTGAAAGGGGAAAAACTGGGAAAGTGAAAGAAGAGTTAGACCTTGTGTATGATGAATTGTTGCCTTCATTTATAACCATAAAACATTGGGTGGCCAAGTTCAAACGCGGCCGCACAAGGCTGGATACACAAAGAAGCTCGACATTTTTGACGATGAACGTGGCAGCCATCCAAAAATTGTTTCAACAGAAGATATCGTCAGTTTAGTGCACACAAACGTAATGGAAAATCGCCAATTAACCATTAAGGAAATTGCTGAGGCTTGGGGGATATCAACGAATGGGTGCATAAGGTTTTGCATAAAGATTTATGCATGAGAAAATTATCTACGCGATGGGTGCCACGTTCGTTGACGATCGACCAATAGCGTGTACGGATGAACATGTCACGCGAGACTCTCCAGTTGTTCCAAGAGAATCCTACCGAGTTTTTGCACCAATTAATTACTATTGACGAAACCTGGATCCATCACCATATTCTGGAGACTAAACAACAGTCAATACAGTGGATTGTAGTGTAAGAACCAGCTCCAAAGAAGGCATAGCTCGTTCTTTTTGCCGGAAAAGTGATGGCGACAGTTTTTTGGGACAGCCATGGAGTAATTATGGTTGATAACCTTCAAAAAGGTAAAGTCATTAATGGACCCTATTACGCTGCGTTGCTGGAGCGATTTAAGATGGAACTCAAGAAGAAGCAACCACACTTGGCAAGGAAGAATGTGCTGTTATAGTGATATAGGTATATGAGTGTCCGTGAAGATCCAAACGTAGGCGTGGCCGTATATTGCCCATTTGAGTGGAAAACTCATACAAACAAAATTTGCATGAACTTTCCCATCAAATGAGAAATATAGACGTGACCAATTTATGTTATAGAATTATGTGATCGAATCACATAACCCTATACCATAAAAGAGCACGCGAACTGAAGGCCACTCTACCCGGCAAAAGCCTCCTGTTAAACAATGAAAAACGGTGGAGCGCGTCTGATAGCTAGCCCATGTTGTAGGGGGATCCTGTCATTGTAACTATTCATTGTATTTTTGTGTTAATATGAAATAATTACTTCTCTTTATCTCATAATTTCTCATGCCCATTGACGATGTGGTGAGTTCCAATGTTGCCTAAAACAAATTTTATTGTTAAGGACGTTATGAATGTTGCACACATTAATTACACTGAACTGCCAAGTGGGAGGGGGGAGGGAAATTCCAAATATTTTTTGCACTGATTAAACTTTAAGGTCTTTGATACGAAAGATATCGAGACAATAACCATATAAAAACACGAAGATCATCGCTCCACGAATTAATTTTTCTCCTCCTTATCCTGACGATCTTCAATTGCAGTTGTGAACAAAGTTTCACGATCTAGAAACATCATCTCATGTATCTTTAGTCATTTATCTTTTGCAAACCCAACGTATTCAACATTGATTTGTAACATAAACAGTATCCCATTCATTCAGATGGTATATCAACTTCTCAATCCCATCCATCCGATTGTTTCTCGGTCGCCAATGTGATTCAAGTTACCCGTACATAGCCTTCCGGTGGCATTAACACTGGTGACAGTACTCGATCGGGTTTTCCCTGTGCTCCACTGAGCTACTCGGCTGTTCACTCACGCTCGGCGACACACCGGAAATCTTTTCACACCTTTCACCAATTTCGTGCAGATTCCCACATCTTCCTGCTTTTCTGGCGCACACACTTCAGCAGCAAGGCAGCGCCAAGTTTTTTGCAATCGCCAATACTTTGCAAAAACAGCACGACGAACGCGCAAAGAGAACTCTGAACTTTTCCAGCGAAATCATCAATTTCGGATTTTTTCTTTTTCACTTGGCCAAAACTCGAACTACTACTGGAAAACTCTTCCTTTCGGCTCTATTCAGCGGTTTATGGTTATTTTGAACGTTTCACTCGAACTATTTCTTCTAGTTTTAATGCTTTTAATGATAATATTATTTAGCAGCCACAGGAACTCTAACGTTTTCCACTAAAAAGTGCTCACACGCAAACGCAAAGATATAAATTTAAAAGAAAAATCTTTTCAAGTCACTTGAACAAGTAAGTGTCAATAGCAAAAGCGAGTTTTATAGTTCCGTCAGCAATCGAAAACAAGTCCTGATAGCAGTATATTTGCCTCAAACACCACTGAATGCTGGCTACTTCCAGGGAACTATTAAATGCGTCACAAGTAACCGCTAAGTTAATGTGTTAATGATGTTTAATGGGAAGCAAAGGAAGCAAGTATTGTGGGGAAGAATTGAGTCACTTGCAAGAGAACACCATCACTGAACTCGTAAAATACTATCCGAAATAATCCGCAACTAAGGAAAATTTAAGCAGTGTAGTGTTGTGTTTTCCGGCTAGAATTGCACCTCGTGATCGAACATTTTCTTTTTGCGCTAAGTGATTTCTTTTCTTTCCGGCCGTTCTCCACGTACTCGCCATGTCGCGGTCGTAAGTCAACTCCACAATCCATCCCTAAAACTTGTCTTTCCTCTTTCGCATCTCGTGTATACGGTAAATCGCATCAGCTGAGCTCTGTTGCCTTCCGCAAGGTACTACAACGTTGGGGTGCACTCAATCACAGTTCCCACACTCGAAATTATATTTGGCAGATTTAAATTTTTTTAAAACAAAAATTAGCTGAAGTAAAGAAAAATGAAGAAAATTTTAAATAGTAGTAAAAATTAAATCTCATGAAAAATATAATTAAAAGGAAACGTTTAAATATAATATAGAGGAAAATTGATATAAAGTTACATTTAATAATAATAATGTGAAAGAAAACTATTTTAGAAATGACGATTATGAATGGAAATAATTAATTATTTTTCTAAATCTGCCATTAATATTTCGAATAGGAGATGGAAAGGTTTTCGAGCAGTTTGCTTGTGTGACTGCTCGATTACTACACTGTGTCAGCAAGACAACGCGCGAGTCTACACATGGATGGCCACAATGGCAAAACTTAGCTCAAAGTGACTTTTTTTTGTCCCCCAACTTGGAAAAAATGGCTGGGTGGACTAAAATATGGGTCAAATACCGAGGTTGAAGAGGCAGTAAAGCTGTATTTTTCAGGTTTACCTAAAGAATTTTTTTCTGATGGCCTGAAGGGTTGGGAAAAGCGTTTGACCTAATGTATTGACTTGATTCTCTTGTCATTGTATCTACCTCCCTTTCCATGTGATCAACTATGGTCGCATTTTCGCCATCATATGTTACTATATTACTAGGCTGTTTATCTCCAGGTTCTGATTTTTGCCCTTGTTCGCGATCTTGAGTCTAGAGTGACAAATCACAGGGAATCTTGGTGATCTCTGGCAAGAAGTTGTCTTCCTGAGTGAAGCAGATAGATAGTTTTGACTGAACTAATCTATTATCTTTGTTCTCGCTGCTTTCATGACTCGTAATTAATTGATCGATGCTCCTCGTAAATTGTAAGCCTATCTTATCTTCTACTATGTACAAACGTCCACCTAGTTTTGACTTGATAACTCCGCCTGACCATTTGGGTTTATCTCTACGGTAATCCCGGAAACGTACGGTTTCATTAACCTTGTAATTTCAAGCTGTTTTCTCACGACTTAGCGCCTTTTCAACTTCTTCTTTGAGACAAATCATGTGGATTTTTATAAACAAGCTCTGCTGAAGAGGGGCTTGAGCTTGCAAATTTGTCTGTTCTCATAGTGAACACAACTCTGGCTAATCTTGCTCGTTTGTCGGCTACTTCTTGGTGCTTAAACCGCAGATTTTTAAAGCTGTGAGCTCTGCGTTTTGCCACACTGTTTGATGGTGGATGGAACGGTGACTAAAATTTAATTCGTGCTCCAATAATTCCGCGGATCTCAACTGGTGACCATTATCCGACACGATGACTGACGGTACCAAAAATTTCTTGCACATTTCCTTTGAGCTTTGCGGTGGTCATGGAAGCAACTTTTTAAACGATCGGAAATCTGGAGAACAGCAATTAGGAATACGTCACCCTGGACAGGTCCTGCGTAATCCAAATGAACTCGTTCCCACGAGCGACTGGATATCGGCCATGAGAGTGGTGGAGCTGGTGGTGGGTTATTCTGATTTCCTTAGCATCTCTGGCAAGCATTCACCACAGCTTACATGTTTTTGTCCACCCCTGGCCGACAAATGTAGCTCCTCACTGCCATAATTTGATGGGTCAACACTTCAACTTGACACTCAACTGATCCTTTTGCTTCAGATCTTCAAGCATCACCTTTGTTTCCAATTTACTGACTCGTGAATTTTGCCCAGATTGACACATTTTAGCAATTTGACCATATTTTTTGCATTCAGTACAATATGAAGAGTCAGGACTCATTGTGCATTGTGGTACTTTGTGATTACCTGCACACCGGAAACATTGATCGATAGCGCTTTAACTCTGCGAATTCGGGTTGCGGCCTTGAATTTGAGCTATGTGGCCCATTTGATCTACAGATGCACGCTTGCTCAATAGCTCCGCTAAATTGCAACTAGTGTTCATTTCTCGTACGTGCAAAATTGTAATTTCTGCTCGAGAAGCCACCTCAATTGTGTTCGCTAAGGTTAGCTTTAATTTGCAGTAAACAGGTTCACATGCCGTTGTCTTGCAGCCCACACACTGGCTGATTGCGCATCATACCTTCTAAAATGCTTCCAAATCCACAATCAAATGCATGACGTCTCAGCTCTGCTACAAACTCCGCCAGTGATGAAAACGGTAGTAAGCTGCCACTTTGTTCACCTGAGGATTAAAATGAGCAAATAGCTTTGCTATTATACCATCATAGTCAACTTCGTCAGGCTTTAAAGAGTGTGTTATGCAAAGGTAATCGATTTTGCAATAACGTTTACTTGCACCACATAAAAACACACAATAATAATATACACAGGAAAATCTTTGTTTCGCAGTTGTGACGCTTCGATGCTTCGCGTGTGTCTCTGTTCTCTCAACTGCTATCTTAACTCGAATGCCTGGCGGTGAACACAATAACTATCTGTCATATGGTAAACGCTACACTGCTCCCTCGGCGGATATGCGCTGACAGCCGTATGAGGTCGCGCTATGATCGGTTCCCATGTAATTTTTTTTCTTTTTCGGATGTAGAAACTATTCGCTTCGTTACGGAGTCTGACGGTTCTTCAGTTTGCTGAGAAGTGGCGACGCGTTAACTCTTAAGAAGACGTGTGTACATGAATTTCATTGATGATGTACGAAGGTCGTTCGATTATTGTGGTGATTAATTGGAACAGGTCGCAATTCACACATCTGCTGTTTCAATATGAATCCAAAAGCGTGCAGATTGAACAGATTGTTCCGTAAACGAGCTCCGCGCAACTTGCGCCTAAATTTTCCTTGTATGAGTTTCTGAGTCCAAGAAGAACGGTCGGCAGGATGCGAGGCCAGTTGGAATTCTGCCCGTGGCACATGATGGCGGCTTTCAATGTTCGATGCCATCGCTCTACCAATCTATTGAATGCTGGGTGATACGGTGATGTTCGCGTACGTTTACATCCCAAAAGTTTGGAAAGAGAAGAGAAAAGCGCGGACTCAAATTGAGTTCCTTGGTCAGTTGTGACTATGTGCGGCGCTCCAGATCTCGATACCTAGTTAGTGTAAAACGCACATGCGACAGTTTCAGCTGCTTGGTTGCAAACAGGAACTGCTTTTGGCCAGCGTGTGAATCGGTCAACCATCGTTATGCAGTAGCGATAACCGCTGGCTGTTATCAGTGATCCGATGATATCAAGGTGCACTTGCTGGAATCGTTTGTCCGGTATTGAGAACTGCTAGATATCCTTTCTTGTATGCCTTCCAATCTTTGATCTTTGACATGGTATACAAGTGCGTGTGTAGGCTCGAATATCTTTCTTCATGTCAGGCCAAACAAACTTTCTTTGTACAGCTCGAATTATCGTGCGGGCTCCAGGGTGCGAGCATCTGTGGAAGGTGTTCATAACTCGATCACGCAGAGTTGATGGTACGTATGGCCGAATATTGTTCGTTGACGTATCACAATATAAACTTCTATATTCCTCTATAGGTAGTGCATGCAGCTTAAGTGATGAATCGTTTCCAGAAAGAGAAATGATTGAAGTGCAGTTACGTTACGTTGTTCATCTATCAGCTCATGGGTGGTCAATGAAAATGGCAAGTTGATCGCTTCAATTCTTGATAGCGTATCTGCTACAATATTTTCCTCTTCATTAACGTGGATGATTCGGGTACAAAATTCCGATGTAAAACTTAAGTGTCTAATTTATCTCGGCAAAGATTTTTCTGTTTTTCGACTAAACGTATATAAAAACGGTTTGTAGTCCGTTTTGATAACAAACTGGGTGCCTTCGAGCCAGTGTCGGAAGTGTTTTAAACTGCTGTAAACAGCCAATAGTTCTCGGTCGTAAACGCTGTACTTTGATTCAGCGTGATTCAGTTTTCGTTGAAAGTAAGCTGATGGTAGCCAACTACCATTTACTTTTTGCTCTAATACTGATACGATTGCAACATCAGATGCGTCGGTGGCAAGTCGTAATAGCATCGATGGAAAAAAAATATACTAGCAATGTCTCCTTCGCAAGGCTTTCCTTACAACTGTTAAAGGCTTTTATGGTTTTGGGTGACCATTTAATAACGCATTTGTCGCCTTTTTTTACACTGCGGAGATATTGGTGGAGCGGTGCTTTTAGGTTGGCAGCATTACCAATGAGTCTCCTGTAAAAATTTAATATGCCCAGGAAACGGCGTAGTTGTTTGGCTCTTGTTGGTAATTGAAAATCACGTATGGCTTGAACTCGCGAATCGGTTGGCGAAATGCCATGTTTATTTATTTTGTGTCCCAGGTACTCAATTTCTTCGACGCCAAAGACACATTTTGCAACGTTGATTATCACTCCGTAAGTTTTTAATCGTTCAAATCCGGTACGAAGAAGAATGTCATCTAGATAACAGACACAAAAGTCCAATCCGCACAACACTTCGTCAACAAACCGTTGAAAGGTTTGGTCATGACCGTAAATTCAAATAGGCCAAACGGTGTTGTCACTGCCATATTTGGGGCATCCTCATCTGCAATTGGGATCTGATAGTATGCTCGAAGCAAGTCTATTTTAGAAAATATACATTTGCCTGTGAGATCTTATGTAATGTCCTGAATGTGTTGCACAGGATAGCGATCGGGTATGGTAATCGTGTTTAGTTTACGATAATCTCCACATGGGCGCCAGGAACCTTCCTTCTTGGGCACAAGATACGAAGAGCTAGCCCATGGGCTGTTCGATGTGCGGCAGTAGTTCTTATCCATCATGTACTGGAACTCTGTTTTAGCTATTTTCAGCTTGTCTGGTGGTAGTCGTCTCGGGCGTTCTGCTACCGGGGGGCCAGTAGTGATGATATGGTGTCGTACAGAGTGCTGTGTAGGGTTCGCTAGAGCAGGATTCGTTACTTCTGAGAATGATTTCAGTAATGCGTGGAACTGCGATTCTTCGATCAATGTAGAGATAGATCCTGTGGGTAGAGTTGATACGGTTCCTGCTGTTGTAAGTTTCGTTTTCGAGTCTACAAGACATCTGTTTGTAATATCTACCTGAACCTGAATTAAATCGTAGCTGCAAAAGATATTAAATTTGAATGGCCCTCTCACCTCTAAGTTTTGTGGCCGTCATCACCCGTGTGGGGCTATAGTGTGATGACCTGAAGAAAATTTATAGTACATACGTTGAAACTACCTTTTTCTAAAAATTTTCTACCTTAATAATTGTAATATATCGGAGGGGATGTAAAGACGTCTTTACTCCTTGGTGGTCGCAAGCGGAAGAGACTGAGCACACATTTATTACAATTGACATTACAAATGTCATTATGTCAAATATTATAGGTAATTCACAATAGTAATACATGTTACAATAATATCCAATATTATAGTACAATAAAATAATGTAATAATATCCAACAACCTCTTCCTTAAATTGCTTACATCAACCCATACACTATTTTCAGAGTGATGAGGAAATATACAAAGTTTACAAAATAAATTTCAAAGTGTAAATTAATCTCCATACATACATATTACCATAATAACTTTAACTGATTTCAATTCTAATTACATGTTTTATTTCAATAATAAAAGTTTAGATCTATTTTTTATTCAAAAATCATAACTAGTATTTTACTTTTGACCTTTCATTTTCTCTATGGCTTCTAATAATGCTACTCTACGGGCTCTATCATCTCCCTCTCTTACGTCTATTTCGGCATCTGCAGTTGCCATCGAGTGATCCACCTGCTGTTCTTCGCCATCGTAGGAAATCTCGAAATTGTTGGGTGAATTTGAAGGATTATTTGAAGAATCATTGGATTCCTTGATCGGCACATCGTTTTCATTGGCTGGTCAAATTTGATTTATATGTCTTTTTATAGGACAAGTATTATTATTAATCAGTAGACAAGTGTAATTTCGCGGGCTAATTTTATTTTTGACAACAGCAGACGACAAACTCGGTTTATTGGGGTCGCTATAATTTCGAATATGGACTTTTTGTCCAACTGAAAATTGTACATTTCGATTGCCTCAAAAATTTTTAATTGCAACATGTTGAGCTTTTTGAATGTTTTGCTTTCATAGTGGCGATTTTAGCAAACTAAACCGAGACCTGAGTTCTCTATTAAAAAGTAGTTTTGCAGGAGACTCCCCTGTTGTACAGTGCTTCATGATGCGATAGTCAAATAAAAATCGGTTTAAAGTCACTTGAAAATCGGATTGCTCATGTTGGAGTGCTGCATATAAAGATTTCTTCAAAGTTTTAACAAAGTTTTCAGCCTGAACATTCGTTGCAGGATGACCAGGAGCTGTGAAAACATGCCTTATCCCGTTCATATCAACAAAATTTTTGAAATCTTGTGATGTAAATTGTCTACCGTTATCGGTTACCAAGGATTCCACTAAGCCAAATCGACAAAAAACTTCCCTAAGCTTATCTATAGTGAATGAAGACGTAATGTCTTTGTTTTGAATGCTTCTGTCCATTTTGAAAAAGAGTCCACTATTAATAAAATATAATAACCTTTGATTGGACCGGCAAAGTCAACACGAATTCTTTGCCATAGAGAGAATATTGGCGCCCACGGAATTAACGTTGCCTTTTCTGAGCTAGCCTGATATTTTTGACATGGACTACAATTTCTTACCAAATTTTCAATTTCGTGATCCATTTTTGGCCACCAAATGTATGAGCGCTCCAAAGATTTAGTTTTTACTATACCGAAGTGTGACTGGTGCAGTAAATCTAAGACACCACTCCTTAATTTAGTAGGAATCACTGTGCGATATCCCCAAAAAATGCAATTTCTCTCTACTGTTAGCTCTGAATGCCTGGTTCTAAATGGCTCAAAATCTTTGCCGTCCAATTTTTCCAAAGTTCCATCTTGAATACAACTCAATACCTTTGACAGAGCTCTATCCCTGTTTGTTTCAATTCCTATGGTTTTATAATTTAAATTTAACGGATTAATAAACCCTACATAATCTATGTAATTTGGTTCTGGTTTTTCTTCAGTAATTTCTGATTGAGGCATCCTAGACAAACTGTCCGCCTTATTTGAGGAGCCCTTCACATATTTGATATTGTAATCGAATCCCGAAAGTGTAAAGGCCCATCGTTGCATTCGTGATGCAGCCATTACGGGAATGCCCTTATGTTGACCGAAAAAAGCCAAAAGTGGCCTGTGATCGGTTTTTAATACGAAATGCATGCCCAATAAATATTGTTTCAACTTCGTTACGCTAAATATTATTGTGAGTGCTTCTGTTTAACGCTCTTGATACAAAGGCAACGGGCTTTTCACTTCCGTCATCAAACACATGCAATAAAACTCCAGTGATCGCTAAATTAGATGTGTCAGTCGACAAAACTGTCGGTAGTTTAGGGTCAAAGTGAACAAGCGTTTTACTCGAACAGATTTCCATTTTCATTTGTTCATAAGCTTTCTGACGTTGGTTTGTCCAGTTAAACTCAACACCCTTTTTTAATAAGTCGTACAAAGGAGTCATTTTATCAGCAAAATTCTGAATAAAATTTGAATGGTGGTTAACCAGACCAATAAAAGCTCTCAATTCGGAAACATTGGATGGTTTGGGTGCATTCAAAACAACTTTAATGCGTTCCTTATTATTGGAAAGACCTGTTGCGTCAATATCAAAACCTAAGTACGAAATTTTCTTTTTAAAAAATTCGCACTTATCAGAATTTAACCTCAATCCAGCTTCTCTGAGACGTTGCAGTACATCTCTCAGTGTTTTGAGATGGACTGACAAGTTTGGTCCAGTGATGACAATATCATCCTGGTAGCAAAATACGTTTTCAAATTGTGATAAAAGACTTTCAATCGTCTTTTGAAATATTGCAGCCGCTGTTTCGACTCCAAAAAGTAACCTGGTCATTGAAAAAATTCCTTTGTGAGTGCTCCAGGTACAAATTTTCTGAGATTGTTTGTTCAAAACAAGCTGATTATTAGCGTTGGACATATCGAGGTTTGTAAAGAGCTTGCCACCTTGCATTGAAGCAAATATTTGTTCAATACGTGGCAGAGGATATTTAAAGTCCTGAAGAAATTTATTTATGGTTGTCTTATAGTCACCACAAATTCGAAGCTTGCCGTTTGGCTTCAAGATTGGAACAAGAGGTGTGCCCCATTCAGAATCATTAGTTGGAAAAGCATCCCGGGACTCACTAACTGGTCCAATTGGTTTTCAATTTCCTCTTTCCACGCAAAAGGAATAGGGCGCGGCTTACAAAATATAGGTTGGCAATCAGGCATGATTGCTAAATTGATTTCGGCTAACTTGTATTTACCTAAGCCACTCTTAAAAACATCCGAAAACTCACTTTTAAGCGACTCACTAATTTCACTATAATCATCCGAGATTTGAGAAGTTTCGTTAATAACCAAGTTAACTGTAGATTTTTGGACTAACTCAAAATTAAATCCCGCGCAAAAATTCCGACCCAATAATGTTGGTCTGTTTGTGTCAGTTACGATTATGTTACCTCTTATTTTCTGGCCGTTGAAGTTTACAGTTGCCTCGAATTGTCCATACAATTTCAAAGTCTCGCCTCCATAGCCGGTGAATGATGATGTGCATGATCGAAGAATCCGTCTGTCGTAATTGCGATCAAATACATTGATAGACATCAGCGAACATGGTGCTCCTGTATCACACATTGCCAACATTGATTGGCCTTCGATTTCCACCAATGGGTCGTAGCAATTCGATGCACTACTTCGACCGTCGATGGCAAAAACCGAGAAGTCCGAACTAACATCTTCAATTACACTGTAAATGGAAAAATTATTATTAGCACCATCATCATTCTGAATGTATTTAACTTCATTATCTTCTCTACGACTTCCCTTGTTTCGACATATGCTCGCTAAATACCCCTGCTTTCCACATGAATGACACTTCGCTGTGCGGAACTTGCATTTATCTGACAAGTGGTTCTTCCAACCACAATGTCGACACACTTTCTTATGTTGAGAATTGTTCGTTGAACTATTGTTTCCTTCGTTGTTCGTCTTTTTCAGCTTATTTTTGAACTTTTGAACAAAATTCACTTGTTGACACTTTTTGGCATATTTCGTTTCGTATATTAACGCTTTCTTTAGCGCACTGCTGAGGGACAGAGTTTCATCTTCCTCGCATAATTTCTCAAAAATTTGCGTTGGTAGTTCTGTGATGAACTTATCTAGAACTTTCTGCTCCATTCCGCTTCCGAATTTGCAGTTCATAGACAGCTTCTTAACCCGAGCAAACCACGTGGCCAGCGTTTCACTGTCCAACTTTTTCACAGAATAAAAATTCTTTCGTTCCCGAAATACGATTACTGGTGGCATAAAATGCCTTTTTAATATGTCCACCAGTTCCTTATACGTTTTCGCGCTTGGTAAAGTTGGGCTGCATATACAATGTATAATGCTGTATGCTTCCGATCCAATCATTTTCAACAATGTTGAAACTTTCCCCTCTGATGTGGTGCAGCCGACTTCGATGAAGTAAATCTCGAGTCGTTCGTTCCACAATTGAAAATTTTCATGAACGGGAAATTCCGGCATATTCGATGCCCTGACCACTGGGTTAATTACCTGGCTGATATTTAAATCGTCGTTCGGCATTGTTAAATGTTATAATATAACACAACTCGTTAACCTTGAGATCCTCGTCGCCAATTTGTAATATATCGGAGGGGATGAAAAGACGTCTTTACTGCTTGGTGATCGTAAGCGGAAGAGGCCGAGCACACATTTATTACAATTGACATTACAAATGTCATTATGTCAAATATTATAGATAATTCACAATAGTTATACATGTTACAATAATATCCAATATTATAGTACAATAAAATAATATAATAATATCCAACAATAATTTTTCAAAAAATGTTAATGCAACTCAAATATGTGCGTGCAAAAAATTTCATATGTAATTTAGAAACAGTGTCCCTCATAATTATTTTTAAAGATTCAAGTAATTCATGATATTAGTAATTGGAAACTAAAATAACGGTAGCCGAGTTTACGTCGCAATATCATTATCATTTAACATTAAAAATAGCCTTAAATCCGGTCGAAAATATAAATTTTATTTTAACACAAGGTCAAGCCAATATCTTCAATTGACACACTCAAAATATTCTCACCGAGATATGTACTATCAGTTCAAGAGAGCTTAGTAAATTTTGAATATTCGCAAACCAAATTATATTTCCCACATTAATCTTAGCTATCACATATTTCCTTTTTCAACAAAAGTCAGCGAACGAATAACCATAACGACATTTTGCACTGCTATGTCAAAATCAATCTGATTTCTGATTACCTATATAACAGACTAATATTCGGATTTTGCAAACCATAATTTAAAACGCGTTAGCAAACGCAACGCAAAAGCGCAGCTTATGATTTCAATCCATAAACAATGTCAACGCTACATAACTTCATTTTTCCCCATTTGATTTTTTGTTTCTTTAAACAACTCTAGCTGTGATCTCACACCTAAATATTGCACACTATATTTTTTTTTACATTTACATTTCGCACCGCAAAAGAGACAGCTTTAATTTTCCAATGCAGTATTGCAATTTATTGTATCGGCAACGTATTTCCTCAAAATTATAAAGTCAGATTAATAAAGCTATAAATTAACGATTTTTTGGTACTTTGACTAAGTAAGATAAAGCATAAATTAGTGTGAGGTAATAGTCAATAATTAGCAAAATATAATTAACAGCAATTTATGTGATGTAATTTTCACTCTATTAACTCGATTTGAGTCTTTTCGGACGGTTGGCGATGATTGCAAGAAAAACCTGTCCATTTCATCGAGTTCAGACGATTTGCATGCTCAAACAAAAGACTAAAGCGAGTAACCTTGAGATGTGCAATGTTATTTGTATTAGAACATGTGTAACCTAGTTTACGAACAATTTGCTGAAATAAAGCTAGAATTTTTGCATGATGTTAAGTTGGTTGTTAATTACATTTGATTGAAGTTTCGAGCTCAAGGAGTAGAAGAACTTATAAAACATTAATTTTGCCAAGCTAAAAGGTTAAAGATAAATCTCAGATTTGTAATTGATTCTTCCCTTACCCAATAATTTAAATTATAAAAACATTACTACAGCCTATTTTGTAAGAATTTAGCTTAAATTAATTCCGCTCTGATGTAGCAAATAGATTTAGTTAATAATCTAATGAAATAAACATTAAAGTTTCATATTACCTACTAACATAAATATTGGAAAATATATCCACAATGGAATTTTTTTAAATATATTCAATATTTTCCTTTATATCCATTGCTTAAAAAATAACATTCTTTCTGCTGTTATACATACGATACTGTTATTCAATTATACATGTTAATAATAAACGCCGTGCGAAAATTATCTGAAGCGTTTGCCAAAGTGAATATATTCAAACTTAACACCTTCAACAATGAATGAATGTTTATAGTATCGATGTGCTGAATGGATAAATAATTTTCTTTTAATATATTTGATCCGAAGAAATGGCAAACATATTTTGATTGCATTATATTTACATAAACAGGCTAAATTAAATGCCAGTAAATATTTTATATTCCTGATTTATGAAATAATAAAAGCTGATAACTGAGTTATGTTTGAATTGCATAGCATTTGTTCAATTTTTTGATCAAATTTTAAATTGATGTATGTATATATAATAGAGCCTTATTCGATTTATTATGAAATCTGCTGGTGAACTGATTATGAAAAATTAGAAAAACAAGCTAGGTAGACAAGCCTACGCTCATGTCAGAAGGGTTTTGTATCCAATTTCTCAGAAATGCACTCAAAGTTGAGCGAATTGTTACTTCTAAGGTATTTATTGTTGTAGTACTCATAAACACTTACGTCCATAATTTTTTTCAAATTTTACGGATCACAGGTGTCCAATCGCGAGGGGGGGATACACATTTTTAGTGTGTTTCCCCTCCCTGTGCGCCCCATAAAGCAAAAAGTGTCAAATTAAGCCTTTTTTTGAAAAGGTCGCATCAAAACCTTTCCTACCTTTAATTAAATTTTTTTTCGGGGGCCACTCCTCTATATGGGGTGACCCTCCTTAAAAATCTTATAATAATTTTTTGTAGTTGAACTTTAAAGAGAGAACCACTTTACACTTGCCTACAAAATTCGATATTTCTAGCTTAAGTTGTTTGCGAGAAAAATTGCTGTGACACACGCACGGACAGACAGACAGGACGTGATTTTAGTAGGGTTTCATAAAATTACTATACAAAACCCTAAAAAGTAGTGCAAAGCGATGAACATACCACTTCAATTTTAAGTTAGAATTGTTGCTGTATCTGTGGAATGAATGGTCCTTTTTATGCAATAATTGATCCATTTCAAAGTTCTATTGAAACACAAATTAGGCAGTACATTGATCCAAAGAGAGTCAGAAATGGCGTCTAGATTAAATTATCTCTTAGTTATAGCTAAAAAACACCTTCTCAGCATCTTTATAAGTTACGTCAAACGTAATCATGTCAGAAAGCTATCTGAATCAATTCGTGTATTAGTCAAAGCTAAAATATATCCTAAAGATGTTTTTCGTTGCACCACGAGATTTTAAACATATTAGAAACTAAGTCATAGTAACATAGGTAAAATATATCTTATAGAAATCTTTAAGATACTAAGCTAAGTCAGTTTCAAGGATATGATCCTTTACTCGCACCTAATAAAGAATACTAAATTTTCGAAGCGGTCGAAGTATATAAAGATAGACCTTGAACATCTTCACTACTCTTATTCAATTGCGCGTAATCAGAAGTGACCTCCAAGCCAAGAAAATTGTGATGCACGAAAAGAAGATACCCTCAAAGAGAGGGACTGCTCCATTGGAGTCTCCTCGGTTTCTGTTTAATTGCGAGGGGGAAAGACCGAAGCATAAATGATTATATCTAATATAATCTACTATCTTTCACTCAAAGTAAGTTAACATATTGTCGCGTGTTATGGTTCGCGGCCAATAATTTTAATGTTCCGGGAAAGTGAAAACGCAATGTCTTTTTCAATTAAGTTTAAACGAGTTTATTTAAAAGAATGCACAATTATTAATTTCACTATTAAAAGTCTAACGTCCACTTGTCAATAAATTTCTATCGCAATTGTCTTCTAAAATCACTTCGCAATCACTCAATCAATATCGCCTTTACCTCGCGCTCCACTCTATCGCAGTTTTTATTATCGCGGTTATAATGAATGATCCCCCCATTCATTCAGCTCGCCCTTATATAGGGTCTCTAGCCATTCAACCCATTTCTCGTACATTGGCGAATGTTCTGCCGAGAGGTACCTAGTATATTCGAGCAGCTTAATGAATGGAGTGACGTCACTTTCAGATGTTGGTCATGCTTGGTGGGTTCTCGTGGTTTCGAGTAAATTCACTTTGTTGATCATGAGGTTCTTAATGGTTGTGAAAACAATTGCAACAGTAGCTCGCAGAATTATTCGTGCATGTAACAATATAAGAAAAAAAATTTTTTTTTCGTAGCACTACAGTTCCTTTCGGGGCTTCGCTTAGAGTAGTAAGAGTATCTCACTGTCATGATCGAATCTTTTGGAGCTCCACAAGGTAATATGATCATTACCACGCTTTGGCCATGTGTCCGTCCACACGTCTGCGAAATGTTCTAATTTTAAACCAGCACGTATTATAGCTGAACAGGCTTATAGTCCGTCCAAAGAACCACTCGAAGTAAATCTCGTTGATGCCAACAAAACTCGAACAAGAGACCTTTGGCTTACGGGCTTAGTACTCTAACCACTACACCACGCGGACTACATAAGAAAAACTAACATTTTTAATTATATATTCATATTCACATTTAGGCCTATCTTAACTATACTTATAGATTTATTGGTAAATTTTCCTATTTTATGTTTTCTGATTGTATTAGATAGTATTAATTTCTTTTTGAATGTTGTCCACCAAGTATACACCTGACAAGCGTCGCTTGCGCTCTGATGCAGGGTAGATTGCACTCTGCATTATCTATCAGTAGGCCATCTATGACGACCCCCCGGTGCAGACGTTATCAATTTTATTGTAGCTGCATAAAATACCACCGGCATACATCATATATCTATCCTCTCTACAGGTAATGGCACCTTCATATAGCTCGGTTCCACTTACTGTTTGGGGAGTAGCACCCCAAGCCACCAGCAGCCGAGAGAGAGCCACACCCTCCCGTGTTAACTATGAGGCTACTGGAGCAACAGAGGCTCTCCTGACAATTGAAATGGCTCCCCCACAAGCAGACACTGACTAGTAACAGTCAAGTTATCACCTTATTAAAAGGAATCACCCTTAAGATAGGTCAGATAGAGCAGTAGAAAGCAATTTTACAAAAACTCATGGGTCAGATTATCTCGAATCCCTCTACAGTTGAATTTAGACCAAGCCTTGTTAAGTGATAACTCCATGTAGGTTACATTCGCGTCGACCACGAAGAGAACTTGGCACGACTTTACACAATCAACCGCGAATAAATGCAAACTCCACGAGCAGAAAGCGTAAAGTAGCGTACACCAAAACTGTCTTTGGTATTATGAATTGGTACTAGGTCGACTCAACAAATTCATCAAGTTCAACAACATGCATGACACCAAACCCAATCATCTCCACATCATCAAACTACAACTACAACAATTTCAGATATTGTGATAAAATCGTTTTTTGATAGCGAGTCGAATTTTCGACAAATTTTTGCGCGACCATTAACCTCAGTCATCACATGTCAAATAATAAACTTGGAACACATAATATCAGCATAAACTACGAAAAAAAGTAGCCAATAATAAGTAAAAGAAAAGAAACCGAACAACAGCAAATAGACATGACAATTGAATAATAAACAGACTCGGAAACGTTCAACTCGATTTGCATGTAGCGATTACGCGCAGACCACGAATCCATCCGCGCGTTCATGGCCAAATTCTGCGCAACAAATGAAGATGGTACAATAACATCCGAATATACTCATCAACTGGTGAAATTAGCTGATAGGGAGCAGGGGAAAATTGTTATTGAGTTGGACGATGTGAACGAGTTCAATGAAGGTTTAGTCAAAGCTATTGTTGGAAACACAAAGCGTTATGTTTCCATTTTCTCTGCTGTTATATTTGAATTATTTCCAACATATAAGTAACGAGAGGTCATTGCCAAAGATTCCTTGGATGTTCACATTGAACATCGTCGCATGATGGAGTCACGCACTCGCAACCAAATGGAACAGCGGGACGAACGGAAACCAACTATTTGGGGATCCCCACATCAGCGGGAGCGGAATAACCGTAGTAAGTGTTGGCCAACCATTTTTCTTTTTAAAATAGATATATTTTCTGGTGCAATTCTAAAGTTATATGTTCGTGCGAAGTTTTATTAGATTTTCTTGTGACATTTTATTATATTTTCTTGCTAAATTTTAACGTTAAAGAATGATTATAGTGAATTTATTTCGGTTGTTTCTTTTGCTTTTACTAGTTTATTTTCCCGAATTGTGAACTTCCTGCTTGTCAGCGGGAAGATATCTATGTTTCCCAAGAAGGAAGTTTACTGGTGTCCTTTTGGGGTCGCGAGATTGCCAAGCAATCATCGTGGTCAGCTCGTGATTAAAGTTATTTCCTGGCTATTCCAACGTTTTTTTTTTTTCCAGGTGTTGTAGGGGATTAAGATTTGTTAGAATAGATTCCGAGATAGGTGGAATTTTATTCTTTGTTTCCAGGGGAGCCGTTACATCATTCAGTGGCTCCAATCAGGCTCAAAGGGCGGACGAGTGGCACCTGCGCCATCTCTAACGGAGCCACCCGGGGCCGAAAAGAGCCTGGCCGGAGCACCCCTTGGTAAAACTGTAATAGCCCGTAGTCTTTACCACCAGAATGGTACGCTAATCTTATACAGCCCATCTAAGCCTCATCATGAACCCAATGGTTCTTGAGTTACAGACTAGGACCAGCTTGCTGTTACCACCTCCACCATATCGGCAGATTAGCATTTCATCTGAAACCCCAGAGTGGGACCATCATGAGCAACCGGCGTAACCACAAAGGACAGAGACTATGCCTCCGGAGCCAACCTATCGTCAAGGCAGTACAACTCATTCGATGCCTTGGTATGCGCCAGATCCCCCCCTCAACTCAACATGGCATACCACCACGAATTGGGAGCAATGTAGACTGAACTGGACCCCCCATTCCCGCATCAAAGGTGCTGGCGATGATTGCTAGCTGGAAGTTGGTATTTTCTGGTTAAGACGATCCAGTCGTGATTTGGGCTTCCCTGCAAAGAATAAAGTACATGACTGCCGTCAACATCAGAGGAAGTCTACGACTCGTGGCCAGTCACGCTTAGCTATTGTTTGTAGGCACGCTCAGCGTTGATTCTGGAGATTTATGAAGTTTGATCTTTATTATGAACAGAGTGCCTTGAAAGTTGTGACATTCCAGAAAGTTGCTCCAGACGAGAATGAAGCCATTCTGAAATAAAAAGTCCACAGTAAGCATCAGTGAGCACATGAGACAGTGAACGAATATTATAAAATCCTGTGCTGTTTGATGAAGCACTTCAACAGGTCCATGTTGGGAGGAAATCCATCCTAAGCTACGGGAGCGGATAATTTATGCTCTTCGATGCACTGTTCCTAAACTTTTCAATTCGCTTTAGAGATGATCCGCTACACTCCAGGTTGAGCACCGCACCACCATACTCACAATCGTCAAGACCGGCCGGACCAGCACTCAATAGCTGCAGTTGAACCCGTCCATGTCACTACCAGCACTGACTTCTTCATCAGGGGCTACACTGGATGCCTTAGAAGTACTCATTCTGGTAATTTATACTAATTTTAGCAACTTCAAAGAGACTGAGGTCAACAAGCTAGTGCAGAAGGCAAGTAAAGTGGTCTGCTGCAATTTTCACCAACTGGATCACCGTTTTATGATATATCAGGTAGATTACAAGGTATTCTGCTACAATTGTGACAAGCCTGACACTTACTTCACGAGCTTGCCTGATCGCTTCCTTTTGAAAAATGGAAAAACGAGTACCTGCATACACAAGAGGTACTCCAAGACTCAGCCATAGAGTGGAAACCCACCCCCACCCCTAGTAACGATAAAACCAATTATGACAACTCTACCTCTACTAGTACACAACCGATGGCGGATGGTCCCTCTCTTTCAGAGGTTTTGAAAGACAGTCTTGTAAAGAAAAATTATCGAAGCACCAGGGGGGCCGAAGCAAATATTGAGTTGCGTAATAAAATCTTATCATATTCTGCTCTAAGAATACCAGGTGATGCGTGCAAGAATTTTTAGGACAGAAGAGGTCATATCACGCCCACACAAGGTTGAATGGTTAACCCATGTTGGAGGAGCTTCTGTTAGAGAGTGCACATCGGTCGTCAAAAGTTATCATGCTGCAACATCTCAGAAGTAACTGAAAATGACAGACGGCTGTATGTACATGGTCAAATTGTGCCAGTATTAGCTGTTTTGCCTCTAGTTTTGGCATGAAGGTGTTGATTCAACACCCTAAGCCCTGCTGCTTCGATATTAGTAGAGCTGATGGCACCAAAAATTATCTTCAAGGAGTGCTAACCATACTCGTCACCATCTGGACTCGATCAAAGGAAGTCAAGTTTTATATTATTCCTTCATTTACTCAGTATTTTTACATCGGCATTGAATTTGTCCGCTATTTTGGTTTAGCAACGGACTTATTCATGGATTCACGTTCCTCCACTAGCCAACCAAATGAGCTCACTTCTCTCACTATCCAGCATAAGCTAAACCCGATTTAATGACAACAATTGGACGCAGCTATAGCGGCCTTTCCATTTTATGTGCATGAAGGTCTGGGACGCACCGCATTGATTTTCCATGCCATTGACATTGAAAATAGCAAACCAATAAAGTAGCATCAACATGCTGTGTGTCTATTAGTTGAAAAACTGCTATATTCGTATGTCGCGATCGATTGGACGCTTCAATTACATGTCATCAAGGAGTTGCAAAGCGCTTGGTCATCATTACTCTTGGCGTCAAGCCAAATTAAATTCAATGCACGCAAGGTAAATGTGGTCACCATCAAAGACGCATACCTGTTACCACTCACAGATGGTATCCTGAGTCAATTGCCTAAGGCTCACTACATCTCCAGCCTCATCCTCAAAGATGCCTTATGGCAAGTGACACTAAAAGAGGCATCCAGAGACTAAACAGCATTCTTCTTCTTCGTCCTTGTAGCGCTGCAACCCCTACCGTGCCCCTAACTGTCTCGGTCCATTGACGCTGTCCTCGGATTTCGACATCCGAGCAACGATGATCTGTCTTCATCGACCGGGTCAGACCAGCGTTTCCTCGATTTTTCCACTGGTCTCCGCCCTTCAGTGCTCCCAACGAATACCTTTTTGGACACCTTTGCTCATCTGTACAATTCACGTGGCCAGCCCATTTCAGCTTCCGCAACTTTACAACTGCTGAGACCTCCGACTCGTCTAAAATTTTACACAGATTAGAATTTGCCATTGGTCTCCATGTAGCTTTGCTCCAATTATTCACCGTTGGACCCACCTTTTGCAGATGCTTCGGTTAGGGTTCCTGTTTTACATATATAGCATAGTACAAGTCCTATCACAGATTTACATACTTGGAGGTTTGTTTTTCTGTGTATGCACCTAGCATTCACGATCGTCAAAACTGAATAACATTTTTAAAACAGTATTCACCATACCAGGAAGACCGCTCTATCAATTTGTGACGATACCTTTTGGGTTATCCAATGCACCACAGATGATGTGTTGCTTGATGGACAAGGTCATACCACCGCATTTACGACATCATATATTAGTATATCTTGACAACCTCCTGTTGATTACCGAAACTTTTACAGAACGCCTCAACTTACTCCGGGAAGTTGCTTTACACATTTGCAAGGCAGGACCCACCATAAACGTGGCTAAAAAATCAGTTTCCAATGAAACAACTCAAGTATCTTGGCCACATTATAGGTCATGGAACTATCATAACTGACCCTGACCAAACTCCCGCAATCTCTGAATGCCCAATACCGAAATTCTTGAGTCAGCTGCGACGGTTTCTGAGAATTTGTGTCTAATACCAGCATTTTGTTCGAGACTATACTGACTAACATGCTGTAGAAGGATATGTGCGTCTGGGCTAAGCATAGTCAAAAAGCATTTGAAGAACTGTGCAGTATTGCACAGCCCTTACTTCAACAATCCCTTCTACATTCATTGTGACGCAATGCAACATGGAGTTAGCACAATTTTAATGGAACTAACGGACAATGGAGAAAGGCCTATTGCTTCATGTCTAGTGAGCTACACTTGGCTCAGAGAAACTACACCATTTATGAGCAGGAATGTCTGGCAGCTGTTATAGCAGTCAAAAAGTTTCGAGCATGCATCGAAGGCCACAAATTCAAAATCATTACGGGTTACACCTCTTTGAAATGGTTAATGAGACCATCAGACCTACATGCACATTTGGTCAGATGAGCTTTGAAATTAAACATAATACACCGGAAAGGTTTGCAGAATGTGGTACCCGACACCTTATACCGGGGCTAAATTCGTGCAAAACGATAATAGTACCATCGAAATCGATCTGCACTTTAAGTCAAACAACAATACCAAGCTGATCAAAACCATTAAGATCAGCAGTCACAGCTACTATACCTGAAAGTTATCGAAGGATACGTATACAAGCGAAATGAATACGCAACCGTAGACTCATTTTAGGAGGAAGAATCATGGAAACTTTGGGTGCCTAAGGAAATGACGCATGATCTCATCCACCAAACAAACGATCACCCACTGAGCGCACACGGTGGCTACGCATGAACGCTCCAGCATCTTAGAAAGTATTTCTATTGGCCGAAGTTTTCTTGCAGGTTAAGGAGTACCTAACTACTGCAGCATCTATAGGAGCACCAAAGCACTAAATCAGGTTCTCCGTCCTCCAATGGTAAGTTAAATACTCCAGTTTGGGTGATCCAACGATTGTATATTGATATTTTTGGTCCTTATCCACGGTCTTTAAAAGGATATGTCACTGCTATCGTTGCCCTAGATTGCCTATCCAAATTCCTGCCAGTGAAACCAATCTGGACGTTTACGACCTCATCCATTGTCAAATTTTTAGAAACTTGCATGCTTCACCTTTTTTGAGTTTCTGAAAATCTGTTCTTCGAAACTGGGATACAGTTTAAGCTCTGGCAATTCAAGAACCTGCTGACCAAGTATGGTAACTTTGATATACTCTCCACAGGCTAACACTTCTGAACGTTTAAACTGCACTCTCTTGGTAGCAATCCGATCATATATTCCACCATGCCAGGAGGACTGGGATCGCAGATGATCCGCTATTACATGCGATAAAAATTTTTTGACACGAAAAATTTTACATACGTGTGGCAACACACTCTCAGAATGCACCTTTTAAACTTGCAGTGAATGCTCGCCATGAGGCGCGCTGAGGGAAAGTTTTTGACGTCGGCTTTGATTTGACATCGTTGAATGATGTCGTGTGAGAAATGAAGCCATTTTGTGCTGTCGCCAAGGCGGTGTTCAGGAAAAGAACGATGTACCGTGAGTCTTTTCTTGTCAAATCTGTGATCGAATTGTATTCAGTAGTTACAGAAACCTGTAACTGCATTTGGAAGATTCGCCTATCGAAATTCAAATTGGCCGTGAACGTTTAGACCAAGTCATTTTTAGTGAAAACACCAGGTTGACTACGGTGATGCAACATCATTGCAAGCCTTTCACAGATTTTTAACTGCACAGATACACTACAGTGTACCAAAAGTGTATTAGTTGGGAGAACTGAAGGGTTGAGATCAGTGGCGAAACTGAAGAAATGTTGTTTGGTGAAGACAATACATCGCCACTCAGATTTCAAAATCGGAGGACGCGGTTGATAAACCGAGAAAGTTGGAAGCGCTATTTGCAGGAAGCAAACACCTGGGGGGGCTGTCATGCTACGAAGAAGAAGAAGAAAAATAAACAATTTTACAGAAACTTAGATGAGCTTTAATTTTGATCATAATATTTTTCAGTGCAATATACCATTTCCAAGATATGCACCAAAAACGAAAAGGAGATCTTTTTAAGCCCAAAAAGCTCTTCGTTTTTGCAGGCTCATATAATTCAAAAGGTGAACACAAGAATAAATATAGGTGTACTACTACATGGAAACTTGAATCAGCTTTAATTTTTGTAATAATTGATAAGATGAACTGAAAAGAATTAAACTAATTATACTTTGAGACTCCCCTCTCAATACTTGCAGAACCTAAAATCCGCTGGAAACTGGAAGGGTTTTGTACTACTTACTAAACCTTATTCAGAATGGATTTTATTTGTCCGTTGGTCTATGTATCACAGCAGTTTTTCTCTGAAACTATAGAAGCTTCAGACACCAAACCAGGCAGGTGGATTGGAAGTTCGTAATGATTTTCTCGTTTCACATCACTCGAACGAAATCGGAACCGACCTCTCATCGGTTCTGGACGTGAAGTCTTGGGACGTGACAACGGACTGTACCCTGCAGGTCAACAAGTCCGGACACCCTCCGTCTACTCCGAGGTGGATGCTGGCTAGCTAGCTAGTTTGGAGAGGAGTTCGCCCGCGGGTTTTACGCGAGCAAACTAAGTCTGGAATACAAAAATTCAGCCACCGGTTCACATGCCCGTTTTACTAACGTGTCGAAAACATTAACATACGGGAGAGAAACCTATCCTTACTTTTTTCCGTATTTCTTAAACTCATCAAGACAACAACCAAAAATGTATATAATTCCGCGTTCCCGAGTATCACCGACGCGGTACCGAAAAATATCCTACTTTAATTCGAATCTGAAACCCCTACTCTTATAAAAATTCAACACAACTTATGGTACCGCGTACCGAGCGCGACGCGAAACCAGCCATCCGCGGATTCCTAGAACCCCGCCCTTGTAACGGCATACTTACCGCTCGCTGCCATTCCTGCTGGAAGAGGAGGGTATGCTGGAAAGAAAGCCGTTGTTTGTTTAGCAATTCATGTTATTTATTGGCCCTACTGATGCTGAATTCATTCAAAACTTAAGTTTACTTTATTCCCCTTACTTTTTTTAACTTAATCTTAAACATTTGTTTTGCCAGTACTCCTTAAGACTTTTCAGATTTATCTCTTTTTTTTTTCATTCAAATAATCAATTTTCATGCGTCTAACTTTAGCTAATAAATATCATCAACGTTAAATAAGATATAATATATATAATAATAATATGAATAACGATCAAATCCTTTGTTAATTAAAACGAAATAAAAAGGGAGGCGAGGGAAGGAATGCTTGTAATTGGGAAGAAGGGCGGAGAAAGGGAGTTCTCATCCAATTTTAGGTTTAGTTTTACTTTCGTAAAATACCATTTATTCATGCATACTAAAAACTCATTTTGAAATAAAATTAACATCAATTTGCAGTATCAATAACTACAACTAGATTGCTCTTGATAAAATATCATATGAAGAATCAGTATGAAAAATATCTTCATTTGTAAATCTACCGACCAATAATCTTAATGGAATCTAAGATATTTCTCAAATAATAACTACTTTCTGAAAAGCCCTTTTATCATCACTAATAAGTTTGTACGCTACATCTTAAACTAATAGCAATTTGTTTCCAAACGGGCTCTTCGTTTGCACTCATGTAGGTTGCATTCGCATACGTATTCTCGTTACGGGTCAATCTATTATACATACTTGGAACTTCGTGGGTCTTGTAAATAGTCTTTAAATTGATTGGTATCGCCTGAACGATGGCAATTTTATGCAAACCATATCCCGCTCCGGAACCCATTCCGCTAACTCACTGACGTGGGCACTGCCGATACTTAATTATAGAACTTACTTGGTAGCCTCCAAATGTTCTTCTGTATATTTATCCATTACAATGTCACCTCCCTCGTCATGACATCCTTGGGTGCCCGATGAGCCAAGACCACCGCAAGTTGATCTGGACTGACAAAAAAAGATGGTTAGGTACTCCCTTTAGGTTTGTACGCGAGATCTCACAACTTAATTACTTTGAGGTTAGGTACTCCGCCCTTTG
Organism: Odontomyia ornata; assembly: GCA_963969285.1. Taxonomy (NCBI): domain Eukaryota; kingdom Metazoa; phylum Arthropoda; class Insecta; order Diptera; family Stratiomyidae; genus Odontomyia; species Odontomyia ornata. The sequence goes on along the minus strand of OZ017738.1, from coordinate 429,004,381 downwards.
TCCGGATTTTCCATTCCCCTGAACGTTTTCCCAAGATCCGAGGTACGTGCTAACGACTCAATTGACACAACACTTTTCAAAATTATGCTCGCAGTAGTGCTGCTTGCATTACGGAGTTTAGTCCTTTCGGAAATTTTTAATTTTTTTAAACGTTCGCGGATACTTTTACTTCTTATCCGATCCTCATGACAGATAAAAAGATTCGAATGGCCGTCCTGCCGTCTTTACCCATGTCTTCCGTTTTTCTAAAGTTCATTCACACACAAAACTGACGTTAGATGGGAAGCCATATGGTGGCAATTTGCATATGTATTAGTCAGCCTACTATGGACATGCTTCCGTGAGCTGTCATCCAACTGCGGCATGAGCAAGTGCTTATATTGCGTCATATATACTATTTTCCAAATGAAAACGTACGAAACGCATTCCATGTATGCTATAAATTCACCTTGTTCTATCCACTATACTGCTCAACTTTTCAAGACGAGCAAATGAAGCACATGTTTTGCACCTTCCACTGATAACTCAATATTGAGACGCAAACAAACTCCTATTCATTCACTTTGGAAGGCGGTCAAAATTAAACGGAAGTAAGAACTGAAATAATTTTCACTTCACTAGGAGCGCTATGTTGTTTTCCGCGGGCAATCGGGATTTCACTGTAGAAATCCATCTCAAAACCGTACAAAACTTCGAATTTTCGTTGGCACCTCCATAACTCTTCATATACCGCCATGTAAGTTAGACAGCAAAGTCGACCTACTAATGGTCAGGTGTGTGGTAGTAAGTAGTGCCATATCGCTTCCTATCTAACGTCAGTTTGCTCACACACGTTCGCCTTTCTCTTAGCTGACAAAACGCGGTTTAGTGACAGCGAGAGGTTAGAGAGTGCGTTTGGAACCGTCGAACCCTGTGCTTCGCCAGAAACTCCTTCACCATCACTCTTCCCACAAACTTGGCACACAGGTTTCGCATGGCCAAATAAGTTTTTGGATACTACCGTTCCAAATCCCTAACTCATCGATAATCAAACGAATGTTTGAGCACCGGTCGGAGTTTAGAAGTGCCTTTACTTTGGCCAAATTTCCATGAGTCCTGACAATGGGCAACCGTGGAGCCACCGACTAAACCGAGTAGAGTCGAGGAATCTGTTGGTAGTGTCAACTTGTCGATGGAAAATTAGGTACGCACTCTATAGCAACAAGATTCAGACGTGAAAAACATCATGAACGTTCTCGAGATGAAGGCGTAGTCTGAGAAGTGGGATCAAATTTGCAAGGAATATGTTATAAAAAACAGCCGTCTCTTCAGAGTTGATAAATACGAGTAGGTTTAAAAAACTGCTCGTTGTTCCGAAGGGCATACGCTGGCGAGTGGTGAAGCTGTGTCACGATGACGCCAAACATCCGGGTATCTATGGTACATTGATGCGAATGAAACGAAGTTTTTGGTTTCCTCGTATGCGTAACTTCATAAAGAACTACACGAAGACATGCATTGACTGTAGCTATGTGCGAGAGCCGAGAATAAATGAATATTAATTACATGGTATAGACATTTCCTGATTACCATTTGAAATAGTCCATATGGATATGTGCTGGTCATGGTAGATGTGTTAACTCGGTACACGGTCATCAATCGAACAAGGTCAACGAAATCGAAACCTGTCTTCGAAACAGTCAATCTGCTGACGATGTATTTTGGTCTACCGTGTGTGGCGGTCAACGATCGTAGAACAGCGTTTACTTCGAATATGTTTGAGGATTACTGTAATGTCAACGACATAACCCACATTAGAACGGCAACTCAAACACCTCGAGTGAATGGTTTACCGAGCGAGCCAACCAGTTGATACTAGCTTACCTCAAAACGTCATGCACTAAACCGAACACCTGGAATGACGAACTACAACAGCTTCAATGGACGCTAAACACACGAGTGACTGCAACGACGAAGTAATCTCCAATCGCGCTAATTTTCGGCAACAGACTTCTAGCAGCCGTTCAGGATACCAATTCGTACGAGAAAACGATGACAGATAAGAGAGAAGACGCGATCAAAAATACACCCGAGGCTAGACTGAAGTGGAAAAAGCGATTCGAAGAGAGACATCAAAAACCAAGGCAATACAAGGAAGGAGAGTTAGTCTTGGTGGAAAAGGCCATTCCAGCTACAGGTGAATCCAAGAAGTTGAAGGCTACGTATCGTGGCCCCTGTATCATCAGGCGAGTTTTGCGGCATGATCAATATATCGTAGAAGAGGGCGAAGCACATCAAAAATAGCAACCATTCAGTTCGGTGATGAGCTGCGCCAAAATAAAGCCCTGGTGCGAATTATGTCTGGAGATCGATGACGATTACGATGATCTCGCAGATGAGGAATTTGACAAATCCATTTAACTCGTGGCGAGTGTTTGTCAGGAGAGGCCAATTAGCATCCATAAATGTTTTGCTACCCAACGTCTATATGAACTATGGCAACACCATCCATCTTAATTGTTAATGCATGTGTGTTAAAACTGTTAGGGGGTCGATGTCGATCCTTGAATAAAGTAAGACGTATAATCGAAGACCTTGATGTTCGCGTTTTAATTTAAACCCTGACTGGTGACAATCGTTGCAAATTGTATTGATATCAATATCTTCTGATTCCGAGGATGACGTAAGTTCTTTTTAGGGTTTTGTGAAATCATTTTACAATACCCTACTAAAATCGCGTCCTGTCTGTCCGTCCATAAGATTTGGTAAGTAGGTGCAAAGTAATGCTCTCTTCAAAGTTTCACCACGAAAAGAAATTTATAAAGTGTTTAAGGGGGTCTCCCCATATAGGGGAGTGTCCCCCGAAAAAAAAATTCATCGCATGTAGGCAATATGGGTATCAAATTAAAGGTCTTGATGAGGACTTTTCAAAACAGGCCTTAAACGAACAAGTTTTGCTCTGAGGGGTGCAGGGGAAGGGTAAATGTATGAACATTTTGTGATCCCCCCCCCCCTCCCCGCGCTTGGACAACTTTGACCCGAAAAATCTGATAAAAATCACTGAGGTGTGACATTAGAAGTACAAGGGCAACAAATACCTCAGAAGTCGAAATTCGATCAACTTTGTTAATAATAGTACATTTTATAAATTTTACGTGTTTCCCTAAAAAATCAAGATGGGACTCTTCAATTTTCCAAAAGCTACAATTTAAGTTTTTAAAAAGCAATTGTAAGTGTCCCGGAAATTTCACAATAATTGAACAACAAACTGCTAAGTTACAGCCGATTGAATATTTAACAATTACAACTCATCTTCGACGAGCGCCCACCCCTCTCGGAATAGCTTATGTCACTCGCACACTGTTCAACGACTCATGAGGGTATTTTCGTAAGCATTCTCGATCACTTTGAGGGTCTCCGTTTCGGGTTTTCCAAGTTTGACGCAGTAATCGATGGCGTTGCGCTGCTCGAGATTTTTACATAATTATTATTATTATTATTATACGGTCTACGGATTACAATATCTTACAGACTATACAAAAATATCATGACTGATACATAAATTAATTAAACAAAGCAAACAGATTTATTTTAAAACGGTAATCGTTTAAATTAAAATCAAAATCTTTTGCAAAGTTATTACAAAGCTGAATGCTATTGATAGGCTCATTAGCCGCATAATTAGTTTTATGAATTTTAATCTCGAACAGTCTATTAGTCCTCAGTGATCTAGGAGGCTCATAAAAAATGAAACGATCTCGTAATTCACTACAATTTATTTTACCTGAAAGTATATTATAAACGAATAATAGAGAATAAGAGGTTCGTCTGTCAGTTAAAGATTGCAAACCAAGAAGCTTACGTCGAGCATCATAAGCTGGGAGATCATTGGGCCAATACATCTTTTTGAGAGAGTATCTAGTTAAATTCCGTTGAACTCGTTCAATCCGATTCGAATATTCAACATAAAAAGGGTTCCAAATGATGGAGCAATATTCAATGATGCTGCGAACCAATGCTACATAAAGTGATTTGATTGTCATTGGGTCCTGAAAGTTTTGCGTGTTTCTCTTTATGAACCCGATCATAGCATAAGATTTTGAAATAATATAATCAACGTGAAAGTTAAAACTAAAATTAGAGTGGAATAATACACCTAAGTCTTTCATTTCTTGCTTGCGTATTAATGCGTTATCGCCGAGCATGTAATTATAGGAGAAAGCCTTTATGCTTTTAGAAAATGTTACAACAGAGCACTTGTTGAAATTTAGAGTAAGATTATTAAGAGTACACCAATCAAGGAGACGCGTTAGGTCACTCTGAAGTTTTTGGCAATCAGATGATTCTGCAATTTTAAGGAAGATTTTCACATCATCAGCAAACATTAAACATTTGGAGAATTTAAAACATTTTGGTAAATCATTAATGAAAATCAGAAAAAGGAGTGGCCCACAATGTGTGCCTTGAGGAATGCCAAAGGTGGCATCTATCAAAATCTCAGAAGTTGTTTTACCTATTTTCACGACAAGTTTTCTGTTAACTAAAAAGCTTTTTATAAATCTAAGCCAAACATCAGACAAGCCCAATTTACTTAATTTTATAAGTAGGATATTGTGATCAACTTTATCAAAAGCTTTGGAGAAATCAGTATAAACAACGTCTAATTGCATATAGCATTCTAATGCATCAACAATGTCGCCTGAGATTAATGCCAAATTAGTATAAGTTGACTTTCCCGGCAAGAATCCATGTTGGCAGTCACATATTGCATTTTTAACGTGATCAAATAATTTGTTCTTAATTATATGATCAAATAATTTCGGAAAAGTACATTTTTTGACAATGGCTCTATAATTAGTTATGATATTACGGTCACCAGATTTGAAAATCGGAATGACATAACAAGTTTTCCAAGACTCTAAGAAAATACCTGATTTAAAGCAAAGATTGAACAGAAAAGCAATGGGCTTAACTATAACGTCAGCACAACGTTTAAAAAATATTGGGGGGAAGTAACCACGTTCAAACTTAAAACTAGGTTTTAAATTTGATATAGCGCAAAGTACATCCTCAGTAGAAACATCAACATAGTCTAAGATACCGACGTTAGGATAGTCAAAACTAGCTATTGAATTAGTGGAAGACAACCCATCATAGTTTTCATAGACAGTCTGAAAAAACCTAGCAAAAAGGTTACATGACTCAAGTGAATTATTAGACTTATCGCCATTAAACTCCATGCTCGACGGAAATCCATTTGTTTTCCGATTAGAATTGATATAATGCCAAAAAGATGAAGAATTTGCCTTCAAATTACTCTCAACCTTAAAAAACACTGATTGTATAGAAAATTGTGTAAATAATCGAATTCATTTCGTTTTTGAAAAAAGTATAATCTATCTTCCTCAGAGTTTGATCTTTTAAATTTTTTGAATGCTTTGTTTTTTACATTTTTTAAGTTGGCTAAGTGTGAATTAAACCAAGGAAGTTTATTCCTTAATACTTTATGTTTTTTAGGGGCAAAATTAGAAATGGCATGAGAGAACTTATCGCAAATAAATTTGTAAGCATCATTTGGGTCATCGAATGAATCTTAAACCGACCAGTCAATGGTTTTAAATATTTCAATAATCTTTTCAAACTTTGCTTTTGAAAAATCAAGTTGATCAAAAATATCATCATCGCTAGTTTCATCAAATTTATAAAACTCGAATTTTACTGTAAGTGATGTGTGATGCATACTGTTATTGAATATTGGTGATAAGTTGCGGTCGCAAGAACATTTTAAATCATTTGTAATATATATTAAATCCAAGATTCTATTTAAGTCATTTATAGTACTATTGATCTGCTGAAAATCATTAGATAAGAAATAGCCCATTACAATGGATTCAATCTTTGATTTAATATTTAGAGGCAATAAAATTCCATCATCATGAGCCCATAATACATAACCTAAATTAAAGTCCCCAGGAACAATACAATGAATAATTAAATCTAATGAACTAACTATAAACTCTAAGTTATCCAAATGATTCTTGTATACACTTATATGACTATTTGGAGGAATATAAGAAACACAAACAATTACGGCATGCTTTTCATTGAAATTTAGGCGAACGCAAAGTTGTTCAACGGTAGCATTATTTATATGTAGCTGAACGATTGAACTATTGAGATCAGCTCGCACGGCAATTAAAACACCTCCACCTCTCACGCGTCCAGTAGCTAGTGGGCAACGATCGCAACGATAGACATGGTAATAACTACTAAAAATTTCTGCAGTTGAAATACTATCGTGAAGCCATGTTTCGGTCAGAACAATAATATCATATTCACGCAGATGTGAAGCAAGTAATAGCTGCGATGTTTTTGTTCGGATACCACCAGCATTTTGATAGTAGATGGCGTAGGTCCTCAGTGAATATAAAGCCGTGACTTCAATATTGTTCATAGCAGATGTCGAAGAATTTGAAGAGATAATTATTTGTTTTTTTGGCGAAGAGAACGCTTTATTGTTTCTGGTTGAAATGATGTCTGAGGAAGATCCAGCCTAGGTTGGGGAGAGTGCAATAAAGTCTCTTCCGTATGTTGTGGAGGAAGAGTCATTGGAGATTTCTCTACGTTTTTTGGCTTATCATATGTGATAAACGGACTCAATTTTACAGAAATGGGCCAAATTTCCTTATCAAAAACCTTGCTATATAAAGAAGATGGTACACCTAGCTTGAAGTTGATGAACCGTAGATTCGAAATGATCGCATCTTTTTTAATGAGCTTGTAGCAAGTAAGCATATTTGCATTTACGTTAAGTTTGTTGGCTACGTAATTACGAATAGTATCCTAAATTTAGATACATGCAAGTATTTCATTGTATGCACCACATTAAGAGTATTGCAATCTGCCGCAGTACCGAAAATGTTCTTACTCTTATTTATGGATCGGATTTTTGGTTTTTTGCCAACTGTTGTCCAATTTTTTGCAGTAGATCTTTCGCCGGTAGTATCTACAATATGCTCTATATCGTTCTCAGGAATGGCAGATGTGGCAGTAATCGGTAACGATAAGTTTGATGGACTATCAACATCATTAGTAGGCACACTCTTTATTCCACTCTTGCGTTCTTCTTGCAGCGTAGATGCATAGCTCGTTGACTTCTTGATCCAAGTAGCAACTTCGGAAAGTTTATAGTCAAATTTCGTGAATTTAATATGCAACTCCTTTAGTTGAGTGGAGAGTAGCTCAGACTTTTTAAAAGTGTTCTAGTCAGACAGCACAACACAAGAATTGCACTGCCATAACAGATTAGGCCAACTGTTCAAAGCATTAAAGAGAATATCAGTTAAATCGGCACACTGTAAGTGAAAAACTCGCTCACAAAACGAAGCACATCTTATGCAATCGCGCTTATTCACTGTGGCTTTAACTTCAATAGTACACTTTGCACAAAAAGTTTTATTAACCATAATAGAAGAGTTTCGACTTTGGAGCACGGATTAACACGTAAAAATGAAATGTATTAAAAGAAATCACTAAAATTGTATACACTATAATAAGCATTTCAGCTAAGGCACACACCCTTTCGATGAAAGCACTTTTAAGTATATGTGTAAAAGTGAAAGGCAATTATACGAGTATGAATGATCACTGTCAGATTCAATGTAAACAAATTTGTCTTCAAGATATTAAATGAACATGAAAATTAATTAGCATAGATGCGACACCCATAAAATCACACCAACAGAATCACTGTTACGAACCGCGGCACGCAAAGATTCAAGCGGTATGACTTTCGATAGCCTATACGCCAATATCAGAATATAAATTTGAAAAATAAAAGCAGCGAACAATACACACGACCGACTCCAGTAATGACACGGTAATACACGACTCCAGTAATGACACCATCCACGGAAATTGACGCCCTTATTTTCCGCTTGTCGGCAGGTGACAGGAAAAAATATCGGCCCCCACTACCACACCCAGATGGTCCGATCGTCCTCTACTGCTCGGTTTGCGCTACAGAAGCTCAGTCCTACTACTTTTTGGTCTCACCTTGTATGATGAAAGTTTTTCTTGAGTTTTTACATTAGTTACGTAGCGTAAATGCCTGGATTTCATAATTTGAGTACAAAACTCCCCTGACAAAAGCGTAGTTCTGTATATTTACCTTGTTCTATTGTAAGTGAGCGGCAATGCTAGAGGCATACAATTAAATTATCATTGTGATAATCATTTCCAGGATTGATAGTTTCCTTGGAATTCTTGCTAATGGCAGAATGCTACCATTTGTACCAGAAATTAAATGTAAGATAATGTTGACCCGATACTGTTCCAACTAAAGTGGAATAAATCTAAGCTAAGGCCGGTTGCAAAATGATAGTGCTGATTGCAATAATTACCTTGAATGTTCAATGCACGATAAGAGATCGTTAATGTGTTTTCAATTCGCGCTTTCGAAAAATTAAATGTATCGTGTAGACTTTTGAATGTGTGCTTTAAATGTGAATTTGTGCTTAAAGCAAGACTTTGATCTGTCTATTTTTGAATGAATCGCATTTATTTCAAGTTGGAAATATAATTTTTAAACAAAAGAAGCACACCAAACTCGAAACATCCTTCACTTTATAAATTGGAAAGTTCATTTCACTTTTACCCATTTTTCAAGTTTCTAATTGCATACGCTTGATTTAATATTGACTGCTTTCATAACTAAAAAATCATCTTCAACAAACCAAACTACCCAAATTACTATTTTTTGACTACAATATTTAGTATCTTAGTAGCCGCAATGAATCAAAACTTTTTCACTGTTCATATTTTCACATTGTAATCAAAATTTTACACGTAATCCACAAAGAAAGGGAAATAATCAAATACAAACTCATAGTTCAATGCATTTTTTACCCCAATCAAGTTTAATTTTCCTCATCAATCAGATGAATAATTATCAATTCACATGATCACCAAAACATTATCCACACACCCATTTACAAGCAAATTGCTATGGAATAAAGCAATTTCACTTCCGCAAAGTGCATGTGCCACCACAGTTGTAGCAATAATAATAACACCGTCAAGACATAGAAGTGCATTCATCCATAAAATCGATTGAAAATCTTCAGTTTCTTATGAATTTGCACGAATTGCGAAAGATGATTGCGAAAAGTGGTAAAATTCAAGTTCGCTGAGGTTGGTACATAATGTAATTGTTTATCATTCCATTTTCGGGAAGGTGATGTAACAACGAACTGTTTCTTCGAGTAGAAAGTTTAATTAACTTGAGATAAAGACGTGGTAATGCACAAGAAACATTTAGATATTACTTTAGATTATACAATCGAGACTAAACCCTTAAAAATGTCAATGGGCTAGCTGATGGAATTTAGTGTACTGACAAAACATTCTTAATGGAGTGAACAATGAAACCATTGTAACTTTAAAATTAGGCATTTATGGTAAGAGGTCAGAGTAACATAATTAGGAAACAAAACACATCGAACAGTTTGGTGAGTGTACTTAAATTTGTAGTGGAGATCATTGAAACAAATTGTAGGGCTTTTACCAGATCAATTATGTGTAACTTGTTCAAATTAATTTGCATGTTTGAAATCGTGAGAATCGCTGTTTAACATAAAGCGACTAAAATGAATCATTGGGAAACATTCATGCTTGTGTTGGATAAGCCGCCAAACAAAAGACTTAAGCGAGAAACCTGATTTAAGTAACAAAAATTCCCAGTTTTCGTTTAGGACAGCACACGTTGGTTGCTTTAGTATGGTTAAGAAGCTAGAAGAAATAAAAGATGAAAATGACCTCAACTGATGGGATTTAAAATAATTTTTTTATTTCTGTTATCTTTTCTGAGAACAGAAAAAATGATTCAATGTAGAGGGATCATCTTTATTGAAATTTTTGAACATCTTTTGCGGTTTAAATTAATGTCAGTATAATTTTGAACTCTATTACTACTTGTTTTTCTTATTTTTACCCTCATAATTAAGTTGCCCGAGCCTTTATCCCACTTGTTTCTCGTTATCTTTCTAAAATCCATTACTTGCATACGACACTGTTTTTGTTGCCCTACAAATAACCGGCAGCACTTGAATGCATCTCCATAATTTAAAAAAGTGTTTGTTAAACATTTCTTACGACTGTAATTAGCAATATATCTTACAAAAAATATACAACTTCAGCCAACGAAAAATTTTTAAGTGGATTTACATAATCTAATTACATACTTAAAAGTATCATTACGGCCGTGCCACTAAAAACAAATTTGGCGACAGGCTAAAAAGCAATGGCTAGTGAATTCAATGATATTTCAAGTACGAATAAAAGATAGTAAACTGACAGAGAAGATTAAATTGACCGTGTTCGTTGGCATTATTTAAAGTGCATGGGAGGAAAATAAGTTCAAATAATGAACGGATATAATTCGACATTAAAGAATTGAATTTTTAAGATTGTAGTTGATTTCTTTGTGATGTAATTTCGGAATATTTTATTAGATCACTAAGTATAATACAGGTAAAATCAAGTTAGTATATCATAGTTTTGCTTTGCCTGATTAAAATGGTTGACTTTAAATTATACTTTATTAATTTGCTAAGGAAGCTTCACGTTTTCGTCAATTTACTTTATAAATAAAAGAGGTCTTCCATAGCTCCAAAAAGTTAAGAAAAATTGTCCATTGGGTAGTATAAATTTAGTAATACTTCGTCTATCAAATCAATTTTCAATTTATTTATCTGAAAGCTTAATATCTAGTTTGGATTAAGATATAATAATGTTATAAGAATCTCAGGCAAATTGTAGTATACACCATGAAAGTGCACTGGCAAAAAATTCACCATGATATTAAACACATTGAACTGCACCAAGAAATTGATTCAGCATCCATTTCGGTTTGAGCAATATAGTTGAGTGAAATCATATCCATTGCGGCTTTTTTAAAATGCAAAATGATTCAAAGAATTATAATTTACCTGGTTTGATTATTTGAATGTATGAACGCAATTCATTTGTTTTTTTTTTGGATAAACCTACGTTTTCAATGTTAGTAGATAGGTGGTTAGTTGAAGGAAGACTTTGCGAGAAAGGTTGAAAAATACGAGTAGAATACAGGGTTTTCCAATAAGAGGTGTTATTTTGATATTAAAAGAAAAATGCAATTTTTTTTAATAAAAATGATCAAATGTTTATTTTATTATAAAGAAAAAGGTATGTCGGTAATAGTGAAAAATAACATCAGGCAAATTACCACCACGACCACGCTTACAGGATCATATCCTTTTCATGAAATTTTTCATAACCAAATCGCAAAGTGGCTGCCCTATGTCCGCGATGGCCTCATGAACTCCATCTTTGAAGTCTTGAATCGACGCTGGGCCTTTGACGTAGACTTTCTCTTTCATGTGGCCCCAAAGGAAGAAGTCGCAAAGTGTCAAATCACAAGATCTTGGTGGCCAATTGTGATCACCGCTTCGAGAGATAACACGGTCCGGAAACTTTTCCCGTAAAAGATCAATGGTTTCGTTGCTTGTGTGGCACGTAGCACCGTTTTGTTGAAAGTAAAAGGTGTCCAGATTAATACCATCCAATTCCGGCCATAAAAAATCATTAATCGTCTCTCGATAGCGCAATCCATTCACCGTAACTGTTGCTCGAGCCTCATTTTCAAAAAAGTAAGGTCCAATAACTCCACCGGATCATAAATCGCACCAAACCGTCACATGTTGAGGATAGAGAGGCTTTTCAACAATAATTCTTGGGTTTTCCGAGCCCCAGATGCGACAATTTCGCTTGTTGATGAAGCCACCGAGTTGGAAATGGGCCTCATCACTCAAGATGGTTTTTCGATGGAATTCCGGATCATTTTCATGCATTTCAGGGACCCAATCAGCAAAGACACGACGTTGTTTATAATCGAGCGGCTGGTTTCTTGTTTTAGCTGAACTTTACAAGCCTTAAGACCCAAATCTTTATGCAAAATACGGGGCAATGACGTTTGTGGAATGCCTGATTCCAAAAAACGATGAGGAATGGACAAACACTTTCGACTACAGCAGTAATATTCTCGGGTGTTCTTGAATGATGTGCACGGGTTTTATTCTTCACATCATTAAGTTGTCACAACTGCTCGAATTTTTCCACCAATTTCTGTATTGCGGTCCGACAAGGTGCTTCACAACGACCACAAAATGTTCGAGTTTTACGAACCGTCTCTGCACATTTTCACCATTTTTATAGTGAATTTTAATAATTTCTATGCATTGTTGAAGCGTGTATCGTTCCAGTTTTATTAATGACGTAGTTTTTACTTGTCAAATGTCAAAAAATGACAGCTTCACAATTGACATCCACCGAAATAGCGGGCTATTCAAAATAACACCTCTTATTGGAAAACCCTTTAGACACGGGATATACCGCATGGTCTCCCATGTCACAACTTACCTTCGGTTATAAAACTTGAGCTGAATATAATTGCTTGGCTGAAACCAACGATAGAAAAATATCCCTACTTGTAGCATACATACATTGAAGTGCACTTATGTACTCAGTATCAAATTGCCCTAAGACATTCAAAAGTATTTTAGTCACTTTGATTGAATTTCAGTGGCGGCAAGCGAGTTATTCAGTTCATAGATTCTCTTTGCCTACATAATTATTTAATCCAACCAAGTTAAATTTATCTTCGCATGAAATAATGCTAAAATCATTTGTAACAGCTATTTGGTTTATTTAATTTCTTGATACTTTATACTCAATCCCAACTAGTTTTCAAATATTTGACTAGGATAAATTTAAATATCTTTATTGCTACAACAAAATTACAAATTTGTGACGACAATACTTCAATTTATTTTCAATATGGTATTTATCTCTAATCACCGCTAAAACAATCGAACTGTCAAGAAATACCTACATGAAATAATTAGTGCCATTGAAGCTTGGCGTGGTTTTGGTAATAGCTTATATGTAGGGAAATTAAAATTGTTTTACAAGTATAAGAAACCTGATACTTCATCTATGATGAGCTAGGCCAAGCTAAGCCTTGGCCTCCACGATCATCACCACCAATCATCCCCGCTCTGTGACATCGTCCACCTATTGATCACTCCTAGCAAGAATCTGCTGTCAGCTTCTATCGTGTCTTCCCATTGAATCCTCAGTCCTCACGCTGGACATCTAGCTTGTGCTCTATTCTTTAATGTTATTTCTGGTAGCCGGTCTTCTTTCACATGGCCCGCCTATTGCAATTTGCATAACTCGCCGCAAGAAAATACAGGTCGATCGTCAAATGGTTCATACAACTCATCGTTGTAATGTAGTCTCCACTCTGTTCCTTGTTTCACTGGGCCTATATTTTTTGGGGCGCTTTGCGTTCAAATACGTCCACTGCAGAGATATACAAAGTTATAAACACAAACCTTTAGTCTACTACGGTCAGGTTTTGTCAGACTGGAGTGCTCTTCCTCGTTTGAGTCATAAATTTCGTTTTAGTTTTATTAACTTGTAGGCCAATTCGATTTGTTTCAGAATCTAGGCTCTAAAACGCTCCTTTAGCATCTAAGATTGAATTTGCCATAATATTGACGTCATCAGCATATGCTACCAATTGTGTGGACTTCAACATTAATGCACCAAATGTTTCAGAAGATGTCTTCGTGATAACGTGTTCAAGTGGAATATTAAAGCATTTTATTTTGTTTTAGGAGGTGAATGCCATTTATGCACAGAGTGTGGGACCCCCTCGCTCGTAAGAATGCGACTGGGCTACCCATTAAACACCTTCCCTGTTAACCTGAGAACCTAGCCTGGAACCATTTGACACATTACTTCTTGCCAGGTCTTGTTTTATTACGCCGTGGGGTGCCTTCAAGCTGGGGGATCCCTCTTATAGCGAGAGGGGAAGAGGAAGTGCCAGACAAGCGAATCCCCAGCCCCAACGCCCCCGGCTGCTGTGAGCCCCTTTTATATTTTAGGACTGCCGGAGCATAATGTGCCACCTGGTTCCATTTGTCAAACGATTCGAGCATCACTGCAACTATATTATCCGGGGGAGCTCTCCCGTCTCCCTGTAGAGGTCCCATTGCAGCCTGTCCCAGCCTGTTTTTTGCGCCAAAAAATGTGTGGTAGGCATTGTCTTCCTCTCCTGGGCAAACCCGACAATCAGGGGACCGTTACTTACTAATCTTGTGCAGGTAAGACTGAAAACACCCATACCCGCTCAAAACCTGGGTCGAATAGAAGTCAGTCTCACCATACTTTTGATTTAGCGATGGTCTCACATTCAGGATGAGGCACACAGTCCATTTTCCCTTAGTGCAATTCACCCAAGACTGCTGCCAGTCGTTGAGTGAGTGCTGTCTCTTCTCGTGGACAACCATCTCCCTCGCGTCCTCGTTTCGACGCAGGTAAATAGCGCGACACTCTCTAGTAAAGAGGGCAACAGGTATCACGCCTGGAAAGACTCTCACCGTCGGATACGAAGATGCAATCCTCAGTGCTTCTCTTCTCTATACCTGTGCCAAGCATTTTCCTCAGTGCTTCTCTTCTCTATACCTGTGCCAAGCATTTTCGGTATTCCTCCTTACTGAGAGCATCGCCCGATATTTCTGCTCCCTACAGTAGCACTGAGCCTACAACACTCATCTTCTTCTTCTTGATGGGCTGGGTTCCCCTACATTGGCCACAAGTCGACTCAGAGCCGATACTCCCGAAGCAGCCTTCTCAGCCGTTGCCCTGATTTGCTCAGAGAAACTCATCTTCGAGTCGATCAGCAGGCCCAGGTACTTCCCCGCTGGCTTCGATTGGATTAATATGTCTCCAATACTGATCCAAACCAAACAGCATTAACACCCACTGGTTTGCGCAAAGCTAAATACATTGTAATAGGGGTACCGGTTAATTCGTGCGGTTTTTTTTCGAAAATTGAAGCTTTATTGTGAAAATTGCTTTTAGACTATCGGAAATGGTTTGTTGGGCAACGCCAAGTGATTTTGCAAGTTTGGGATGGATCTTGGTCGAACAATTTCTCCAATTCGTGATTTTCAAACTTTCTTGGCTATCCGGGCCGTTCATCGTCCTCCAAGTCGAAATTGCCACTTTTGAACCGTGCAAACCACTTCTGGCTCGTACGTTCAGCTAGAGTATGCACAGCATACACTTCCACCAAAATACGATGACTTTCGGCAGCCTTTTTCTTCAATGATGAAGTACTCCTCGCAAAAACACTTTGTTCGACACAAAATTCGACATTGTCAGAGTAAAAAAAAGTATTGTTGTTTACGCTTCAGCTAAACGACACATACTGATTCTGAAACTATATGACAGTAGCATTAAAACATATATTTGGAAAGATGAATCACTGGAATAAAAATCAAGTTACGCCATCTTTAGAAAACCGCATGTATTAACCGGTACCCCTATTATTTAAAAAACCACTGCGCAATATTCTACGGAACGAAAATTCGATTCCCCCGGGACGGCGGTTAATGTATGCGAAGTGTAGTGGAACCGCGGAGTGTTGGTGGCGCCTGTTTTATGAACGGAGCGATCAGAAGTGGTAACGTCGATATTAGTTTCAAGCAAAAATACTTGCTGGTATCTTTTTCTTTTATTAGTGGTGGACTTGGTTTGAAGCTCGAAATCGGATACAAAGTGAAGGGAATTAGTTTGCTAGTGTCTCAACTATTGGTTTGGAGCTCGAAAGTCGATATAAAGCCAAAGAAATTGGAGAAGCCTTACTAGTGGCTTCGAGAAATCTTTATTCAGTGGGGGAGCATCACCAGAAGTTTAAGAGAATCTTTTTTTTCAAACGGTGGAATATTTGATGGCAATGTGGATAGTACCAGGCAGCGACAATACCCCATTGTTGCAAGTAGATTTAAGAGTCTTATATCCATTTGTAATTTTGTATCGATGAATTTCTATTAAACCAAGTGAAGTGTAACACTCGAGTTAAATCTTTTGAGTAGTTTAAGTAAAGAAGCTATGAACCTTGGTTCGGGTGGTGTTTCTACGCAAATATAATTATATATGGGGGATAAAACCTTCTGATTACCTGCGGAGTTTACCTGTAGGCATCTTGCGAGTGTTTTCACGAGATTAAATTTCCAGAGTGTTTTCACGAGATTAAAGATAAACCCTGTTGGTTGTGGTACAGAATATTCCTTTAAATGATTTCCTTGTATATAGGAATCTTAGTCCGGTCAGAATTTTGATGGTAAGAAGGCCATAGAGGTGGATAATCGATCCGTTAACAATTTGCTTGAGTTCTGATGAACCGCGTTCTCGCTTGGTGGCTTAAATGGGGTTCGGAGGCAAAGCGCTGGGCGCCTACGTCCGTCTCCGGACGAGTTTCTCGGGTCCATAGACCCCAGCCGGAACTTATCCGCTCGTGTAGGGGTAGCAACCCATTTATTTGAATTTCGACTAGATTACTTATGATTACTCTTTGTACTCTTTTGCGAACACTTATTTGTGGGTTGAAGCCGTCTCTTAGTTCTTCAATAGAGGTATACATCGATCTGACTTCATGTGGGGTCATGTTTTCATTTATCTGGTGTTGATAGTCAGTTGTTTCTTTCTTCGGCACATTTTATCTTGTCAACGAAGAGTGTGGCATTGTTTTTCTTTAGCCCGATTTGGTCACTAGATGTATTTTTTATATGCCTAGTTAATTTTCTAACTACTTCCTTGCATTTTTCGTCGTACCAGCGGTTGCTACTTTCCTTTGACCGGTGCCCTAAGATCTCTTCGGCCGCTTCTGTTACCGCATCTCTTACTGCCTTCCACATGGTTTTTATGTCATCACTACTTTCTTCCGCCTGTGGGGATATGTCGATATGGTTTTCCAGCGCTGACATATATGTGGACGTTACTGAGCTGTTATTTAGATTGTGCATCTGTTACATCAGTGGTAACTGATCTTCCTTGTTTTCAGCTTTTGAGATGTGGCATTGGAACTTGACCTTTATAAGGTAGTTGTCTGAATCACAAGAAGCTCCCCAGAACAAGCTGTAATGCTTTGTCTTCGTCTGTCTTGTTCGAGATTTCCCGAACCTATGCCAACCTCTCATTGATTATAGACGTGAAGTCTCGAAATGTGCCATGGACTGTACTCAATATGTCAAAAAGTCCAGACACCCTCAGTCTACTCCAAAGTGGCTGCTGGCAGGCTAGCTAGTTCGGAGAGGAATTACGGTCACAGGTCTTCCGCGAGCAGACTAAATCCAATTACAATTTTATCAGTCACCGATTCAAACGCCCAATTAAAACGTGTCAAAAAAGTTCTATCAAAAAGATTCAACTCTACTGTAACTATTTCATTTCCATTTCTTTCAGACCGTGGGGAAAGTCCAAAAGAAAGAGAACAACAAGAGGCATCCTCAAACAAAACCACGCTTTCTCCATTATTCACCATCCAAAAATAACGCAATTTACTCTAACTAAAATCGCAAAGGTACGGCGCCACGTACTGAACTGAACCACCAAATTGATCAGTCTCGGATTATTGAAACCCTACACCCTCGGTGGTATACTCACCTTCCGTCTTCTTTTCCTCCTGAAAAAGAAGGACTATCTACTGAAAAGGAAAGATTTTTCGTTTAGTAATTCATCCTATTAACTCCGCCGTAGACGGTTCCAAGCTCGTTTGAGAAAGGAGGGGGAACCCCTTGTTTCCCCAACCCACAGCTTCCATGATTCCTTATCCCAAACCCCCCAATTAAATGGTAGTAAATGCTCTCGGGGTCGCACATTGGATTTACTGATTCCCCAATAATGGGACGTTAAATGTCGAGAAATTATAATAATAATACATCTGCAGCTCTGCTACTAAATCCTACTTTCACCTCCTTTTTGGGGACGTAAGAGGGAGAAGGCAAATGTTCCGCACCTGATAATAAAATTGACATAATAACTATGCCACCGGAATCGAGGTTGGGCGACGGGCTAACTCTCCGTCCCTAGAAAACCTTTATATCTTCGAAACCTACAGATGGGCCACGGAATGGATCGGACTCACGGCAACGACCTCGCAAACGAAAAAAGCACTATCACATTGGATCCTGGAATGTCAGATCACTCAATTACCTTGGCGCTGTCAAGGAACTTTTACAACAAGCCAGTCAATATCAATTAAAAATACTGACAGTCCAGGAGACGAATTGAACTGGAAACGACATTCAATACATGAGATCGCACACAATATTCAAAAGTGAGAAGCTTACTGGAAAACGAGAATTCGGAGTGGCCTTCATTGTGGATAGGGAGTTCAAATCACGCGTTATTGATTTTAAGGCAATAAACGAAGGGCTGTGTGTGACCCGTTTAAAAGCGGAATTTTCCAAAATCTGGCTGGTCAATGTGCACGCCCCGACCAAAGAAAAGGACGAAGAAATAAAGGAAACGTTCTACAATCACCTGGAAAGACTAGATGATTCATTGCCTACAAACGACACAAATTAATTCTGGGTGACTTGAACGCTAAGGTTGGCAATGAGCTATTTCGTCGCGGAACGACTGGTGGATATAGCCTCCACGATGAAACAAATGACAACGGCCAGTGCCTGATTGACTTTGCATGTAGCAGAAATCTAGTCATACGTTCAACTTGCTTCCCACATCGACGCATTCATAAAATGACCTGGGTATCACTGGATGGCAACACACAAAACCAGATCGATCATATACTGATCCAACAACGTTGGGCCTCGAGCATACTTGACGTCCGTACATACTGAGGAGCCAATTGTAAATCAGATCATTACTTGATCAAATTAAACTATCGATGTCGTATGTCAAAGGTATATTTGGCGAAGACCATCCCGCTACAAAAATTTGACATCGAAAGGCTCTAAACGGCGTCTGTGGCCAAAAATTTCACGGGGACCCTCAACACCCAGCTGGCTCCCATCTTATCAGACACATCATTAGAGACGAGCAACAAGCTCTAAATGGAAGTGAAAGCAGCTATTAGGACCGTGACAGAACAGACAATCGGACATCTACCCCGGTGCAAGAGTTAGTTCGATGATGAGTGCCAGAATGCGTTAGATTAAAAGAATCAGGCATACAAAGAATACATAGGTAGGAAAACCAGCACAAAGAGAGAACACTCTGAAAATCTCAGAAAAGTAGAGAATAAAATAATTAGAATAAAATAAAGAAAATACTATGACGACCAATTGAGAAGTATAGATGTAAGCCTAGTGAGCAACAAAACAAAGCAAGCATACAAAGTAGTGAAAAGCCTGAAACGTGGTTATCAGCCCAAAACCAAGCTCTGTTGTGATAACATCGGCAATATCATCGCTGATGAAACCAAGATTAAGGAAAGATGGGCATCATATTTCAAGAATCTCCTTAATCCTCCACACAGCTCCAGAACATTGGAGCCTATTGATGTCTGCGGAGAGCTTCCATTGGTCCAACCAACTCTGGATGAAGTTTGTTCTCTCATCAAAGCCCAAAAGAATAATAAAGCGCCGCGCATCGATGAAATCCCAGTGGAGCTCATCAAATATGGTGGTAGTAGTGTTGATAAAGCTATTCACAAAGTCATCTAGCATATTTGGCGACAAGAACATATGCTGAAAGAGTGGAGTCAATTAATTATATTCCCTATCCACAAAAAAGGTGACAAGCTTTAGTGCGAAAATTATAGAGGCATATCACTACTTTGTACGGCGTACAAAATATTTTCTAAAATCTTAGAAAATCAAATCAGATCATACGCCAACAGTATTATTGGGAGCATCAAGATTGTTTTAGAGCAGGTAGATCGGCAATAGACCAATCACTCACAGTCAAGCAGGTACTTGGAAAATGCCGGGAGTTCAACATAGACGTGCACCGAATTTTCGTTGACTTTAAGCAAGCATAAGACAGTATTGATCGTAACGTACTGTACCAAATAATACTTTGCTTTGTCATCCCAGCCAAATTAGTCCGTCTTACCTGAATGACAATGACGTCGACAACGAGATGGGCTGGCCGCATTGCTATTCAATTAGGCTCTGGAGTACGTCATAAGGAAGCTACCTGTCGATACGTGAGGTTCATTACTATACAAGTCGAGGCAAGTAGGAGCCTATGGGCGCGACATCAACATTTTGTCACGGTCATTAACAATTGCCAAAGTGCTGCTCCTGAAACTTGACAGCGAAGCAAAACTAGTAGGGCTACAAATCAATAAGAATAAAACAAAGCTCATGACGCAGTCAAGGAAAAATATCTCAAATACACAAAATATCACACATTTGGCGAATCAAAAATGTTAGCGAATTTGTGTATTTAGGCGCCAAAATAACGAAAATGGGTAATGAAAGAGACAAAATACGCCGAAGAATACAGCTCGCAAATAAAATATTTTATTCAGTTTTGACGATCTTGAAGGCCAGCTACATGCACAGGAAAACAAAGCTCCAAGTATACAAATCTGTGATAAGACCTGTATTATGCTATGGGTGTAAAACATGGACCCTAACCCAAGCATCCGCAAACATATAGAATGCTCTGTGTATTTTCCCCTGTTTAGCGCTTCCAGACTATCCTGTGTTTTCATATTTTCCATTTAAACGCTATTATTTTGTTTTTTCCGACAAATATATATTTCGGGAGTAAGTTGCTCCCTTATTCAGTGCCAAACGCAAAATAATAGCGTTTAAATGGAAAATATGAAAACACAGGATATATAGAGTGCCTTCGAGAGACGGGTCCTGAGGCGAATAATCGAACCAAAGCTAGACGGGGACCAATGGCGAAATCGATACAACCATGAGTTATATGAAATTTTTGACGAGCCGTTGGTCTCAACAATTGTAAGATTACGGAAGCTGCAATGGGTTGGCCACATGAATCGTATGGACGATTCGTTGGAAGAACTGAAGGCCGGAGACCAGTGGAGAAACCGAAGAAACGCTGGTCTGATTCGGTCGACGAAGACAGTTCATTACTGCTCGGATTTCAAAACAGGAAGACACCGTCAATGGACCGAGACAGTTGGAGGTGCTTATATCAGGAAGCGAAAACACAAGAGGGGCTGTAGTTCTACGAAGAAGAAGAATTATTCCTTGAAAAACATTTAACTGCTCACACAACAAAGCAAGGCCCGACGGCTTTTTAAGAAAATAAAACGTCTATGTTGATCTCAAGTGAATAAACTGCTGCTGAAGGTAATCAGTGGAATTGTTGGTCAAAAAGTTCAAGCGTAAAAAATCAGAATGTTAAAAACTGTACGAAAGGTACCGATCCTTTCCTATACAATAATTCAAACTCTTAATATCTAAACTGTATTTTATCAATTGTGAATTCCCAGTATGTGCATATTAGCCTCATACCTTTTTCCCTTCTTATTTCGTCTGTACTGGAAATCCCACATAATCACCATTCCATTCAGTAATGAACTAGAATATAATTCCTCTATATTTTTTTCTGCCTGTGCATGTGAGCCAATTTAATATGCCTGATATAATTGCAGACCCAAAATAAAATCTCATAGCAACCGAAGTTCTACTTCTAATGATTAAAATTCTTTCATAGATGGGGTTTCACATATTTAATTTATGAAAAACGTAACGACTTCCTATATATGTACATAATAATATCGAGTCTAACTTCCTTATGAAATTTAATACATTAAAATAACAAAACCCATATCTATTATTCTCAAAAAATTCAAAAGTATAAATGACTATAGCTATAGCACTTGATATTACTTATTAATTGCTATTTTTATAAAATTTATTCCAAGAATGACCAACCAACCTTGGTGAGTTACTCGAGATGGAATTGAACAAAAAAAAATTTTGCAATCACTATCAATTCTCAATTATTGTTCCGAAAAGATTCAAATTAGTGCGATTTGTAATATAATACTACACTCGTACTTACTACTCGCTGCATTTTGAAAGTATGTTGATTTATCATTGGTCATTCTGAAAGGTTTGGGAAAATCTCAAGTCCGGTTTCATACGTAATTTGTCCTTAGCTAGTAATTGAATGCATTTCTCTCATATGTGGAGCACAAACCGTGTCAATATTTGAGTACTTTTCAATTTTTTGAGCACCGTTTTTAATAGACTTAATAGTAACTGTGCGAATGCAATAATTAACGCTTTCATTCATAATGGTGTTTGCTTGCTAGTGATACCTATTACTTGTATTTAATATATTTCTACCCAAAGATGATGAATCAAGTTGATATCTTAAACGATTTAATACAACAAGTTAAGCTGAGAATTTCTTTTATTTGTCAAATATAATTTTTACTTTCACAATTGTTTCCAGTAAAAATTACATTAATTACTAGCCAAATACCTGCTGTATTAAAACCAAAAATAATTATTTACACTTTCCATGTAACTGAAAATCCATTACAATTAAATTTTATTTAACATGATTAATAATTAAACCTAATTACCTAAGAAGAAGATAACTATGATTTATTGCATTTCACAATTACTTATATGAAATGTTTGTGTTTATTTTCACTATTTATAATCGCGATACGGTTCAAAAAAAATACTAATTGGCCCTGATGGTGGTCAACATACTTACATCTTGCATTTATCAATGGAAAAACTGTAAACAAGAAATAAAAAGTTGTTGAAATGTAGACATTAACACTTACCAGTCAAACAACCATTCGTAAAAATAAATATTCATAAGAGGAAAGAAAAACCATATCTCATAACGTACTCACAGACATTCAAATGGAATGCAATTCAGTGGTTGATCACTCGTGTGGAACTAATGATGGTTTGTACTCGTATTTAACACAGAAACGTGTAAAGTGTGACTAACTTTACAAGTATGTTTCTGCCAGATCGGAGTGAGTCGAAGAAAATCATAATTTAGTTCAAGTCCAGGGACAAATATATCATTTAACTCGAATACCTGTTGGTATCGGATATCAGATTGCATTCATTCATATGTGGACAAGGAGGATGTGATTATAAAAAGATTTACATGAGTTTTAATATAATCTGATTTCCGCGGTATCAGTAAGTTTTATGGTTGCTTGATGACTTTTATATTACTCATGATTATGATTATGATCTAGGTGCAACAATTTGGATAAAATATTTCTTAAAAGTAGTTTGTTTAGTGTTAAGAATACTTAAGCATAACAAGGTCAAACATTTGTAAGTCGTATATGAGACTGTTGCAAATTTATTCATATCCGGCCAGAGTTTTATTTTTTCCTTCTTACTCATTTCTTTTTACTCCGTTCTCATTATACAGTGGTATAATTCTTAGTACTATCAACACCAAAAACGTCTACTGTGAGCTAATAACTTGTAAAATTAACTGCCTCCCAGAACTTAATGAATTCGCATACAACTCATGCGTCACAGGAGTTCCAAGAAATTATAGAAGCTTGAAATACAATTTTTTATTGGACATTCTGATGCGGTGACCGTATGGAAGTTTCAGAGTAAAAAATGTTTAATGAATAAAAAAAATGTTTAAAGATAATCTAGAAAGTGGTAAAATACCTTACACGTACTCAACAAATGTAATAGGTACTGTGGCGGACAAAAGTTTTGGCACATAAAGGGTTTCCCAATAAGAGGTGTTATTTTGAATAGCCCGCTATTTCGGTAGATGTCACTTTCGAAGCTGTCATTTTTTGACATTTGACAAGTAAAAACTACGCCATTAATAAAAACGGAACGAAACACGCTTCAACAACGCACTGAAACTATTAAAATTCACTATGAAAATGGTGAAAACTTGGCAGAGACGGTTCGTAAAACTCGAACATTTTTGGGTCGTCGTGAAGCATCTTGTCGGACTGCAATACAGAAATTGGTGGAAAAATTCGAGCTGTTGTGAAAACTTAGTGATGTGAAGAATAAAACCCGTGCACGCCACTCAAGAACAGCCGAGAATATTGCTGCTGTAGCCGAAAGTGTTGAAGAAAACCCAGGTTTGTCCATTCCTCGTCATTCTTTGGAATCAGGCATTCCACAAACGTCATTACACCGTGTTTTGTATAAAGGTTTGGGTCTTAAGGCTTATAAAATTCAGTTCACACAAGAACTTAAGCCGGTCGATCATCAACAACGTCGTGTCTTTGCTGATTGGGTCCTTGAAATCCATGAAAATGATCCGGAATTCCATCGAAAAGTCATCTTGAGTGATGATGCCCATTCCCACCTCGTCGGCTTCGTCAACAAGCGAAATTGTCGCATCTGGGGCTCGGAAAGCCCAAGAGTTATTGTTGAAAAGCCTTTCTATCCTCAACGTGTGACAGTTTGGTGCGGTTTATGGTCCGGCGGAGCAACAGTTACGGTGAATGGTTTGCGCTATCGAGAGATGATTAATGATTTTTTATGTCCGGAATCGGATGGTATTGATCTGGATAATGTTTACTTTCAACAAGATGGCGCTACGTGCCACACAAGTAACGAAATCATTGATCTTTTACGGAAAAAGTTTCCACACCGTGGTATCTCTCGAAGGAGTGATCACAATTGGCCACCGAGATCTTGTGATTTGACGCCTTGCGACTTCTTCTTTGGGGCTACGTGAAAAAAAAGGTCTACGTCAACAGCCACGCGCCGTTTCAAGCCCTCAAAGATGGAATTCGTGAGGCTATCGAGGACATAGGGCAGCCACTTTGCGATTTGGTTATGCAAAATTTCATGAAAAGGATATGGTCCTGTAAGCGTAGTCGTAGTGGTAATTTGCCTGATGTTATTTTTCACTATTAACAACATACCTTCCTCTTTATAATGAAATAAACATCCGATCATTGATATTAAAAAATGGCATTTTTCTTTTAATATCAAAATAACACCTCTTATTGGAAACCCCTGTAGCATAACAAGCCATTATAAAAAGCCAAAAGAAAATTTATACATTTATTCATGAAATTCCATTTAAAAGATTAAATCCAATTACAAAACGGAACAAATCCAGTTAAACAATGAAATGCAAAGAAATAATTATGATGTGAATTTAGAATTATGAATAATATTATTAATTCGCAGCCCCTAGTAAAACTGCAAATTCGGGTTAACTTTACAGCCGTCCATCACAGAAACCTTACGAATACAGTAGAACCTCGATAAGATAAAACCCAAGGGAAATGTCAAAAAGTTTGAGTTATCGAATTTTTAACTTATTAAGGGCTCTAGCTAAGAATTTTTGGATGTTTCGTGTTGCTACCTACTGATTTTCATTACCTCTTTATTTAAGGATTATGTGTCACAGGGCCAGGATTAATTTTTAATTCAAATGTCAGTAAATCTTATAAAAACAATTTATTACATATAAGGAAATATGTATAGTTATCTTATCTATACAAAAAAAAATTCGGTAATTTTCTTTTGCTTTAAGCAGTTCAAAGTTTCTAAATCAATTCGGTTTTCAATTTTGAACAATGAAGAGAAAATATCATCATCTACATTGCTGCATTGCTCTATAAAAGATCTTTAAGTGTTTGCTACCTTTTTTGCTTCGTTTACTGATATATAGTATATATATTATATACGCTGGGAGGTCCTGTAACTCATCGTTTGACTCTTCAGCTATATCATCACTTTCAACACCGTGAATCACTGCGTCCGTTATTTCTTCCTCTGTGAGCGTTCCCACTATGGCTACTTCAGCATCGCATGAGACAAACTCTTCGAAAGTAATTTCTAAGTTGAACTTGCATTTATTCCACTCTTCAGGCATTGTATCGAGTACCTTTTGAATATTTCCTTAAAACTGTTATGGGAAACCACAAGCTTTAAAACAATTTTTTAATGTATGGGATGCAACACATCGCCAAGCTTTATCTACCATTCTCATTACTTTTAAAACGCTGATTGAAGAAAGTATATTTTGCTCCATATCAGTTACTATTTCTTTAACTACTTCTTTTCGGTAAAATGTTTTGAAATTTTTTATTATCCCCATATCCAGCGGTCGAAGTTGCGTTGTTGTATTCGGGGGAAGGAATTGAATTTTAATTGCCTTTAATGGAGGTATGTCAACATGTGCTTTGCACTTGTCAACCAAGAGAAGAATTTTCCTTTTTGCAGTAGCCATTTGTCTGTCATTTTTTAAAAAGTTCTGCAGTCAGCTATGCTCATTGGTTGGCTTCATAATCTAGAGGTAGTGATTTGCAGCCCGCGAAGCAACGAGGTTTCTTTAATTTGCAAATCATTAATGGCTTCAGTTTTCCTGTGCCAGTAGAATCGTTAGCCTTTCCTTACTGTGTTTTCCCCCATGGCATTTTTAATTCTTAAATGTTAATGTTTTGCCAGGAAGACATTTAAAAAAGAATCTGGTTTCGTCGGCGTTTAAGACATCATTGAGGTCGTATCCATCCACTTATCCTTGCAATTGACTCCTCCATTCTTTGCAAAATTCTTTATTCACACTCGCACTTTCACCACAAATTTTCATGAAGGCCAAGTCATGCTTCTTCTTAAAGTTTTCCAACGTTTTGTAAAACTTTTCGAACGTTCGTCGCGTAAAAATTTTCGTACAGCCAGCAGATCACAACCAAGAATTTAAAACAAAAATGTAAAAGCAGCGCTATGAACGTATACTATCAAAACGTCCGTTGTCTGAGGACCAAGCTGAAATCCATAAAACTTGCTTCTGTTCTTGCCAACGACGATGTAATATGCTTGACTGAAACCTGGCTTACCGACGAAATTGCGGACAATGAAATCTTCTCTCACCATACTGTATTTAGGAAGGACCGAGATCGGATCACTACCGGTAAATCTGATGGTGGTGGTGTGCTCATTGCCGTAAATCCTCTATTGAATGGTATCTTCTGCACGGAATTATCCTTGTCACCGCCGGTTGAAGGCGTGGCAGTCCGCATTTACCTTCAAAACGTTCCACTTTTCATTGTAAGCATTCACGTTCCCTGCAACTCTCCCTTAACAACTTTTCAAATCCTTTTCAGCGAATTAAGTAACTTTATAAACAACGCCAAATCTTTCGCCCAGTTTCTCATCTGCGGAGACTTCAATATGCCCTCTGTCCATTGGGATATTGAGACCGGCACTCCATCATCTTGCAATGACTTCTCTATTGCCATTTCCGCATTTCTGTCTCTTTGCTCCCTCTCCCAATTAAATACTATAAAGAACACTTCCAACCACTTTGGATCTGATTCTTTCGAGTAATCCCCATACTGCAGACCCTGTCTTCCCCACCTCTTCCTCTTATGTTACCCATGATCCCCACCATCCACCTTTAGAATTTCGTCTATTAATAGAATTGCCACGTACAAAGAAACGAGCAAACCCATCTCGCTTTAATTTCTTTAAAGCTAGTTACGAAGGCTTAGCATCTGAACTTATGGCCGTGAACTGGCACGTAGTTCTGGACGATACTGATCCAAATGGTGCTGTTCAGATGTTTTACTCAGTCCTCCATAATATAATTCCTTTACACAAGCCAACCTCTCGTTCTTCAGGTAGTAAATGGTCACTCTGGTTTACCGAAGATGTTGCCCAGGCAGTGCGATTGAAAGACGCAGCCCGCGTAACAATCCCAAACCCTTTTGGTCCTATGTCCACTCCTTAAAATCATCCCACAGCTCTGTTAGTTCTTTATCATTCCAGAACAATACTGCCAACAATGAGCAGGCCATGTGTGACTTGTTTGCTGACTTTTTTTCTTCAGTCTATATCTCATCCTCTCCCTCAATCGTCACCAACTCTAGGGCTTCCCTGAACAAGTTAAGTGTTTTTTCTACGTGCCCTTCTGAAGTTGCTGCTGTAATCGCGTCACTAAATGCTAGCAGCGCAGTTGGTCCGGACGGGACCCCGAACGTTTTCATTAAATCGCTCGCTTCTTCCTTGAGTGTCCCACTTGCCCTTATCTTTAATACGAGTCTAGCAACAGGGATTTTTCCAGACACCTGGAAGCGAGCCAACATTCTCCCTATCCATAAGGCAGGAGACCGATCCTCTGCTCATAATTATCGACCCATTTCTCTGTTATCCTGCTTTGGCAAAATCCTAGAACGTATTGTGCATTTGAGGATTTATGATGCTTTACGGCTAAATTTCTCCGATAGGCAACATGGTTTCATAAAGGGGCGTTCCACTGTAACCAATCTTCTTTAAAATTACAGATACTATTGCCTCTGCACTTGACTCAGGTGGTCAAGTGGATGTGATTTACACAGATTTCGCCAAAGCATTTGATAGTAGATCACAACATTCTGATTGCAAAACTCCAACAATTTGGCATTAGTGGCCCCCTCCTGACATGGCTGGACTCGTTTTTCAAAAATAGATCCTGTACGGTGATTTGGGGTGAACAAACTTCATATTCTTTCAGTCCCACTTCTGGCGTTCCACAAGGTTCTATTCTAAATCCTCTCCTCTTCAATCTATTCATTAATGATTTCCCGTCTATTTTTACATCTAAATGCCTATTATATGCGGACGACTTGAAAATTTTTAGAGTCATCAGCTCAAATCAAGATTGCCTGGACCTTCAAAATGACTTAGACCTCTTAAATTCATGGTGTCGAAATAATCGACTCACTCTTAACATCTCTAAATGTTATTGGATGTGCTTTTCCAGGAAAGCAAATGGCATTCCTTTCGCTTACTCAATCGACCACTCAGCGCTCGTTTGCGTCGATAGGTTTAAGGATTTAGGCGTAACGTTTGACTCCCATCTGAAGTTCGACATCCACATACTTCAAATGACATCTAACGCCTCTAGAGTTACAGGCTTTGTTTTACGCTCTTCTCATAAATATTTCAGTATTCAAACCGGAATACGTCTGTTCTCTATGCTTGTGCGCCCGATTCTAGAATATGCATGTCAGGTGTGGTCACCGCACCTAATTTATCTCTCAGACGCAGTGGAATCTGTTCAGCGAAAATTCACACGCACGCTCCTCTTCAAGCATAAGGTTCCGTATCGTCCTTTCAATGACCGCCTGAGTTTCTGTTCATGCCTTCGCTTCAAGCGAGGAGGCTCTTCCTCAACCAATGCTTTCTCTTTAAACTTGCCAGTGGTTTACTTTCATCTAACCTAATCAACGCGATAAGTACACGCCCACTTTCCCGAACCAGATCCTTTCAGTACTATATAGTACCGTACGCTAGAACAGAAACGTATCGTCAATCTCCGTTAGTTCGAATGGTTAGAGATCATCATCGTCTCCAGCTTGGTCCTCCTTTAGACTCGATTGCGAGCTTCAAATTAAAGCTGCGGAGAATACTCTGCCATCTAGAAATTTAATTCTTTTTTGTCTTTTTATAATGTATCTCTTTTTCCTTGAAATGTGCTTAATTTTTATGGATTTTTTCTTTTTAAAGTTCTTTTTCTTATCAAGAAACTACCTTGTAATTGGAATTTCATTCTGTAAGATAGTTTTGTAAATAAATAAATAAATAAAAAAAATAAAAACCAGCCGTTGCTAGCCTTAAAATTATTGGTTTGCAGTGACCTAGCGAACTCTTCAGCTTTTTCTTTCGGTATCGGTCCACTAACCCTAATGTTTTTATTTCGGCACTGTTTAAACCACGTAAGCAAACACTCTTCTAATTTTGGAAATTCAGGAATTCTTTGTCTTTTACATAAAAGACTGGCTCCCGATCGAAAGTGTACTTTCGTGTATTCCGAACTGGGCTGCAATACCTATATCTCCTTTTCAAACCACTCTTCACTGCTCCGATTGCTTTTAACTTATCAGCTTAACTTAAGTTAGTGTTCACAATTTTCGTTTCAAATTAATTTCATTTTACTTTTTTAATCCCGATATGCACACGACGCTTCCTAGAAAATAGTCTAAACTTATCACGACCTGATTAACACGTGCATGCACTAAAAACTAATTTTTGCACAGCATTTTTTCATAAGCACATTCACAAGAATGAGTCGCTGATAGATGCTTTAACTTATAGAGGTCGGCTTAAAAATCGCTTTGACTTATTGCAAAAATTACAAAATTCAAACAAAATAGCATGTTTTCGTTAAGAAATCTCGGAAACTACTGAAGGTATCGAGTTGATTTAAGCTATGTTTGTTAAATCTAAAGTATTTACATTTTATTACCTCATCAAAAATTTAACGAAAAAAAATTTACAATAAATTTCCTAGAACAAAATGTTGAATTTGCACACACTGAACAAATGTGCATGCACATTAGTTTGTATCAAATTTTCATATTTTGTTCTGGGAAATTTTTTTCAAAAATCATTTTTAAATTTTTGATGAGTTAATTCAATGTAAATAATTTAGATCTAACAAATACAGCTTAAATCAACTTGGTACGCTAAGTAGTTTCCGAGATTTATTACATTTTTTAACAAAAAAATTCTTTTTTCTTTGAATTTTGTAATTTTCGCGACAAACTTTTTGCAAAATGTAATAAGTTGATTCAATAGCCAAAGGTTCATTCTGATTCCTACTAAAAACATTTTACAAATATTCTTAACATTTCTGCGATGTACGGCAGTAAAGTTTACCCAAATTTGCATTTTTACTAGGGGGCTGCGCATTAACACATCAAGCAAAAGGAAGAAATAGAGTAGCTTTCCTGAAACAGTTCTTAATTGTTTCTTGTTACACAAGATCCCAAGCTTGTTTACACATACGTGAGGTCTGAAGGATATCAAGTTTAATTTTGAGAGAAGTGAAATCTCCGGTTTTCCCCATTTCAGTGGCAAATTGTTGAGCTTTACCTCTTACAAGAGGGCCACTCAGTGGAATTTTTTCATCACGTGCCTGCTTAAACCACGTTAAAGCACAGTTGTCTACATCGGGATTATCTGGTGCTCTACACCTTTTTCGGTCATTTTTGTTCTCAAATTCACTGCTTAAAAACTTATCTTTATTTTATAAATAAGTTAGAGGGGTTTCCAAAGTCGCGAGCGATCTCCGATTTCTTCTTCCGTCCCTTTTCCACTGCCCTAATCGCGGCTACCGTTTCAGTTAATGTTTGCGAGTTTGACGATGACATCTTGGCTCAATGTTCAACAAAAAACAACAAATCTAATTAAATTAAGTCTCACAAGTAACGAGAACACCACGCGCATACAAAAAACATCCAATGATGTAAAATTCAGTCCCAAGCAAAATGAAACCCTAAACTCACTATAGATAAATTGTCTGTTTATAGGCGTTGCCAATGACTGCTCAGGTGATCGGAAGGGAAGGCAGTGAAGACACTGAATATGCACGAAAAAGACATCGTAAAGAACGGAGGCTTTTACTTGACCATAACGACATGATTGTCTTCCACTTTAATGTAAAATAAGCCCATGCATCTCTTGGGGAACTCCCGAACATAGGAAAGAGTAAGGCTATCTTCGGGGATTTCCAGAGTTTATAACTGGCTCATGGACATTTATGGTGGGCAAAATGTTCGAATTATCCAAAATAAAAACGAATTAGCCACGATCTTTTAATATGAAATTCATATGAAATGCTTGGGACTAGTAGAAAATTTCGAATCAATGACGATTTTGAGTTAAAGGTATTTGAATTAGCCAAATTCCACTGTTTTAAGAATGTAAGCATCAAAACTGAGCAGAGAATCAAAAGTAACACCAAGATCCTCAGCAGAATTCGCAACATTGAGAGGAACATCATTTAACATATAGCTAAACGCTAATGGAAAAGTCTTAAGGGTGAAGGACATTTCACAGCATTTGGCAGCGTTAACCCAGAGATAATTAGATGAACACAATTATATAAGGCGTCCAAGTTTTCCTGTAAATGCTGACAATCCTGAATAGATATGACTACGCGCAACATTTTGAAATCATCCGCATATAATATGGAAGGGGAGGTGATTGCTCACGGAAGATCATTTATAAACAAGAAGAACAAAAACGGGTCAAGAATGGAACATTGAGGAACACCATAAGAAGCATAAGATGGAGTGGAAGATATACCATAGTAATTAAAGCAATACATACGAGAACACACGTCTGACTTTATCCACAGTAAAAGAGGACCAGCAATGCCATAGGCACTCGATTTATAAAAAAAATCTAATGGTTGACGGTATCAAACGCCTCTGAAAAATCAGTAAAAATTACGTCAACTTACAAGCGATTATCCAATGCTTTTGCAATGAAATTAGTGAATACAATCAAGTTCGTAGAGGTAGAACGACCTTTAAGAAATCCATGTTGTTCCTTTGCCAAAATAGGGCTAAATAGCATTGAAAGCCAGTTATGTACGAGATGCTCAAATAATTTAGGAAAACAGGAAAGTAACGATATAAGACGATTATTGAGTGCAGAAGAACGATCATCACTTTTGAGAATAGGGTCGATGTTGCTCTTTTTCAGCAAGCAGGAAACATGTCAGTACTTAGACTGAAGTTGAACAATAAAGGGATGGATACTAAAAGCGCTAAAGATTTTACAAATACATTTGGTAAGCCATCTGGACCGGGGGAAAGATTAGGGTAAAGGGATTAATGAAGGTTTCGACATCAATAAAATCTGTTTTAAACAAGAAAATGTTAATTGAGTAATGTTTCGGTAGGATAGGAAACACAGAACAAAAGAGCAGATATAAAAGTGGAAGAAAAATAATTGAGAGAACTAGGGGAGAGGAGCTCACAATATTATTCCAGAGGGAGGAATGGAAGACAGTAACTTGAAGGACTTAATATAAGACCAAGAAGGTTTCGCGTTGTTTTCCATTAGCGAACTCTCCATACAGCTAAAATAGTTTTTTATCGCTGCTTTGATTTCTTTCTTAGCTATAGCATGCATGGCACAAAAATGAGTTCTAGTTAGAGAGATTATGAAAGCAATCTGCTTTGCTTTCAGCTCTCAACACAAAAAGTAATTGCTAAGTGAGCCAAGGTTTCAGCTTTCCTATACTTGAAAGGTGGACTAGTGTAAAATGCTTTATCAGGCTATGGAGGTGTGTAATATTTACTCACCGCTGCCTCACATCCTAAGTTAGCAAAAAACATCTTCACAGGCAAGAGTTTCATAGTTTGATTTAAAGAAATTTATGAATAGGAGCTATATTACGATTTCTCTTAGAAATCGCTGAGAGGTTAAGGAATAGAAGCAGATTGTGACTGGCAAGGGGGACTAGAGGATCCAAGGTACGAGAAACAGTTAAGCGGAAGATTGAATAGCACTAAGGTTGATTTCATTCTTTTGGGAAAACAAATCTTTAAGGTTTTAATGCGTTAATAATGAAGCTTACAAAATACTACTGCTTTCTGCAAAACAACAACATATTTTGAATTACGCATTTCCGCCCGAACAAAGTTTTGGAACATATAATTTGGAAGATTTCCTGCGTTATGTAAGTTGTAGTTTTAACTCCACCGTAGACGGTCCCAGGCTACCCAGCTTTCATGATTCCTCGTCGTAAATCCCACGAACAAATGGTAATAAATGGTCTCGGGGTCGCACTTAGGATTTACTGGTTCCCCAATAATGGGACACTAAATACCGAGAAATGCTAATAACTGCGAATGCATCTGCAGCTCTGCTACTAAGTCCTACCTACATCAACTTCCTTTGTGGTGACGTAAGAGGGTGCAGGCGAGTCTTCCGCGTCTGATAACGGAATCGAAAGTAATAACCATGCCACCGAAATGGAGGTTCGGTGATGAGTAAACGTGCCATCCCTGTAAACTCCTATTTCGAAACCTGCAACAGGGCCTCGGAGTGGATTGGATCTAAGGCCCCGACCTCACAACCGAAAGCAGGACTATGGCATTGGATCCTGGAATGTCAGATCATTCCACTACTTTTGAGTTATTAAATACCTTTTACAACAGGCCAGTCAATATAAATTAAACAGGAAACAAATTGGTTTGGAAGTGATATTCAAGATATGAGATTGCACATAATAAGTAGGAAGCCAGTTGGAAAGCGAGAATTTGGAGTTCCCTTCATTATGGGTAGGGAGTTCAAATCGCACGTTATTGATTTTAAGGCAATCAATGAACGGTTGTATGCTATATGTATAAAAGCGAAATTCTTCAAAATTTGGCTGATCAATGTACACGCCCTGACTGAAGAGAAAGACGTAGCAACCAAGGAAACGTTCCAAAATCACCTAAAAAGACTACTCGACACACAAATAATTCTGAGTGATTTCAACACTAGGATTGGCAATGAGCTATTTCATCGCGGAACGACTGGAGGATATAGCCTCCACGATGAAACAAATGACAATGGCCAGCGCCTGATTGACTTTGCATGTAACAGAAATCTAGTCATACGTTTGACTTGCTTCACACATTGACGCATTCACAAAATGAACTAGGTATCACCGGATGGCAACACTCAAAACCAAAGCGACCATGTTCTGATTCGACAACGGTGGGCCTCGAGCATACTTGATGTTCGTGCATACCGAGGAGCCAATTACAACTTGGATCATTACTTGATCAAATTAACATATCGATGTCAGATGTCAAAGGCGTATTCGGCGAGTACCAGCCCTCTACAGAAATTCGGCATTGAAAGGCTCCAAACGGCGGCTGTGACCAAATATTTCACGAGGACCCTCGATAACCAGGTAGTTCCAATCCTATTTGATGCATTGCTGAAATTAGTAACGAGTCATAGGTGAAAGTGAAAGCGACAATTAGGACCGTGGTTCGATGATGAATGCCAGAATGCGATGAACAAAAAGAACCAGGCAGACCAAGAATACTTAGGTGCAAAAATCAGAACGAAGAGAGAACATTATGAAACTCTCGGAAGAGTAGTGAATAAGATAATTCGAATAAGAAAATAAAATACTATGACGACCAATTGAGAAGCATCGATGGACGTCTATTGAGTAACAATACAAGAAAGTAATAGTATGTTAGTAGATTGATACCCAGGATGCTGTTAGTACCATTACACATGGAAAACTGGATGAAGGAAATAAATTAAATCCTGGACACAACGAAGAAAAACATGGGTATGAAGCTAGGACAAGATCGAAGCAAGAAGAGCACGAGAGAGTTTCACTACGCCCTACACTCAAAGCAAAAGGCAACAACAAAGAGCAGTGGTCGTACATTCGGATCTAACAGGAGGCTTAAACAGATTACTTAAGCAAGTTAAAATCCAGCTAATTTCAAGCAGCACCCAGTTCCAACTAAAGAGTAGGTTCACAAATGCAAAGGACAGTAAGAAGTAAAAGGAGAAGTCTGGTATCTACAAAATGAAATGCAAACGCTGTGATAATGCATATATTGGATAAACAAGACGAACGGTCAAAATAAGATTCAAGAGGCACACAAAGGAGGCATAATTGGCGATGAGGCGAGGAAACATGAGCAACGTTAAATCGTCAGTAGCTAAACATATTTGCGAAGGACATCAAATTGAATGGGAAGATCTAACGGTATTGAAGGAAGTCAGGAACATACGAGAACTTAATGTGTACATATCATTGTAGATTATGAGGCAGCCAACCAAAACAAGACTCAACGATGACCTGGGCAATGAACACTCTGGCCTCCTGAATTTAATGACATATTTGTGGGTTTTCAATTTTTTTCTTCCTTTTTGTACGATTGCACTTAATTAAAAATAAAAATAAATTACAAATAATAATAATAACAGTAATATTCTAAAAGAAATAATAACAATTAAAGTAATACTAAAATAATTTAAAAAAAAAATTATTTGACCCTAAATAAAAAGAGGCTAAGTAACTAAATCCAATGGAAATAAGCAAAATAAGAATAGAACATGTAAGCAGGTAATAAAATTCTATAGTAATTAAACCTTAAGCAATTCGACCATAGGCAATTAGAACTTGGTTTGTCTTAGTATAAATATCCCTGAAAGGCCTTGTAACATCAGAAGATAATTGACACTGAAGAAGGGAGCAACTTACTTCCGAAATATATATATATATATATATGTATGTCAAAAAGAAAAACAAATAGCGTTTTGATGGAAATAAAACAAACTAAGGACAAATCGTTTCTTCTCATCTAGTTGAAAGATTCGATATGAAAGTGAAGTTGATATTTCTAGCACATTGTTTTATTTACTAGTTTATTTACAACACCTTCTTGGCAGGGTCACTCTCCTGCTACTCCGACCGCAACCAAAGATTCGGGCACTAACATAATATCCGTTGGGTTATTTCGTTTCTAGGTAAGCTACTTAATTTCAATAATCAACTTTTGGAGGCATCGGTCAACTCTATTTCTCACGATACCAGATAACATGCCCTGAAACTATGATTTTGCAGCCTGCATAGTTTGATTATAACTTATGCATATGAACGGATTGTAATAGAAAAAAGTATAAACGCTATAATAATCGTTTTGCTTATGTTACGTATACAAATTTCCCAGAGTTGAGGAAATTCTACCCACGCATAAAAGTCTTCGTGGTTAGAAAAATTGCGCAATTCTTAGCCAATCTGCTAATCATTTTTCTTCCACATCGATGAGAAAAATTTTTTTTTTATTTGTTCTAGCACTACCACCTCTTTAGGGCCTCCATTTAGTCAGAGTATCTCATTATCTCTATCGTATTGGCTCTCGAGAATGTGATATGGTCAGTACCATCCTTGGCAGTGTACACAATGCGTTCTGACTTGCAAAGCAGTACGTATCATAGCTGAATGGGCTTTTGGTCCGTCCGAAGAATTACTCGAAACGAATCACGTTGTCACCAACGGGATTTGAGCCAGGGACACGATACCACGCAAACTACATGGAAAAATGACAGGCTTCAATTTTTTAAATGGACTACGAACAATTTTTCTCCATGCAAAAAATTTCAAAATTTTATAATATTCAATACCATCCGATTCTTAGTTTCAAGGGCTCTTGCGGGTTGGGTGGCCTCTAGTCAAGGTGCCTTTTTATGCCATAGGGTTATGTGATTCGATCACATAACTCTATGACATAAGTTGTTCACCGTTATATTTCTTTTCTGATGGGAAGGCTCATGCAAAGTATGTTTGTATGAGTTTTCCACTCAGAAGGGAAATATATAGCCACTACAACATTTTTGGATCTTGATCCGGTTGGGCGGGTGCGAGGGGGCACCACCACCATCCGGTTGTCCCACTCTTATTTGTGGGCCATGAGAATCGTCGGGTAACGACGAGATTCCCCTAAGTCCGTCTGTTTTGGCTTGTTTCGACTTGTTCTTTGAACAAGCAATTCTTTCCTCTTTGTAGTTACCTACATTTTTTTCGACTTCAGTCGATTAGTTCTGTTTTCGAGACCCCAGAAATTCGTGAATGCGAAATTTTTTTGTAGTGGGTCCTTGTGCTGGGGAAACGAACCCGCCCACGACACCGCAATGTCAGCCTGCCAGCGCATTCACGCGTCCCCAGACAAGGGCATTCTCTGCGGATATTAACATCTTCTTTCGCCGAGGCGGCAGACCATCGCTGCAGTCCTTTACGGACATCTATTCCTACTGTTCACTACACATTATTATCAACCACATTCATATAAACTTGCACTTGATTTTTAAAATCTTTTAGCACATTCACATTCATTGTATCCTTCAATTAGATAATTCCTTTAAAAATAATTATGCAAAACAAGTTTTAGAATAAAAACCTATTGGCGTGAATATTCTTCTCTCTATTTGATTAGTATTTCATTTCCAATTATTTCTTATTTATTTTCCATCTTTTTCATTGCAGAAATTACTGTCGATTGGCTTGTTGGTAGTCATAGTATCTACTCAAAGCACCGAAGAAGAGTCAGATAATTTTGGAGCCGATAGCCAAGCACTCTACAAATATGTACGAGTTCCATCAAAGCATTTGAAATATACTTCATCATATGGGGTAAATTGATCCTTTATTATTTTGATCATATCTCCTAATAGATAATCTTTTCAGTCTGAATATCCTCTACCACAATTTGTGAAAAATTATCCAGCGTACTCAACGAAGCCCCGAAAAGGAAAGCCTATCTTCACACCGAATCCCAACTATATTACTTTCGCCAACTTTCGAGCATCTACTTTAGGTGGTAAAGGCAATCCAGATAAATATTCAGATGCATACCAACCAATTCATCCCAACTTCCATGCCGACTTGGGTGCTGTTCAACTTCCACTTGCATTGAAAGAACAAGGAAAATTCGAATTTATAGGAACAAAGCTCTCCAACTTTAAACATCAAAGTATTCCTGGCTTCTTCCGTCTTCATCAGGATTTCCTGCAATCTGCCTCGCCCAGACAAATCGAAAAATACTTAGAAGATCAACAAAAACAACAGGATGAAAAGCTCGAACTTCAGCTTCTGAATGATCCCAATCCGCAAGCGAGGGGTAGATATCAACAATATTTGAAAGCTAAGGAGGATGAGAAAATTGAAATGGAAGCTCTTGAAGAGATGAGAAAGAAAGGAATAATCAGTGGTGTTAGTTTCTTCCCTGGCGTGCAAATAGTAACAGAACGTGCTCCAATTATGAAGTCGGAAACTCCTGGATTGCGCCACTATAGGACATTAGATGCTGATCCTAGTGCTTATGAACTTGAGCTTTCACTACCATAGATTGATATTGAGATCGCAGTGTATTAGATTAAGTTTGACTAAGACGCCCAAAGCATCTCAACTGATGATCATAATTTATTGTAACACTTACTGTATCGAATTTGAGGAAAATCGTCATTTTTACGATAGATTTTATGAAACTAAGATTTTTTTTGATAAATAAATATTTTTGTTGAACAAAATTTCCGTTTTATGGCCTGTATCTTTTACTTACTTCTATTTTGGGTTGTCTGTTTGGTAGCGTAAAAAATGCCACCAAACAATCAGCACAAATCGACCAGTTATGGCGAATTCAAAGAAGAGTAGCTTCAACTACCTTAATTCACGTCCGTAATTGGTGCGAATCCCGATTGATTCTTCGGACGAACTATAAGCCCGTTCAGTTATGATACGTACTTGTTTCAAATCAGAACGTTTCGCAGCTGGTTGGACGGATCAACAGCCAAAGAAAAATTCTACGTCGAGCATTCGTTGCGAACAGACGTGTTTTTAACCGCTCCTGTCAATAATTTTCAAAAATTTAATAATTTTTACAAAAGTCAGTTAATTAATTTTTTAATTGAAAATCATCACCGTCGAATTATCCGAACAATTATCGAATACCTGAAGTTTCTTTTTTGAAGAAGTCTGAAAAAGCGGAAAGACGTTCAAAGGCAGTCCCAGTCTATGAACATTCCCTCTAACCTCGCTGCAAATGCAATGAGATGGAAGAGCCCGATGGCTTCAGCCATCAAATAGAATGATCGTGTCCATCGCCAACGATGACGCGCGAGAAAATGTTAAAGCGAAGATTTGATAACAATGAAGAATAAGCTGAAGTAGCAGGATAGTGCTCCTGCCAGAAGAGTATCGTAAAACAATTAGTAAATCAAACAATACATCCTGCATAACAAAACTTGACTAATAAACAGATTCCATACTCTGAGTTCAAAGAATTATTATGGTTATTATATTTTTATATTCGCCGCCATTTTGTTTCAAGTGTTTTGACCCCGTCGTTTAATTAGTCATGATAACACATCAATATTACAAACCATTTCTAAAATATTTATCAAAATTCCTTCATATTTATAGTGGCTAGGTCCGTTGCAAACGTATATCTCCCTAGTATCACGTGTTAATGTTGTTGTAATTGTTAAATATTCAATCGGCTGTAACATAGCTGTTTATTGTTCAATTATTGTGAAATTTTCAGCACACATACAACTGCTTTTACAAAACTTAAATTGTAGTTTTTAATTTAAGGGTCGCATTTTGATTCTACAGGCAAAAATGTAAAATTTATAAAATGTACTATTATTAACAAAGTTGGTCGAATTTTGACTTTTATGGTATTTGTTACCCTTGTGCTCTTAAAGTTTCACCTCTCTGATTTTTTTCAGATTTTTCGGGTCAAAGGTGGGGGGGGGACACAAAATTTTCACACATTTCCCTTCCCCCTGCACCCCTCAAAGCAAAATTTGTCATGTCTGTTTTGAAAAGTTCTCATCAAGACCTTTCATTTGATACCCATATTGCCTACATGCGATGAAACTTTTTTTTCGGGGGCCACTCCCCTATATGGGGACACCCCCTTGAACACCTTATAATTTTTTTTTGTAATGAAACTTTGAAGAGGACATCACTTTACACCTTCTTACAAAATCTTATGTTTCTAGCTGATGTAGTTTGCGAGAAAAAGTGGTGTGACACACGGACGGACGGACAGACAGGACGCGATTTTAGTAGGGTATTGTCAAATTATTTTACAATACCCTAAAAGGACAAATCGAGCTACTAGTCAAAGCTGACGACAAAGTGGAGAAGTATGGTAGAGAAAATGAGGAACTTAAACTTAGGATCCAGTCGCTAGAAGAGCTAGTTGGCAAATTAACGTTCAACCAAGAAAAATAAACCACCAAGCAAGAAAAGGAACTAAAGTCAGAAGCAACCGAAGTCAAAAAATTAAAGAAACCGCAACAGAAACGTGATCAAGAAGATGTCCTGAGCGCAGGCGAAGCAAATGTCAGTACAAACTATTATGCAGTGCTAGCTAGGCTAGACGATTCCATTAACATTGAAAAGGTTAAGGTAACCAAAATTCTGAACACAGTTTTACTAAACCTGATACTAAATTCATCGAATATTTAAAAATTAAAAAAAGGGGAAAAACCAAAAGTCCGTCTGTCAATATTAATCAAAAGAAAAAAAGTCCCACCAATCAATGTGGCGAAAATAAATTAAATGATTTTGAGATCAAAAGAGTGAATGCCGACAAACTGGCGATTAAAACTATATCACTGGTTGACTTTTAGACAGCAAAAAGTAGATTGAATTCTGGGAGGTTCTGCAATTTACGTATAGCCTCAAGAGCGAGAAAAACAGGGAAGCAGGAAGGCCTCCTTCATTCTATTCCTAAGGGGGAAGTATTTCTCGATACGCTCCACCTGGATCACATTGGACCAATGCCATCAACGCGAAAGTGCTACAATTACATTTTAACGGTCGTGGATGCATTTACGAAGTTCACCAGGCTTTTTCCCGTGAAGTCAACATCAACGGAGGAGACGATCAAGAAGTTAGAAATATTATCAGCCGTGTTTGGAAATGCGAGAAGATTTATTGCGGATAGAGGACCCGCTTTCACATCCAATTTTTTCAAGAAATATTTCACGGACAACAACATATAGCTTCATTTTATATGTACCGGCGCTCCTCGGGAAAATGGGCAATGTGAAAGAGTCAACGGCGTTATTATTCCTATCTTAGCGAAGCTGTCGAGAGAAAGATGCGATGAGTGGTTCAAACATGTCGAGAAAACTCAAAGATATTTGAAAAGTACATTTCATCGCAATATCAATACAACACCTTTTGAGTTGCTAACTGGCGTAAAGATGCAGCATCCTGAAGATATCGAATTGAACGAGCGAGAAATGAAATAGCGCAGCGGCAAGCGCAAAATTGAGGGAGGTACAACTTGCGTAGGAAGCCATGCCAGCAGTACGATGTTGAAGCGTTCGTGGCGATAGAAAAGACCCAGTTTGGAATTGAATAAAAGATGAGATCGAAGTATTTCGGACTGTATCGAGTCGAAGAAGCCCTTGCTCATGCTCGTTATCTACTCAGCAAGCAGGGGGATTGTGAAGGACCAATCCAGACATATTCAGTAGCAGACAAAATGAAGGCATGGCCAGGCACTTCATCTGGGTCGGATGACAATCGGGAATGGCCGTGTCGGGTGGTAACACTGACGGCGGAGAGATCGTCACCTGCAACATAACCGAAGGGGTTCGACTACGAGAGCGTGCCGCGAGTAGACGTGACTTCGTTTCTTTCTTCTTAATTATTGAATTCGTTCTTCCCTAAATACTGAATTTTGTAACGAACCTTTTCAACGAATAAAGGTTGTTTTATTGTTTAACCTTTACATGTATAGTTCATGACAATCAGGTCACTCAATCCGGTAGGTATCCAATTTTTTGTGAGGTTGTCGCTGGGCCTTAGTTGGTCCGAATATGTTTTTAGTTGATTTTAGCTATTTGGTTCGATTATTTGTATGGACCCATAATTTTAGCCTCCTTTTCAATTGGTCGGTGACACTTTTGCAATAAGAACGCCTGTTTAGAATTCGGGTTGAGTAATGTTAAGCGTTTTTTTCTTTGCTGAGATCATCTGATTTTAGCCGCAATTCCCTCCGCATAACCGAACAGTTGCAAATCATCTGATAGCTATAGTCTCAGTAGCCCATCGTACGATACGTTCCACAGGTCTGGACCAAGGATAGATCCTTGAGCAAGACCCAATGTAACTTCCATCCTTTGTTGGCCCTGCATAATATCATAAAGCATACTTCGGCCCTACAGGCAGTCCCTCAAAAGCTGCATAAGATATTCTGGAACTTGAAAAGGAGCTTTCAGCATATCCTGAATATCCACCCATCTAGCGGAGTTTAAGGCATTCCGAATATCAAGTGTCACTATAGAACCACCCGTCACTTGGTACGACTATGAGACTCCGCTTACTGGACAGCGCTTAGAACCTCTGCAATTGCATCAATGGTAGAGCGTCCTGCTCTAAAGCCATATTGTTGAGGAGATAGTTACTCAGCTGCGTCAGTGAGTCTTCTCTTGATAAGTTCCTCTAGCACTTCCCCAGCCGCGT
This sequence comes from Odontomyia ornata, assembly GCA_963969285.1. Lineage (NCBI taxonomy): Eukaryota > Metazoa > Arthropoda > Insecta > Diptera > Stratiomyidae > Odontomyia > Odontomyia ornata. The sequence continues at coordinate 428,961,790 of OZ017738.1, read as the reverse complement.
CTAGTATGCATAATGAGCGGTATGCAGACGGCGACCCGGAACTCCCCTACCCCTTGTTGAACACTACAAGCCTCGCTTCCTTCCAATGCTTCTGGAAATCCTCTTCCCGCAAGGAAGCGTTGAATGTACTGAGTAGTAAGTCAGGACAACGAAGAAAGACGAGCTGCAACAGCTCAGCTGGGCGCCATCTGAACCTGGGGCATTCCTTGATTTCAATGATAGGACTGCCCCATCGATCCCTGCTAGCATCGTTCACTAGATCTTATCAGCAACGAGCCTTATAGCTGTAAATCATTTTGCGAAGGCAATTCCTGGCTGATTTTATATGCTGCTAACCGGTTGCATACCTCATTATGGCTCCATGCCAGTTCCTTTGCTCAGTTCACCACAAGTACACTGAAGGCTTGCCATGCTGGGGTATCCGATGGGGCATCTTGAGATACTAGCTCTTCAGTGCCCAGCAAATCTTTCAGCAACGGCACACCGTGATAAACGTCTTGACCTCCATCTCCCCAATTTTCCACACAATCGTGGAAGGTCGAGAACATGGGCGTTGGGAGACAGCATTACGGGTTTCAAAGAGAATGTACTAATTATCACTGGCTAATTAGTTCTCTAATACTTACTGATTGCGTACTCTTCGTATCAAGGATTCCGAGGCAAACGTTGCGTCGTGTAACGTTCCTTCACAGCTAATTTGGCGGAAATTCGCCGTATCGCCGGTGTTCAACACGAAAAATTCGGTCGTAGCTGGCATCTTCTGGGCTCGTTTTCTCCGTGGATCAGTACAAGGCATGCCTCATTCGATCGCTTTGGCATTGATCTCCCCTAACGAGTACGTGGCCATCTGCTTTCGAGATAGTGTCCTCCAAAGCATTAATCTTGGCTTGGAAAGATGTTATCGGTTCGTTCGGCGTTAGATACATATTAAAGAATGTAGTCCTTGAACACCGAACCCTCTTAAGACCATTCTTTCATCCATAGCTCTCCAGTAGGGAGTCAGTTCCGAGCCCAGAAGACGGCAGTACCAATTTCGTCAAGGTACCATGATGACGAACTTATGTCGTTGTGTTGCTCCAGCACCAAAAAGCCAGCTTTCACGCCCCTTGCAAACTTATCAAGCAGATTTTGGGTAGTTCCACTACGGTATAGGTTTGCCTGCAGGTTACCGATCATCAAAGTTTTGCTCTTACCTTAACTAGGGCTTCCGAAAAAACCCAACCCTTTTCTGATCCTTAAACGTACCCTTATGGTCAACATTTTGGAAACTCGAGAGTCTACTCCATTTGTGGGTACGGGACAGCCAGCTAATTTGGAGAGGAGTTCAGAGGTGGGTCGAACCGTTAGCAGATCTGTCGCTCAATTACATTTTTTAGCCACGGTCAAATTTTCCCAGTTTAAAGCGCGTTTCAAGTTCTCTGTTACACTCCACGTTACTCTATCATATCCGTATATTCTCATCCAAAAAGAAAACTACCAAAACAAAAACCGAATTAATCTCACCTGATATCCATACCACTGTGGTGCCAAAAATTACGCTACGTTAATATAAAGTCGGATCACGCTACTCTAAGAAAAATATTAAAATCAAACTATGATACTGCGAACCCGACCCGTCGCGAAGGAAAAACCTATCAACAAATCTGTGGTCGGGAACATTGCCATTTTGAAGTGATACTGCTGAAATTTTCCACCTACTTAGGGTGACCAGACGTCCTTTTTTGCAAGGACATGTCCATTTTTTCACCTATTCGGAGGAGTGTCTTTTTTCCCCCTACAAATGTCCTTTTTTCAGGAACGTGAAACTCAAATATATTTTTAATCTTTCGCAGACTTGAAATCGTCATTTTATTTGGTCATACACAAAACCGAACTATAGTTATCAAGCCGCACATGTAGGCTGACTACTACATGTACAAAGTAGGCTCCGGTCATATACCTTCATCACGTTATAGCAGGCTTGTTTTTAGCCAAAGGTCGCTCCATCTCCATTGTCAATGGTCATCTCAGTTCGTTCGGTTGTTTGCGCCACGTGAACGATTCAAAATCAAAAGCGTAAGCACGCGACCTCACGTAAACGTGCAATCAAGTTATCAAGTGTTGCGCGCGCGAGTGCTCATGTAGGTTGACCATAAATTTACAGCTCATACGTATTTTGATATGCTGTGGGAGCCGGTTTTGGTTACGTACAGCTGCTAACCTCGAATTGCAAGATGCCGAAACGCAAATGCAATTTTACTGAAGATCTTAAAAGAATACCCATGCTTCAGCAAGGGTGAGACACCTACATTAGCGAAATGCAAAATATGTAGAAGTAGTGTTTCGGTTGCCTATATGGGTATGTATTTTCTCAATATCAGCTATTTTCAAAAAGACTTTTTTTACGACAATGTTTATAAAATTTTTATACAAAAATAAAGGTATTTATACTATGAATTTCTTTAGGTAACGGTGCATTAGACACTCATCTGAACTCTGACAAACACAAGTCGGCCATTCACGCTGCTTCGACTTCATATTCAATGGACCAACATGTTGTGATGAAAACTTCTCCACTTGCGACAAAAATCGCGATCGCTGAGGGGACTCTTGCATTCCACACAGTCACACATCAGATGTCCTATCGGCAGATGGATTGTACGGCACCTCTTCTCAGAACACTTTTTGCGGACTCAGAAGGTGCATCAAAAATATCATGTTCGCGAACAAAAACCGAAGCAATTATAAATGGCATCCTTTCTCCTTATTCTGTTCAATTAATAAAACAAGAAGTGATTGATGTACCATTTATAGGAATGGGTACAGATGGGAGTAATCACAAAAATTTAAAAAATTTTCCCATCACAATGCAATATCTTGATAAGAAGGAAGGACTCAGAGTTAGATTGTTACATGCTAAAAACCTTCCAAACGAAAAAGCTGAAACAGTTGTATCCTACATTGAAAAAACTCTTGATGATAATGAGTTGACTGTGAAGTTCAGTGCTTTTGTCCCTGATAACACCAACATGAATTTCGGAGGTGTGAAGCGCGGAGGAACGAAGAATATTTTTTACACGTTGAAAGAAAACTTGAATAAGCCTCATTTAGTGGGGATAGGTTGCTCTTCGCATATTGTTCACAACGCAGTTTACCACGGACTAGCCCGCTTCGGCTTGTTTGACATCGATTGTATTGTGTTCAAAATATTCGAATATTTCTCTATTTACACTGTCAGAACCGAAGATTTGAAATCATTTTGTGAATTCGTTGAAAGTGAATATCTTGAGCTGTTAAGTCACAGTCGAACGCGTTGGTTGAGTCTTTTTCCAGCAGTTGAGCGAATTCTTAGAATGTTCAAAGCGTTGAAATCGTATTTTTTGTCGCAAAAAAACCTCCAGTCATGATAAAAATTTTTTTCTGCACGATCTTAGTGAATGTTTCTTGCTTTTCGTTCATTCTCTCATGTCTCTTTTTCGACCGAAAATGCTGTTGCTCGAAAGGAAAAATAATAGCATTCTGGAAATTGATTCGATATTTGAAGATCTTTTTGCAGTGTTGAAGTATCTGTCAAATACTTGCTGGAAAAGGACATTGACATAAATGATGCGAAGCATTACAATCAAGTTGTTAATTTAAAACGATTTTTGGCAACGAAAATAGATGATGATAATTTCTGCAATGAAAAATGTGCAAGTTCTCGTATTTGCGACTTCTTTAACGCTAATGAACATATTGACAGTTACTTTGAATTGCTCAGAATCTCTCAATTTTTCTATGCTATCCCAGCACATAACGCTAATTGCGAAAGAGTTTTCTCTCTTATGAATACACAATGGGCAAAAGAGAGGAATCGTTTTTCTATTGACAGCGTACGACACATTTTGAGAGTTAAATTCAATTTTTCTGAATACAACCGTGTTCAGTTCAACAAATTTCTGACGCAACCAATGAATGCACGTCTTGTTGAAAAAATAAGCAACAATGAAAAATATGTACCTGTAAACGAGGGGTAAATCTATTTAATTGTGAAACTGAAAAGTTATAGTTGCTAATAACAAATAAATTATTGTAAAATCACAAACACGCATTTATTTTTTCATTCATCTATTCGTGACAATATTTTATGTGCACTCAATTTTTTTTTATTTAGGGAAATTTATTGAGAAAAAAAATTCAATTACTTTTTCGAGTTAATCATGAATAGTATGGAGGGGTAGAGATTCAAGATGTCCTTTATTTGCTCTGAGCCCATCTGGTCACCCTACGCCTACTGGAAGGAAATAGGATGGCTTTATTGATATATTCAACGTTGAACATTATTCTTTCGATATATTTTTTCTTTTGTGTGCTAATTATTTCTGTTCTATAATTTTCAGGTGTATACTGTCGTGTGATAAAGCGCTTCTTAATTATTTTTTACTTAGCACCAATTCGTTGGAATCAGCTGAACTTCATCAATTTGCAAATTCTTATCAATGAACCAGTTAGCGGAAAATTCGTGAAAAAATGAAAACAATAAATACTTAAAAACTATTTGAAACAATTAAGAGTGGTTTCATTGCGGTGACTATTATCTTGTGGCTAACTTATCTAAAATTTCCAGATGAGAAAAACAAATTGAAAATAGGCGCAGAAGAAGTTCAATACTGGCATAAGAAAAGTCCTACCAAAATAAATGTTCTTTGGTTAAGATCTTCAGCAATTTTTTTCGATATTTTTAACAAATTCTATTGTATGTCTCTTCCACATTAACACAAATTTCGTTTTCACGTTTTTTTTTACGCTAAATTGAAAGTGTTAGAAATTGTAGCTTGAAAATCTTGTCGCTTGTCTAAATTAAATTATATGCGTACTTTATAAAGTTTAAGTTCCATTGAAAATGTACGCTTGAAAATTATAAAAATTTTTAATTATTTGTTATCAAATTCAGGCTGAAAAGTAAAGCATACCATGGTGAAAAAAATTAACCTAAAGACAAAGTACGATTAACTTATTTAATACAGAGAATTTTTTGCGAATTCCTCAATTCCTAATTTTAGTCGTCTCCCTCGAGGGCGCACCCATTGAGGGTTGTGTGGGCCCTGGTTTCGCTAGCCAGAGATGGACGTGGGTGCCACTCGCTTAAACCCTAAACCCTCACGTTAACCGCCAAGCGAGCGGACGGTTTATCGGAGAAATTTCACCGCCGCACCTAAACTGGGAATTTCCAACGCACAAATTGAAACTACACCAGAGACCATAGGAATCCCACCGGCACAATCTATCCACGAAAATGATTTCCACTAAGCTGGGAGGCAGGAAAAATTAGGAAGCGGTATCCCAAAATTTTATAGGGGACCACCTGGAACCAATATTGCTCACTTTTTAGCGTTGCCCGCGAGCCAAGTTCACAACACCAGCCAAATCTAAAATTTTCCAAAGTTCGCCAAAATTCACACAAATCTAAAACTTTCACGTAATTCACCAAAAATGCACGCTTCAATTTTAAAGAGGAAAATGTATTTATACTTTTAACAATAATTGAAATTGTGTAGTTTACTTTCTAAATATAAATCTACGCCCCTAGGGGGCCCCCGGTAATTCCGCTGTCGATCAAAAACTCTTCCTTGCCGCCTCCGGTGATTTTGCCACCACTTTCAGCTAATTACCGGCCGCCACCGATTCGAAACTTCTTTTTTTTCGTGGATCTAATTCCGCAAGCTGGCTTGCCACCGCCAACTTTAATCCTACCATTGTCGTCGCTGAGAACTCAATCCCTATTCAATATTTTCCGAGTTTTCCCTTTCTGATTCCGCCGCCCCCAATGGTAGCTCCGCTAAAAAGAGAGATTTCATTGTTCCCGGGCCCCTCGTCAATTCGTTTCAAACGGGAACCCGTTAAGTTCTTTTCGGGGGAAATGAACTTTGTTCCAGCTGTGCGCAATCTACTAGGGGCACTCAAACTGTGGTGATATCGGGCAATTGAAATATAAATTTCCGTTCATCTAGCACATTCGTGAATGTTTACTTATTTAAATATCGAAGACTTATTTTAAAGCAAAAACGAAAAACTGGTGGCATATTCCATCATACCCGGTTATATTCGTAAGTTTGTCATACATGAACAGGATATTTTCGATTGATAAGTGTTGAATGGGTTTGATCGGTGATTAGAACGAGTCTATTTATTCCTTGAATTCGTAATGATCCTAGCATTATTGCTAGTTGCAGTTTCTGTAGTTATCATCGCCGTAATCTGTGCTCGTGCGCCGAAATCGATCAATTTTGCATCTCCGTATGTAGGGCGTTCGCTCGGCTTATGCCCCTATGAATTTATTTTCATCGATTGTAACTACTCCAACCCCGTGTGTGCTTCACGGCACATATAGGTGAGTTGTCGTTCTGTTGGCGGACCCGATACTTGGCAGATATCCTGCATACTGCAAGCACCACACTATCCCATGAGATCCAGAATTTCATGGCACCGCAAAGCGACCATATGACAGTTTCTGTGTCCTGATGTTCAAGGGCGCTATAAATTGAAGCTACAAAGTCGGAAAAATCGTAGTCGATGGCCATTTGTTCTTGTTGTTCTGGCGCCCTGTGGGAAGAAACTTTTCCTTGTCTGGTGTGGAAGAGGATTTATCTTGCAGACTTACGCACTAGTGATATACGAGTACGCCCGGTTGATTACTTTACTTTATACAGTGTTTTTTTTTTAATCCGAACAATCTGAATTTTTCTTTTTCACACTAATTCTCTAACTTTAAACCTTGGCTCGCGGTGGCTAATCTATCCCAGTGGTCAAAAAAAAAATTCTTCGTTTTCTGACGGTCTTGCATGAAAAGTATACGCGAGATTTCCTTCCAGGTGGTCGGGTGGGAAAACTCGTAACAGCCTGCAAAGCAATATTAAACGGCGCGTCTTTGTAATCTTTTCCGTTTTTTGGAAAAATACATGTTTTGTGCAGCTCCATACATAAATATCAATAAAAAAATCTATCTCATCTAAAATAAGCCCTTATGTCAAGTTAATTATTAAATATGGGGAAATTACACATTTTTTTAGGTTTAGCAGAGCTATCAACTACAATGGAGGGCAAGCCTGAAATAGGTAACCAGGTAATGATTAATCGACAAGTTGACCGATTGTTGAAGCAGCCTTCGAACCGACGCTACCTTTTTCCAGCCGCATTAATTAGACATTTAGACCCTTTTAAAACGGTGATTGGAAATATCGAAAACTTACAAATAGTCGAGCCAAAAATCGAGTTTTCACAAGTTGATACAGGCGAAATTAGTCAGCAATAATAAATGATTTTTGTAATGCTTATAGTTTATTTCTTATAAATTTAGATACAAATTATAAAAATAATGTGCAGTTAGCACACCAGTCGATAGGAAATGTACCGACCGGCAGTTTCCGAAGGACGAATAATTTTTACCACCTACAATTTAATAAAATTATGCTTGATAAATGCTTTCATCCAAAAAAAATGTACCTGTCCTCTTTTCAATCCGAAATATCTTGCTACAGGATCACCAGCTTGAATTCTCATCAACATGTTTTCTTTCAATTTGTATCTACAGAATTGATATTGAAAACGTTTACGATTGGTAATTTAATAAAAAACTTTACCTTGCCAATAATTCTTGTTTCTCCTCTGGTGTCATAACTACATGTTCTGGTACCAGTTCATGTTCAGTAATATTAATCAACAGTTCAGATTCCAAAAACTGCTCCAAAATGTACTTCGGAGCCATGTCAACTAGAGATTGTTTGGCAGATGGAGTCATGCCAGCTTGTACGACGACAATAGCTCGATGGATATTTTCATCTTGCATACGAGTGCAATAAGTTTTGATTGTTTTAATACCAATTTTAGGCTCGTCTGGGAAGAAAACGAACATTTGATCGGTTGGATCGTCATTGTGGGCGACCAACACAATTAGGTCAGAACGTGCCGGGCGCTTTTCGCTGTAAATATTTATCATTGAGTTACCAACAATTAGGAAAAGATTGCGATTTGAATATGTACCTTGGCTTATCACCGAACTGTTCCTTAAATTGTTCTAGTGTCTGATCTAATTCATCTTGTGTAACAAGGTATCCACGATCATGGCTCAACTGTAGAAAATTCAGGAAACAAACTCAAGAGGGGTTAAGACATATCAACTTTACAATTCACCTGCATAACAGTCTTGCGAATTCGCCATAGTTTATAAGTTTCTGCTTCATCATCCATAATGAATTAAAATATTTATCAGTATCAGACCAAGACTTAAATCGACCTTAGTTGTCGCGAAATTTAAGCTTAGCAACCACACACCGACACTTTCACTTTCTCAAGAGCAACAAACGCCACAGCGACTGTCATATGTCTTCTCATCTGTTCAGTGAAGATACCGTATGCAATTAGCTCTGGAACTTGTAGGATAGCAAAAAGTAAAAATTTACAGTGGGCTACAATGTTAATGCTAATAGATTAGATGCCTTGCCACGAATTTTTAAATGAGTTTTGGTTTTATTATTGCAATCAGGATCAGAGTTTTTTGCAAAAATAAATTTTAGTATATATTGACTCGAATGATGTGAAATATCCTAGTGAATTAGCATAATATAGAATGAATATATTTATTTCAAATAAAAACAAACAATTTGTATGTATACCTTTTATACTAAAAACAAATACTCATTGGCGTCAACCAGGGAAATTGATATCCTCTTCTTTGTAATCATGTCTTTCTTCTGGAGTCAGTGTGCAAGTAGCTCATCGATACTAAAAGCCTCGATAGGAGGGTGGCGGGTAGCCGTTGCTCCGTCTTTTATTTATGGGGAGACGAGTACATCTTACATAGCTCCTACAATGTTCATAGCCCAGTAGTTGTTATGGATCTTGTGAGAAATAATTTATTATCTGCCGGCTTCTTTCCTGCCTAATATTGTATCTTGTATAATTCCTCGATTCTTCTCAGAGTTGTGTACTCCCATCCGTATAGACTAATATGGCTTCATTACAGTCATGGTTCTGCTGATTCTCTGAATCTAGCTGCATGTATCTGGTCTTGGGCAGCCATCGAAGGCCAATTCATGTGAAGATCGTCATAACATGGATCAGAATGCAAAAGCAAAATCTAATTTAATCTATGATTGTCTTCCCGACTTGGATAAGACTAACTGCTTGAAATAACGCCTACATACATTCTACAGGGTGCGGCAGCATAACTTCCTTTTTTCAAAATTCAACAAAACAAATTTTCAGCGGTACTTGTTTTTTACGCATGATAGTGACTTTTTACGCATGATAGCGACTAACCAAGGGATGAGCAAAACTTTAAAATCACTTCTCTCGAATGAGACTACTAGCGCCGCGCTATAACAGTTAGCACTTTAAGGGCGGGCATTTCAAAAAAGGAAGTTATGCTGCCGCACCCTGTACCTTCTCTCTATTCCTCATGGATAAAATGTCGACTATTAGTCGCTCTTCACATTGCCAAATGCTTCGAAATGCTTTAGGGAAAGTAGGTATTTGAATGTCCGTACAGGGCTGCAGCGATGGTCTGCTGCCTCAGCGGAAGAGGATGTTGGGATCCGTCGAGATTGGCCTTGTCTGGGCACGCGTGAATGCGCTGGCAGGCTAGCGTTGCGGTGTCGTGGGGCCGGTTCTTTCCCCCTAGCACAAGGTCCCACTACAAAAATATTTCGTATTAACGAATTAAGTAGTGTAAAACAGGTAATCTACTAAGGGTTGAAATTGCTTGTTCAGAGAACAAGGTTGGACGAGCAGAAATGGACGGACTGGCGGAGACTTCGTCATTAAAGACGATCCTTATGACCATCCAGGTGGAGGTGGTGCCCCCTCACACCCTCCCAACCGGATCAACATCCAAACGTAGACGTGGGCATATATTTCACTTTTGAGTGGAAAACTCTTACAAACATAATTTGCATGGACTTTCCCATCAAAAGAGAAATGTAATATGTAATATGAAATATGTTATAGAATTATGTGATCAAATCGCATAACCCTACATCATAAAAGGGCACGCGAGCGGAAGGCCACTCTACCCGGCAAGAGCCCCTGGACGCATCAAAACCGTTCAACGCGCCCGATGGCTAGCCAATGTTATCCGGAAAGCCTTCCATCGTTGCGGGTCCTATACCCGGTCAGATTTTCATTTGGCGATGGAAAACGAAGTAAAGCCCTTTTTATTCCTATGTAGTCCAATACAAGTTCGGAAACTCCTCCACAATACTTATTGAAAGAAGCGTGCACACAGAGGTGAATTGTAAAAGAATACAACCAAAATACCACCTTTCATAGAGGTACACAGAACGTCTTATCGCGCATGCTATTATCGGACATCGGACTAATTATTCCAATAAAGCGGCTGCAAATCCCTCAACAAAATTATGCCGAAGATCCATATATAGAAGCCTTCTGGAGTGGTGTTGCGTACCAGGAGTGTAATTAAGGACATGTACGGATGAGGTGATATGGGTTTGGGCAATTTTGCACCGTTGTGAACTAGAGCTAGAATCTTCGAATTGGGAAGAGTGGAAGTCAACCTAAGACTGTTCAAGTGTGATTTTGGTTAGATTTACGTTATAGTCACACCCACTGCATCATTTTTAGTTGTGATTAAGAAATAAATGATTGAAGTGTTCGCGGTAAAAGAGAAAAAAAATTAATTACTCCTTCTTTAGGAAAATTTCACCACATCACCAGCGGGCGCCCGATGAGAATGCTGGTGAATATCTGTTTTTTTTCTCTTAAATTTTATAATTGATGATGATTAATTCTTTTTTTTATATATGAGTAATTTTCTTTTTGATATATTTGATTAAAATTTCTTTCTTTGATGTATTTGATTAAAATTTCTATATTTGTATTGAATTTTTATTATCTTAGATGTTTTTTTATATATTTCATTATATATTTTTTTAAACTTACGCCAAAGAAGGCGTGGCAAAAGTAATTGCTGTAGATTGCTCGAACATAGTGGATTATGCACGACAGGTTGTCATTGACAATAAATTGACAGACGTGATAACTGTTACCAAAGTAAAAAAAGGAATTTTAACAATACAATGATTTGTTAAACAGTCAAATCCGGTCTTTCCATTTTATCAAATCTGACCGAGTATAGGACTTGCAATGATGGAGGGCTTTCCGGATAACATGGGCTAGCCATCGGGCGCGCTCGACCGTTTTGTTGTGTCCAGGGGCTCTTGCCCTTTATGGTGTAGGATTATGCGATTCGATCACATAATTCTATAACATAAATCGGTCACATCTATATTTCTCTTTTGATGGGAAAGTTCATGCAAATTATGTTTGTATGAGCTTTCCACTCAAAATTAAATATATGGCCACATCTACGTTTGGATGTTGATCCGGTTGGAAGGTTGCGAGGGGGCACCACCTCTACCTGGATGCCCCACTCTTATTTGTGGGCCATAAGGGTCGTCGTTAATGACGAAGTCTCCACCAGTCCGTCTGTTTTTGCTCATCTCAACTTGTTCTCTGAACAAGCAATTTCAACCCTTAGTAGGTTACCTCGGCCACAACACCAGTCGACCGGTATTCGACCGTTTTCTAAATCGTGAATGCGAAATATTTTTGTAGTGGGACCTTGTGCTGTGGGGGAAAGAACCCGCCCCACGATACCGCAACGCTAGCCTGCCACCGCATTCACGCGTGCCCAGACAAGGCCAATATCGGCGGATCTTAACATCCTCTTTTGCCGAGGCAGCAGACCATCGCTGCAGTCCTGTACGGACATTTTTATACCCATTTCACAATACATCTTCAGATTTCACAGCAAGAATAGTTTTTAACTCAATCCCAGCTGAAAAATTAAACTCGGCTAACTTCTTCTTCTTATTCGTAGCAAATCTGCTCCTCTTCGCTTCCTGCGAAAAGCACCTACCACCATCTCAGTCTATCGACCGCGCCTTCCAATTTTGAAATAAAGACATAAGCGCGCAAATATATGTATTTCCTTCTCATTTGTATCATTTCGGCTAAATGTCATCTGAGAAATATCATATTTGACAATCTCAAAAGCCTACTTTCGGCCTACTAAAATGCTGCTTTCAAGTTTTCTGCACACCTGTTTTCGGAAATTTAGGGCTACTGAGTAGCTGTTTCCGGTACGTGAAGTGACGTCAGGTACGTTAATTGATTTCCTTATGGGCCTGGGTAAGATTCGCCGTGTCATTAATTGCTGCCGGCGAATTACTCTGAGCCTTAATCAACGCTGGCCGTTTACAAACAAGCAACATCTAGAGCAATTTCATACCAGAAGCTTAAATGAAGTGGAGTTCGAATTCATCATAGAAATTAATATATAAAGACGGGCTACTGTTAACTATAGTCACTCCATGCAGAACTTCTTCTTCATGGAGTAACTATACTATTAACAAGATAAAATATTCTCCAAATTTGAGCTCCAGAGATCAGTAATGCCAATGAAGAAATTCATTTGCTAGGTTTGGTAAGACTGATCAAGCTGGAACGGATTGGCTTAATGACAATGACTAAATTATTCGTAGTTTGTAATATAAAATTTTTGGATGAGGTAAAACCTATGAGTTCGCATTACTTTTTGAAAATTCGATACCAGTTAGGGAGCATACAGACATCGACATGGTAGTTACACAGGAATCAGTCACAAATGGTGAAATTTACTGTAGGCAAATTAGATGGTTTTCGGTGTTACATATTACGAGTTCGCATCACGTAACGAGGAAGCAGAACAGTTTAGAGAGTGAAGTTGAAGGATGATGGATAACATTTAGTGGACTATGCGGGCTCCAGATGATGCTGAATGCTGGACAGTGAATGATGTGGAGGAAGAATGCTGGCTGATGATGGTGGATCCTAGCTGATGACGGTGGATCAGGGTGGGTTGTGCCAGATTATGCCTGACAACACTGAATGATGGCATACGACGACGGATGATGCTGGATGGTGGCTGATTTATTTTATTTTTATTTACTAATTTATTCAGCAGAAACAATACGTTACAATTGATCTAAAAGCATACTTTGCTTCAAAAACTCCTTGAAAGTAGATCTTGAGAAAGGAGTTTGTTTTGCTTAGGTTGTCTCTATAGTAACTATCTTAAAATCCTAAGTCATCACTAATAGCAATATTAATATAAGATACTTATACAAACCATTATTAACTAATGTAACTAAAAATTCTGAGATATTCTTCTCTAGACATACTTAGAAGCCGCATTTTTATATAGAAGATTACGAATGATAAATGATGATGACGAAGACGGCGAATGTGGGCAAATGATGCTGGATAATGGGTCATGGTAGCGTGTAATGTTGAATGACGACAGATGATCCCGGATAGTGGCTGATGATGAGGCTGGAAGGGCCAAAGATGCCCTATGATGCATAACGATGGCTGATTGCGACGTTTGAGGACGGATGACAGCTGATGCTGGCTTATGATTGCAGGTGATACTAGATGTCACTGGATGATAGCACATGATGCTGGATGATGGCTGATCAAGCTCTTGATGGCGTGTAATGATGGATAATGGTGAGTGATGCTGGAAGCGGGCGGATTAGGGCTGATACTAGCGTATGTTGAGGAATAATGGCGAATGGTGGCTTATAGTGGCTGATGATGATGGATGGATGACACTGAATTAGGGCTGATGATACCGTATGCTGCAGGAGATGACTGATAATATCGCTTGATGGCTGATGTCAGAAGCTGATGGTGTTTGAGGGTGAATGATGGCTAATGCTGGCTCATGACAGCGGGTAATGACGGATGAGAGTAGATGATGCCTGATGAAAATGGCTAATGATGACGGATGACGGCCAATGATGATAGATGATGGGCCATGGTGGCGGATGATGGTGGATGATGGCTGATGATGAATAAAGATCACAGATGAAGGCAAATGGCTGCTGATGATATCGACCGATTGTGAACTATGACGAATGATGCCTGATTATGGCGGATGTTGCCGATTGATTATGATTGATGATAATGGATGATTGCGAATAATGACTGATGACGATGGAAGAAGCCGCATGATGGCTGATAATTGTTCACAAAGGCGTATGGTGATGGATGATAGCTGATGATGATGGATGGTGGCTGATGAGAGCGAATGATGCCAGGTGATTATTGATGACAGCAGATAATTGCTGATTATGGTGGATAATTACTGATTTTGGTATGCCTGGTGATGGCTGATGATGGATGCTGACGCCGGTTGAATGCGAACGGTGCCGAGGAACAGTAGATGATGGTGGATGACGGCAGATGATGGTGGATAACAACGAATAATGACGTATAATGGCTAGTGGTGGCTGATAATGTTTCATGATGACGTATGATAGAGTTTGATCAAGGATGAAGTGTCAGAAAAGACAACCCCGATGCGAAATGACATTCCCGTGTGGCAGTCGAAGAAAAAGCGCCATCGTCTATCGCGGACACCCGCACCATTTTTTTAGTGGTAGATGGGTATAATACATTTGTGCAAAATGAGTGCGTTTGAGTTTCAATAATTTACCTGCAGAGATAGGAACTTTTATTTTGTAAGTCGGAGGTGTGTTTGACCGGTGTACGGAGTTTTCTAAAACTTTTTAAGTCTTAGTGGTGTTCAAAAAGTGAAGGGACTCAGCCGGAGTTTGCGAATATCGGAATCGTATTGGCGGAGAGAAGTGACTCGACTTAGCAACTTGCATGCAAAGGGATATACAATGGGATCATCGTCTTCATCGACATCCACTACATCTGCATCATTATCATCCTCGACTATATGCAAACGGTGTCTGTTATTTCGAATCACCAGGTTATTGCACTTAATTTAATCGGCAGGATTGTGATCCCACTTTTGTTTGGTGATCATAAGCATCGTGTATACTACAAACGCTGAATTTAACCAGACGCATTTGTGAAGCGTTCGCGCGACGAGAGCGCCCATTTATAAGGATATCATAATGGGAAACGACAATGATTGATGCCACTAGCAAATAAACATTAACGTAAAGTAAAACGTCAATATATTTTACATGACCATGAAATCTACACACAGACGTTAAAAAACAAAATCAGAATCGCAGCATCCAAGCGATATCTAACATCCACGTATTAGAAAGAAACAATGTCAGACCTGTAACTAAGGTTAATGTTGGCATTAAAATCGAACGATGTTTAGAAATCTATGACAATACTAGCATAACCTATGTATACTGACATAAACTGGGCGCTTGATTTTATGTGTATCCTATATACACATCAAGGCTTCCGGGGAGTGGCACTTACCTACCACTATATGCGCGCCAACTAGGCCAGCAAAGACAAGAGTTTATTTGTTGGAATAATTTTATTTCATTGCTAATTTTGTTGTACATTTACACCACGGGAGTGGCACTTACCTACCACTATATGCGCGCCAACTAGACCAGCAAAGAAAAGAGTTTATTTGTTGGAATAATTTTATTTCATTGCTAATTTGGTTGTACATTTACACGTTGAATAAAATTTACATTTACACGTTAATTGGAATTTACATTTACACACGTCAATTTGAATTTTGATTCTTGTCGCTCGATGCTCCTATTGCATGGAATCGACCTTACATTCCTTGAAACCCCATAATGATCAATATTGGATGAAGGGCTTTTATCTTTGACTCGATGTTCCTTGGGGTCGGCGTAACGTGTCACGCTTCGCGTGTGAGTGTTGGCCTATAAAGGGAACCATGTAGATGAGCTATTGGATCGGGGTGGCCACATGGCATAAAATGCCAAAAGAGGTTCTCGGCTTAATCCAACACCTCACCCCTCACCAGTTGTTAATATATACGATTTTCTACTGTCTCTTCCATGTTCCTCGCACACTTCTTTCGCTCGTTCTTGTTTTCTACTGGCTAACTTGTACTCGCACTTGAGATACATTTCATTGCCATCTCTTCCATCTCCACCGCATACCTTCTACAATATATACAACGCCACGGCTTATTTCAACTTGGTGATAACACTTATCATGCAAATGAATGCAAAGTGGAAAGTGGCGTAGTTGCCCGCTCATACCTTTTTAGCATTGATGCCATTGGCTCGTTTAAGGCATGAGGTGGCACGCTTGCTCATTCATAACAAATCTATAAAGGACGAATAGATAAAGAACACCGCGCAAAAAAAAACATAGACATAAAAATGAATTGCTAAATATAAAAAAATTCTTTCCTTTCAGTAGCTTAGAGTTTCAGTGGTGACAGAAGCGGAAGATGAGTACGCCGTCGAGAGGGCTGGACTCTCGGTAGTCTGAAACTAGTTGGTCTATGCTTTCGGTACGTCAGTACGTCTTCGATAACGTGTGTTTTTATTTTGAGTTTGCGATGTTAATATCGAGTTAAAGGAGATGTTTGACGCGTTTTAAACGGTAAATTAAATTGGTGGTTGAAGGAATCTATTCGAGCGTAGTCTACTCGCGTCAAGACCCACGACCGAAATTAGTCTCCAAACTGGCTAGCCGACAAGCAGTCACCTCGGAATAGACTGCGAGCATCCGAACGGGCAGGCCTTAAGGAGCATAGTTCGTTGATGCTTTTCAAGACTTCACATTTTAAACCGAGGAGAAGTTGGTTTAGATTTCCTTCAAGAAATCGCGCCAAACGACAACGAAGAAGTTAAAATTATTTCACAACTCTATTAAAAATTAATAGAGTTACCATGGTTTTTTCTTTTTCCCAAATAATTGAAAATATGTAATCATAATTTGAGAAAAATACAATACTGTTTTTAACTAATTTTTTATTGCTATATTGTTTAAATTTGGAGTGCTAAGTGGCCCTTCAAATGCTTGATTATTTTAACGTTTTGAAAGTTGCTTTATGTTTTTATACATTTGGTAAGTATCTTGGCATTGATGTAGATACTAAGCTCACGTGGAACCGACATACTGAAGTGGTGACTACAAGGACTATAAGTGCCCTGATGGTGTTCAGGAACACTGCTGCCAAGCGTTGTCCCTGTAGCCCAACAAAACTGGGAGGGATGTACATATACCATAATGGTGAGACCGATCATCACCTACGGCGCTATTGTCTGGACGGAAAAGGTTCAGAAGTGCAAAACAACGCAAGAACACTGGTCTGCTTGGCAATTAAAATTGGCCAAGCTGTTGTCATCGATTAGTTCACCGTTTAATGGCATGACGACTCAGTTTAGCGTTAACAAAACTTTTGCACTAAACCAAGCAACAAGAGGATTAGAGCTCTGAATCCAGTGTGCACCTCATCGAGTCACATACAATCAAATAGTACACGGACTGCAGAGGGAACAGAAGTTGGGATATTGAGACTACCACTAAACAATGTAAACCGCTGAGAATGATGTCAAGCATCTTCTTGGTGGAGGTCTTTGCAATTTCAGTAAGTACGCAACGGTACACAGACAAGGCACACATGGCAACACAATATCCATCATATATTACGACCAAGAAGCTATTAACCTGATTACCGGGGTATTCATTTATTAACTACGCAGCATATAACGGGTGCTGACTCTTTCACTAGGACGTGTGAGTACATCACCCCAGTAGAACGTAGTTTCATATTATTAATTTTTTTTATTTGTCCTTAAAATAAATGAAAAGACTATGAAATATATATGTTTTCGTTTATTTATATATACACACAAATAAAATAAAAATATTGAGTTCAAAAATTAAAATATACTTTCGTGAAAAATCAAACCTCATTTTCCGTGTGATATATTTTGAAACAATTGTTGATACATAGTGCTACCTTACAATCCGGACACCAGTATGTAGATTCTTTCCTAACACCTTTTTTATAGCAAACTCGGCATTTGCTGGCTTCAGTTTTTCCTATATCGCTTTTCATTTGTTCTAGAAAATGCCTTTCATCTAAGCGTGCTGGTTTAGGTGTAGAGCCGCTTGGTGATGTCTTTGTGTGGGTTTTGACAATGTTGCTATCTACCAATTTCTCTACACATTCTATCAAAAAGTGTAATCGATCCAAATGAACTTTATCTTTTTTGTATATAATATATGCATTGAAGCAGCACATATCAAGTAACTGCAGAAAAATTTTTTTATAAATTTTTTTAGCCTGTTATGGGCATCCATGTAGGCTACCATAACTCGATCTCCCAAATCTACGCAGCCCATATTTTTGTTGTAATCCAGAACAACATTCGGTTTTTCTTGCTTTCTTCGTTTCTTTTCAATCATTGTCTTTTCGTCGTTATGAATAGAGCTGACCATCAATACGTCTTTTTTATCCTTCCACTTGAAAACCATAAGTTTGTCTTTGAATCTTGCTATATGTTCATTTTTCTGTAATTTTTTTGTTTTTATTTCACTGGGGACTCCGACTCTGTTTATCCGCATTGTTCCAACAATGTCTCTATTGTTTTGACACAAGAGTTCAGCCAAATGAATTGATGTATAGAAATTTTCTAAGTAAATCCTATACCCTTTATTCAGTAAGTCATGTGTTAACTCCAAAACAATTCTTCTTGATTGTTTTTCTTGTGGGTAGTTCGAACCATACTTTGTGTCCTTGCCTGTGTATAATATTATATTTTGTACGTATCCAGATTGGCTTTCAGTTAAAATAAACAACTTCATTCCAGATCTGGCTCTTTTTGTCGATGTATTTTGTTTCCAAGATAAATTCCCTTTCCATAATAAAAGAGATTCATCTACGCATTTTTCTCGTTCACATTCATAAAAACTTTTAAACTTTTCTGACAAAGAATGATGTACAAAATTTATTTTCCTAATTACGCAAATTAAAATTTAATGGATACAAACAAAAAACGTTTTGTAGTTATAAAGCATATATATATATATATATATATATATATATATATATATATATATATATATATATATATATATATATATCGAGGGTAAGTGTTCCCTCTTCATCAGTGTCCTACTCTATTTAGAGTAGGGTACTGATGAAGAGGGAACACTTACCCTCGAAATATATATGCTTTATAACTACAAAACGCTTTTTGTTTGTTTTGTTGTTGTTTTTTAATTTGCGTAATTGGGAAAATTAATTTTGCACATCATTTTCAGAAAGCGCAAAAACACCGAGGATTCAAATAATTTTAAATAATTTTCTGACAAGTTATTGATGATTGGATCAATTTTATATGTTATTTTATGAGATGTGTTAGGATCAAAACTTAGATTATCTGCAAAGTGCAAAAACTTACATAATAATCCAAACCAGCTTTCGCTCATAGCTTCATAAAAAAATGGCGGTTTAATTATTCTTTTTCTTGAAAAATAATGTTCTAAAGCGGGTTTTCCAATTATTCCTTGTAAGATTAGGAGCCATAAAAAATTTTCATTTCAGCTTCATTTGTATCCTTCCGTTTTCGCATTCTCGAACGTGGTTTCAAATCAGGATCATTACCAAAAAATTGGGCAGCATACAAATTTGCTTGCTCTGTAATTAATTTGATAAGTTCCTCATCTAAAAACTTCTTAAGATAAAACAGAGGAACTTTTTTGGAGGACTATCGAATTTTTCCAGGATTTGCGGTAAAGGGGAATGGTGGTCTTTCTGTGTTTTGAGGTGGCCATTCTTCAGAAACAATGCTGTTGCTAGGACTAACTTGATCAACTTCTTCACCATCTTCATTCCCAATATCGCTCAATTCTGTGCCGTTGTCAACATTATCGTCAGATGACTCCGAAGAACGAACTCATAACACGTCTCCTTTTTATACCTGCCGGTATATTGGTTTTGGTATTGCTGATATCGCTTTCATTCATTTTAATGGATACTGGATAAATGGATAAAAATGTATTTTAAAATAAAATGGTTGGAAATAAAAATATAAACAATAATGTAAAAATAAAAAGAAGTAAATAAAATATAATACGAAAATTGGTAGGTAAATGTAAGTACGTACTCGTCAGTGCTCACCCAGAACACGTCCACCACTCTCAATTGCAAAATGATAATGATTTTCTCCGTCTTAAATTCATGTCGAAACACGTATCGATGACTAATACCTTTGTTGGACGAAACTATACGTCCCACCCATTCCGGGGCGCAACATATAATTCAAGGACGTATTCATACGTCCTACTCGTAGACGCTATTGATTAAGTTTGACGTATTTATACGTCCCGCTCGGTTAACAGGTTAAAGCCCTAAAATCATGAACGATAACATCCAAGATGGTTCAAGAACGTTGCAAAAGAAGCTCAATTAATCGGATAAGTATAAGCTTACTCTCTACTGGGCGCCAGGGCAGGCGGGGGTATTGGGTAATGAAGAAGCAAATCTCTTAGCGAGAGAAGGATCAAGGGTGACATCAGTCCGCCCTGAGCCCTTCAGTGCTGAGAAAAGCACTTCGTTTGGATATACCTGAAGGAAATAGCTGACTCGGGTCACTTCCCACCTTAATTACACTGTGTTTGCACATTATATATATTTTGTTGCATTGCCAACGATATTCCCATTTTCGATTTTTATGTACAAAAAATCATGTCCATCCACAAATAATTTTGTGTTCGCTTTACTTGAGCAAACTACCAGAAAATCCCTCTTTGCAAAACTTGCTTTGGCTATGATTAAATTTACTTTAAAATATTTTCTGTTTTTTAATAGTAAACATCTATTTTATAGGCTTGATTTTTATGAACTGCTATTCTAGATGTGGATATTTATTTTATAAGTTAGGTCGTGTTCGCGTTGTCTTCATGATCCTGCGAGGTAGTATTATATGTATATGTAAAGTGCGCATTGTGTCAATAAAGCAAATTTATCAATCCGCTCCAACATTCATGCAGAATCCGCAAAATGTATTGTGCATCAGATATATAGTTCCGAAAGCAAAAGTAAACAGTAGTTTGCACCGTCAATTGGAAGGAAATAAACCTTATTTAGCCAGTAAGCAAATCTGGCCTAATCATAGTAAATAGTACTGAAATCTAAAATAACGTCTGAAACACAATACTAAAT
Source organism: Odontomyia ornata (assembly GCA_963969285.1). Taxonomy (NCBI): domain Eukaryota; kingdom Metazoa; phylum Arthropoda; class Insecta; order Diptera; family Stratiomyidae; genus Odontomyia; species Odontomyia ornata. The sequence goes on along the minus strand of OZ017738.1, from coordinate 428,940,825 downwards.
AAAAACAAAGCAATTTAAAATAAAAAATTAATATTTTTTCTTGTTTTTATTTTAACTTTTTTCCATATCAAAATCATGCCGTTTACTCAGCTGGCACTTCAACTGCACCACTGTCAATATCTTCAATAATGTCATGTGGTGGCCGTCCGTCCACTGTGCATCCAACGCTCTGCGCTGTACCAAGAATTTCCTTGCAGGTACCCTTTAATTCACGAGCCATTGAACGGGGTCGCATGGTGCGGGCAATTGCAAGAATATCATCGAATGCGACATTACCACTATGTTTGATGTTCTTTTGCTTCTTTCGGTCTCTTGGTGGTTCTTTTAAAGCTTTGATGATAAGGGAGGCAGCTGAAGGTACCACTGAAATTGCGGCTTGTCTGTTTTGGATGGTCAAGCATACTGTGATTTTGAGACCTTTCCAATCTTGGGTAGCTTTGGCAATGTCGTCACCAATTTTTTTGGGGGACTGAAAAAGAGAAGGAAATTATTAGATACCAATTTTCTTTCAGTGTATATGAATATAATGCTTCTAACTAATTGATTGATCTAGTCGAAAAACGGCCGGGCCGATAGTATTAGTTTTCACAAATGATTTAGATATCTAAGGGTTTGATAATTTCTAACTTAGAAGCAAACAGTACATGAATATGGTAAATAGTATATTTCATACTGCGTCAAGATAAAGATAGAAGATTAAATGAACGTTTTAGACATGTAAATATTATGAATTGCAAATGAAACCGCAATCCCTCTTTCATCAGTAACATAAAATTTGTGTTATTTTATTTAAATTACTTTCCTGCTCGTCAGTCGATCGAAAAGCCACGCATCACTTGCTTTATATATTATTCATTACTTCAAAATAGAGATTTGGTTAGGGAAAGTTAAACATTCGCAAGCTATGCTCTATATAAATTGATGAGGAAAAGATTCTCCTTGACAGGATACACCCCTAAAGGAAATCGTAGGAGATATCGAAGATCACTTGATTTGGCTCACTTTGAGATATCGGGGATCACTCACTAATTCATTCATTTAATCTATAGCACTTTCATCATATAATGAATCTAGTAGTTCAGGCCTCTCGTTCAACAAACGATCCCATTTCCAAGCATTTACTATCTGTCAAACTACCACACACGTCAAACCAGCACTCGGAATCATCGTATATCAATCCTCGTTGATGCATTTGTTTACAACGTACTTACCAAGCCAAGTGGACCAATTTTGGGGGCCAATGATGAAGTTGCACCTACTTCTCCACCGACACATTTCAAGTAAACTGCGAACAAAAAAATGCGGCAATTGTTAGTATCCTGTAAGTTGTCATGACCCTCCAACTAGAATCGCCGGAGATGTCAAACTTTCGAATGCGTTTTCCACATATTGCAACACATACCTAGTTTAACTTCAGTAGGATCAAACTTTGGCGGCATTGTTGTTTCTTATTGTATGTTATCAACCTAGAAAAAATACCCGATTAAGAAGATATTCAGAGAATTTCGGCAACAGACATTTGCCTAGTCTCCTACTTACAGCGCGCAAGAAAAAGAAAAGGAACGGAACACACAAACTTCCGGTGACATTGACATTTCTCTAAACAGCTGAACGTCAAGTAGTCGAAAAGAATGTTCACAATAACAGGAAATAGTTTTTAAATTGGGCGGAATTAAAATCTAAAGAATTTCTGATTTTCGTTTCTGGAATGTGTGAGTTGAAGTAAAAGTAAATGAATCATAAAATGTGTTCGAATGCTTTACAGAATAATGTAAGCAGCATTAGAAATAATGTTCAATCTCATTTTGGACAGATTATGCACTTATTAAAATAACAGTAAAAACGAGTCATTATGCATAAAAAACAAAACACAATTAATGTTCCTAAACTTAAATTGAATCAAATTACTACACAAACCTGAAGAGAAACGAAGCCAAAACTCAATAAGTAGCCTAAGCAAGGAAAGACACATAAGATAAATCTTCACCTAAGGAGACTACAACTTGAAAGCTGAGATGACTTCAAATATTTAAGCATACTCGTTTTTTTAATGGAAATGGGAATCAGAAATGAAATCCCTTGAGGGAAATTATTGCGAAAATGGCAACGCTAATCCCTAGAGAAATACCTACAGTAATATACAAACCTATACAAACAATTATGCTGCAATATAGACTGCCCCGGATTTGATCCCGAAAAGGGCCTGGATGAGTTCTAATTAGGACTATGTAACCTTTGCGCTTGTGATTGTCATTAATATAATTCAGTGGTAAGATACTAACCAACAAAAAATAAGTGTTTTTTTTTCCAGCGAGGCTGCAACAGTTGTTTTAGGCAAAACTGAAGTCTGTCCTGAGGCCGGTCCTTACCAACATCAACAAAACAAAATTCTACAAAATATTAAAAAAATATTCAGCTCATGACACATTTGGGGATCCAGAAGAAGATTCACGCACTCAAGTCTCCTTCACAATGAAATTCAGATACAGATTCGGTATTTAGAAGAGATTAGCGGAAACTTTGGGCAGCTGCAGATTTAATAATCAATCTCTGAAATACTTTTAATAGAACATTACAGGATAGAGCACAAGGTAGGTGTCCAGCGAGAAGGCTGAGCACTCAATTGGAAGACCCGATAGAGACTGATAGCAGATCCTTGCTGGAAATGATTAACTGGCAGACGAGCCATCAGGCCGCAGATGATGACGAGGAAAAACTTTCAAATGTACACCAAAAGCTATATCAAAGACTGATGATTAGAAATTTCTATGTGTAAATGTTACTTTGATAATTTTCAATTTCAAATTGACATCAAGTCTGGCAAAAAAGAAACTAACTAGCCTATGAAAGTTCTTCTCATTCATTAAAATTAAATTCTCCTTATTCTTTACCGTCTACAAGAATAAAAGCGGGAAAATTAAAAGAGGAATTTATAATGCATATGAATGCACAAAGAAAAAATTGTAGGTATTGGGATAATTAGAATGATAGGATATCAACTGTTTGAAGAAAATCTTGATGGAATATAAAAATTAATTTAATTATTACTATTATTTCAAAATCAACTTACACGTTAACAAGTTGGTTAAAAAATATACACTAGGAATCGTAGTAACTGGTCTTTATGTGCAGCTATCATGCACGCTTTCTTGCATCCCTGCGAGTAATTTGATCTTCCCCATTGGCTTAATGCCATTTTGCCAAAAAATGAAAAAATCATCACAGCAAACTCGTTTTTATGAAAATAGCGGTCGAAGAGACCCAACGTGGAATGGCATGGACCCAACGCAAACAGCATGGATGAGATCTTGATATTTCCAAACGATTGATAATCTGACCTTATAGTGAAGTGTGTAAGCATATTCGACCAAGACTGTATCATTGTGTAGAGTATGAATATGTTCGATCTAGACTATAGTAAAGAACAATCTCGTTCAGTCGGTTGACCAGTGAGTCCCGAACTGATTGTGTTTTGGCCATTTCTCTATGTAAATTGCTCATCATTATTGTCACAATAAAGAGTATCATGTGTAGCTTATATCAAATTTAGCATATTATTCGGCCCCTTCTCACAACAAGTTGTCGACGATGATGAAAAAAACAACTCCAAAACATTGTGAAAAGTGAAAGTATAGTAATGAACAATTTCGTTCAGTCGGTTCACCAGTGAGTGCCGAAGTGAGTGTGTTTTGGCCATATCTCTATGTAAATTGCTCATCATTATTGTCACAATAAAGAGTATCATGTGTAGCTTTTATCAAATTTAGCATATTATTCGGCCCCTTCTCACAGCAAGTTGTCGACGATGATGAAAAAAACAACTCCATAACATTGTGAAAAGTGAATGACATTAACATTAACCAGTCGCCCCAGTTTGCCAGTTTTATTAAGTTCCGTCACGGTTCCAAGTCGCTTTGTTTCAACTATTCCAGTAGCCACTCCAAAGCTACGTACTGTTCAGATTTTCCTGTTTTCACCAACTAAACGCTGGTTTGGCATTTTCACATTAGTTCTGAGATAATTTACGCATTTTGGGTCTAGTCAGAATTGGCGAGCAATCGCTAATAGAAGACAATGAACTCAGAACAGTTTGAAAAGTTCTTATCAGTTCTGACATCTACTCTTAAAACTCAGCAAATCGCACTTGCTACACAAGTGACACATTTTGAAAGCTATGACACCAAAAATGAAAAACTTTATTCATACATGGAGCGTTTTGACAACTATTGTGATCTTAAAAACGTTATTGATAATAAAAAAAGGCTCAACTCTTGCATTCAACGTCAGTATACTATTCTAGCTCCATTTCTAGGACCAGATAATCCTATCAAGGAAATCGAATTCAAAACCTTGAAGAGTCATTTTGAAAAAATGCTGGCTCCATCAGTCTCAACCGTCGTTTCTCAGCACTTCTTCCTCAGCATCACTCAGCAGGCACATCATTAAATCTTGGATTTTGTCGCATCTTTGAAAAATAAGTTGAAAGATTGTGATTTTTACACTATCTGTTCCAATGCTACCTGTAAATAGACGTTCTCCATAGCTGATGCATTCCTTCATGCTCAGTTCATCAGAGGCTTGAAAGATAGCTGGATACACGAACAGATCCTACAAGACGCAAACCTCAAGGATTTCGACGGGTTTCTAACGAAAGCCACAGCATTGGAAGCATATTGGTTCGAGTCAAGTCAACCGAGTTAGCCACTGGATCAAGTTGTAGATGCAAACAAAATCGATCGTAGTTAAGATGGAAATCATCGTAGCCGCCAGCGTTCCAAATCTCAAGACAATCGTTGTGCGTTCAGCTCTCATCCACGTTTTCGTTCTCAGTCTCGCAATTCTAGAAGCTGTGTGGATTATCGGTCTTTAGGTCTCGATGGTCTTTGTATCAACTATGGTCACGCAAACCATAAATCGTGTGATTGCAGAAAAGATCACAAATCTATAAATTGCACCTTTTGTGAAAAAAATCGGTCATGCCACCAAAGTCTGCTTCACCACCTGCCTCCGAAAATTGAAGACCAACACGCTGCCAACTCATCATCCTCGAGAACAAGAAGATCGTCACCTCAACAGCGAATATGGTATCGCTTGCATTAAAAAAATCAAGGATTTGTACGAGGTTGGACCAGACTCTGATAAATATATTGCTGCGGCCACATTTAACAACCAGCCGCAAGCATTTGAAGTAGACTCAGGCGCACGTTTCTCTTTGCTCTCAGAAACTGGTCTCGATAAATTGGGACTCAAAGTACCGCTGCAACCGACTTCAGTCTCCTTTCGTTCTTACTCAGATAATGTCATCAAGCCTAAAAGTAAAGTCACCGTCTCAGTTGTCTACAAAGGGAATTCAATGGAAGCTGATCTATTCATAGTGCCAGCAGGGTATGGCGCTTCACTTGGACGCATGTGGATTTGTAGTTTCGAAATCAGCATCAATGAGATATATAGCCACAAAAACTCAGCTCTCCGTCGACTCAACATCAACGTAATCCCTTTACTCGAAGATATCTTCAAATAATACCAATCCATTTTCGAAAAAAGAATTAGGTGTGTTCCGAACGCAGAAGTTAAGCGTCAACTCAGAGGAGACATGAAATCAGTTTTCATCCATGAACATGATGCTCCATTTGCATTACAAGAGCGAGTTAGCCAGGCTGTAGTCTCAAGGAGTCATCAGTCTGATTGCATCAAGCGATTAGGGATCGCCATTCATTGTTATGGTAAGATCCGACGGCGGGGTAAAGCTATGTGTGGATTACAAGTGTAGGGTAAATTCAAGACTCATTGTTTCAAATCACGTATCCACAGAATAGATGAGGTTTTGCACAATCTCAGAGGTTCGAAGTACTTTTGTAAATTAACTCACACAAGGCACATTTGCATTTACGGCTCAATGAAGAAGGGAGCAAATTTCAAACAATTACAACGCATAAGAGTATGTTCAAAATGAACCGTCGCAGTCTCGGTATTAAGACCACTCCAGGGGAATTCAACCGAGTTTTGGATCAATTGCTGAACGGCCTTTGAAAGATCGAGATATGCTTTGATGACATCAACTGTCATGGCTCAGATCTCGAGGAGTGCACCAGAAATATCGGCACATGCCTCTAACGTCTCAAAGAAAATGATCTCCACTTTCACTTTAAGCAAAACATAACATACATCGGTCCTATAGTGTTACACAATCAGATTCAGAAGTGCCCAATTAAGGTTTAAGGGGTTTCTCGGATGCCGTGATCGAAGAATGTGGATGAATTGTGGAATTTCTTTTGGTCTGCAGCTGGCCTCCTTCGTGAATGTCAAGACATAGTCCGTATTCCGTTTGATCCTTCAAAACAAGTGATACTCACAACTGATGCCTCACCAACCGGAATTGCCGTGGTACTTAGTCACGAAATTGATGTTCACGAGCGTCCAAATGGCTACGCCTCGTGAGCTCTAATGCAGGCTAAGTCAAATTACAGTCAGCTTGACAGGGAAGCCTTGGCTATCGTTTACGCAGCGACGCACTTTTTCAACTGGTTATTCGGCAAGCGTTTCGTTCTCGTCACAGACAATGAGCCACTTTCAACGATTTTTCATCCAGACCGTACACTGTCACAGATGACTTCGTCACGTTTGCTGGGCTACGCCTCTTTCCTCAGTGTGCCCAACTAAATAGTTCAATACAAAAAGAGAAATGAAAATTAAAAGTCTGTCCCGTGGACCAGTCTCCACAATGAGTGAGTCACCAGAGATTTTGATTGGTCAAGAAGTCAACGCACTGTATGCTAAAACGCTGCTCCAGATCTCTAGTTTATTTATCACCGCAGAGAAAGTCACCGAGGAAACTGCAAACGACCCGAAGTTGCAAGCATTACTACAGGAGCTCAATACCAGCTGTAAGGATAGTTTGTACACTATCCCTGGCAATATGCTATTCCGTTCCGAGCGAGCAGTGATTCCAAAGTGTCTCCAAATACCAATTCTGCAAGAACTTGATCTCGACAGGAGATACGTTTATTGGGAAGGCTTGAACAAGGACATAGAGCATCTTGTGAAGAGCTGTGGGGCTTGTGCCAAAGTTTGCCACAGTCCGCAGAAAGTGCCAATTCATCCCTGGTCCTTTAGATGGACATTTGGTTTTGATGTGCATGGATGCAAAGTTGAAGTTGGTAGAGGTTAGCGTAATCCATGATGCTTCGTCTTCTGTTTCAACAATCTCTCTGCTTGAGGGCATCTTTCCGGTGCGTGATTACCCCTACGTGATTGTTTTGGTGACGCTACCATTTTTAAAGAAGGAGAATTCCAGAGATATTGTATAGAGCGTAGGGTGTTCCAAAAATTCAGCGTGTTGAATCATCCAGCTATGAATGGTATCACAGAATGCAGCATCCGGACGTTGAAGAAGAGGCTCAAGGCTGCTTCTGATGATCCCCCACTCCTGTCTATCAAGCTACATCACATAAGGTTCCACTATAGAGCAACACCTTTAGCATCAGGTCTGTCTCCTTCGAAGCTGTACCTGAAGAGAAGGATCCGCACTCTTGTCATGCCCTGCTCCCCAACAGAAAAGCTCTTCAGCAACAGTATCTACCGCCTTGCGGGTTCATAGACTACAAGTGGGAGAGAGAGAGTGCAAGCAAAGATTCACTTGGGAAATCAAGATGTTTGGAAATTCGGCGCCATCGTGAGGAAACTTGGCCAGTACCATTATATGGTCAAATTAGACACCAGCCATACTCTCAATAGAAACTGCAAGGGTGCCAACAGACTGTCAATGGGCATCAGCGCCAAACTTCGATATATGAAAACCGTCCAGGTATACAGTTCGACATACATCATCACATGTGTGGATCTCAATTATTCGAATTATATATAAGAATCACTATATCGGATTAATATGGATAGAAATGGAATAATGGTTGGTGATATGAGCAATAATGTGAAGGATTTAAGCAAAAAAATGATCAATCGTGCATTTTTGGAAAGTTTTGTGTACTTTCAGGACTTAGTTGTTTAATAATTTGTGTATACTATAAAAATTGCATCGTGCATATTGATAAAGTGTGTATATTGTTCTGATTGTAAAATAAAGATCCGATCTTTGGAAAAAGGGGAGTATGATATATAGTATAACTGGTTATATGGATGAATTTTAAGATTATGAAAGTAGCCTTTCATAGAATGCTTTGAAACCCTCCTTATCCCCATCCTTCTCATATGTTTCTCAATTTCGTATGAAAATTTACAACTTGTTTAATAATACAAGAAAATGAGGAAAACCAATTTGACATTGATTCCATTAAAATATTTCACAATTTTTAAGGCACTTTTAAAGTTAATTTATGTTTTTAAAGCAAACTTGATGTTTACATTTAGTAACCATATGAACAACAAGTTTAATAAAAACCACTTGATGATAATGATAGTTGATGAGTCATGATGGTGTATGATGACGGATGTTGCCGGTTGATGAATAAAGACGACGGATGAAGGCAAATGATGGCTGATGATGTCAAACAATTCTGGACTATGACGAATGATGCTTGATGATGGCGGATATTGCAGATTGATTAAAATTGTTGATAGTTGATGATTGCGAATGAAGCTGATGATGGAGGAAGAAGCCGAATGATGGCTGATAATGGCTCATGAGGATAGCTAATGATGACAGATGGTGGCTGATGAGGGCGAATGATACCAGCAGATAGTTGTTGATAATGGTGGATGATTACTGATGACGGTATGACAGATGATGCTGGATAATGCCGGATGATGGCTGATGATGGATGCCGACGACAGATGAATGCGAATGATGCTGAGGGACAGTTGATGATGTTGGATGACGGCAGATAATGGTGAATGACGACGAATGATGACGTATGAGGGCCGCTGATTATGGTGGATGATGGCTGGTGATGTTCAATAATGGTAAACCATAAAGAGTGATGCCGTATGATGCCGGATCAGAGCATATCAACTAAAAAGCAGCCAAAATTAGAATAAATTTTATTTCTAACGGTGCTTACAAAGTAAGAGAAATGGATTAAAAGTGCATTGAACCAACACATGGTAAATTTGATCTATCTTTTACTCGTTTATTTACCTCTCTCTTATATTGACAACTCCTCGATCGCAAATGCTAGTTAGTACATATGCTCTGCCGATACCATGAATTTTATTTCATTTTCAAAGTTGGCTTGTATATTTTTTTCTTAAATTTTTTTACAAGTATATTTTTGAGTAAATTTGATGTTTACACTAAGAAGCCATCTGAACAACAAGTTTAATAAAAACAAGTTGAGTGAGCAGGAGAGCGCTCCTACCAGAAGATCTTTGTGACCATCTTAGGTTTCAAAACAAATTTTCTAGTAGTGTGAATCGGCAATTTATGCAAAAGATGCAGAATTTCTTTCATAAGCACATTGTAGCCGTCATTTTGATGGAGCTTAAATAATTTTTCTGATACTATTCCTTAAATTTTCATGAAAATCGGAAGAAAACAAAAGTTCAATTTGAAATAAGTATCAACTATAAACACGGGTTATTGTTGTTGTAATTCCATTCAATTGAAATGGCTGCAACTCACTCAATTATGATTCGATTTCCACGAAATTATGAGAAGATCTGATACCAATTTATATAAATACAACATTTCAAGAAGCTTAAGGGTACTATTTTGATTTTATTGGCAAAAATGTAAAATCTACAAGCCATATTATTGTTAACAAAGTTTAGGGAAATTTGTTTTCTGATGTATTTGTTGCCCTTGTATTCATTAAGACCCAACTTGGTGATAATTTTCAGAATTTTCGTCTCAAAGGTGTCCAATCGCGAGGAGGGGGGAGGGGTCGCAAAATGTTGGTACATTTTGCCACCCTCTGGACCCCCTGATGCATAAAATGACCTTTTTCTTTCAGATCATCATTTGGACATTTGACGCTGACGTGCATGGAAGTTTATTGCATAGCGCACAAATGAGTTAGCGCATGTGTTCCTGGCAAAGACATACCTTCAAATGAGCATATTAGTTCTGCCCATGCCTGAAGTTCCTTCGGAGATCTTGTCGCAGTGTGTTCGTATTTGCGTCTATAAATCGCTGGTTACGACTGTAAAATCGCAATGTGGCCGAACCCTAAATGTGTAGGTTGCCAATTGACGGATAAATGTAGTGCTAATCTGTCAGTTCGATACTGAAATTAATAGAATTATATTGAAAAACGTTTTGGATCGGATTTTTCCTCACCTTATCGGTTTTAGAATTAAAAAATGCTCCGGAATACAAAATTTGAACGCAATCGGTGCAGCGGTAACCATTCGATAAAAGAGTGCTATAACCGTCAAAGACATTGAATACGTAAATTCACGAAGAATAGAAATCAAATTTGAAAAAATATACACAAATTTCTCATACTGATTATATGAAGGCAACGATTATATTTAATGATTTAATGAACGGCATTCACAATTTTAGGTGGAACAATTTAGGATACAGCATTAATATAAAATCCTCAGGTGACATATCTGGGAAGAAAAACACATCTTCATCTGTCACATATTTAAGTGCTGTCTTGTCACACGTCTTAATTCACTCTACAACAATGACCGTCTTCTGACTATTCGCCAGACGTAAACGTACAAATAATCGTGAATAATTTGTGTTTCCTTTTATTTCGATCGCACGGTTAAAGCATTTTAGCCTTCGCAATCATACCTAGATAGTTGGCGCGAACGGGCAATAAGAATATATTGCTATAAGTCGCGTAAAAGTCATGGTGAAAACTTGCTAATGAATTCGTCGTCACTGTTAAATGCAGGAGAGGAAATTCAGTGGACGGGGTTGCATTGCAGCAAAAACGCCCTCACCGATTTCTTCGGATGGTTCCTGCAGGGAGTTCTAGCCAGTTTAGCGTTTACGTGCTTAATAGGTAATTAAAACTCAGTTCAGTACCGTCTTAATACAGTTCCGTGATTTAACCCTTTACATGCACTTGCACCGAAAGCAAAGAACATTTTTAACATTGTTGACCCCTGCTCTCATAAAAAAGATAACTGGCGTAATAATAACGACACCGTAAGATTGTTTCTGTTGTGTTGTATGTAGATAGAGTATTACGAGATATTGCCACTTTTTTGCTCGGCTCCGATTTCTATTTGGTATCATTGCTACATTCGGTAATTAGCGTAGCGACTCGGTGTCGATAATGAACGATTGGCGCTTTCATTTCACAGATGTGCCCAGATTGGAGGTCGTAAAGTGTCAGTACAGCGACGAGCATATAATTGCCAGTTTTACTTTCATTGCGGTATCGGGAGACGATGCGATTTGTGTTTTGTTGGGGCTAAGGGTGCATAAATGATTCAATTATAAACAGAGTTCAATATTGACATATAACTCGAACAACTGTGTTTACAGATTTCATATGAAAACAACCTTACAAGTGCCGTTCGAAGGTGACTTGTCGCATAAGATGTTTCGATTAAAGTCCCCAGACAATTCAGCATAATTTAAAGCGTTATTTGAGGGAAGCATAACAATACTACGAATTGGATTCATTTATTTTCGATTGACTTCATAAAAAGAATTGCTACCCAATGTCAATATCATAATATATGGATATAAACAAGTAGAAAAATATTACGCGTAATATTTCATAAAATTTTAACTGCAGCTTTGAACCCCAATTTATAATTTTACGTCTGTTGAGATTCAAATAATCTGTATTTATACTGCATTTTAAAATAGACGTAATAGTATTGGCGTCAATGGAAATTATTTGGTACAAATAAAGAAAGCTTTCCACATTTCCTCTTTATTTATCTATCGCTGCTCTGTATATTTTCTAACCTTATTGCTTTTTATTTGAGATCTTCAATCATGCGATTTATAATTTATGTCTATCATGAAAAATTGTTTGCTCGCCATCGCACAAATGAGATTCGCTCCACTGAAACCCTCCCTTTTTTTACTAACTAAATGGCATCCGACTGAAGTCATCTGGTTACGTTTCTATATTGAGAGATCTGTTTGAGTTTTAGATTGTGTGAATCTCTTCACATTTTTCATAAAATCATTATTATTATTTTGCTTGCAGACTCGCAGAAAGCCCTTCCAATACTAAGCGGAAGGTTGGTTTGTTAGACAAAGAGAAGCTTATCTTAGAAGTTTAGAACTTTGAAGCTGTCAGTTAATTCACATACCAGGGCGATATATTATTCGAAAAAATATCGAAATAACCAAAATTTTTCGAAAATGTGGAGTATTTCTGCTCCTACCAAGAGATTCACAAGGGTTCATAAGAAAAGTAAAATTGACTTCTGTAAATAACAAAACAATGGAGCTCTTGTAATTCCAAAAAAGCATTGTTCAGTGTTCAAGTATAACCAAATTTTTTAATAAATAATAAACACAAGGCATTCCTCACTCCTGACAAGTATTACGTGTACAAACAGGAAAACATTCGCTCATATCAAGCTAGCTAACTCCCAGAACATATTGCGAAACTATTAGGGGTATTTCCCTAATGAACCTTATCCCTTTCTTTAAGTTTTCAAATTAAAAAAGACGCTGGAGTCTATTTCGTATAACATCTTCTTATTTCTAGATAAAAAGCGCCAAGCACACAAATTTATCGTATAATATTCCGTTCTTATGTCCATCGGCTGCTATTGGACTATAGATGAAACGTTTGGAACGTCATTTTTTCGGAACGTTTTATCCCGCTCAAAAATGAAGATGTAACACGTTACGAGGGCGGTTCCAAAAGTACCCGACCCGACAAAGAAAACAGTAAAAAAATTGCGAAAAAATTTTTTAATTTTTCAACAAGGGTGCGTGAGGAAGCAGTTCGAACTTCAACTCATTGATTTTAGTCATCGCAATGACGCACGTGTGGACTGTTGCGTTGTCGTGATGAAACAACACTTTCTTTTTCGTCAGATGGTGCAATAACACAAACAATCAACGCTGCAATAAGGCTGCAGAATATGCTCCGTTCATTGTTTTTCCTTTTTCAAGATAATCAATAAATATTATTCCACGCGCATTCCAGAAAATGGATGCCATGATCTTGCCAGCTGACTGAATTGTCTTTGCTTCCTTTGGAGCCGGTTTTCCTTTGTCAGTCCACTGCTTTGACTGCTCCTTGGTCTCAGGTGCAAAATCATGGACCCATGTTTCGTCCATGGTTATGAATTGACGCCAAAACTCAGCTTTATTGCTGCGAAACATTGTCAAACACTCGATGGAAACATCCTCACGTTGCTGTTTGTGTTCCGTTGTGAGCAAAAGTGGTACCCATCTTGCGCACAGCTTTCTCATGTCCAAATTTTCGGTCAAAATGCGACGCACAGCACTTTATGAAATGTCTGCCATGTCTGCTATCTTGCACATTTATAGTCGACGGTCATCCAATACCAGTTTGTGGTTTTTTTTTCACATTTTCTGACGTAGTGACCTCACTTGGTCGACCACTGCGGTGTTCATCTAGGCAGCTCGTACGACCTCGCTTAAACTCAGCTACCCAATATTTGACCGTTGTAAAAGAAGAAGCAGACTTCCCCAGGGTAGAATCCAACTCGGCTTTGATATCGGGTGGACTTAGACCTTTCAAATGAAAGTATTTTATCACATAACGATGCCCGATTTTTTCCATATTTACAAATTCACAGAGCGTTCACTTTAGACGTCTGTAAAAAATAATAATAAACGTACCGTTATGAATTTTTCACATTAAGTTGTTAAAAGGTAGTATTGTCAATCGCAGTAGTTGTTTTTTTAAAACTACCTGTATTCATTAGTCGGGTAGGGTACTTTTGGGACTACCCTCGTATCAGCACGCATAGTACATGTGAAAGGAAGTTTCTTTCAGACAAAAGTTTCATCTTTATTTTCTTGAAACAATAAACACGATTTCTCATACCAATCTGAGTTTAATCCTATTAAAATCACGTGTAGCCTCCTTTATCGTAATCGTACCGGAAGAAATAATTTTTACCGATTGTGAATTTCCAGTTCAAACTTAAACATCGCCATCGGATTATGCCTGACATTGCACTCACTCCTGCGAACTAGTTGCTGAACGATTGACTTTCATGCTAGCTACTCACCAAATAGAAGACTGACTCGTAAGAGAACAGTGGACTGACTCGTAAGACATAACTGTTATTTGAAATAATACTTCTTTATAATTTTAAAAGACTACTTAAACCGTGATATATCTTTGTCTCTGTTCTTTAGCCACCAGGAGCAATGTTGCGACCAGGTGTACTCCAATTCAAGTATTCATAACTTCTTGCTGGAATTATAAAAATTTCGGCTTCATGAACTTGAAATCGTCGTAGACCGAATTCATTTATGTTGCGAAAACAAATTCTTTGCAACGGGCCTTGAAAACATTCAAAAGTCTCTATTAATGCAGTCGCAGAATATTTCATCGTAAATTCAAAGCAAATGCCTTAAAAATGTGCAAAAATCGAGTGATTTGAATAGTTGCTTTTGGTATGGTACTCATTCAAACTCTCTGTGGATTGTCGAATCGAATCTAAATCACTATTTCACATTTCACAAAAAAAACCGTTTTGATTATGTTCCCCCTTCATAGCTTTCTATTATGACCGGGACTGATGCGACTATTGTGTTCAATTGCTCACCTCTTTTAGTCATTACTTTAATGTCATATTTTAGGGTTTGGTCCTAAAATATACAACTCTATTGAAATTACGTGTCCGTATGTTCGTTTGTCCGTCCGTCCGTTTCTATGTCATAGCAGTTTTTCTCCGAAACTATAGAAGCTACAGCCATGAAACTTTGTGGAAAGATCAGAATTTATGAAATTTTGGGTTAAAAAAAATTATTAGAGAGATTTATGGGGGCTCCCCATATAGAGGTGTGATATTTAAAAAAAAAAATTCATGAAAAGTTGTCGAATGGAGTGTGATATAAATGGTTACAATGAGATCTGTTCAAAACAAGTCTGAGATTCCTGTCTATTTAATAAACTGTATATTTAATAAACGAAAGGCAAATATTTTGTACAGTTCCACTTCTTCTGTCCCCATTTACACTGATAAGGTATAAGGAAATGTACAAAATTGTTACTTTCGTTTATTGAATATACACAATATCAACTCAAAGGGGAATATTGGGGTTCCCAGGGATCTCAGATGGAGAAGAAAACTTGAATCTTGATACCCAGTTTTGTAATTTGATCGATAATTCATCCAATCATATATTTACAAGGTGCGTTCCAAAATAAACGAGACTTTTGTCATAAATATGATTTAGTATGATTTCTAGACCCTTAGCGGTTATAGTGTGTTTTTTAAATCCTCAGCGGCACAATCCCACTCTCGTAACATAGCGGCCCTCATAAAGAATGTCTGTAGAAAGGCGAATTTTAATTTTTCCTCATTATACACGTGAATTAGAGTTATATTTCCCGATATATAGAAGGTGCTGTCCAAAATAAAAGAGACTTTTGTCATAAAATTTTTTTAGTGGCCCCATCTGTGAATGAGATTGTGCGTTGGAAAGTTACATCTCTCCTTGACTTCCAGTGAAAGTTTGGTGACATTCGGTTCAGTGGAAGCGAAGTTATTAAGTTTAAAGTGACAGTATGTTTGTGTCCTGTGATGTGGACAATTTGGAATAGAGGTTTATTAGGCCCTACAATGAATCCCACAATAAAAAATCAAAAACAACATGAGCAGGTTCAAAATGCTGGCTGTTAAAAGGCCAAAAAACTACCAAAAATTTGTGGTTGCAGTAAAGACCACATTACCAACTGATTTTATATTTTGTGATACGATAGACTCAAGATGTTTAGACAAGAAAAAGAACATGCATAAAGTCGGTTCACAAATTTTAAAATGTCGGCAGACCAAATTTGCATATTTTTAAAGCTCGTAAAAGTCGAAATTACGCGGTAATGAAGTAGATGTCAATGAGATCTAATAATGAATGTTGTGATTTTTGTGATTATTTGAATGCAGTTTTCAAAGTGGCCAAGTTTTTCAACGGATTTTGATTAACTTTAGTATTATAAGTTATTAGGTCAATTTGTTCTGCGAAAATTAGTGGAAATCAAATGATAAGAAAGTTGAAAATTTATAACTTATTATTTTCAGTTGCCATGTTAAACAAAAACTGGTGGTTTTTTTCTCACCAAAGTAAAGTTCCAGTTTCAACGATCAGATTATTCCATAAATCTTTGCAAAATAAACTCAAAAAAGTTCAAAATGGCGACTCGTCATATTCAAAAAATAAAAAATAAATAAAAATAAAAATTTGATACTTTAGTGATAACCAAAGTGGTTACATCCTAGCTTGCTATGTACGTTGCAGGTAAAGCTCAGTGTAGAGCAAATAAACGTATGGATTTAGATTAAGTTGATGGAAAAAGGGTCGAGTGATCAATAAAAAAGTTTAGCACAGACAAATACTTACAGGAGAAAATTAACCTGAATATAATTCGTAGTTGCAAAAACATATTGAGTTTGCATAAGTACGAGTAGAATAAGTTGAAATGATTCCTTCACCTTTAAGAATGGTGGTCGTTACTACTCGTGTGCGTTTATAGTGTGATGGCGTGAAGAGACTTTATATAGTACACACGTCGAAACTACCTTCTTCTAACATTTTTTCTTCTTTAAAAAGTTTTCAATTATTATCAATGCAGCTCAATTAATCAGCTAATTACAAAGTAATTAGCAGGTATCGGAGCTATCCGAAAACAAGATCTATGCATCCAAATGTTCCAATTAAAGCTCAGTGTAGAGCACATATATGTAGCACAATAGTCCCTTTCAGGCTTTCGCTTTCTGCAAACCGCGCCTTCAACTGTCTCGGTCCATCGACCGTCTCCTTCAATTTTGAAGTTAATTTGATGTACAAAGGGTCGGGTGAATAATAAAAAAGTTATAAGGTCGTTATCTTATTCAGCAAAAATTGTGAAAATCAGACGATAAATAAGAAAATTGGAAATTTAAAACGTATTATCTTTGGTTGTAATGTTAAAAGGAAATTCATTCAATTCATTCATACTAAAATCAGATTATTCGATGAATCTCTACAAAAATAAACTCAAACAAGTACAAAGTGGCAAAAATAAGCAAAATTTTATATTTTAGTGACGACCAAAGTGGCTAGTAGTTTTTTTATGGAAATTTTACATTGTTTGACATTTGAAGCATTTATACAACAGACGAATCTTTTTTAAAAGTCCATTTTCAGATTTCAAAATGACAATTGTTCAAAGTTTCAAATTTTAAAGGCTCGTAGATATCACAATTCTCGTTCGATTTATGCCAAACTTAACTTAGATCGATTTTAATAAGATCTAATGATGTTTGAATTTTTAAGCGATTAGTGAACAGGGCCTAAAATGCTAGCTGGTGTAATAAACGATTTTTTCAATCTATTAATAATTTAATAAACTCTTGATTCAAATTCTACGAAATGGAGTAACTCTTCTGTATTAGATCGTACAATGTTAAAATAAAACATAATTTTCTATCAGAATTCTATTAGCATGCGTAAAAACGAGGGTGGTTCAAATATGATGGAGACAAACGCTGTAGATGGCGCGCGTGTATGGTTTGAAAGTCGTGGCTTGAGTATGTGATAGCTGGGTCCCTTACGAACTGTGTGGCATAGTTTTCGTCGGAAGTGGATGTTTCACGCGCGTGCTACGACCATGGGTGAACGTCAAGTGCCGACCGCCGTTGCGCAACGTATTGTCATTCATTTTTTAGTAAGGGAAGGCGTTAAAAATACGGAAATTTTTCTGCGTTTGCGAAATCAGTTCGGTAGTGGGTGCCGGAGTAGGCCTGCTGTGTTTAAATAAGCCGTCGAGAATAAGCCGCATGATCGTCGTCCGCGAACCAGCATCACACCAGATAGCATTTTCCGCGTAGAATAACTCATTTTGGAGGATCGTAGGATGAATGTTCGGGGCATTTCGGCTGAACTCGGCATCATTATTGGTAGTGTAGAATCTATCATCCACGAACACCTTCAATATCGCAAAATAACGACGCGATGGGTGCCTAAACCAGCGCAAAGTGCGTTTCTTCTCCAGAATAACGCGCGCCGATACCGCCCTACAGTCCGGATTTATCACCCTGCGACTACCACATGTTTGGACCATTGAAAGGAGCCTTCGGAGGACAAAGATTCAACACCGACGACGAGATAGAGGAGTTGGTGCGCACATGGCTGTCCGAGTTGCCCAAGGAATTCTTCAATACCGGCATCAAGAAGCTTACGGAAAGGTGGACAAAATGCGTAACTTGTAAGAGGGAGTACCTAGAAAAACTGTAAATTTTTGTAAATTTTTTCGATAGTAAATAAACGTGTCAGAGCATTTGTCTCGATCATATTGAACCACCCTCGTATTTGTTTATTGAATTCGAATGGTGCCTACAAAGAATTTACTTTTCCGATTTGCGGTAACAATGGCGATTTTTTAAGGTGTGGTGGCGCGTGAAGAAGTGCGAAAAATTGTGTGGAACGTCTTCTTTCAAATCAACAAATTGTTTTCTTTCATTGATTTCTCTTTAATTATTGTTTAATTTTCAATCTATTATAATTTTTTTCTATTAACTCTCGTACGCAAATCTGCAAATTGAAATTTCTGACATGAGAACACTGATTTAGTGGATCCCACCCATGTATTGCATTGCCGAATGCAATCTAATTCGGCTGAGCTAGCAGCTGATTTCAATTTACAGGTGCGACATAGAGAAATTATGGGAGATTTGGACGGATCGAGGGAGTCTGGTATGAACGGTCACCACGAACACGTTGTAGCTGTCCGGTTCGAATTCGCGATATTCTTCCATATCTCTTTTTGTAGACAACTTTATGAGTTGTACTGTGGCTTCGCACCGTAAAAACACAAGCGACGTGTTACGAGAAAACTTAGATTCCGTTGATGCAATCGCATATCTCGCCGAATATCGGAATAAATGAATTGATCTCAAATCGGCAAGTGTGGAAGGCGGACGTGAATTTACCCATATCAAAGTGACACACGATCCGATCGAAAATTCTTCGGTGCTAGCAAATCCCATAAGGAATTTTCTCATTTGAATATTTCGTCTATAATAAAACCATTGTTACGGGTGAACATTGAGACTCCATAGCGTTGCTCACCCCGAACACTACCATATGCGATTTCGTAAGAGTTTAACCTACGCAATACCGAGCCGCACTTTATTAATTATTTTTGATAATCCGATGATGTAACTATCAGCAAGTAATTTAAATTTCCATTCACGAATGGACTACTAGTTACATCACAGAAAGGAAGCCACATAATAATTTTAAGTGTAATAATTGGTTAAATTACGAACAGGAAGCCACATAATAATTTTTACTTTGTAACTTTATGTAAGTAAACTCAAGTAGCTAGGTCGCTTCCGATTTACACGCCAAAATTATGGACAACGCAACCAGCAGCAAGCGTCGAAGGCAACAAGAACCAACGCGAGCTCGAAACGAAATGAAAAGTACATATGGTAGCGGAAACTTTCGACATCCAATCAACATATGCGGCAAACCACCTCGATGCTCCACTCTTATTTGTGGGCCATAAGTATCTTCGATAACGACGAAGGCCAATCTCGGCGGATCCTACCATCCTCTTTCGCCGAGGCAACAGACCATCGCTGCAGTCTTGCACGGACAGTTTATCCACTGCATTTCACAACAATTTGTCAATAACTGTACTATTAAAATTGTTCACATGTAATTTTTTAGCTTTTTCCTTATCAACAATCTGCTGTATTTCACTGTACTATCCGTACCGGTATGCAAAAACCGGCTGATTGAAAAAACGATACCGGTACCGGTTCCAGTGTTGGTACTCAGAAAACTGTTACCAGCACTGGTACTGAAAAAACCAGGTTTTTGTGTTGGTAGTAAAAAAAATTGAATCAAAAAATCTCGTGTTGGCAGACAGTCGATTGAAGGTTCGCGAGATAGCTGAGACTGTGGGCATCGCAGAAGGCACGGTGCATCATATTCTGCACGAAGAACTGGGCATGAGAAAGCCGTCGGCGCGATGGGTGCCGCGTTTGCTCACACCGGAAAACAAACGCAACCGTGAGACCACATCGGTGACATGTTTGGCGCTGTTTCAGCGCAATCCGGCGGAGTTCTTGCGTCGTTTCGTGACCATCAACGAAACATGGATTCACTGGTACACACCAGAGACCAAGGAACAGTCGAAACAGTGGACTACACCCGGCGAACGTGCTCCGAAGAAGGCGAAGACTGTTCGATCGGCCGGAAAGGTGATGGCCACCATTTTCTGGGTTTCACAAGGTGTGATCCACATCGATTAGATTATGTGGAAAAATAAATTGCCACCTTTCCCAAATTTTCGTTTTTCTTCTGTAGGCTAAGTACTTGTTGAATGACCTTCGTATTCCTATACAGCTTCATAACAAGGCTTATATTTTACCAGAACGATTTTGAGAATAATTTATACGATACTCAAAAACGCGATACTTCTGCAAGTAGCTTACTTCCGTTTTTGTGGCAAATATATCGCTTTTTCGGCGATCGTTTGGTCACCACCAAAACTGACGATAGATACAAGCCATATGGCAGCAGCGCTTACTACCACACACATGACCAATAGTAGGCCGACTTTGCTGGCTAACTTACATGGCGTTATATGAAGAATTGTGGAGGTGCCAACAAAAATTCGAGGTTTTGTACGGTTTAGAGACGGATTTCTACAGTGAAATCCAGATGATCCGCGGAGAACACAATAGCGCTCCTAGTGAAGTGAAAATTATTTCAGTTCTTATACCCGTTTAGTTTTTATCGCCTTCCAAAGTGAATTTATAGGAGTTTGTTTGCCTCTCAACGCTGAGCTATCAGTCGAAGGTGCAAAACGTGTGCT
Source organism: Odontomyia ornata (assembly GCA_963969285.1). Classification (NCBI taxonomy): domain Eukaryota; kingdom Metazoa; phylum Arthropoda; class Insecta; order Diptera; family Stratiomyidae; genus Odontomyia; species Odontomyia ornata. The sequence goes on along the minus strand of OZ017738.1, from coordinate 428,919,925 downwards.
TCATTTGCTCGTCTTGGAAAGTTTAGGAGCACAATGGGCTATACAAGGTGAATTTATAGCATGCACGGAATGCGTTCGGCACGTTTTTTATTCGGAAAATAGTATATATGACGAAATATAAGCATTTGCTAATGCCGCAGTTGGGTGACAGCTACCGGAAGCTTGTCCATAGTAGGCTGACTAATACATATGCAAATTGCTACCATATGGCTTGTATCTATCGTCAGTTTTGGTCACCACCCACACTGCCTAAATTTAAGCCATCAACCAATGATAGAGGTTGTTTAGATGCATTTCTCCTTTCTGAAGAAACTCTGCAGAACACTTACAACTTCGGTAGTTATCGCGAGTGCTGTGTCAAATTTGCGTTGTCTTTCAAGTCGATGATCGTGATTAAGCCCTCTAACATTTGTTCAAAATGTTCATTCGTTTATCATTAATGTTGGATCTTAGGATTTATAGTCTAGTTGTTTCTATGTTCGGAACCAGCATCTGCTTTAATTTTTGGCCAAGCTGTATGTTGCATATAAATGTTGCAAGCCCTGATTATTTCTTTAAACGCGTTTTGACTTTCATTATATAATTACTCAGTGTGTTAATTTGGTGCGGTTTTAAGGCTGTCGATGTCATTAAGCCATGTTCAAAACGTGATTCTGGATCAGTCTTTCAGTACATATATTAGTGTATTGTTACACCGCATGAACGATAGGTAACCTCATAGGCTTTCTCATAAAATGCGAGAAACATTGCGATATTTTGCCGTCCTTTATAATCGGAGAATAGCAAGTAAGTTGTTGGCCGAATATTTTTAAACAGGTGTCTGACAAAATGTTGGGAATATAACATTGATTCGCGTTAGCTTTTCATAGGTTTCCAGCATATAACTCTTTCGATCGAAATGCACTGTAGGAAATAATACTTGCCTTTAGAGACATGCAAAATCTATCAGCTGTAAAGGATAACGGCAATCTAACGATTGGCTTTCAAACTGTCTCAGACCTTACTTAAATACTATTTATCGTTTTGAAACAAGTCCTCAGATAGATATATGCCAACATCATTTTTTTCGATTTTAGCACTACAGCCCTTTTCGGGCTTTCGCTTAGAGATAGTTAGAGTATCTCATTATCTTGATCGAATGTATCGGCACTCCAGAAAGGAATATGGTGTTGCAATCGCGATAATCGCCGCAACTGCAGACATTTATTTGTGGCGGTGACCAATGTTCCTTTCTCCCGGTGGCATTTTGAGCCGGCTAATGCTCAGCCGTGTCTGGGTTCGTAGGAGATAGGTCACCGCCCGTGCTAGCCACCTAATTACTTACTACCACATGGGTAGAGGAAAAAGATTAGGGAAGGGAAAGGAATAGAGAGGACCATCCTGTGAAATGAATAAAAATTAAATTATTTCATTATAAATATATATTCAATTGCAACAAAACATGTATTTATATATACAAATAAAAACTAATTTTAATTTTTAACAAAAAAACAAACTTACTCCTTCCTGATTGCTGAGCGCTCTGCAATTGGTAAGAGACTGGAATGAAATTACAGTAATTAAGTAAATTGAAAAAAATTTATAACGTTTAAATTGATTCAAAAAAAAAAATATCTAAATTCGTTTACAAAAAAAATTTACAATGATAAGACGTCACCGCGTGAATATCTTCTATTTTCTATTTTAAACAGTTCGTACATGAACGTTCATCTACAATCTTCAATGTTCTTTTTAAAAAAAAAAATCCTTGTGCCGCACCAGTCCTTTGTCACCTAAATAGATGACAGCAAGATGCGTCAATTTATAGCCGCCAGTACCTGATTTTAGCTTCGAAGGAAACTACACCCGAGAACGAAGCACTAAATAATTCTAAAAAAAAATCCTTGTGCCGCACCAGTCCTTTGTCACCCAAATTGATGACAGCAAGATGCGTCAATTTATAGCCGCCAGTACCTGATTTTAGCTTCGAAGGAAACTACACCCGAGAACGAAGCACTAAATAATTCGTTTGTTGGGTCTTCGGGGTTTTTTAATGTTGCGCAAATTTATAAACAAGTGTCCAGTACCAGCTCGCTCGCACCATGCAACTGGCCATTTAATCCATCGTTTTTCCGATACTGCTCGAGTTCGGTTGAATTCTGTGGCTCGGATTCCGCAGATTACACTATTCCGTATATTCCGTCTTTTCTGTCTTGCAGCAAATTGTCTATTTATCACGCACAAGCGAACAATGATGTTCCCCCAGACCACTCTAACTTCAAATCGGTATAGATATCGGTCGCCGTCTGGGGCTCGGTTTGATTTTGACGTTTCACCGATGACGGTAGTCTCGCACACCAACCGAATCCACAACCGTACTCCTACAACACCAGCACGCGTTACTTCTCGCTTCACCTCTCTACACACTTCTAAATCTGTATCTCACTTTGCCATCATTTCCGCTACATTTTTTGTTTATTTCACTTTTTAATTACCAACTCACCCATCGGCGCAGATCCATTGCTCTTGCGACCGCTAATCAATTCTATTGCTCCAGTTCAGGACCAATTCCCACGTCTATTTCCAACCCTGCGAGTCTGTTCACGCTGCTCGTACCCTGCTTTCGACTCCGACACTCCACTCGACTCGTGGCAGCCGCCTAGAGCACCTACTGGCCAACAGCTTCAAGGAACATATGCAATTTCTGCTAGATCTGGTCCGAAAATTCTCCTCTTGCGCAAATCGTTGTCACCGATGCAATAATACAGAGTCCAAATTAACGCACTTCCCACTGCTTGTCCGCTGCACTTGCAAAATCTATTGCATTCCAGTCGCCTACACCAACTGTTTTTTCTTCGACACGCTAACTTCACACTGAGCGAGAAACTAATTGAATTCGACTTGAGACGATAACCAAAATCCAATCTTTTAAAACTCTAAAACGCTAACATCGTCTGCTTCAGAAGTCCAGATCCAAACTTTTTTCATTTTTGGCAATTGTTCGAAAAAGAAAACTTTCACCGCTTGCTGGGATTTTTTTTTTATTTTATTTAAATTAAAAACTATAGAGTATAAATTTATTATAGAAATTAATTAAGTTATAATATTATAATAATAAAACAGCATGTTGTTCGCAACATTCGTGGGGACGGCCCAGACCCTGAGGTCTCATCAGCCGGGCACAAGACACAAAAAAAAATCAGTCACCACGGATATCCTTGGCGTGATAGGTACCAAGCAACTTGCCAGATTCGTCTTCAAGCTCGTATGACACCTGCCCAATACGACGTCGAACCACTGCTGGAGTAAACCGTGGAGCAAATTTTGCAGCAAAGCGATCTGCTGCATTGCTCACGGGGAAATTCCGCACAAAAACCCTCTGACCCTGGAGTAGCTCACGAGGACGAACCCGAAGGTTGTAGCGTTGAGCTCCCTTTTGATAAGCTTCTTGTAGTTTAGCCTTAACGCGATCCTGTACAGCTCGCAGTCGATCACTGTTCGCACTTAGTTGAACCTCTCCATCCTCAAAAGCATTCAAACTTCTAAGGAGAGGATATTCAGAACCATGCTGTATAGGATGGTACCCGAACATGAGGAAGTAGGGCGAGAATCCCGTGGACTCATGAATTACCTTGCGAAAGGCAAAGCATGAGGCCGAAAGATTCTCGTCCCACTTGCCATGATCGGATCCTATGTAGGCTCTGATGGCATTCAGTGTTGATTGGTTCGACCTTTCCGAGGCATTCGCCTGCGGTGAATGTAATGGTGTGAAGCAGTGCTGCACACCATAGTCATTCATAAGCTTGGCAAATACCTTGGATATGAACTGTACACCGTTGTCCGAGTGTAACCATTCAGGGACTCCGAAGGTCAAAAAGATTTCGCGCTCCAAATAACGCACGACTGACTCCGCAGTGGCTTTAGTCATGGGCTTGAGCCATACAAACTTAGTATAATGATCCAGGACCACGAACAATTGGGTATTCCTTGATTTGGAACAGGGGTATGGGCCCATGAAGTCCACAAACAGGCGTTGCATAGGACGGACCGAGTCTCGTGATGCGCCCATAGGGGGTCTCATTGTGGAATTTGAAGGCTTGACCTGTTTGCAAGTGACGCAATTCTGAATATGTTGAACTACGTCTTGTCGCAAACGAGGCCAATAAAAATACCTTCGCAAGACTTCAGTAGTCTTGCGGATTCCACAATGAGAGCCCCGGGGATCATCATGAGCTCGTACCATGAGAGCCCGCTGGTGACCCTCCGGAACCCATAATTTTGTTCCGGGGATATCGGTAGTCAGCGTTGCAGGAGGACCAGTATTAATGTATATTCGACCATCTGCAAGGTGCAAATTCTGAAACTGATCAGGTTGTTTCAAAATTTGCTCCTTCAGATGCTCATACTCAGGCTCCTGAAACGCAGAATCCGGGATTAAACCACCAATGAGTTCGTGCTCCGGGAGACAAGGAATGATCAAGGCCACTCGCTCGTCCTCCGAGCAAGATCTAGACAACGCATCGGGAACAGTATTAAGGGCGCCCTTCCGGTGTTCGATCTTGAAATCAAACCCTTGCAGTTTCAGGCTCCAGCGGGCCAATCGACCAGAAAGGTCCGATTGCTGCATTAACCATTTAAGGCTAGCATGATCGGTTATGATGGTGAAAGGCAGCCCTTCGATATATGCCCTGAACCTCTTCACGCTTTGCACCGCAGCCAAGCATTCCAATTCAGTAATGCTATAGTTGCGTTGTGCAGCGTTGAGCTTCAAAGACATATATGCGATTGGATGCTCTCCACCCTCATCGTCCTTCTGGAACAAAACACTTCCAATACCCACGGTACTTGCGTCACATTGGATATAGAAGTGCCTCGTAAAGTCGGGATTGGCCAATACTGGAGCGGAGACCAACAATTGCTTCACTTTATCGAAGGCACTGTTGGCGGAAGCAGACCACTTAAAGGCACGTTTGCCCTTTAGCAAATCCGTTAGTGGTGCCATAACGGCAGCAAAGTTCGGAACGAACCGCCGATACCATCCCGCCATTCCCATGAACCTTCTCAAATCTTTGGCCGTTCGGGGTTCAGGGTATAGAATTATACCCGAAACCTTCTCCGGGTCGGTGCGCAGAATACCATCACTCACCACAAAGCCAAGATATTTGATCTCCTTCTTGACGAACTTGCTCTTTTCGACATTGATGGTCAAGTTAGCACCCCTGAGCAGTTTGGCCACTGTGCTCAGGAGTTCCAAATGCTCATCAAATGTCGAACTCGTCACAAGTAAGTCATCTAGGTAAACAAATATCTTGTCTTGCAGTTCATGTGGTATGACTTTATGCATCAGCCGACACATCGTTTGGGGAGCATTGCATAAACCGAACGGTATGACCTTGAAATGGTACAAGGGCCTACCGGGAACAGTAAAAGCCGTTTTTTCCTTACTCGCCTCATCCAACGGAATTTGCCAAAAGGCATCCTTCAGGTCCAAACTAGTAATGAACCTCGTGCTCTGCAATCGGGCCAACAGACCTTCTATCAGCGGCAACGGATAGGCGTCCTTAACAGTGACGTCATTGAGGCGTCTAGCGTCTAAACACAAACGTACCTTACCGGGTTTTCTAACAAGGGTCACGGGAGAACTCCACGAGCTCTGACTTTCCTCTATTACCCCCAACGACAGCATACGATCGAGTTCATCATACAACAGTTTCTGTATAACGGGAGAAACAGCGTAATGCCGCTGTTTGATGGGTCGAGCGGAACCAGTGTCTATGTGATGAGACAAGAGACCGGTTCTACCCAAGCCTCTCTCGATACACGAAGGAAACTGTTGCCTGATGAAGTTGAGTCGTTGCTGGTCGGGTGGGGACAAAAGATGGAATTCAGGGTTCGGAAGCTCCGCGGCCACGTCGACAGTGTTGACCTGGATTGGTGCGATTTTGAAGAGATCCCAAAAATCAATTCCCAAGTACACGGAGTGCGTCAAGGAAGGGACAATCAGGAATCTCATCAATTTTGTGATGTTGTTAAATTGCACCAATGTGACGATATATCCCAGAACGGGGTCCTTATGACCTGATGCAGTCCGGACATGGGCATGCATGGCATGCATGTGCAAGCCCAAGTCTGAAAGCAGGTCCAAGGCTCCAGCTCCAAGGATACTCGCACTGGCTCCACTGTCGAGTAAGCCCGTCAATTTGTGACCCTTGATAGAAATATCGGCGTAGGGCCTATTGTCGCTAGGAATTGCAACAACAGACTCCACGCAGGCTCGCTTCAAGAGACGTCTGGTGAAGAAATATCTCCAGGATCTTCGGAAGCGGTCTCGGAAAGGTCTCGCTCTAAGATACAAGGGTGGTTCTCGATCATTGCCCGTCGTTTCACTACTATAGGTAGGAACTAACAAATCACGCCGGTTCGGGGAAGATGTAGCGATGTGGTCGGAGCAAGGTTTGGTGGATAGTCATAGGAAACGTCGCAGCTCGGGATCAACGTTGGTGGCTGCATCAACGCGGTCAGGGGACTGGATTGAAGCCGTCTTAAGAAGAGGATCCGGATTCCGCTTGGGCAAATTCTTGGTGCGGCAAGCTTTGCAGTTAGGCTTCACAACTCCCTCCTGCCCGCATCCAAAACAAAACACATGTTTGACTGGCATAGCACAATCAAAAAAACTGTGGCCCAAGTCCTTACAATTCCAGCATACCCTATAAATACTGCGCTGGTTCTGGTTTGAAGTAGGGATCATTCTGGTAGCTAGCGCTTGAACTTGAGGTACCACTGGTGCGTTCGCGGTTGGAGTTGATGGGTTGGTCCTATAATCAACGTCAAGCCTTTCAGATGCCAAGTCTCTATACGAACCGGGAAGATATGCCTCCTCGTCCCCCAATCGTCCTAACGTACCATCTTCAATAGCGTAGACTCGTGCTGAGGCACGCCTTTCAAATAGGCTTCGCCGAGCATCCAGATCTTTCCACGCAGCTTCCATCTGACAGCAGCGTCGAACAAGATCCCGAGTAGTAGGGAAGGTCTGCCCAGCCAAGTGTTCCTGTAAACGGGGACTCATATTTTTCATTATTATTCTCTGGAGGTCAAGGTCAAGGATGGGGATTGTCAACTGCAGGGACAGGGCTTCAATAGCTTCGAAGAAGTCGATGAACCTCTCCCCCAGTTTGTGTAAGCGAGCATCCATTCGTTGGCGAATATCCACATCGGTGAGGTGTCCCGAAAACCGCTGCAGGAATTCCGATTTAAATCGAAGCCAAGAAAGATCTCCGTACAGATCACGTGTCTGCCAATACCAATTTTGGGCAGTTCCTTTAAGGAGCACATGGAGATCGCGCATGAGCTCTCGATCTGATAATTCATAATCTTCAGCCAATGCTGAAATGCGGAATATAAACTGTTGAGCCGTTATTCCCGAAAGGCCCCCATCGAATGATAGTCCCCATTTGGTGATAGGGATGCGGGGAATATTGGTGGTCCCGTCACCTCGCGTTTCCCGAAAGGTGACACGCGGTCCTATATAATGAGCCCGTGAGGCATCGGCGTGTACGGGAGAGGTGACTTTTGGAGAAAGTGATACTCGTGTCGGTGGGACTTGTGAATTGGCTGGAGCAGTCATGTTTATCGGGGTTCCTGTCAGGGAGTTGGATAAACTGCGCCGATCAAGCTCTCTGTCTAATGCATTAAAAGCGGGGTCCCAACTGGCACTTCGTCGATGCATGATTTTCTTATCACTAAAAAAAAACTTAATTGCAACAATATAAAAATGTTAATTAATTATCAATAAAGTATCCAAGATACTACGATTCAGAAATTTAATGGGGTAAATATGGCAACTATTTATCGATTAACTATTGATTCATAAAGGCTTCATTTCTCAGGATGATCCTCTTTGTAAAGGAAAAGGATAAAAGAAGGGTAATTAAAAATGGGAACGTGGGATAAAATTTACACAGTGCAGAGGCAAGCATCTTGGTGCCTCGTCCAACAAAAAAAAACCGTGAGGCGGACTCCGTTCAAAATTGTCGCCACTCAGGGCCGACTACAAGACTATTATGAGTCCTAACAGACTCCATAATAGCTCGGACAAGAGTCGCTCAAAGTCCAAAGCCAAACGAGCAAGGATGATGAATAAAAGAAATCAAGAGCGTTGGTTGATTCCAAGAGCTAGCACGACAGCCAGCTATCCCATGAAGGAAGATACAACCAACAACACGAATAATTCTTCCTTGCACCATCCACACCTTGATAGCATGCATGCTATCAAATCCGAAAAAAAAACTATAGAACATAGACGTCCAGCACGTTGGGCGCCACTGCAACTAAGGCGAGCACCGCGATAAAAGTGGGAATACAAAACAAATAAAACCTCAACAAAAAAAAACCATCACAATAAAATGCATGTCCCATGAGTCTAAAAACAAAAAAAACTTCTCATTATTAAAATATATCAAAACCGATATTTGGGCGCCACTGTTGCAATCGCGATAGTCGCCGCAACTGCAGACATTTATTTGTGGCGGTGACCAATGTTCCTTTCTCCCGGTGGCATTTTGAGCCGGCTAATGCTCAGCCGTGTCTGGGTTCGTAGGAGATAGGTCACCGCCCGTGCTAGCCACCTAATTACTTACTACCACATGGGTAGAGGAAAAAGATTAGGGAAGGGAAAGGAATAGAGAGGACCATCCTGTGAAATGAATAAAAATTAAATTATTTCATTATAAATATATATTCAATTGCAACAAAACATGTATTTATATATACAAATAAAAACTAATTTTAATTTTTAACAAAAAAACAAACTTACTCCTTCCTGATTGCTGAGCGCTCTGCAATTGGTAAGAGACTGGAATGAAATTACAGTAATTAAGTAAATTGAAAAAAATTTATAACGTTTAAATTGATTCAAAAAAAAAAATATCTAAATTCGTTTACAAAAAAAATTTACAATGATAAGACGTCACCGCGTGAATATCTTCTATTTTCTATTTTAAACAGTTCGTACATGAACGTTCATCTACAATCTTCAATGTTCTTTTTAAAAAAAAAAATCCTTGTGCCGCACCAGTCCTTTGTCACCTAAATAGATGACAGCAAGATGCGTCAATTTATAGCCGCCAGTACCTGATTTTAGCTTCGAAGGAAACTACACCCGAGAACGAAGCACTAAATAATTCTAAAAAAAAATCCTTGTGCCGCACCAGTCCTTTGTCACCCAAATTGATGACAGCAAGATGCGTCAATTTATAGCCGCCAGTACCTGATTTTAGCTTCGAAGGAAACTACACCCGAGAACGAAGCACTAAATAATTCGTTTGTTGGGTCTTCGGGGTTTTTTAATGTTGCGCAAATTTATAAACAAGTGTCCAGTACCAGCTCGCTCGCACCATGCAACTGGCCATTTAATCCATCGTTTTTCCGATACTGCTCGAGTTCGGTTGAATTCTGTGGCTCGGATTCCGCAGATTACACTATTCCGTATATTCCGTCTTTTCTGTCTTGCAGCAAATTGTCTATTTATCACGCACAAGCGAACAATGATGTTCCCCCAGACCACTCTAACTTCAAATCGGTATAGATATCGGTCGCCGTCTGGGGCTCGGTTTGATTTTGACGTTTCACCGATGACGGTAGTCTCGCACACCAACCGAATCCACAACCGTACTCCTACAACACCAGCACGCGTTACTTCTCGCTTCACCTCTCTACACACTTCTAAATCTGTATCTCACTTTGCCATCATTTCCGCTACATTTTTTGTTTATTTCACTTTTTAATTACCAACTCACCCATCGGCGCAGATCCATTGCTCTTGCGACCGCTAATCAATTCTATTGCTCCAGTTCAGGACCAATTCCCACGTCTATTTCCAACCCTGCGAGTCTGTTCACGCTGCTCGTACCCTGCTTTCGACTCCGACACTCCACTCGACTCGTGGCAGCCGCCTAGAGCACCTACTGGCCAACAGCTTCAAGGAACATATGCAATTTCTGCTAGATCTGGTCCGAAAATTCTCCTCTTGCGCAAATCGTTGTCACCGATGCAATAATACAGAGTCCAAATTAACGCACTTCCCACTGCTTGTCCGCTGCACTTGCAAAATCTATTGCATTCCAGTCGCCTACACCAACTGTTTTTTCTTCGACACGCTAACTTCACACTGAGCGAGAAACTAATTGAATTCGACTTGAGACGATAACCAAAATCCAATCTTTTAAAACTCTAAAACGCTAACATCGTCTGCTTCAGAAGTCCAGATCCAAACTTTTTTCATTTTTGGCAATTGTTCGAAAAAGAAAACTTTCACCGCTTGCTGGGATTTTTTTTTTATTTTATTTAAATTAAAAACTATAGAGTATAAATTTATTATAGAAATTAATTAAGTTATAATATTATAATAATAAAACAGCATGTTGTTCGCAACAATGGTGTAGTGAAAAAAGTTTCAACTATTGTCGTCTTATAAATTTTCTGAAAATTTTAGGAGTGACTAATGGATTCCTACGCAAGCGCAGAGCGCCTTCGCTGTAGGAATCTTCAGTTTTTATTTTTGATCCCACGCAAGCGCATTCGCTGTAGGATAGATTCTTATTTTTTCCTACGCAAGCCCAGAGCATCTTCGCTGTAGAAGTGGAGCTCTAAATCAAACAAAGGTTTGAAATGCAAAGAACTATTTATTCAAACATTTCGTCTGCTTTTATACTATTTACGAGGGCGGTTCGATAAGGACAATACTATACCTCACCGCCCGATGGCGCCAATATCGCATGAGAGATTCACTATCTTATAGTACATTCAAGTAGAGGTCTACTTTCAAAATTTCAGCCGAATCGGACTCGTTGTTTTATTTTGACCGCGTGTGGAAGCGGGCGTGTCCGCGGATTTTAGAAAAGCGGAGAAAGAACATATCGGTCGGTGATTCGATTTTTGTTTTTGGAAGGGGAATCGCGCAGCGAAATCAAAGAGCGCTTGGATGCTGTGTACGGTGACTGCTTCTGCGATGGCGAACGTAAGAAATTGGTTTAACGAGTTTCAACGTGGTCCCACGTCGGTTTTTTTATCACGCTCAGATGCCCCGAAAACGGCTACCACAGGAGATAACATGACAACAATCCACGAGCTCGTATTGTCACACTCCCGATTGAAGGTGCGTGAGAAAGCTGAGACAGTAAGCATCTCAAAACACCGCGTGGGTCATATTCTGCATTAAAATTTGGGCATGAGAAAGCTATCGGTGCGATGGGTACCGCGTTTGCTCACTCCGGATAAAAAACATAACCGTGAGACCACTTCAGAGTAGTGTTTGACGCTATTTAAGCGCAGTCCGAAGGAGTTTTTGCGTCGTTTTGTGTCGATTGACGAAACATGGCTCCACTGATACACACCAGAGACCAAGGAGCAGTCGAAACATTGGACATCATCCGGCGGAAATGCTCCGAAGAAGGCGAAGACTGTCCTATCGGCCGGAAAGGTGATGGCCACCGCTTTCTGGGATTCAAAATGTGTGATCCGCATCGACTACCTTGAAAAGGGCAAAGCGGTGACAGGGCTCTACTATGTCAATTTATAGGTCCAATTCGGAGCCGAATTGCAGAAAATAAGCCCCCTTTTGCCGAAAAAAGTGCTCTTTCACCATGACAACGCACCGGCTCAATTGGTCGAATTGGGCTATGAACTGGTATCACATCCATCGAATACGGTGGATGGGGTACCAGATTTGGCCCCATGTGATTTATTTTTGTTTAAAACTTGAAAAAGTCACTCGCCGGGCAGAAATTTGGTCCGATTCAGGAGGTCATCACATCTACGAAGCCCTACTTTGCAGATCTCGAGAAAACATATTTTTCGGATGGGTTAAAGAAGTTGGGGCATCGCGGGGTGAAGTGTATTGACCTAATAAGAGATTATGTTGAGAAGTAAATTGCCACTTTTCCAAAATTTCCGTTTTTCTTTTGCAGTGTAAGTGCTTATCGGACCGCCCTCGTAAAACTAACTGTAAATTGGAAAACTTGCTAAACAACTTAACTCAAACTTATCTCTGGCATTATTAACTGTAGTAGATTTGGATTGTATTAATAATAGTTGTGGATCGTGATAGATACTATGATCAGAATTACATTGAAAGTTTGTTTATATAGGAATCTATTATCTATGGTCAGTACCACCCTTTGGCTGTATGATCGTCCAACCTACTGCGATACGTTCTGATTTTAAACCAATGCGTATCATAATTGAATGGGCTTACAGTCCGTTCGAAAAATCACTCAAACAAAATCTCGCTGTTACTAGTGGGATTCGAACCAAGAACCTTCGGCTTATGCAACGAGTACTCTAACCACTAAATTTGCTTTATCTCTACAGCCCCTTTCGGGTCTTCGCTTAGAGATAGAGTATCTCATTATCTGGATCAAGTGTATTGGCACTCGGGAAGGTGATATGGTTAGTGCCACGCTTTGGCCATGTTTCCGTCCACCCAGCTGCGATACGTTCTGATGTCAACATTATGGCACGATTGAATTCAAATGCATCAGTTAGAGGGCTCAAACAAAAAATTACCCACTCAAGCTTCAGTGAAGTCAAAGCCAAATTCATGATTCAAGCAAGAAACTACATGTCTTCCACAACTTTGAAAGTTTACTTAACTTTGATCGTACAACAGAATACATGCTTTGTTACAAAAATAAGTTATATTTTGTGTACGTAGAACTTAATTAGCGAATTTTAGGCCATATGGAACACATAAAGGAGATACGCAGTCCTTAAATACTCGTCATTTTTCGATATGTTGCTTCTGAGGTAATCACGATGCTATCAAAAAGTATGAAAATGAATAAGATCAGGAAAACATATGAAATTATCCGACAAGAAAAAAAAACAGGCTAAAAATGAGCAGGGTAACAAAAAGTTGGAAAGAGAAATCAGATTCGAAGGTATGCACTTAAAAGTGAGATCGAAGAAAACAAAGAACACGTCTAATCGACATGGTTTAACAGAGAAGTGGACTCCTGTAGCAAGAAGCTCCAATGATTATTCAACATTCCTAAGATTGAAAGAGTGTCAGGAGACCCTAGACTAAGAACCATCAGTTTTTCCCTTGTTGTTTAAAAATCATGCATACATACAGCATAACGAGTTTAGCTAAATAATGCGTGGATCTATTCGACATGGGAAGGTTTGATCTGTTTCAGATAATATCCGAAAGTTTTTCTGTTCGAGATATTAATTTAAACTTGAAAAAATTTTATTATTGAGAAGGTAGCTTCGAGATGCGCTCATATTTTCATCAGGCATCAGCTCACTCGTTTAACTCTATATACGAGTACTGTGCAGGGAAAAACTGATCAACAAAAGTAAAATTTCATTCAGTGAGATTACATTTGCCATGAATATATTGTAATTCGTGGATACAAAAAATTATTGAATTTACATCAAATGAAAACCGAAAATTTATTCTCGTGCCTCCCCGTTGGTCACATAAGTCGTTGCATTCATGAACTGATGCCCGATGAGAATATAGGTGCATCTCGAAATCACCTTTCAAAAAAAAATTTATTCAAGTGTGTTTTCCAATGCAAATTCAAGGTTAAATTAGTAGCTCGAATAAAAAATAAATTTTTAAGTTAAAATCATAACTTCGAAAAACTCCGCTTCATCTATTTTATAGAAGAGAATCGTGATTGGAAAATACGGTGACATAACTTGAGAGCGCTGCACAGCACTTATTTTCTGGAGCTCGAAATTTTTTGAAAAGTTAATTCTAGAATTTTAACCAGGAAATAAAGCGAATTGGGTCGTGATAAAATGGGCCTTTCGAGTAATAACACGCGTACTCAAAAGCAAAATGCGAGGATGCAATTGTCTTACTAGTACAAGGAATAGAATCTAGTTACTTCCGATTGTCCCAGAAAGTTCTTCCAGAAAGAAGCTTCAACGATCAAACTATGTGAAAAAGTCGTGTGGCGTATGAAATGAATGTTAAAATGATAGTTTAAGAATCTGGCCTCAAACTTTGCTAATGCATCAGGGTGTCCAGGGTTGGAAAGCTTTGAGCAGAAGAATGTGAAAAACTCATGAAGGAAGTTCTTTACAAGGAAAATTGTCGTCAAATACCTTAGAAGTAAAAATTCATTCAACTTTGTTAGTATGATTTCCAATTGAATGTTTCATAAAATTGTAGCAGTGACATCAAACTCTTTGAACATTCGTAAATGTATACAAAGTCTTGTGCTCAGAAAATTCATAAAAATCGGATCATAATTAAAAAGATACATGCATTTGAAATTTCTAAACATACAGCAGCAACAGCACGTAGCTTTTCATGATTAAAGTTTGTAGTGTTTAAAAAGGATATTAACTTTTCAGTTAAGGACTGCAGCGGTGTTCTGCTGCGTCAGCGAGCGGAATCAGTGCTCAGCTGCATTGCGTCGCCTGGCATGCTAGCGTTGCGGTATGTATCATAGGGTGGCTTCTTTTCCCACAGTGCGAAGGCCCACTACAAATTAATTTCGCATTCACGAATTAAAAAGATGATCGGAGTCAAAAGGTCGAACCGATTGGCCGGTGATAGAAATGTCAATGGCCGTAGCAACCCACCGAAAGGGATTACCGACAGAAAACGAGACGTCGAATAACGAACTAGCGTACGCGATACTTAAGTTGATTTCGTCCTTGCTGAGGACAATCACTGCCCACAAGTAAGCGTGTGGGCACCGCCACCACCTGGATGCCCCACTCTTATTTGTGGGCCGTGATCGTCCTCAGCAAGGACGACATCACCTTAAGTATCGCGTGCGCTACTTCGTTATTCGACGTCGTGTTTTCTGTCGGTGGTTCCTTTCGGTAGGTTGCTTCGGCCATTGGAACCGCTATCACCGGTCAATCGGTTCGACCTTTTGACATCGGTCACCTTTTTAATTCGTGAATGCGAAAATAATTTGTAATGGGCCTTCGTGCTGTGGGAAAAGAACCCACTCCACGACATCGCAACGCTAGCTTACCAGCGCATTCACGCGTCCATAGGCGAGGCCAATCTAGCTGAGCACTGATTCTGCTCGCTGAGGCATCAGAACACCGCCGCAGTCCTGAACGGACATGTGAACATCTACTTAAATCAATACATGTTTTTAATTTTGTTAGACACTCGGTTTTCTTGGAATTTTCATAGGAATTTCATAAAATGTGTATAATGTAAATGTACTGAATTGTCTGATTATTATTTATCAAAATGTTTCATGCTGAAAGAAAAGGGGGACTGCTTTGTGTCGATGAAAGTACCCTTCGATCTTTGTGATTTTTTGATCGATTTAATCGGACTTATATGAATATTAATGAGTCATTAATTGAAGCCACAAGAAAAATCCTTGTAAGTCCTAGGTTGGCGACAAAGCTTTTCTGGCAAGAGCATTCTCATATTGTTCTCCCCATGTTTCAGATATAGATAGTATACAAGTAAAAAATTCATTAAATAAATATTCTTGAATAGTTGTCTATAAACTTAGCATGAAAAAAACTGATTATTTCAAACGCTCATGCTAAAATAATAAGAGTAGAAAAACTTCCGGCACAAATTTTTTGTTGGCAAAGAAATTTCAGCCGAAAGCATAATTATCTTAGATAAGCTTGGTAAATAATTAGTGGTCTTCCATTATCTTTTATTTTATGTTGGCACCTGTATGCAGTTGTGCTACAGCTGCTTTTAGATTTAACAAGAAGAAAGCGGATTGCTTACGAGTATGAAAGTTGCCACCACAGGTTGTTATATACCATAATTTGTTGGTGCACACATTTGAACCATCAATTTAATTCTCATCCAATTAGAACTTTTAACTGTGAGTTCACAAAATTTGTTTATACATTCAGTAGCATTAATCACCTTCATATTACGCCTTTTATAGTTAATATTGTATATTTTCTACGTGAGCAGCGATTTTATATAAAGTAGAGAAAGCGGAAAGTATTGACAAAGACCTATGCGTAGCACTCATTGTGTTGATAAACCTACTATTTCTTATAATACCTACATGCTCGTATATCCATATAATATAAAATATTCCCACACAACACCTCACACGATTATTGACTTTGAATTTAAGAAAATAGCGAGCGTAAGGGCAAAATTATCAGACGTGATCGACTTTCAATTAATCCTATTAACGGTATTGGTACGAACTTCTATTGCACTAGTGCGTTATGAATTTCTTGGGTATTTACTCATCACAAAGGAGAAATGAAACGAAACTGTGTACGCTACACCCTAATATTTACGCACATATCAGATTTTATCATATTTCTTTGTTCGATGAAAAAATGTCTATTAATGATTTTAAAGTAGATTTTATCAAGATGTTTTTTTTTCGAATTTATTGCAAACCATTAGTTTTGATTTTAGTTTTTTACTTTCGGTTGACCGAATTGGGAAAGGTTTTTTTGGGGATAATTAAAAATGAAAAAATTTGTTAACAATATATGCATGATTGCTGTAGAAAATTTCTGACATAAAACCCCCAAGAAATAATAAATTTATGAATATCAGATTATCTTGAATTCAAGTGAAATAAATTTTAATCTTTTTGTTTTTGAAATGGTTCGATATACGAGTATTGAATTTCGCTCAATATCGATTGAACATAAACAGGTGAAAAATCAAATCATATTAAAGTACTCGTATTTTGCACTGGATTTATTTTATAACCTCATTATCTTGAATCTTATCTTACGATATGAAATGCATTTGATAAAAATATTTTCTATCATAGATAATAAAGTACTCAAAAACTGGAAAGTACTTTTCACTATCACGAATGAATAAAAGCTATTTAATTGATTATGACATTATCGATAATGTCGAGCAGTCAAAACTCCTGTACCGTTATCATTATTTATTAAATGATAAATTTTATGATTAAATAATTAGCTGATTACGACATGAGAGATTGCTTCATCTTAACTGCGTTGTACACTGACATGGGCTATTTCCGGGAAGTTATTGGGTTTTTCGATAATTCATGTCGTGAACTGCATATTTCATGTCATGGCGTTAACCGAAACTGACCGGCGTATGACAGCTCGAGAGACAGCAACATATCGAATTCAACCGTTTACTTGCACTTAAAACAGCTTGGTTACGTAAACGAACTGGATGTTTAGGTTCCTCATGAATTAAAGGAAATCCATGTCACCAAACGTATTAACATATGCGACTCTTTGCCGAGCCGTAACCAAAACGACCCATTTCTAAAAAGAATCATAACAGGTGATGAAAAATGGATTGTTTACGATAACGTAGTTCAAAAACGATCATGGACCATGTAAGATGAGCCCCTACAATCGACATCCAAAGCCAATATTCACCACAAGAAGATTATGCTTTCTATGTCGTGGGATTACAAGGGTATAGTCTATTTTGTTGTTTGACATCATGTAATGATTTTTATTTCTCTTTCGTTCCTTCGATCGAGATTTCCCGAAGGAAATCTAGACCTATCTCCCATCGGTTATAGACGTGAAATCTGGGAACGTGACAACGGACTGTACCCATCATGTAGACAAATCCGGACACTCTTTCTCTACTCCGAAGTGGCTGCTGGCTGGCTAGCGAGTTCGGAGAGGAATTTCGGTCGCAGGTCTTCTGAAACCAGACTAAGTCCAAAATACAAGAATCAGCCACCGGTTTAAATGCCCGATTTAAAACGCGTCAAACAACTTTCACCGACTCGACTTTAACTTACTTTACTTCCGTTCGTTTTCCTTTCGACTGGAGAAAAAGAACCACACAAAACCATTAACCAAACACGCCCTCCCGAATGTTCACCGAAATATACTACTCGAATTCAAAACCGAAACAATCTACTCTAAAAAAAAAACACAAAACCAAATTACGGCACCGATTACCGACCTATCGCGGATTATCTAAACCCTACCCTCTCGACGGTATACTCACCTTCGCCGTCGCTTCCCTCTGAAAAAGAACGGGTTTGTTGAAAAGGAAAGATTGTATTACATTAGCAATTCATAATTGTCTTCATTCAATTTCGCAACTTTTTTTTTATATTTAAAGTTGTAGTTTTCTAATATTTATTTTCAAAATGAGAAATTTATTTCAAACGACTTAAAAACAAAATTCAATTCAATTTGTTTGCAATCGAAATTGTGTTCCTTCTACCAATTTAGAAAAACATTTTTTTAGTTGGGCTGTTATTGATACTGAAATCTAAGGTATACGTATAATATGAAATACGATTAGAATACTTCAAAACTTCATCTTTATGCTTTTTTTACGCGAAAAAGTATTTAAATTTTCCAGTCTAGATAGCACACACTCAATATTTTGTGTGCAGGAAAATACAATTAAAGCAACAAAACAAAATCGTTTAATATAAATGTTTGCTCTACATTTCAAATATGCATATTGCGATATGTGAGGAAGTAATGATTATGTAGATTAACCATCCATTGCATA
The DNA here is from genome assembly GCA_963969285.1 of Odontomyia ornata. Classification (NCBI taxonomy): domain Eukaryota; kingdom Metazoa; phylum Arthropoda; class Insecta; order Diptera; family Stratiomyidae; genus Odontomyia; species Odontomyia ornata. The sequence continues at coordinate 428,901,483 of OZ017738.1, read as the reverse complement.
AATACTAAATTAAAAAATGCAAAAATTTGGAAATCAAGAAAGAGTATTGAATAAACACTATACAAAATTCTACTATGGACTATTCGTCAAATCTTGAGATTAATAAAGTTTAGGAGTAAACATTTTTTTATAGCATATTCAAATTATTACAGAATCGTGAAAATGAAAAATTTTAAGTTGCATTGTCGTTGATGAGACCTTAACTTTAGTTTCTTCCTAAATTCTATTCAACTGTTGAATGTAGTTCTATTTTATAATCAGTCTCATTTGAATCCAGCACAAATTTTTGCCGTGCTCCCTTTTCTTAAGGATGATTATGTTAAGTTATTCAAAAATAAGTTAAACTGTCCATTTGATAGTTCAAAAAAAAAACGTATAGCCACTAATTGTTTAAAGGGTTTGTGGCGGTTACGACATACGACTACCAGATGTCGCTGACCACAGCAGCGGTGTTGCAGAATCGCTGTCAAGCCAAGACTCTTCAACTAGATCTGATCGAGTCCAGACGTACCTAACGTGCTCCGTAACAATTAATACGAATGGCACCGACCATCTTTGATTTGCCTTTATAGTCAGTTTGTAGTTATTAAATAAAGTTATACCTAGTTGACGACGCTCTTATTGTATTGTGTTATACCTACAGGTTCATTTCACATCTTCAAAAAAGAATTTTGACAAAAAATATATTAATCGTAATTATGTTCATTAAATTTGGATAAAACCTCAAATAAATACAATAGTATGTCGCACATCTTAACATGAATTTAAAATATATAAATCGACTACTTTAAGTGAATTGGTCAAATACAAAACCAATTAAACGTTGTTTGGCTTAATCAATCAATAGCGAGTATTTTACAATTTAACACATTTTTGATTTAATTTTAATGAGTAAACACGAATCACAAAAAACATAACTAGTTTGTTGGCAATTTAACTTTCGATATTAGTTAATACGAAGATCAATGTTTTTTAAATTAAACGCATTCTACATGAAGAACAATAGTTGTGGAGTTATATTGTTGTCAATCAAGCTTTATCTCCAATTTTAATTTCTCGCACCAAGCAGTACCATGCACAATTACAATATACATCTGGACATTAAACTGAACATTCAGGGAACCAAAATCCTTCAATTTTATTATTAACGTCTATACCAAAACATAGAACTGTATAAAGGTCCTTTCTTTTCTAATCGTATCTACTTACGATCTACTATATCTAATGAACTAGATTTCTGTTTGATTAAAATAATGAATAACATTATATTGTATATGCCGCTGAATATATGTAAGAATTCGATAATTATGTACATCAATAATGAATGAGTGTAAAATTTAAAACGTTACATGAATCGCGAATACTTTTACTTGTTATACTTTGCATTAATCCCTTGGTTGTGAATATTTTGATCGACGCTTGCTAGCCAATTAGGGCAAATTACAGATACGTATTTAAAATTTTTCAATCTAACCTAGAAGGATGTCCCCAACTGTCACTGTTTCTAGTGGAGGAAAGGAACGTATAGTTGGTCTTTAAATAGGGACACACTAATTGTCTACACCAGTTAATTCCTGTAAAGTCCTATGCGACTACACTAGGATTAATAAAGAACTTACTTTCATACAACTCCGCACTGAAATCGTCCTTTTTAAATTTCCGGGTGTCACTTCCAGGGTTGAGCTTTAATGCCGGAATGGTCGTCGTTTACGAAAATATAAGTCAGTCGCCGACTATGCCTTTCCTTTGCACTTAAGAACCACTCTCAGTTGTACGAACCGAAGATCAGAAGCAGATTTCACTGTCGTTTGTTGATGAGGGTGTTATTGGCTTCCTCGTTCGTATTTCTATAAACAAATTTCAGCAGATTCGTTCTTGTCCGGATGCAGCGATCCTAATTCTTCACAATGGGTTGTAATTGCGTTTAGTCCCAAGTCAGAAGATTGATGGTATCCCGTTAATTCAAATGTTTCTTTCGGGCAATAGTGAGCTATTTGCATTAGGACATAGTCGGTCACGCTAGGGGTGTTAGCGAAAGACCTCGAGGTGGTCGACCATCTGGAAGAAAGCCATGACAAATCCTTCGTCTATTACGTACGATATGTCAAACTCCACCACATTAGTTTGATGCAAGGTCAGCGCGTCCACTGGTCCCGACGTTAACCATTCACACTTCGACCGTTTCACTGCGCACTTGAAAGGCTGACGCGATGTTGGGGGAATTAAAGCCAGAAAAATTGATTCTTCTCTCCACGAGTACTTTACACGACTAGGAGCCACAAAGGAAATTGGACAAGTCTTCGAGTGAAATGGGTTATCGGTGTCCTTCGCGATTGCACAAAAACCAACCTAGCTATTCCTAGTTCACTACTCGGCCGACGTCAAGTGGCGGTTCAGTCGCAGAGATACAAGTTGCAATTCTCTCACCACTTGTTGACGTTAGTGGCGGCTCAGTCGCATAGATCTATCATTCAAGCTTATCAGCTGGTTGGACAATTGCATAAGGGATGTAGTCCGCGTGGTGTAGTGGTTAGAGCACTCATCCCGCAAGCCGAAGGTCCCCGGTTCGACTCTCGTTGGCGACAACGAGAGTTAGTTCGAGTGATTCCTCGGGCGGACTATACGCCCGTTCAGTTATGATACGTGCTGGTTTAAAATCAGAACATATCTCAGCTGGGTAGACGGATACACGGCCAAAGAGTAGTACTAACCATATCACCGTGCGAAGTGCCGACACATTCGATCATGATAGTGAGATACTCTATCTCTAAGCGAAGGCCCGAAAGGGGCTGTAGTGCTGAAATTTTAAATTTTAATGGGATGACAGATCTATGCAGGGTATTGCTCCGCGGAATCGACGATTATTATAATTAATATCAAAATTGTTTTTTCTAAACATTGTCATTCCAAATAATGCTTTGCAACTATGATTACAAGTTAAATAAAGTGAACTTCATTCACATCCCTCCCTTTATTCTACATATTTTAGGAAGTTTATGTTTATTTATTTTGTTGTTTGATGTTCTCTTTCGGTATTGGTATTATTTTCGTTATGTGGGAAAGATTTGATTCGCATGTTCTGTGACCGGTATCTACGAGTATTTTGTAAACTGAGTTTGATGATTTTTCTAATATTTTATATGGACCAATTCTTAACTCGTCTAGTTTTTTCCTATTTAACCGATTGCCGTTCTCAACACACACCAAGTCCCCTAGTTTTAACTCATATTCTTTTCTGTTTTGGTCGAACTGTACTTTATTATAATAGTGTGATTTTATGGTTCTTTCTAATGTGAGTTTTCTATCTTGTAATAAATCATTATTAGCTATTGTCTGTTTCAATTCAGCTGGTAAAATATCAATATTTTTTCCTTCTAATAAATATTTTGGGGAAAATCCGGTTACAGTATTGTTACATGTCCAAACAATTCTGCGAGCTACTGTCACAATTGTTCTCGCAACTATTAATAACATCATGATCAACCAAGAAAAGAAAACGAATGTACTCGAAAGCACAAGAATGGACCAAGTAGATCTATGATCAACATCTGAAAGTGATGTCACTGCGGGTATTCAGAATTGCTCGAATATTCCAGGTAGTTCTCGTCAGAATATTAACCTATGTATGAGAAATGGATTGAATAACTAGAGACCTTATATAAAGCCGAGCTGAATGAATGGGGACGACCAATAGTAAACCCCCAATAGTAAAAACTGCGATAAGAGTAGAGCGCGAATTAAAGGCGATATTGATTGATAGTGAAGTAATTTTCGTGATACAGACAGTTGGAATATAAATTGATAGACAGTGAAAATTAAATCAAAATGCAATTTGTAAAAATGTGAAATTAATGATTATGCATTCTTAGTAAATAATCTCTTAGCTTAATTTAATAGACAGTGTGTTTTCACTTTCCCGGAACATTAAAATTATCGGCCGTGAACCGTAACACGCGACAGTATGTTCTGTTTCATTATATCTTTCGGTACATTCGTAAGCAATTGTCGTCCATGTTAAATTATCTTTTCTTTCGTTTATCCTGCACCTAATCTTATTAACTAAAGTTTGATTCAATCGTGCATTCAAATCATTTGAAAAAGGTGCATTGATTGCGGTAAAGATAATGGATATATTTTCTTTATTTTTTTTTATTTTTAAAATCATTTGAGTTTGTGCCTGGGTATAGGTTGGATAGAATGATACCAATTTCATTATTTATTGACCCCTTTTTTTACCAGTTTTATAAAATCAGCTGAACTTTGATTTTTTGGAGTCAAAATAAAGGCATATCTGGAAATGTGATCTACCAGGAGGTTTGAATATTTTTTTTTGTATAGCATGAGCCACCAAACCCACCAATGGTATCTATAGATATTATTTTAAAAGGGTAAATAGCGGGGCCTAAGTGAGAAAGTCCAAATTTAATCTTTCCTCGAGATTTATTTTTCAAACAGTATTCACAATTGTCGCTAATTTTTTCAATAATATATGTTAAGTTTTTGCAGCATAGTATGGTCTGATCTAATTTATCATTTGTTGAATTTCTAAATGACAGTAAAAATATTGAATATTTCTATGAATTTTTTACTAAACTCCTCACTGAGTACAATCTTCTCTGCTGTCTCGATTTTTTTTTTATAGTATATTGTAACTTTTAATTTGATTTTATTTTTGTTTCGTTTTATACAATGCATTCATTTTGAGACGGTTTTAACCCAATCTAAATTTCCCTGAAACTCTGATATTAGCGTCGTTCTCTTCTTTTAAACCATAAATAATTTAAACATTGATTTTGTCACAGAAATGTTTGCGAAATTTTATTGCAAACACCTTTGTTCAGCGATAACTCTACAGAAGATATTTTGTGGTATTCGTTTTTTTCTTTTCTACAATTTACCAATAAGATATGCGAGGACTCTCTGAAAACTTGCGCCCATATCTCCGCCAGAACTTTCGAACAACATCTGCGGGGCATGAGCGTAACCAGTAATCCCTCACAAACTCCCTAGATGCCATTATACTGCCCTTATCAGGAGCGCGACTTATAATTTAGATTTTCCATGAAAGTAAAAGCTATCTTTTGACTGAAAAACAATGGTTCTATCTTAAAAAGTTCATTTTCTAAAAATCTGCTTACATAGTAAGTCTAATAAAACTCAAATTTAACACCCCATTCTGATTTCGTCGTGATGGAAGATGAACCGTCAGTATCTTTTGTTGCTGCCTATTATCATGACGTCACTCGAACTAAATCTGCCTTTCCAGGTCTAACTAAATTCGGCTTTCCACGTAGTAGTCGTATATCGGTAAGGGTCGTGCTTAAACGTATACGCGGGACAAAACCTCGATTGCCTCCATTTATTTGCAGCAATTAAATTATGCTCACAAGCTCATATCCGAACAGTTGCCCAGTATAGTGCAAATTTGTTGCCACACTCCGTAGATTAGGCGACCTCTAAGTGTAGTATCTGGAAACGACGGATATCCATGGGAGATGAAAACCCTTCTCTCGTTCACCAAGAGAGACTAGCACTTTCATTACAACTTCTTAGTCTTTCACGATAAAATTTCCTTTTCTTATACCTTATAATATGATTTGTTACTTGTCGGAGGTTTCTGTCTATTTCCATCTTTGTTCTGGTTTATGGTTGGTATGTCTGTTTTTGTATTATTTTAGTAAATCATTAGTTTAGTTTTCTAATACATTTTAATTAACGCATGAGCAAAAAAAGTGTGGAAAATCTTGCATAAACTCCCTATCAGACATATGATCTGATCCAGTCACCGAAAAATGAAAAAACATCGTTGCTAAGATAATTGGCTACATAAAATCATGGTTATAAAACTATTTTTCGTTTGATTCTTAAATTTCTTAGCTTTCAATTTGGTTGACGCATGTGGTAGAGCCACGAAATATTCGCGTATGTGCTTCTTCTACTATAAACTTCGACAAAAACGGGTACTTAAGTAACTCTAAATATAACCCATTCAGTTTGTATATTGCTTGCCTTTCTGCTAATAAATTGAATGTATTTTAATTTAAAAAAATCTTATCGGTACTTTTCCAGCCAAACGTTTCTGTGAGCCGCCATATATACGACGTTCGTGGGAAACATGGTGGTACGACACATCGAAACAAGGAATTGGTGCTCTAGTCATTCATATGACCAATGTTTACGTGGCACCCTTGTTTCAAGGAGACCCGTGCACATGGTACATTATAAACTTTTTACTGGACTCTACCATTGGCCTTTTTATTATCTACGTAGGAATAAGAATATGTCAGTTTTTAGCTAAGCGAAATAAATGGGATGCCATCAATTTCGGTGAATACAGTAAGTATTAAAAGATTCAGATATCGATTAGCTTTACAAATAAATATGATACTTGCAGATGCACCAAAGTCGTGGGTTTATCAGACTTGGATATACATCGGATTGATGGCGATAGTAAAGTTAATCACAACCTTGTTTATACAGCTTGATATTTGGGATAATGTTAAAAATTTTGTTTTATCGCCGTTTTCTAATCCCAAGATTGAATTAGCAGTTGTTATGCTTATTATTCCGTTCTTTGTTAATGTAAGTGTACTATTAATAGCAACTCATTATATTTTATTCTAATACTTTCTGTTTTGTAGATATTAATCTTTTGGGTAACTGATAATTTCCTAATGCGACACAATCGTAAAAAACGACTCGGCGGAAGTCGCGAACAGAGTATTCTACAAAAAGTGAAGGTGAATGCTTGAAAAAATAAATAGCGGTAATTTAAGGCCTCACTACAATTAAATCTTACATATTTCTCTTTTTGTTATTCTCTTCCTATTGACCATACAGGTAAAATACAGGTCGATACGAAAAGATAGTAGAAATGATTCCGAATCGGAAGCGTTGATATCAGGCGACGATGACTTACTAGGGACAAATACAACAAGCAAATTGATGGGAATGCAAAGTGTTCAGCAGCGAACGAGTATTTCGATGGCCTAATATATGCTAATATGTTTGGATCTAAATAATTTATGATCGACAAAAGAGAGAAAAACAAAAAACAAGAAGATCGTGCGGCTTTTTTACTAAAAGTGTACTCATACGTATTATTTATCATATTGAATTTGAGAAGAAAAGTTGAAATTGTTTACTTTTGTATAATTAATGCGTTTTATTTATTGGGTCTATAACTTTGTCTCCGGTATATAATCTGTCTATTTTATTTATTATGCACTAACCGATTTTCAAAGTAAAACAAGTATCACTGTGGATTATATATTCTCAAGCAGAACCGGCTTAATGATCTGGATTGTTCTCTAAAGCGAAAGTGGATACCTCATAATAAAAGCACGATGCGGTTAATTTGCCCATCTCTACAGACAGATAAAAAGAAAGGAAGTTTAATGAGTCACTGCAATAGAACATTAGCATTGAAAAGAGACGTTTTTTGAAATTGTTTTATTAGAGCTAAACTCCAAACAAGTTTTAACAAATAATCTTGCGTTTCGGCTTAGAAAATAAACGTGTTTTTCTGCATCGTTTTGGGTGCTATTGGTGTGAATCAAATTTGGTAAAGATCGTTCGAGTTATCGAGTTAAGTTTCCCGACAAAAAGTCTGGCAAAGATAACTAGTAATATTCATTACGAAATACTTGGGTAGAATGAGGACTAGATCTTTGCGTCTATTGTAGTGCATTTAACGATCCTCGCATTGCAATTCAATAAATATGATTTCTAAATAAATTTTTAAAATTTGATATTCAGCAAATTTCAGTATGCTTGTTAAGTAAGTATGTTCACATCTGGTTTTCTTGCTTGGTCTATTTGAAGGCCTTTGGAAAGGTCTAATAACACTAGTAAACTATTTTGACACTATTTTTTGCTCTGAAACCAAATTATAGTTTTCTCAAGGTATTTAGAATAATGGTGCCAGCCTCCTAAGTGAACCAACAACTTGTTCTTCACCCGGGCCATCTTGGCTAACAACATGATAGCACGTTTGTTGGCCCGATGGGGACCGGCGTTTCCAGCACAAGGGGCTGGTGCCTGCTAAAACTGTTTTGTCGAGAAGAAACGAGACTGTAGTTTTAGCAGGTATCAGCCGCTTTTGCTGGAAACTTCGGTCTCCATCGAGCCAACAAACGAGCTATCATGTTGATAGCCAAGATGTTCTTGATTTCTTTTGTGCCGGGCCTGATGTCCGATCGTCTGTTCAGCCACGGTCTTAATTGCCAATTTCATTTCCATCCACAGCTCGTCGCTTGTTATCAGCGAAGTGTTGGATAGGATGGAAGCCAGCTGGTTCTCGAGGGTCTCCGTGAATTTTTTTCCGACAGAGGCCATTTGGAACCTTTTGATGTCAAATTTTTGTAGACGGCGAGTTACAATTGGCTGCTCGGTATGTACGAACGTCAAGTTTGCTCGAGGCCCAACGTTGTTGGACAGAATATGGTCGATCTGTTTTTGTGTGCTGTCATCCGGTGATACCCAGGCCATTTTATAAATGCGTTGATGTGGGAAGCAAATCGAAATTTCAATCAGGTAATTTGTTTCGTCGTTGAGGATATATCCTCGCGTCATTCCCCGATAAGAAAGCTCATTGTCAACCTAAGCGTTGAAATCACCCAGAACTATTTTTGTATTATTTAAAGGAATGAGTGGAATTGTCTTTCCAGGTGATTGCAGAACGTTTCCTTCGTTTCTTCATTCTTTTCCTCTGTCTAGGCGTGTATGTTTATCAAACAAATTTTGAAGAATTTCACTTTTATACGGATCGCGCACAATTCTTCATTGATTGCCTTAAATTCAAGGTCATTACGAATTTTCCCATTTTTGAGTATTGTATGCTATCTCATTTTTTGAATATCACTTCCAGATCCTGGATTGTCAGTACGCTTAATTTATATTAGCTAGCCTGTTGTGAAAGGTCTTTAACAGTGCCAGGGTTGTTCAGTGACCTACAAGTTCAGGATCCAACCCCGTAGCCTTTTTTTCGGTTGCAAAGCCGTTGCCGTATGTCCAATCCATTCCACGGCTCTATGGCTGGTTTCAAAACAATGTAGGATTTTCCAGGAACAGGGAGTTACCCCGTCACCCCACCTCAATTCTGGCGTCACGGTTATTACTTTCGATTCTGTAATCAAGCAGGGAAGTTAGCAGCGACCACCCCAAAGGAAGTCCTAATAGAGTTTGATGGCAGAGCTGTTGGTGTATTTGTCGTTATTGACATTTCTCAATTTTTTATGTCCCATCATTGGGGGCCCAGTAAACCCACTGTGCGACCCCAATGCCATTTACTATCATTTGATTGCCGGTAATCATCGTATCTAAGCATTTTGAGAAGATTTAATCAAAAGTGTAGTGTCTGGTCCGCCGGAAAGCCCAGGAAGTAGAAAAATCGTATATGATTGTTGCAATTGTAGAAAATTCAAACTACTGCTCGTATTTGTTCTGTAAATATGATTCGATTTTATTGAAACTTATAGAATATAAGGACGTTTTATAGGGCTACTTAAATGTCCAATTTCATTTCATTTAATGATACTAATACAGTTTTAATAGCGAAAATGTTAAATTTACAAATCCCACTATTATCAGCAAAGTTCAATGAATTTTAACTTCCAATTTATTTTTTATTATATCACTACATGATTTTTTCACCTAAAAATTGTAGGTGCTCATCTTCAGTCATTCATAATAAATACAGTCAAGTGTTAATAGCATGTACATTAAATGTTGAAATTGGAAAAAATAACACAAATTCATTCAATATACCCTTCTACTATTGCTGATGTCACTTGTTCAACAAATTTTCAAAGATATTCACGATACATATAACTCCTGAAACTCTCATGCAAATCCTAAGAAACCAGTAGTGTCTGAGCTGATAATAAGCGCATATTGTTCCAAACCCATGCATTCAAACCCATGCATTGTTGTTATTGTAGTTCAAGAAAATTCAAATCATTACAAATTCGTTAAATAATTTTCGATCCTTTTGAAATTTTCAGGTTAGATCAATTTTATTAGTAACTATCTACTTATCGAGTTTTATTACATTTGACTTTGCATTGTTTTATTACAATGACTTTGCACAATTGGGACTCTGAACTTGCTGGCCGTCGTAACAGCGGGTAATTAATTTTACTATATATATGGAAGTCGTCCTGAGCCAAGATATTATCACACATACACACACACACAATCCGAACTTATAATGATCAGACTAGCGTAAAGTAGAAATAGAAATAAGGGAATGAAATTAAAAATTCTTAATGCAATAATTTTAGAATTAGTTGTAGAAGTTGTTAGTAGTATGAAGTGGCGCTTCTAAATACCAAGCGCCACAAGACACCATCACATATGATTCCAATGATACTTAACCCGCAACCTCCTGTCAGTTCCGTTTCCATTCCAGCCATTAGCAAACTATCAATCACCGCGTCTGAGCATATAACATGTTTACTTGTCGTAGCATCGTTCTCAGTAGCAAACAATTATTTACACAGCTACCAATCAAGCCATCATAGCCGATCATATCATCAATCGTCTTCCAGTAACAAGACGGCAGCCACCAAAAAGTAAAACAAATGGAGATTCAAGAAGTGGAAAAGGAAGAGGAGTTGAGAACATATCCATCAAGCTTCAACCTTAGTACAAAGTGCAGAGCTTTCAACGATATCAAAAATCATACACACCTACATAGTTTCATGAGTATGAATGCTTTGGCATGTTACTTTGCATTAAGGCCGGAAGTTTACACTCAATTTTATATGTAAGTGTTCCCCAGAAATAACATTTTTAAAGATAATAAACATTAATCAGTACGTCTCGTAGAGTAGAGTACGCGTGATAAATATTTTGTAGTGTAGCGTCGTGGCTCGACAAGAACTCGCCTCATACTATATGATCCCGCAAATGCTAGTCGTCAAGCGCGCGTACGCAGTCGTTAAGCGAAGCTAGTTAGTTGAGCTCGGTGTTGTTTATAGCTCGCTGACACATGTGCCAGACAATCGGTACCCGTGTGCTACACGGATATTTCGAAAATCATTACACACCCTCCCGCAACACGCAGAAACCAGCAAAATTCGCAAAGAAGTGAAAACCCGGACAAGCTTTCGGTCCGCAAATTCCCGGTACCCATGAATATTTACTTTCCGGCTTGTACATATAAACACAATTGCAACTGGAAGATGCACAATCCAATGGCATCTGGATATGATCAAGTATGACATCACCACACAGCATAAGAATGGTGGGTGCCAATGATACTAGCTTGGGAACAGGTTCCCAAGTTAAGAACCGATGTTAGAACGCTCGTGCAGAATTCCAAGAAAAGCTCATTTCCCCGGATAGAGTTTTTAACGGAAAACCGAAAAAGTGAAAAGGGACCAAACCAAAACTGACGATAGATACAAGCCATATGGTAGCAATTTGCATATGTATTAGTCGGCCTACTATGGACAAGCTTCCGGTAGCTGTCACCCAACTGCGGCATTAGCAAATGCTTATATTTCGTCATATATACTATTTTCCGAATAAAAAACGTGCCGAACGCATTCCGTGCATGCTATAAATTCACCTTGTATAGCCCATTGTGCTCCTAAACTTTCCAAGACGAGCAAATTAAGCACACGTTTTGCACCTTCGACTGATAGCTCAGCGTTGAGATGTAAACAAACTCCTATAAATTCACTTTGGAAGGCGATAAAAACTAAACGGGTATAAGAACTGAAATAATTTTCACTTCACTAGGAGCGCTATTGTGTTCTCCGCAGATCATCGGGATTTCACTGTAGAAATCCGTCTCTAAATTGTACAAAACCTCGAATTTTTGTTGGCACCTCCACAATTCTTCATATAACGCCATGTAAGTTCGCCAGCAAAGTCGGCCTACTAATGGTCATGTGTGTGGTAGTAAGCACTGCTGCCATATGGCTTGTATCTATCGTCAGTTTTGGACCAAACCCTGGTGAACGGGGTCTCTACAGTAGCGGATGGAGAAAGTTAAGTGGCCGAGGCGGAAGCATTTTCCAGATCGAGGAGTGAAAGGAGAAACGAGTCGTACGCCACAACTTGATTAACAAGTGGCAGTAAGCGAGGATAAGGATGGGGAGATCGACCTTAAATCAACATTGCCGAGGTAGCAGTTTTCTGGGAGCCCCACGTTTTTCGTTCTGCGCAATTTAGTAAGTAAAATAAAAATTGATTTTTTTGTGAACATATTCTTATATTTTGAATTCTACTAAAAGTGATACCATCGCTTTTTTTACTGTTTCTTTTTGCTTTGAAATTGAACAAATTGTATCTCGAAAGTAAACTTTTCAGGGAAGTGTGGGTGTTTTACCTTGTAAGGGGTTAAGGGAATTGGTTTTCTGAAAAGAACATGTTCGGGAAAACGTGTTTGGTGTAGATTTTTCAAAGGGGTTATTTGAACATTAGGTTGTTGTCGTGCAAGTGCAGAGTTCCGCGACGATTGCAGGGGAGCTCGACAACTGGTGAGCCACGTTTTCATTTGGCGGCTCATTGGAGAAAACGAGTGACGCTCACGCCCGTCTGCGGGTCAGCTTGTTGGGACCCGAAAGCCCCAGTCGGAACACACCAAGCAAAAATTTTCTAACAACACGATTTTATTCAAGAGAATGTAAAATTGATAAATCATACTATTACTAACAATGTTGAGCGAATTTCGACTTCAGACGTATTTTTGTTGCTTTTCTTATGAAAACCTACTTCCATGATTTTTATCTCAGATTTTTGACTCCAGGGTGTCCAATTGCGAGGGGGTTACGCGAAACTTTCATACATCTGTGTCTAAAAGATGTATGGAAGGAAATTATTTTATAACACCCTACACCTACTCGTATATAAAGTTACTTCCTTCCACACATCCTTTCGACACTGGAGATGACTCAAACGAGTCAAAACGCGTCTACTCAACCAAAGAGGCAAGGCCCGACGGCTTTTCTAAATGTAAAAGTATTTAATTAAATAATAGGATACTTCTCTAGTGAAATATTTCGTTTGTAACAATTTAAGATTTAATAGCATTTAAAAAAGTTTTGAAATTTTAGATATAAAACTAGTTGAAGATTAAACATTTTTTAGCTATATTTTGATTTGAAGAATACAATCATTCGATCTCCTTACTCCCTTGTGTACCGAAGAGCTTCGGTCCCAGTGTATAGAGTAGTGAAATTTCGACATGAATAGTTGTTTTTCTTTGTTTAAATTTTCAATTCGACATCATAACAAAACTTACAATTTGGTCGAGCTTTTAACTTGGTTCTCTTTGTTTTAAGTCAAAGATTATTTAAGTTTTCCTAAAGTGCAAACGTTTTTACTTTGAAGGGGCTTTCATCTCGTGGAGGTTCAGGTTAGTTAGTTAATGAAGTAGATGAGAACAAGAAAATTAAAGTCCCACTGGGTTTAAACGCAGCGGAGGAAACAGTTTTGGACAGTATAGGTGACTCTGAAAGACTTAAGATTGCAACCGGAATAACAAACTGATACAAAAATCTAGCAAAGCACATCGAAAAAATGATAGAAATTCAATGATTAAGACCTATAAGACATCATCAAATGCTAACTACTTCACCTTGTCTATTGAAAGCAGCTCTACAATATCGTTCCCTAACCTAAAGATTTCTTCTGGTACCGAATCAGATCTTCATTTATCTACTTTTGATGCTGGTTATGAACAATTTATGTCCTCCACTCTTTCAGATTGTGATACATTTCAATCAAAGTGTCCTACTCGTGATGCACACAGTGTAGAAATAGAATTAGACTGCTCAGCAAAATAAGTTGAGCATAACCCTATTACAACGCAGCTATCTAACCTAACATCAAACTCAGCGGCGTCACGACCTGTTATTAACAACAGTAATAATCGTTTGAGGAGAGCTCTTGAGGGCCATATCTTTTATCTTTTGGGACTGCCCGAATATAATGTGCCATTTGTCAACTGATTCAAGCATCACCACGACTGTACTATCTGAGGTGAACTCTCCTTCGCAGCCTATCCCATTTTGTGCACGTAAAAAATGTGTGGTAGGCATCGTCTTCCTCTCCTGGGCAAAACGGACTATCGAGGGACCGTGACTTACTAATCTTGTGCAGGTAAGACTGAAAACACCAATGCCCGCTAAAAAGCTGGGTCAGATAGAAGTCAGTCTCACCATGCCTTCAATTTAGCCACGGTTTCACATCCGAGGTAAGGTGCGCAGCCCACCTTCCCTTCATACAATTCATCCAAAACTGCTGACAATCGTTGAGTGGACACTGTCTCTCCTCACGAACAGCCGTCTATCTTGCATCCTCGTTTCGACGCAGGTAAACAGCGCGGCGCTCTCTTACAAGGAGGGCAACAGGTATCACGTCTGCATTAACACACTGCCAAAGCAGAGACTGTCGGATAAGAAGATACAATCCTCAGTGCGCATCGTCTCTGTACCTGTGCCAAACGTTTTCGGTATACCTCCTTACTGAGAGCGTCGCGCCATATTTCCGCTCCGTAAAGTAGCACTGACCCTACAGCACTCATCATGAGGCGTCTTCTTGATGGGCTGGGTCCCCCTACGTTGGCCATAACTCGACTCAGAGCCGATCCTCCCGAAGCAGCCTTCTCAGCCGTTGCCCTGATTTGCTCAAAGAAACTCATTTTTGAGTCGATCAGTAGCCCCAGGTTCTTCAGGACTGGCTTCAATTCGATTATTATGTCTCCAATACTGATCATGCTTACTCTAGGGATTCTCTTTTTTGTCAAAATGACCACTTCGGTTTTCTCCAGTGCTAAACTGAGCCCGCAATCAGTCATCCAGTTTCTCACTCGGCGCATTAGCATACCTAGCCTAAGTTGCGCTTGTTCAATGGCGGGTCCAGCAACTAGAGCCGTAACATCATCCGCATAGCCAAACAAGCGCGACTCATCTGGCATCTCCAGTCTCAGTAGCCCGCCGTAAGACATGTTCCGCAGGTCTGGACCAAGGATCGATCCGTGGGCAACACCTGATATAACTTCCATCCATTGTGGGTCCTGCGACATTTCATAAAGCAGGCTTCGATCCTTCAGGTAGTCCCTCAAAAGCCGCATTAGATATTTGGGAACTTGAAAAGGGTTTTCCAGCGTATCCAGAATATCCACCCATCTAGCGGAATTGAAGGCGTTCCTTAAGTTGAGTGTCATCAACAGGACGATCTGTCACTTGGTGCGGCTATATGCCTCTGCCTTTGGACCGCGCTCACTACCTCTGCAGTCGCATCAATAGTGAAGCGTCCTGCTCTAAAGCTGTACTGCCAAGGAGATAGGTCCCCAGCAGCATGAATCGCGTCAGTGAGTGTTCCCTAGCATGTATACGGGCGGTATGCAGACGGAGATCCGGAATTTCCCTTCCCCGTTGCTGATCAGCATGAGCCTCACCACCTTCCATCGTACCGGGAAAACTCCGTCCCGTTGGCGAGCGTTGAATGTGCTGAGCAGCAAGTCAGGACAATAGTGATAGACAAGTTGCAACACTTCAACTAGGGCACCATCTGGACTTCGCTTTCAGTGAAAGGACTGCCTCTTCCAGTTCCGGCTGTGTGAAGAGTGGATACTCGACTGCTGTTTCACCATGGACAGCGTCAACACGGACGGAATGAGCGGAGAAAAATACCCGCACTACCTCATCCATCTTTCCCCCTTCATGTATGCAAGGCGTCCGTAGGGCACCAAGCTTCCGCATAACTAGCATGTAGCCAAGGCCCCACAGATCCTTGTTGACATTGTCCACTAAATCTTGGCAGCAGTGAGCCTTGCTGTTGTTAATCAATTTGCGAAGGAATTTTATGGCCGACTTATATGCTGCTACAAGGTTTCATGCCTTGTCACGGTTCCGTACCCGTTGAGCCTCACGCCGAAGCTTGTGGCACTCCCTTCGTTGCTCACCAGTAAACTTGGCGCTTGCCGTGCCCGGGTTTTCGGCGGGGCATAGAAGCGCTGCAAGCAGTCGTGATGATTATCATAGTTGAGTTCAACACATGTTGAGCTGCCAGTTCTTCCATGCTCTGTGAATCTCCATTCAGCCGAGCACCTCGACGAACCTCTCGACGTCCATCCTGCCGGTGTTCCACCCAATTGTAGAAGGTCGAGCGCACGGACGTCAGGAGACAACATCACTGATCTCAAGCAGGCTGAGTTGTCCTCTAATACTCTCCAATTGTGTATCCTCCGTACTAAGGACTCCAAGGCGGTTGTCCCGTCCGATATGGTTCCTTCACAGCCAATATGGCGGAAAGTCGGCGTATTTCCGGTATTTAGTACGACGAGCGCCATCCTGGCCGCCATTACTAGGATTAGTTTCCCCCCCCCCGGATCTGTTAGAGGCATGCCCCATTCGATTGCTTTAGCGTTCAAGTCTCCCTCAACGAGCACGGTGCCATCTGCGGTCGAGACAGCACCTTCCAAAGCCTTAAGCTTTCCTTAGAAAGATGATATCAATTCGTTCGGCGTTAGGTATACACTGAAGAAGGTGGTCCCTGAGCGCCGAACCCACACGAAATCATCCCCCTATTCACTACTCACCGCCTCGAAATCACTGTTCCGAACACAAATGGTGGCAGTACCAGTTTCATCAGGATGCCATGATGCAGAACTTTTATCATGGTGCTGATTACTCAACAGCAAAAAGTCGGGTTTCACGTCCCTCACAAACTGCTCAAGCAGGTTTTGGGCGGTTGAACTACGGTGTAGATTTAGCTGCAGGATTCCTGGAAAACCCGACATTTCCCTGATCCCAAGACGTGCCCAAGATCCGGTCTTGGATCAGTGTGTGCCTGCTTTGTGCACTCTTTTCTTTGATGTCCCATTTCACTACATTTGTCACACAGGGAACTCCTATCGGAATCTGTGCATACTTGTGACCTTAGGCAAGGTATTTGAAATATTGAAGAGGCGCTGCTCTTTGCCGTATCCTGCAGACAACCCACCCTATTCTTACTTTGCCCTTATTTAGAAAGTGTTCGGTGTCCTTTTCGGTCAAGTCCATGATGGCCATATGCTATCCTCTATGATTTTAAACACTGTCTGGAACCCCTGGTCGAGCGTTCCTGTCAAGTTCCTCTTCTTTCCTTCTTTTATCCCGATCTCTTTCGATTGGGCTAGACGACATTCTTTTATTGATGTTTGATGGTGGAGCTCTCTGCACGTGCCCTTTAGGCTTAGCCCTCAGCGCTTTTTTAGCCTTCTACTCTTCTGCAGCCTTTAGGTCCTTTTCGGCCCATCACCAGCTCCTTCGGTAATGCCCTATACGTTCTAGGAGCTCTTCTAGTTCAAGGAGCCCAACCTTTACTCCTTTGCTGGTTTTTGGCGAGTAACATCTAGATTTTATTCTTTTAAGAACATCTCCCGCTCTTCGGATTAGTCTTTCCTTTTCATGTCACTGGAAGAAGTTATCGACTTCCGTTTCCAAGTACATATTTGCGCCACATTTTCGACGGTAGCGATAAATCACACAACGATGCTTTATTTATCTGGTCACTCCTTTTCTTTTCCTGCCGTAATCTCTTTGTGTATTTCAGGGTAGTTCCATATTATTTCGGGATTTACGACCCTTGCTTCGGTCGCTTCGGTAGCGATCGCAGCAGTAACGACCGAATTCCGATGTTCTTTATATTTTCCCCCACCGCTCGAACATCAGTCGTGTGTGTTTCCCGCTCTTTCTTTTGAAGACGCTCTGACATTGGTATCATTTTATTGCTGCACTCGAACGCCGCAGGAATCTCAGTCTGGACAAGACTGCCTGTTAATCTAAGTTTTACATACTCATATCATGCAAGTTTGATGAAAATCCAATCATAATCACGGAAGTTATAGCCATTTGAAATTTCTACAATTACAACAGCAATAACACATGATTTTGGTATTTTATAGACTTTCCATCGAATCCGACATTGCAGTTTTGATTTGATCTTCTTAAAATTGTCAGATAAGATCGATAACATACAAACAACACCGAAAAAATTGCTCACCCACAATTAACTCTACGTAACATATGTAGTATTAACATGTGCTATATTTCTGAAGTTCAAACCGGTAGATTGACTTTGTTTTCTTACAACCAATCGAAAAATAATTAAAGTGACCTCAAATGATATGTTGCAAATAAATAACATAACAAAAGCAACGAGTATTTCTCACCTACCAAACCCATACCATAGCCCATTGATATTGTCATCGTACGGTGACGGCCGGTTAGTTGAGGCCACACGTTACTATAGTTCGTAGTATGGTAGTTTCTCAATGAAATTTTCACCTGTCTGGCAAGTTTTGAGCAAAAAAGAAATAAGTACAGAGGCTATAGTACACTTGAAGTGAATTATTTGGTAAGCAATAATTATAAAACTCAAGTGCAGAGAAAATGCGGTTAGATGTTTACCGCTATGCTATGAGATTGTCCGCAGATTATTTGAGTTTGAAGAATTTTTGAGTATAAACGGTCAGTGATACAAAACTTATAAAAGTTGGTATGAATCAAAACAGATTTTTTTTAGATTTTTCTCTTCAAATTTGTTATTAAACACATCATATTTCGATTCAAAGTATCTTGTGGAAATTTTCTTTCTAACTTTTTAATTTATAACGACAATAAACGACGAAGGTTTGAGGAGAGCAATATCTGGTTCTTTTTAAACTATGAAATACACGATTAAAGCAATTCAATTTAAAACTACTAAATTTTAATTAAATAATATTAATTGCTCCTGTTCCAACTTTCGTGATTTTTCTCGATAATTAATATGACAAATTTTCCATACACGGGTGGGATTCCACCCGTATATGGAAGTGACTCCTTCAACATTTTTTACTAAAGGTAGCCGACATGGATATCAAATGAAAGAAGTTGACGAGAATATTCAGAATCGAAAGAGCGGTAATAGTGCTAAGGGTAGCAGGGGGAGTCAAAACATGTGAAAAATTTGTGCACCCTCGTGATTGGATATCTTTGAGCGAAGAATCTGAAAAAATCACGGATGTGATGGACGACAAATACCTTCAAAGTCATAATTTGATAAACTTTGTTAGCATAAATACTATTTAAAATTTAAAATTTTTGTTCATAAAATCTTAATGGGACCCTTAAATTTTCCAAAAGTTGTAATCAGTTACTTTAGTAATAGGTGAATTTACGAGTATCCTGAAAATTTTATTGTAATTGAGTTTAAAACAATAATTTTGGAGCCGATTGAAAATTGCCCTCCCATCTATTGGAGGGGAATCGTTAACAAATATTAGGAATAATAAGGAACCAAAAATGAATCCTTACAGAAGCTAGGCAGACGTTCCAAAATGTGGAACAAATACCAGTAAAGAAGAAAATCACGAAAAACAAAGCCTTTGAGATTCTCTGATAAAATATGATCTATTGGTTCCGAATACTTTCGAGAAATTAACATAAACTAGATATAGACTATCAAACCCCAGAAGATAAGCTCAAACATAACAAATGGATAGAGGAGCACAGAGACGTTTGTACCGAAGATATTAGTTTAACAAAATTAGTACACCCAGGAGATACATAAGGGGAGATATAAAAAATATCAGGGACTTTATAATAGCTCTTTGACGATTTGTAACACGACTTGAGTCCTGGGATTATTCCAATATGTTTGAAATATGCCCAAATAGCTATATAGGCAGTTTATTAGCTTCTGCATAATGTTTCTTGAATCCAGCAGTCTCTAAGAAGACCAGTCTGAAGCAGTATCTTTTACTTTAAGCACTTTGGTATCAGTGGAGTTGAATCAAGTATCATCTTCCATCATCTATGGCAGGACCGCCGGGCCTAGACCTCTAGAAATAATCTCCTTCAACAATCACAGTTCTGCGACCAGTTCGCTAGTTGATCACTCCCAGCATGCATCTGCTGACAGCTTATATCGTGTCTTCCCATCGAGTCCTTAGTCTTCCTACTGGACGTCTACCTTGTGCTCTACCATTTAACGTTCTGTTGCGTGACCGATTTTCTTCCATTCTTTCTACATGGCCCGTCCACTGCTATTTACGTAACTTAACGCAAGTAGATACAGGTAGCTCGTCAAATAGCTCATACAACTCATCATTGTAACGTAGTCTCCACTCTGTTCCTTGTTTCACAGGGCCGTCGATTTCCCGGAGCAATTTGCGTTCGAATATCTTTACTGCCTTTTCGAATTCGCTCATCAGGTTGGATGTTTCATTTTTGTATAACACCACAGGTTCGACTAGTGATTTGTAAATACGAAGCTTATTTACCTGTGTATAACTCTAGACTAGAGTGGAAAGTACGGAGTGATAGGCTTTATATACGGCGTTTATTTGGCATACAATCTCGTCCTTTTCAGCGCCTCTTCTATTCAGGCTAGCTCCACGATAAACAAAGTTATGCACACTTTCAAGGCTATAGTCTCCTGTGGTCAGGTTTTGTCGAACTGAAGTTTTGAGCCATAAATTTAGTTTTCGTTTCATCAGCTCGTAGGCCTATTGGGGTTGCTTCAGATTATAGACTCAGAAATTCTCCTTTTGCATCTAAGATTGACTGTGACATGATGTGGACCTCTTCAGCTTACGCTATTAATTGTGTGGACTTGAGCGTTCGTGTACCAGTGGTTTCAGCTGTTGTCTTTCTGATGACGTATTTCAGTACAATATGAAATATCATTGGGGCAAACCCACCCCCTTGTTTTAAGCTTGTCTGCATTTTGAAGCTGTCCGTTAGTTTGCCATTTACCTTGACCTGGAACTCTCTGTTTAGTATCGTAAAGTTGACTATTCGGATTAGATTTGTTAGGACTAAAAAATCAAGCGTTATATTGTACAGCACATTTCTGTTGGCCCTGTCCTATGCATACTTGAAGTTTGCGAAGAGTTGGTGCTCCTTGATGTTATACCCCCAGCACTTTGCGAGCACCTGCTCAATTAAGAATATTTGGTCTATTGTAGACCGTCCATTTCGAAAGCTTCCCTGATACTCTCCTACTATATTTTCATAGTACGGCTTTCATTTTCATTCTACGATTTTGGAGAGACCTTGATAATACGTACACAGTAAAGCGACGCCTCTATAATTTTCACACCTTAACTTGTCCCCCTTTTTGTGTACAGGACATATTATACTTCTTCGCCAGTCTTCTGGCAACTGCTCCTTTGGTCAGATTCTGCATATAAGTCGATGGAGAACGTGACTTAAATGGGGGCTCTCTCTCTCTGTAGCAGTTCTGCTGGTATTCCATCTATTCCAGGAGCCTTATTTTTCTGAGGTCACGTACTGCTGCCTGTACTTCGTCTCTGGTTGGTGGTGAAATTAGGACCACTTGTCCTGCTACTGGATGTTTACAGCTTTAGTAATTGGTGGGTGCCTCAAGTGCACAACACATCACACTTGGCGAATATAGTATCAAAATGTTAACGAATTTGTGTGTTTAGGTGCCAAAATAACGAAAACGAGGCGAATAATCGGAGCGAAGCTAGACGGGGACCAATGGCGAATTCGATACAACCATGAGCTGTATGAAATTTTTGACGATCCGGAGGTCTCAACGATTATAAGACTGCGGAAGCTGCAATGGGCTGGACACATGAATCTTATGGACGAACAACGGATAACCAAGAAGGTATTCGCTGGGAGAACTGAAGGCCAGAGTCCAGTGTGGAAACCGAGGAAACGCTGGTCTGACTCGGTCAACGAAGACAGTTCATCGCTGCTCGGATTTCGGAATTGGAAGACGCGGTCAATGGACCGAGACATTTGGAGGCGCTGTTTGCAGGAAGCGAAGGTCCGAAAGGGGCTGTAGTGCTAAGAAGAAGAAGAAGAATTGGTGGGTGCGCTGCAAATAGCTTCTGGAATTTTCTTCTTCTGTTTTTGATTTCAACTGGGGGTGGCTATTCTTGAATCTTGCGCAATTTTGCAGACTGTGGATTGAAGCCGTCATTTAGTTGTTTAATAGAGGTATACGCAGATCTGACTTCATATAGCCTTGTTTTCTTTTTTTTGTTATATCTTGATGTTGGTGGTTGCTCGTTTTTTCTTCGGCATACTTTTTGGGCTTGTTGTCAGAGAGTGTTATAGTGTATTTCGTTGGCCCCTGTTAGTTGATGGATGTCTTCTTTGTACACTTGGTTCCTTTTTTAAATTGTTTCCTTGAAATCATCATCGTACCAATCGTTCGTACTTTTCCTTGGTCGATACCCCAAGACCTCGTCGGCAGTTTCTGTTACCGCACCTCTTACAGTCTTCCATATGGTTTCGAGTCATCATTATTTTCTCCCGCTTGCGAGGATATGCTGATGCGATTTCCCAGCGCAATTCAACATGCAAATGAAATCAATATTTTTGTTGCAAATTTAAAACTCAAGTCCGCCATATCCAAAAGAACGCTAAGCCAAAAACGAACCGAATATGTACTATTCCAACACCAGATCGAAAGCCATCACCAGCTCAAATGCTCACCATAATAAAAAGCCATACCAAGCCAACGAACTAAAGGCCATGCGGAAGCCAACGAACAAGCTGTCATTCCTTCAGAGGCCCTCAAAGTTGAGGAGTATGTAATGTGACGCCTACGCCCGGGAATCGAAGTGATTCCGATCCCGAACCCTTGCAACCGGCCAGATGGATATGTCCTCGAAGTGCCAGCGGACTTCATCTGTCGTGCGGATATCGTTGCGCAGAAAATATTTTTTTTTTCTGTCCAAATATTTAGATCTGTGGATATAAATATTCGAAATATAAAATTAATCCAAACCCCGGCGCATTTCGAGACATAGCCATCTGGAAATGCCCCTCCACCGTGGTCATCAAAACAAAAAAAAACGATGCCACTGGCGACAGATGGAGAGGCACATTGCCGCCATGTGGCGTGCCATTCCACACACCTCTGTTTTGTCCGAGGTGACAACCGGTTGGGCTTGACAGCCACATGGCGAAAAAGGTAAATGGTGTCATGGTGTGGTGTCGGTAGCGACTTGGCGCGGTCCTAGGTGGTGTAAAATTATTAAGAGGTAAATTTTTTTTCGTTCGGCTTACGTCGACAAATGCCTTACCAGGTTTTGTTTGCAGTTCATCGCCCTCGTCGTTGTAGCAGCCAAACGAGGATCTTTAGATCGAAGTAAATCGAAATCTCCCAAGAAAAAGAGGAAAACCGACACAAAGAAGACATCGAAAGAAGGGGTGACTGCGAGCGACTTAACCGAATCGAATGACTCTGAAGAAGAGGTTGATAACGCCCGAGAATACAAACCGCAGAGCTGTTGTCAGTTCAAGGCTGTGGAGGATCCTATTTGCCTGCTAAGTATCGAAATTAATTCTAAGGAATGAGGCATATGGGGTTGCTGGGTTGTCTAGCACCAGCATATATTTGATTCTTTGAGAATAAAACCATTCCTCAAAGATTTCATTTTCGAAGTAAGTTTCCGGCGGTCCAATCGTTCGGCGCCGCGTATCATGGAAGTAGCGCCGCATATGTTATATATGATACATTTAGCTTTAAAATTACTCTACCTCCATCCTCGAAAAAGCTGGAAGTTTGCATTTGTTTCCGAGCTGATGGAAAGGAATATTGGGATAATAATAATGATCTAAACTATACAATATCTAAAAAAATCACCATCCTGCCAATCGCAACCATCCGAAATACTATTGAATTATGATAACAGTGATAATTCGGTGAAAATATCGAATCGTACAAATACATTTACCACTCAGGAAGGTACATCGAATTTCAATAGTTGGTCCGAGGCATCATCATGGAATCAAATTCGTGTATCGCAATTGATTGTCACGGGAAACTAGTGCATAACCGCAAAATTTGAAATCCAACAAAGTAGCAACGAAACCGCAAAGTCGTTCTTTGGAAAGTTTCACTCCTAATAATGTAGCAATGGACAGAGCTATAGCGTCACGCAAAATCAAATGCTTCATATTATCTGTAAAAACAATAGAGAACGAAACAAAAGCTTGAGGAATAGCGTGTACATCCACAAAATGGACAAGCAAATCTACGGCTTATTTCAACGCAGTGAACTAAGTATCAGTTTAAAATTTACATTTGAAATATAATCGAAGATATGTGATTTTTGTGAGGTAAACAAATTGTGAACAACTAATTTTCATTGCGTTACAGGCTTTGAATGAAAAAGTTTTGTTCTAGTAAGCCGTGCGCGCTCTATTGAAAATTCTTTCGTGTATGCTGTTATCTATATTTTTGCCAAAATATGTTTGTATATCAAAGCGTAGCATTACAGCTATGCCAAGTACATAGATTTTAGGAGCAGAGAAATTACTGAGTTAAAATTTTACCGCTTTACATGAAACACTTACGAAAAGATTTTGAAAGCGACTCATTTTAACTCATTTACATACTATCTATCAAGGGAAAATTAAAGAAAACATTTATCCAAGTTAGATGATATCTCAGTACGTCTTTCATTTTAACATATTTTTAGTATTACTTTACAAAGAAATTTATAAAACTTTCCTTTTCAAGATTTAGAAGTTTTTACATTTCTGTTACATCATGCAATGTTTTCATCTTAACAACTTCCACACGTAGAAATGTTCCGTTGTTATCATTAAAATTAGCATGTGTGGTACTTTCAGCATCTATCTATGATTAAAGTCGTACTTCATTTGAGTCTGTTTTATCCGTATGTAAAAATATTCTGGAATAAATTCAAGTGTAAAAGTGATAAAAAGCAATTTGGGTTTCACGATTAGGTTAGTTGTTACAATATTAAAATTCTTAATTGTTAGCATATTATTTGTAAGTTAAGGCCTTAACATTTCCAAATAAGCTTTGCACTTTATACTAAAGATTTGAAGGGATCAAAGTCTATTAAAATAAGTGAAAGTTAAGCTAATTGTAATATATGAGGTTAAAGATTGTAAGATAGACATGAGGACTGAATTCTAGTTTGTGCAAAATAATTCGATTCGTGTACAATTTACTATAACTTCGAGATAGTACGAAAATCATAAATATTAATTGACTGAGTGAACATAAAATAAAACATCAACCCAGACATGCTTCAACTTAACAATCCTCGTGATAAGTTATAACATTTTTACACTCAATTATTTGTTCCTAAAAGATTTCAAGCTATCGTTCCTTTTTATATAGAAATAATACTTAATAGACTTAAGCGAATATAAGATTGAAAGATATTAAGCAATTTTCCTAAAATTAATTTAAATAAAAAAGTAACATTTATAAAAAAAAAAGGAAAAAATCTCATGTAACGTAACATGTTTGTAAAGTAAACTTGTTTTCGACACAAGTACAAGATAAAAACGAAATTCGTCCCTTTCTATAAAAGCAAACACGTTCCATAATCTTCAAAAAGTGTGTCACTTTGAACACATTAACTCTTATCTGAAAATTGTTTTATGGTTCTCTTTCATTGAAGAATACAATGAAGTTAAAATGAATTACTAACCGTACCAAAAAAAAAACCTATTTTAAATTTTCCATAAAATTACTTTCAATTTCAGGTTATTTTATTCATTAAACTTGAAGTATTTATTTATTCAACATATATGCTATTTTAAACTTAGTCTGTTTATGCAACATACTTTTAATTTTTAATCATATTTTAGTAATTTTTATGTAATTTTTAACATGTTTCTTCATGATTGAAGATGATTGATTACTTCGTTCAAAGCACCAAGAAAAGATCTGGGAACATTTTAAAATTTTAATTATAGTTTTGAGTTGGTTCGTAGCGTAAACAAATTTCGCTATGTTTTTGAATTTATTTAACAGAAATGATTCATTCATTTGATCGTACACAAATAATTTATCCACTTCGCGCTATGAAGTTCATTTTGTTGATTTCTATAAATGCAACTATTTTAACAATAAAATTGTTTACTCCAGATAACATATGTACTTCGAGCATAAAAAAATTAAATAAAAAAAAAAACATTTTTTTTAATAACTTATAAGTAAGTTAACTTCAAGTTTCTGATTCGATCTTACAAAACGCTATTTTTATTCTAAAATTTTAATTCCGTATTAGATTTACATAATTTTAACTTACGATTTCATTTCGCAAGATTTTTTTTAATGAGTAAAAAATTACATAATTCCATTCCATTTAACTTGGAATTCGATTTGTTTCGAATTGTAATTTTTAGAAATAATTTTATGATATTGTTATTTAATTTCGCAAGAATTTCGAATGAGTGTCAGCCCTTCTAATAAACTAAACCCAACCTTATATTCTATTGTATAAACAAATATGCTCACATAATTATTAACAATGAAATTTACATTACTAGTTAGCTTAAGATTTCTTTGTATCACCCAAAGGATGATGTTTATTTTCACGATGCTAAGTAATAATATCTAGATTCCGTTCCATAGCAACAACTCTATAATTTCTCCGTTTATTAGAATTTTAGCGCTCTTTTAGAAGTAGACTACGCTTCATATGAGATTAAAAGAAGGAATGTATTTCTATAATTTTAAATGATTAAAATGAATTGTTAAAAGTTAACCACGACTTTCCTTTTCAGTGTCTCATTCTTTTTCAGCGGGAAGAGAGAGTGTTAGGTAGGTATGCCGTCGCGAGGATAGGGTTTCGACAAATCCGCTGAAGTCGGTTTCGCGTCGCGCGCGGTACGCGGTACCTTTGATTGTTTCGTCATTTCATTAGAGTAGTTTTCGTCGGTTTAATTTCGAGTAGCATATTTTTCGGTACCGCGTCGGTGATTCGGTAACGCGCCTATAGGATTTTGTAGCGTTTTTGATTGGAGATCTGTGGAGAGATCACATCCAGAATTAACGTAACGTAGGTTTCCCGTTCTGGATGAGTAAGTGTTGACGCGTTTGGAAAACGGGCATGTTCAGGTGACTGAAATATTGTAATTGAGCGTAACCCATTCGGAGACCCGCGACCGAAATCCTCTCCGAACTAGCTGGCCGACAAGCAGTCACCGCGTGAATGGGTTACGGTGCACGGGTTGGTTGACCTGTTGGTACCCTCCGTTGGCACTACTCAGACTTAACGTCTAGAACCGATGAGAGGTCGGTTCCGCGTTCGAGCTTGAAGAGTTGAAAATCATTACAAGTATCGCCATGCCAAATATTGATTGATGTGCAGGCATGCTTTATGTCGACGTATTTGTATTAGAAGAGCATGCTGAAGTTTTTTAAAAGTAGGGAAAGAGAGCTGCACGTTCCTTGCAAACTAATAAAGCCAAGTCTCTTCATCACGCGCAAAGAACAGCTGATACTGATAGTATGTTGAAATGATTCACTACTCGCACGATTATTGCTCCTGTCTTGTTTAATTTTTCAACATAGTGAGTGTCTCAAAAGAAAAGGTCGACCGAAGTCACAAAATGTAGGTAACTAACTGACGGCGGAAAGAACAAATCGAAACGAGCCAAAACAGACGGACTTGGGAGACTTTGTCATTACACGACGATTCTTATGGCCCACAAATAAGAGTGTCGTGTGCATACTGTTGTTCATTTCTATATCATTCATTGATGACGATTACTACCATTTACGTTACGTGCTACAAAATAAGTTGTCTCAACCGAATTTCGACAGGCGTGGCTAGATCATTTACATATATAGAATTCAATTAATCGTTTTCTAGCGAGCTGACGCGTTTTTGATTTTCAAACGATCGCTATCAAAATCCTGCGCTAATTCCCAATGTATCAATCAAGTTCAAGTTCATGATAACAATATGCATATGCTCGTAGTTGGTAATAAGTAGATAGATGATACCTGTGTACCACAATACGTTTGTTTACTTCTTAATATTCTGATTTCAATTAAAATTCTTACCGCTATTCTGTATGCTATTTTTTCTTCCGCAAATGAAAAGAAGATAATAACGCAAATTAATGATAGATATGCGTTAACTGTCTTCAAGAACGGGTTAAATGATCAGCTGAGAAGCACCATCTTCTCGGCAAGACCAAAAAGTTTTGCTGAAGCCGTGTCTCTTGC
Source organism: Odontomyia ornata (assembly GCA_963969285.1). Lineage (NCBI taxonomy): Eukaryota > Metazoa > Arthropoda > Insecta > Diptera > Stratiomyidae > Odontomyia > Odontomyia ornata. The sequence goes on along the minus strand of OZ017738.1, from coordinate 428,873,508 downwards.
GCAAGAGTTGGAGAATGCAGAGACACAAGCTACCAATAGCATAATGCATTTCAAAAGCTATCAGGGCAGAAAAGGTAGAAAACGAGGTGACCGTAATAGAAATAACCACGGTCATTGGAATAACGCGAATAACAATGACTCGAACAGACACAATAGCAATTGCAATGACGGTAACAGTAGTAGCGACAACATAAATGATAGGGATAATCGTTACCGTAATAACCAAAATAATGGCAATTGTAGAGGTCGTAGACGCAATAGTAGAAGAAATAACAATAGTAATAACCATAATCATAACTATAGTAACAACTATAGCAATAACAACAACAATTATGGAAATTACGATCGAAGGAATGTACACGTTGTTACCGATCAGGGAAACATGCAGCGTTCCGGAGAGGATCTCCAGAACCTCCCGGCTTAAAGAATTCAACGGTAGAAAGAAAAATTTATAGGATTATTGAAAATTGTACAAATTTTGTAAGAATTTATAATTGCAATTCAGAAAGGTATCTACTATTTCTAATCGATACTGGGGCAGATGTGTCAATTTGCAAGGAAGATACTACTATAATTTAGAGAACTCGATAGAAACTAGTAATAAAATTAAGTTAACGGGCATTACTAAGGAAATAACGACATCCTTAGGCACAGCTTATTTAGATCTGATTATAGGGAATCATAAATTAAGGGAATCATTTCATGTTGTGCAAAGCAATTTTCCAATAAGCACGAATGGAATCATCGGTAGAGACTTAATGGTCTATTACTTATGTAAAATCGATTATGAGACGTTTACGATAACATTCAACGTGAAAGATGAAGACGTCACACTACCCATGGACACGAGAAGACAAGAATATTCACAGATAAATATTTCAGTCACAACTGAGATGATTATCCCAGTTAATATATAAGTTTCTGAGGATAGTATTGTCCTTAATACGGAAATTGAGAAGGGCGTATTCGTAGGAAATACGATCCTACCTGCGAAAGGTGTTCGACACATAAAAATATTGAACACCAATGACGAGGATATTGTCCTAAAGAATTTTAGCGTTGAGGTTGAACCACTATGATATTTTCAAGTGGGAAAAACAAAGACATACCAAAGATAGATTCAAGAAGCTGCTAGAGGTTATGAACAAGGATACTCTAGACAGACCCGTAATGCATGATTTACTTGAGATAATAGAAAATTTTCAAGACGTGTTTCATTTGGATGGAGAAAAACTTGAAACTAATAACTTTTATAAACAGAGGTTACAGACCGTAGATAACAATCCCGTCTACATTAAAAATTATAGATTGCCTCAATCCCAAAATGAAGAGATCCTACAACAGATTAGGGAACTAGAAACAAATGGCATCATTGAACCGTCGATAAGCCGCTACAACTCGCCTCTTTTGGTGGTACCAAAAAAGTTGTGGTTGTGGACTTCCGACGGCTAAACGACAAGATTGTCAACGACAAGTTTCCTTTGACAAGACTTGAAGACGTCTTAGACAAGCTGGGTATAGCGAAATACTTCTCTACGCTAGACATGACCAGCTCTTTTCATCAAATTGAACTTGAGAAAGAGTCTAGACAATCGACAGCATTCTCCACCAGTGATGGACACTATCACTTCAAAAGATTACCATTCGGATTGAAAATTTCATCCAACAGCTTTCAAAGAATGTTAATGATAGCTCTCAGTGGTTTAAGTCGCGAAGCATTCCTATATGTTGATGACATTATAGTATTCGGTTGCAGCATCAAACATCATAATGACAATTGTAGTGAATAGGAAGTTGTTCAATAAGTCCGTAAAGGACTGCAGCGATGGTCTGCTGCCTCGGCAGAAGAAGGTGTCGGTATCTGCCGAGAATGCCCTCGTCTGGAGACGCGTGAATGCGCTGGCAGGCTAGCATTGCGGTGTCGTGGGGCGGGTTCATTTCTCCAGCACGAGGACCCACTACAAAAATATTTCGCATTCACGAATTGGACTGCTGGAAATCAAGAGGCGACCGAAGTCGCAAAAAGAGTAGATAACTACATCGAGGGAATTAGAGCTTGTCATGAGAACAAGGGGAACCTGAAAAGAAAGGCGAACTTGGGGTGACCTCATCCTTACCCGACGAAGTTCATGGCCCACAAATGAAAGAGGGGCAAACGGGTGGTGGTGGAGCCCCTTCGCACCCACCCAACCGGAATAAATCCATATATATCTTGTTGAAGTAGCCAGATATTCCCCTTCTAAGTGGAAAACTCATACAACTTGAATTGCATGAACTTTCCCATCAGAAGGGGAGTACCCCGGTGACCAATTTATGCCATAGAATTATACAATTAGATTGCATAACTCTATGCCATAAAGAGGCACTCTGCTTGGGCCACTCAACCCACGACGTCACCTGAAACAAAAGAAGGATTAATAAGTACCCGGTGGCTGCCTCATGTTTTGATGTGGAAGCCTGCCACCGTACCGGGTCCTATACCCGGTTAGAATCTTAGGGAAGGAAAGACCAAAAGATTTCAATTACGCATCATTATTATTCAAAAGGAAACAAAAGAAATTTTTACATACATAATTTGCCGATATTTACGTTCAAGTTTATTGTTGATATTCATGTACAATTAAATAATCGCGTCTTAAAAAAAAACAACCTCTAAATTTTCTGACAATTCAACATGCAAAAAGAAAAGATATATATACCAATATACCAAATGGTAACAAAAGACACTTACCCGCAGGGTTCTCCGAGCGCTCGATGACACATGCGGGGGGGGTCCACTGAAATTTTCATTATTATTTTTAATCATTATTTACAAATATTACTTCGACACATTAAACACTATAAAAAAAATTTTTGAGAGAGAGCGTCAATTAGATCATTAATTTATTTTTGTATCCTTCTCCGAAAGTGTTGCAATGGTATAAACAACAAAAAAATTTATGCGATTTTCCGATTCCAAAATATAAGCGCCAAAATTATCTTCTCTTTCAATTCAACACTATCATCAATCGTTACAGCATTCTTACCTCCTTTCTCTCGGGGATGCACGTGGCTCTATTTTTGCACCCACACGGAACATAAACACTTTGAAATTCGAGTGTGGGAAAGACTGAAGCTCTTTCGGGCGCCGATCAAAATACACAAACGCGTGTGAAATAGGAAACGTGCTGCACCATGCACGCATAAATGGAAAAAAACTGTTACCAAAACTTCGTTTAAATAGTATAGGTTCACGGGAAAATTAATTAGCCGAAATGCTAGGAAAGTCACAAATTTTCAATCCGTTAAAATTTAGGGCCGTGTAAATTATTGCACTGTTTCGCTGGTTGGTGTTTGAACAATTCGAAATTGCAATTTTCCACGCGTAAAATCCACTTCAAAACGCCGTAACTCAACTCTCAATCCCGTATCCCGCAAACATTCAACAGGCGAGCAAGGGAAACGTTTAATTTTGGGTCAAGATAGAGATCGACCGCAGTGGCACACTGTTATATTAAACGGTCACAAGAAATCTTGATGTCAACGGTCAACACTTGTTTTATTCAGAAACATTCCAAAATTGAACGCAAATCAGAACGCAATAAAATTTCATAGCAATTAAAGCACTTCATTTCATTTAACGGTTTAAAACAATCTTCTCACGCTAATTAATTTATTTTGTACACTTTCATTTCATTCAACGGTTTAAAACAATCTTTCCACGCTAATGAATTTATTTTGTACACTTTCATTTCATTTAACGGTTTAAAACAATCTTTTCACGATGAACAAATTAAAAATTGAGCTGAGAAGATCCAATTTTGCTGCACTCCCCGCGTCCACGCGCGTTCGCAGTTGCCACTCGACTGCCTTGTCTATGCACAATCGATAGCCGTGAAATTCTGGTTTTACCGCTTAGCCAGTTTCCCGAACGATTCGTCCCTTGCATTTGTTGCATTTGCTGTGCTTGAAGCATTTGTTGTTGCTTCAAAGTTTGCAATTGTTTCTCCGGGAATATGCTGGCTGAAGCTATGCGAGTTACATTCTGATGTAACATTATTCACGTAATAACAATCTGACTTGGCGCGACTCGGATGATCAGCCGGCACCAGCAAATTGTCGAAATTCTGTTCGTCTGTAACAACTGGCTGTACTTTATCATGCACACTCAACAGGGGGTTTCCTCTCGAGTTGCTATAGGCTCCATAAAAATAATTAACAATTCTCTGGCGTATTATGGACAACGGATGATTTTTGTAGATGTTTGTTTAAGCCAATATAAGATAGAATTTTCGGTGAGACGTTTGTCCACTCATCAGTTTGATATACATTTGTGCCGATTTCTAAACTGTTTTGGGTATTGATATTTGTCTTGTAATAACGTTGAAGGCATTTTAGAGGAGAATAAGTTGATTTTGTAAACCGAATTGAAAACATTACTAAATTAGGTTAGAGAGGAGTACATTCTTTTAACCGTATTGTCAATATTACTTTCACAATTTGTTTTGTCGGTATAAAATAATTCAATGTTTTTTGTTCTTGTTAATTTACAACTTTTTCAATGGTCGCTTGCGGAACTCGCCACTTTATTAGAATTCATTAATTTTTTTTTTTTTATTTTATCTTTTAGAATATGATATTCGTTCGCCCTCCAAAATCGTTGCTATCCGCTGACCACTAGCATCGTCTTCACATTATTTATGACTCAGAAGAAGAAATGTTATAAGAAAATTGCATTACGACACTCAAGCGCACGACATAAGCGAAGAAGCGCACATATGAGACGTGCAATGAGGCATACGCGCAACATGTTTTAACAAGTGATGGGGATTATCATTGAGTTTGCCCACCATTCGCACTCGCAGTATCCATAGGAAACCTACTTTGCGTCAATGATGAAGAAGACCCCGCCACCTCACTAGACCCCACAATATACATCAAATTGCGAGTAAACAGCTTTAATGACTCCAACAAATGGCCTCTCCATTTCCATTCTATAACCATCCCATGCCTCATCCAACATGTGAGTACTTTTAGATAAAATTGATCCATCCACGCTGTTCTGTCCAACGAACATTCGATAGTATCTAAGAGAGAAAGATAGTAGGCTCCAATTGGAGTCTCCAGTTGGATGTTAGCGTTCTTATTCTGCTAGTGGACTTCTATAGCTCACTTGGAGACAGAACTTCAGGTGAATCGGGTCCTCTTGTCTGATTGTGCGGCTGGTACTGTTGCCTTCAAGTGTGCTGATGTGTCAAGTGAATAGTGGTGTTGCTTAAGGGCTGGAATTTTTTGTAGTGTTTTCAAAACCCTAAAAAGTAACGCATAGCTGTTTTTATCAGGTGAGTTTAGTGAAAATAATCAGTAACAACCGGACCAATAAAACTTTTAACTAAGTATCTGACTAATCACGGAAATAGTCATGCACCATTGAATGCAGTTCCGTTTTCATATAACCAACTTATTGTGTGCAACGTAGAAAATTTGATCCAAAAATTAAAATGTGAACTATAAATAGCTTTAATAGCTACTGGACCACTATGTAAATTTTCAATTAATTTATTCAGTTGAAAGAGGAAAAGTAAACGTGCTAATAGATTCGGTTTTTTACATTACTCGCTAATCTTCCCTCCGCGATGACACTCAAACAAGACGATAATATCTCTTCAAGATCTCACTTTGTGTGATTGACCGTAAACTTATCTTTTTCTTGTACCATCGTCTTTATCTCATGGCATCCCATCTCTTCGTAGATACTTCATTTCTCCGCGGGAACAAAGTCAAGGATACGATGTCACAACTCAAAACGATACTTGTCACGGGCGGAGCCGGCTACATTGGATCACATACGGTGGTAACATTGCAAGAAGCTGGATATGACGTTGTTGCCTTGGATAATTTCGCGAATTCAGTGAATGGCGTGGAAGATGATTCAATCGCCCTTAAACGTGTCGAACAGATAACGGGCAAGCCTGTCATATTCTACAAATGTGATTTATTGAATAAAGATGAAGTCGAGGAAATATTCAAAAAAGTAAGTACAATCTCGAGTTTTAGAAAGCGTATTGTGTGCTGTGTTTTTCATACGACACAAAGAATTTCAATGAACTGTTGTAATTACTTAGTGAAATTTTTGTGATTTATTGTCCGCGATAATGGTAACATTACAGATAATGATTTTTGTGCTATTTCTGTTTACGTATAGAAAGATAAGTGTTTCTAGTGAAGCAAGGTAATTTGATGCGAGTTTTGTGTTGTCTACGATCTTTTATCTTATCAGAACGCGAAATTCGATATCTTTACATGTGGCTAGAAAGACTTAAGGCAGAAACTTGCAACGACTTCAAGTGCTATAGCAATGTAGAAATAATACAAAAATATCTTTTGAAGACGCTATCCGAACCATACAGAAATTGAATATTAGTGAAGGAGATTTGATTAACTTGTAGTAGAAGTCGAATTTGTTCGAATATATCGTTGCAATCAACGATGTCGTAGATGTACGACAGGAATTAACATAATCTATTTTTGGGTAGATAATCGAAACATCGGTAATAGTGTTGTTTCAGTACTTGTTTCAATGCAAAACAAATGTAGCCATAAACTCGTTTGATAATAATTTCTGAGTAGATGACTGATTTATTATGTGAAAAAAATTTAATATGAAAACGTGTTCCTTACCATATCGATCATCTATGGAAACGGACTGTCTAATGTTGATACATTAATTCTGAATACAAAGCATTTCTATAATATATACACCACTAAATTTAATATTTTGTGGCATATTTTGAAACGCAATAGTTAATTATTAAAAAAAAAAATTAAAATAAAGAAAACAATATGAAAGAATTAAATTTGGATGAATTTTCAATATTCGTGAGTATAGTTTTCAACAGCAAAACTATTTTGAATGTTAGTTCTTCTTGAATTATTTTTAAAATAACTTAAATGGATAACTTAGTGTTACGAATCAAATTTTCAAGCTTCTTCAAACGGATTCCTCAAAATTATTTTCAACATTTTTTGAAGCAATCCTTTCAATTAGGGATGACGGTTTTTGGTAAAAACCCGGTTCTTCAGTTTTCCGGTTTTTTACCTGCAGTTTGACCGGATAATTTTTCACATCCAAAAAACTCGGTTCTTGGACTAACGGGGTTTCAGTTTTTTACTTAACAAATTATATAAATCAAAAAAATGTATATGTTTTATGTTCATTAATTAAATATAGGAATAGCCGGTTTTTATTTTTTTACTTACAAAACTATTTAAATCAAAATGAACTGAGGGACATTTCTTTCTTTGTGTTGAAAACAAGAGACAAACGTAATGAAATCCAAAATTGACAGCTTACTGTTTCGCTGTTATTCATTTACATTATAATGATGAATAATCCTTTAGTTCAGTACTCAAGCATTCATCGTGTACCGTTGTGCTAGCTTCATTTCGAACTCGGCGTGAAGTCATCCGCATCGAAACGAAACCTAAACCGAATACCAAGGACCAATCAAACATCAAAATTTGCTTTGCTCTGGTGTCTATGGTAATTAATGCTGCCTAGGTACCGATGGCGGATTTTGATAAACACGACAAAAGTTTTAAGGGTTTTTCGTCTTTAGTATTTACAGAAGTTATATTCATTTGAATTTCCTCCGATTATAACAATCATATATGGTTTTTCTACTAAATGGGCTTTGTATCGAACCAGACATTACATTATTGATTGGATCTTCTCCAAATTTTCAGATAAAATGAATTACAAAATTACATTTAAGATTCCGTTCAGTGAATGAATTAAGCAATATTGGAATAAAGTGTTGGCAGGTTAAAATGGAGTTCTTATAACGCAAGAATATTTTGTTGTACATGTCAAAAAAGTTTTTCTTGGATTGAATTATTCAACACTAGCGGACCCCGATACACTTCGTTGCAACCAACCAAAAAAAGAAATGAAATATTCTAGATTTTTTTTTGTGAAATGAATGCATTGTATTTCAAAATTATTAATGTCAATCCAAAACATTTGGATGTACAATATTTTTCGTTTGCCCATTTGAAGCGGGCACAAATAAACAATTTGCAGTTCCAACTCTTGAGCAGGCCACGTATAGCTGTCCATGTGAAAAGCACGGCTCCTGCAAATTTAATCCGCATATTTGAAGCGTTTGTCCTTGCGCCTTATTGATGGACATGGGAAATGATAGATGCACTGGGAATTGCAAACGCTTAAGTTCAAATGGTACGTCTGTTGGAATCAGTGGAATACGTGGTATGAGCATAATTTCACCTTTCACTGTTCCGGTCAATATTGTGGCTTCAATTAACTTCGGTATAAATTTTTTTACTTCCAATCTTATTCCATTGCACAGTTTTGGTGCATTTAAATTCCGCAGTAAAATAATTGATGAGCCAACCTTTAAATACAAACTATGCGGTGGCATACCAGGTGGTTCCAATGAATTCAAAAATTCAATTGAATAATTCGCTGCATCATCAGCATTCATTGCGCTATCAACAGATTTATATGATGTCACTGCACCTGGTAATTTTTCTTGAATCTGATAATTGATTGCATTTTTTGATGCCAGTATTGCGCATTCTCTCAACCAATTGTGATTCCTGTAATTTTGAACAATATTTGGAAACACACCTTCAATCAACTCTTCTGTTGATTGGAGAATGGTACAAAAATTTTTCGGCAATGTAATCAATCTAATTGTATTATCGACTCGAATTTTGCCATTTCCAATATCTAACAATTGCTTCGAGAACCGATCTGCAGATTCGTCGTTGTGTAATTGAACGCGCATTTTTATGTTCAATGTCAATTTTTGCACATGTCGCCACAGAAGAGAAGACTTTAAGCATGCAATGATCCCATCCGTCGGTGTTCATCGTGGAACCACAGGCAATATTTGACGAAAATCGCCTGACAATAATAATGCACCACCGAAAATTTCTTGATTCTGACGTAGATCTAGCATTGTACGGTGTAATGCTTCCAGCGATTTTTTATGCGTCATTGTACCTTCATCCAAAAGAATAATTGCTGCTTGTTGCAAAACTTTTGCAATCGCAGAATTTTTTGAAATAGTGCACGTGGGATGTTCAATCACCTGTTAATTTGAGAATAATTATATTTTACAATAATTAATATCGATTAAATTTTAAAGTGATCAATCAATAAATATAAGCACACCCGCACATTCAACGGCAATTTTAATACAGAGTGCGCTGTTCGTCCACCTTCCAATAGAGTAGCAGCGATTCGTGACGAAGCAAATGCCAATGCAATTTTTCATTACGATCGAATGGCTGCCAAAATCAGTGATATCACAAATGTTTTTCTCGTACCACCAGACGCATCCAAAAAATATAATCCACCGACTTCATTTTGTACAGCTTGCATGATGGCATCATAGACATGTTTTTGATGTTCATTTAATTTGGAAACATTCAAATTTACAAATGTTTGCAATTCATTGGGATCATACTGTTGTTCACGCTGAAATTCTCGATCAAATAAATCATGCATTGTACGATTGGCTGGTGAAAAACCTAATTGCCCTAATGCTTTATTTGCAATCGTTAGGCACATATCTTCAATCGCTATCAAAGCCTCATTATACATTTCTAATGAAATCAGCAAATCAGTGTTTCTTGTGTGATGACGTATTCCAAACAAATAGTCTTCTGCCATATCATCTTTGTATTTATTCCACAATTCAAGTGGATTTGATGGAAAAGATGTTGATATGATTATGGCATATAACATACGTATTTGACGTGGAGAAGAAGCAATCGATGCATCATGAAGCGTTAAATCCCAATGCGCATCATTTTCAAGTAAACCTAATTGCTCACATGCTTCACGATACGTCACACATAAATTACCATTTACTCGTCGCAAATGTTGAAATGAACGTGGTCCAACAACAGCCGGAAATAATAACATTCTGCATTGTTTGGATGAAGTGTGTATAATCTTCCCATGGTATCTGCAAAAAAAAACACCCGGATGGCCATCAACAGGTGTTCATTGTTTACGTCGTTGCCATTTCTTTGCAGTTCAAGTGAAATAATGCGTTGCATCTGAATACAGCCGTCGTCACCTTTCCAGTGCAATAATGGATATTGTAATGCATCATAGCTGCGGTGAAGCTCTGAAATAATTCTTCTAATTCTATCGCGAGATTGAAACTAGTCTCCAACAATTACAATGGCCACTTCATCAATTGTTGGTGCATTAAATCGTCTCGCATGCTCTCTAAAGAGCGTTTTGTCAGCCCTGATAACGATTCTATTCATCAGATGGCATACGATCGAGAGCGGTTTTAAACAATCGAATTAATTCATTGTGCTGATGTTAGAATGTTTGAAGTTCAGAAACAATTTGTCGCCTTGCACGAGCAGCAATTGTACAACGCCGATCCAATTCACGATTTGCATTTCCGATAAAATAGATTTGCGAAAATTGATGATCAGCATCAAGATATGGCAATAAGGAACCATTTCGATGATAAATCTGACCTTGAATCTGTAATATTTGTGAAATATAATTAGATGCTGGGTCAGAATTCTTGAACACATAAAACAAATTGCTACTCAGATCGCATTTTTCATATGATATTCTGCATGAAGTAATCACCTTAAACGTCGGCATGAAATTGTCTCTTACAATTTTGGTCGCACCAAAAGAAGTCATTTGAATTGCCGCATTTATTCTTGAATGTGCGACAAAAAATTCTTAGACGTTTTCGACGTTCCAAAAATGAATGAATGAAGTTGATCGGGGGGGAGATTCAAATGCTGCCAGTCTCACTTTGCCATTAGCACAACACATGCCAGGCGTTTCTGCTTGAAATTTGACTGCATCACAATGTGAACATCTCACCATCATTCCACTAATATTGGCATGTTCAATATAATCATTTTCGCTATTTTAAACGAAAGCAGCATATTCCATCTCTTGCACAGCACGACGTGAAAGTCGTGTCGTTCATCTCGATGCTGGATTTAATGAATTTAAATCTGCCGATCTATGACGACGTGCGTTTCGTAATTGTTGTACTTGATTTTGTTGTAAGTATTCCTCTACACTTTGCGCTCTCCTTTGATTAAATCTATAGGTAGAAATACGCGTACGTCGACCTATAGTTTATCGGTGGCATTTTTTCTAAATAAATGAAATTAATTCAATATGAATTAAGGATTGTTTATTTAAGAATAATTCAAAAAAGTATTGTTGTTGTGTGAGTGCTGTTATGCGTTGCATCCAATTAAACTTGCCCAAAAAATCATTAAAGTAAAAGAAATTTGTTTTGTTGATTTTGAAAATGTTTTGCACTGAACACACTTAAAATCACTTTTTGTTTTGTTAATACTTACCAATATTTGTGTAACTCGAAAAAAATCACATGTAATAAAATTCAAATTGGAAAGCAGCGAATGTATGACCGGCTGTATCAGAGTCGAAGAGTGAAAGAAAGTGTTTGGCAAACATGTGCATTTTGACAGGTTCATCTGTTTGACATGTCTATGATGTCAATCAAATGAATATGGGTATTTATGAGTTTGTGTATTAGTTTGGATCGATTTTTTTCGTTACGTCGGACCAAAATTCAAACTTTTTTTTTCATATGTTGAATTAAAATTTTTTCTGGAGGGGGGCTGGAACCATAACCAATCGATCGCAAAATGTGTGCATGGGGTATGGGGGGGAAAGTGAAATTTTTTTCACTTAGATGCACCGTTTTCAATATATTTGCAATTTTTCGATTTTGACGTGTATTTGTTGTTCATTTAAATTGGCTTAGCGGCAGCAAAATGGCGGCTATTTTAGATGAAAATCCGTGATTTCTGTACTCACCAAAGTACAGCTCCGATTTGCACCAAAATTTGTACAAATGTTCATTCATGTGTGTGATAAAGCTCAGGATAATAAATCCAAAGTCGAACCATCTGAAACAAAATGGAGGCCGCTCAAAGGTCAAATTTCTTGCAAAATTATGTTACTATAGTTTTGAAAAACCTTTGATCCAATGTTGATGAAACTTGGCAATGTGGTAGAGATCGTAAAAGTCTAGTGAACAATAAAAAAACTTCAGGGTCAGGTCAGAATATCAAAATGGCGGCTAGGCAAAGTTCAAATTTTGAAAGCTTCTTGTAACTGCAATTTATATTGGATTTTTATGAAACCTAAAATCCAGGTAGACGCTGATGAGATCTTGGACTAAAATGTATCAGAACAAAATTCGATTCCTATGAACGCTGCAGATTTTAACAGTGGTGAATTTTGCATTGCAGTCAAGAAATTAAATTTTAATGCACATGGAACAATGTATTCAAGAAACTGAATTTTAATAGGTTTGAAATGATAAGATTTGCCATTAAAAACAGTGAAATAAAAAAAAACTTTTAGAAAAAAAAAGAAATCCGACTTCAAAATGCTCTAAAAGGGATACACATTTTTTTATGGTAGTGGTGCCAAATCAATTCTCATGTTTTAACATAAAGCTTCTTACATGTGCACCATCACAAAGGAAACAGAGAAAAACTGATGTGGCACCACTTGCTTTCTTTTTTTTCTAAAAGTTTTTTTTTTATTCCATTATAATGACCATCATCATCTACGGCGCGACAGCCCAAGCCGGGCCTTGCCCTCCAGATTATTATAATGACTTGGTTAAATGTTAATGCATTATTTGATTGGTATACTGATCTGGTTTGTGTGAGCAATAAGAGATCTAGTATATTTTTATATGCCTTGGTTAGCATTCTGGAAATGATAGTTTCGAAAGTGGGAATGCATTTAAAACCAGCTTCTTGATATTCTCCGGAGATATCTAGTATCTTCTTAACAAGCCAATTATTGGAGCAGATTGTTTCCTTGAGATGTTTATGTGAGGTAACTAAGTTAGGCGAAGGTCGTTCATAAGTCCGAAATATTTGATCTCCATCACTCTTTGTAGTTTCACGCCATTAATTTTTACGTCAATACCTATGTCTTCCTTATTATTTTATTTGAAAATAATGTATATCGGCTTTGAAGTATGTAATGCCAGCTTATAAGCCACGAATTAAAGTAGTACAGTATCATCGGCGGTTAATGTATAATGACCATTGATCCTACATGTACTCATACTTGTGTATAGCAAGATTAAAGTTGGGCCAAGTATGCAACCTTGCCGAACTCCTGATTTCATAGGTGGCAGATCATTCAAAACACTTTTAACTGCGCTTCTGTGTGATCTTCCTGTTAAGTAACTCCTGAGCAATCGATTGGGAGTGCCTTGAATGCCATATGAATCTAGTTTACGAAGTAAAAGGTCATGGTCAATCGTGTCGAATGCTTTCTTCAGACCCAAAAATATGGCGATAACATAATCTCATAAACCGCGTAATTGAAATGAAAGCATCAGTCATTCCTTTCTTTTTCTGAAATCTAAATTGTTTAAAATTCAAAATCAAGCTTTCAATAATGAAGGATGTTAGACGGATGCTTACAAACTTTTCAAAAATTTTTTTTTCATTTTGTCAATGATTCTTAGCACTTCTTGTGTATTTGTTCAATATATGTGAACGATAGATAGATTTGGATAAATCAATTGTTTGCGACTCTGCCTTTAGGCACTGTTTCGATTTGATTTGCAATCTTTTCTCCAGTAGTGGAAAATAAATTCTTAAGGGAACGCCCCGCTTTGAATGGGTATGAAGATTTAGTTTTGTCCATGATGATTCAAGACGGTGGTAATGACCGATGTGGTGAGTTATTTTTGACTTCGTTTATGATGTTCCACATATCATTTGAATTGTCAGCTGCTACTTTATTTATTTGAACTTCTTATCGGCAAAAAAAACATTCAAAGCATAATTTGAACCTTTTATTAACAAAAAATAACATTCAAAGCATAATTCTGCTCGTGCACTGTTTTGCGATAGATGATTGTTGAAATCGTTTTCAATCAATTTCATATTTTTGAATGTTATGACACTGATTTAATAGTTGAAAACTCCCTAACAGAGCTCTCCTAAAGCTACAGAACTATATAATCGTTATCTTTAATCGACCCAATCTGAAGCATAGTTAATGGTTTAGTACGAACGATTTTGAGAAAGCAATTTCAGGGCTTGGATTCAGGTGGTTATTTTTCATGAGTGGTGTTCTGTTTTTCATTATCCGTTTATCTATTAAATAAGAACGCATCCTATGGAGACCAAATGAACCACACAAAAGTCAAAAGTATGTATGTAAAATTTTACGATAACAACAGAATCCACTCCACAAACGTATTGCATGCCTTTGAAAAAATTCAAGATCAGCTCTGAAATTTCAAAATGGCGGCTAGTCTAAGTTCGAAAGTTTAAAGGCCTTTGGAAGTCATAACTTTTATTGAATTTAAACGAAACTTGAGGTCAATAAGATCTACTGTTATCTATGTCGTCGCATGAGTGCAGGTTATTTAGCTATGTTCTTCTATCCTGCAAAAATGACGCACATCAGATAGTAAATAAAAATGTCGAAATTTTAAAACGTGTCCGATTATTTTTGTTGTATCCAGTGTAAAACTCCGATTTGAACGAAATTCGGCACAATGGTTGATCAGACTAAACGATGGATTTGTGCAAAAATAACCCAAAATCAAATACTCAAATCAAAATGGCAATGGCAAATTTTATATATGACCTGATGAGAATTAGTACACACGTCGAAACCACCTTCTTCTAACATTTTTCTTCTCTAATAATTTTTCAGAAAAAATTATTAAAAAAATATGCAACTCATTCATGTAGCTACAAAGAATTCCATAAGTAATTTAAAAAAAGCTATCGGAGCCATCCGAAAACGAGAACTATATCCGTGCGACGTAATCAAAGCTTCAATGTAGAGCCAAAAATTATCGTATAGATTTATATTAAATTGATGTCAAAAGGGTGAAATGATCCATTTAAAGTTTAGCTAAGATAAATTTATAAAATGATGACACTAGAAGTATTTATACACCAAAAGTATTTTTTAATAAGTCGCTTCCCATATTTCCAAATGGCAGTCAATATAATTTCCAAAGGTTGAAGGCCTATAAAAGCCACAATTTTCGCTTAATTTATAATAAACTTAATGTTAATAATTTTTAAGGTTGTTTGTTGCAGCTGTTCCAATAAATTAATATATTTTGAGATAATTCGGCTCGCCTAGAGCAGCCAGTTTCTCAACATATTTGAATTAAATTCAATATGATTTTAACGTACATTCTACTCGAATGCAAAAAACAAAAAAAATGCTCTAAACCGGATCAAAAACCAGAAAGTTAAAAGATTATTTCTTTGAGAATTATCATTTAATGTGAGGCAAGTTGCAATCAGAATTCTAGCTCATTTGTTTATCGAAATCTAGCGGTGCCTACGGGGACTTTTCCTGGTGATGCTCGTTGGGATTGTTTTAAGCAAACTACTAAACGATTTTTTCACATGTTTAGCTTATCTTGAAATCAGTAATCAAATATTTTGTGTACACTTGTTGAAGCACAACGTAATTTTACTAATGCGATTTTCATTAATGGTGTGTACTTTTTGAAAATTGTTACATGGTCTGTTGAATACACGCGCGAGTGATATTGTATGCTTTAAATATTTTCAATTTCGTCGATGATATCAGTCGCATTCGTTACCATTAAAACTTAAAAAAGACATTTTAAATTAATTACAGCACAAAATTGATGCCGTCATACACTTTGCTGCGATGAAAGCTGTTGGCGAATCAATGCAACTTCCCTTACTGTACTACAAAAATAACATCATCGGAATGATTAATTTGGTAGAAGTTATGGAAAAGCATGATATCTATCAATTGGTCTTTTCGAGCTCCTGCACAGTATATGGTGAGCCTAAAGTTCTACCGATCACAGAACAAGAGGACACCGGCAATGTCACAAATGTCTATGGACGTACAAAATATTTCATTGAAGAAATGCTTAAAGATCTGTCTCGAGCAAATTCCAAATGGAATATCATAGCCTTGCGATATTTCAACCCAGTTGGTTGCCATAGTTCAGGAATTATTGGAGAGGATCCAACAAAGGCTTTCACTAATCTAATGCCTTATATTAGTCAAGTTGCAATGGGAAAGAAAGATGTGTTAACGATTTTCGGAAATGATTATGAAACACCAGATGGGACAGGTAATTTGATCAACTCATTGTTTAATAAACTAACTTCTAATTATATATTTTTACCTAGGAATTCGAGACTACATTCACGTGATGGACCTTGCAACGGGACATGTAGCCGCTCTTAAGAAATTGACTAACGATCATTTAGGCATTCAGGTATTTTACGAATCCCAAAAAATAAGGCTCTTTTATTTAAAGATTTTTTTTTAAACTAGATGTACAATTTGGGCACCGGTAAAGGTATTTCGGTATTGGAGCTTATTCAAACTTTCGAACGTGTCAACAACGTCAAAGTGCCTTATGTAATAGAAAAACGAAGGGAAGGTGATATTTCTTCAATGTATGCCGATCCGTAAGTTCCATTACATTGTTTTCAACTCATAAAGCTTATAAGACTTTTTTATTTGCAGTACCTTTGCTGAAAAAGAATTAGGCTGGAAAGCAGAAATGACTGTTGAAGCAATGTGTAAGTAAATTACCCAGAAATTATTTACAAATTAAATGAGCTCGATTCCAAATAGAAGCATTGATTCAAATATTTACATATTAAGTTATTCAAAGGTAATATGGTTGAGTATGTTAAAATTTTATTCCTCACTTTCTAGGTCGAGATTTCTGGCAGTGGCAAACGATGAATCCACATGGCTACAAAACACCCTATACTAATGGGCATGGCCCATGACAATAGTTCCATCACGTAATTAAGTGTTTTATATGTAGCTGCTATAAATGTTTATTATCTCTCAACATGTATCTCGCACACGGGCATAAAATTTATGAAATATAAAAATAAATTATTACAATAGTAAAACAAAAAATATTCTTTTGAAATTATTTGGATTTTTTATTTTTACTTTGATTCTATATTATAAAAACGTTTATCTTGCAGCTTTACCACTTCTAATCCTACAGAAGTAAAACCTGGATATAAATACCTTGCAAATAGTTCCAAACATTTCGGATTCTCTGGCAAATATTCTTTGAATAACTCTGTAAGAAAAAAAAGAGACACGTTTTTAAGTTTAAACATGTTTTTTTGAAACACATATTTGTTTAAAATGGGAAATATTTCAATGCTTATTTATGGCTTGTCTTTGTAGAATAAAATAAACCTTGAAATGGCGGTGTAAGTCAGTGTCGTTATCATATTAGTTTAAGTTTTCGTTTTACATGACGCCTATTTAATCTTCAAGAATTCAATAATTTAAGAACGTCAATCCTCCGCACAGCTCCAGAATATTTGAGTTAAAGTTTATTCTCAGAGAGCTCCCAATAATGCTAGCAACTCTGAATGAAGTTTGTTCCACCATCAAAGCCACAACGAATATTAAAGCGCTGGGCATCGATTTAATTTTAGTGAAGCTCATTAAGCATGGTGGGAGCAGCGTTTAGAATGATTTTCGCAGGAAGCGAAGGCCTGAGATGGGCTGCAGTGCTATGAAAAATCCATTTCAAACAAGGACTTAAGCAAATCACCGCTCATTAAGATCAAACCTTCCTGAGTCGCACATGTCTTCGCCAAGTTGAACATATGGCTTGATATATAGTGTATATAAGATGCATACAATAAAAGAAAATTGACCATTAAACAGTAAATTTCATTCGTTGCATGGATTTGCCATGAATATATTCATGAATACAAAAACGAAATTGAATAAAATATTGGTGGTTGCATCAGTTGATGCGCCCATAAGCAGACGCCTGACTCTCTTCGTTAATTAATAGTTAATTGATCGCTTCAAATTTGAGTGAAATCGATATCATTTGTTGCATTCAATTTCCCTGTTTTTATAGGATGTTGTATTTTTTACAATAAGAAAGTCTACACACAGTTCATATTACCTAGGCAATAGCTAGGTAGGTAGGTAGGTAGGTTTAGGGTCAGCCTTCGCCGACACGGTCCAGGGAAGGCTCACACAGGCAAACAAGGGCTTATTGTGATATCCCAAATAAATAGACACGACCTTTTCATAGTGAGAACCATTCTGTGCTTTAACAAACTGAGTGATTCTTCTCAAATTCGGCGAAGAAGTATGACCCAAGAAACTACATTCTGTTCTTTGCAAAGGTCGGGCATTCGTAATATAATGGAAGAACATGCCTAGACAAAAATAAACTATATTTTATTTTGTTCAGTAAAATGTTTACGGGTAAAACATGTAAACTGATCATATCATGTATCAGGATGATGAGAGAATTCTCAATTGTTGTCATTTAACAACTTTCATTGAAGTTCATTTGAAAATACCTTCCAAGTACCGATTTTACATTCTAAAGGCAACATCATGTTATAAGTCTATGATACTATACAATTGAATTGATTTGACTTACCATATAATGGAGGCTTATGTGAATGAATTATGCTTGCCACACTTATCACAAATTCTTCTTTAAAGTTAAATGATTGATTATTCTCATGAGTAGCAATGAAAATATGCTCAAACGGTTGCTTTTGGCCAGCCTCCTTAAAAGGTCCGACTAATTCTCCTTTATGGTTTAACTGCAGAATAACTCTACATATTAACGTTTCCAAATTATGTAAGCCAACTTACTTTAATCCAATACCATGTTGTAAGAAGTTTCAAATTCCATTTCGGTAGGAATCTCTCATGCACAGCTTTGTGATGAAGACTGGAGTTAGTGCACCAAATAATAATTAAAGAATTTTGGTGTGTTAGTAATTCTATGGGGATATCAGCCATTTCTTCATTATACAACATTTTATAGGAAAGTTCTGTGCATGCTGATTTCAAACGTCGAATATATTTATTACGCCAAGGAGGATCGAGGACTATGAGATCATAAAGTTCCCCTTTCGGAAGAATGCTAGTCAAATTTCTAATATCGTCATTGTAGAATGAACATTTTTGAGGTATTATTATTTCTCGATTTGAATAAGTTGTTATAACAGGGTTGTTTAGAGTATTTGCACCACGAAATGTTGAAAATTCTGAGCAATCTTGCACAATGGAGTTAATATCGACAGTTGGACTTTTACGTTCAGGTGAAAATGTTTGCTGGAAACTCGCTAGAAGCGTCATAGCACAATGAGCTACGTGCTCAACATTCAGAAAGCTAAAATAAATTATATGTAATACCGTTTTTAACAAAAAATATATAAAAACATTACTTGGATGGCTCAAGTGAAGCTGAGTCGGCGGATTTCTTTGCATTCTTTCGCCGCCGGTTACTTTCGCCCGGTAATTGTTCTTTCTCGGTATATACAAATAATTCACTTTTCAATTGAAAAAGATTGCTATTTGGATCAACATTTAACACATTGTTAATTAAACTCTTGTGATTTAAAAAATAACCAGAAATATTATCTACCGCCACTTTGTGCATTGTAATTATGTTTGTGACTGTACTGAGTGCTGTCATAATTGTCAACTAGAAATAAAAGAGTGGCAGTACTCTTTGTAAGTGGCCGTTCCACGCGGGGAATTACCTTTAAATATGAAAGATTTTAGGTTGCTTGCAAATAATTGATGAAATTATTACATTTTTTTTCGCTTATAAATTTTTATTTCTGTGCTCGGGTATCTACATAATTTAATAACATAAGAAAATACTTTTTATTACCTAAAGTTAATTTCTGTGAAAATACAGAAAAATAATAAGATACATTGATAAAGTTAAATAAAAGAAAATAACAAATACAGGAAAATAAAATTATTTAATTTATGTAATTTATAAAATGTTTTTTAGTAATTATAAAAAAGTAGCAAACGGGTAAGTTAAAAAAAAAGAAAATGTAATAGCTATTCAACTAACCAAAAATAAATGAGGGAAATGCAGGAAACCCTTAGAGAAAAGTCATGCGACAATGAAATGTAATGTGATCTGCCTCAAGTGGTTTCACTTGAAGTGCATTAAAATGTCATCATACAGGAAAATAATGGCAATACCCATGAAGTGATGTGGATGTGTGCTGCATGCAGAATTCAACACCAAAAACCAAAATATACCGGACTTTTCCAACAAATGATTGAGTTACAAAGTCAGATTGCAGAATTGAAGACAAATGTCAGCGTTTTAGTTGATAAATCTACATCCACGTGCAAACCTTCACATGCGGAAATTATTAAAAATTTGAATTCTCCTCCAAAGGAACATTGGATAAATATAGCGTCACAAAAAAGGATTATAATTTAGCATAAAAATCAAACTTGCTCAGAAAAAACGCTAATAGATTTTAAGTCGAAGATCAGGTCGTTAAAGTGTACGATTCCTCTTCAACTAATACGGCCTATTCGCAATTTGGGGTGGTTATTAAAACAATGAAAATGCAACACCGCTCTATAATTTAGCATCGGATGCAATGAAAGATGAGTATGATATCACTGAGGCTAGATTGCGATAACCTAGAAAATCAATTTACAAATGAAGAACTAAGGAATTAAATCTAATTATCAAATAAGATAGTAGGGAAGCGGGATCAAATGAAAATCCACATGCTAGGTGGACAAAAATAGAAAATGGTTGCATATCATCTAGGTAAATGGGTGCATGAAAAAGAGACTTGTAAATAGATACGTCAATATAGATTATGGACCATATTTTTATGGAAAAATATAACATAACCAGGTATTTTAAATGGCAAAAATATAACTACAAAACATCAAAATACGAAGAGCAAATTTGTGTGGAATGTAGAGGAAGGCATGAGCTAAAGGACTGCAAAAGTATGCATAACAAGTGCTGCTGTATTGGAAATAAGAAGAATGCTGATCATTCCCATAGAGCTGATTCGGTAGAGTGTAGAGAATTTCAACGTCGAATTTTGATCGCAGGAGACAAACAAAATGATATTCAGTTTTACCTGTAGTAAAATCTTGATATAGATTTGATTATTCTCAATGAAATATGCATTTAGCCAGAAGAAGCTCGATTTTATAATACCTGGAAGAGCTAAAGGCTCAGCAATATATGTAAAAAAACAACCAATTTTATCACCAGAAGAGTGACGTCTGATAAATATAACATCATAATAATTGAAATACGCTATGCAGGTAAAAAAACAAAAAAAAAAATAAAATTAGGTATGTACTACAACCCCAATTGTATCAATGCGCAAGACTTTTGCATAATACTAGATACATTTTACTCAGCTGATAAAAATTTAACCTCAGTAGCCGACACAAACATTGATGTAATAACATAATCACCAGAATCAATGATTTACAAAGATATTCTAGAAACGAATCGAGTGTTTATCATAAACAACAACAAAATTACTCACCCAGTTTTGAATGCCTGTCTGGATCATATAAACAATGATCAAGAAGTCGCCGAAAACATAACATACACATTTGAGGACTGGCCGGTGTTGATGGTTTTAAAATCATTATTCAAAACCAAACCAAGAACAAACAGAAGCTGGCATGCAATATGTTTAGAAATCTGAATAAGGAACTCTTTAAATCAAACCTGCAACAATTACTGAAGAAATGGAAACCAGGTAATCTTACAGAGCTCAAAAATATGATCAGAGTTTCTAAACAAAGCTCTACTTTTCAGAAAAAAACCTAATGTCGCCAGCGTTGTTGGATTATGAAAATTTTAATTAAGGCAAGTATTAAAAAAGGAAGGCATACATACATAGACTACAGGAAGAACAATGGTAACCAACCCTTCAATTATGTATATATGCAAGCAAAAAAAGAATCAAAACGTCTTGTGAAAGAGGCTAAGAGGATTCATATTTTTCAAGAAGAATGGAATCATCGGCTGACAACTCCCATGAAATATGAAAATAATTAATGAGGTGAAGGATAATTCTTCACCCCGGGCTATACCACCAAACTTTCAACTGAATCTTGTTGGGCCCGCTAATACATCGTTCCTACTAATGCAGCCAATTCATAACTTTTTTTCTAAAATTGATGGAAGAATTACTAAAGAAATCGGTGCCAGTTAAAAAAAAAATTAAAAAAACACAAATATGTCAATTAAATCCATCTTTCACATTCATTAAACAAATAAATTGAAAGTTTTAAATATAATCCATGGTTTGAAAAAAATGCAGTGCCAGACTTATCGATGTCTGGCGCTGTATTTATCACGATGAATGAGATTAGTGTGATCAAGGAGGACATAGCCAAGCTTATGGCAAGTGTTATAAGCGTGCATATTAGGAATAGATCATTTCCGAATGAAGAAAAATTTGCAAAAATAGTTCCTATATTTAAGGGGGGATTAGCTTAGTTGCGCTTCTGAGGGGATTTAGTAAGATATTTGAAAAAAACATTCATCTTACATTATTTTTACTTGAAAAAACTATGTTAAACCAGCAACAGTGTGGATTTCAAAAGAATAAGGGTACTTTAGATGCGCTACGTTCTATTACACGTTTCATGAATGTAGGAGTTGACAGGTGATTTTGTTATCCAAATTTGTGTGGATTTGAAAAAAGCTATTGCTACAGGTGATCACGACCTATTACTTCGTAAACTTGAATCGTATAGCATTCAAGGTAGTCCTAACCATTGTTTAAGAGTTACTTGGATGGAAGATCACAGAGAACTTCCATCAACATTGCCTTGAGTGACCGAACACCTACAAAAACAGGAGTCCCCTAAGGCTCAATACTTGGCCCAACTTCGTTTCTGCTATACACAAATGATCTAAATCATGTGGACTGACGGGATATCATACATTATATGCTGACAACATAGTCCTTCTTTATTCGAGACGTGACAAAACTGCCATTCAGAACACTATCAACAAGGATCTAGGAAAATTCCATGAGTTGTTAATTAAAAACAAACTAGTTCTAAACACTGCAAAGACAAAATATATTGTTATTAAGCAAAAAAACAAAAAAGACATAGATGTCGAGTTGAATATTAACTTCGGAAAACTGCAAAGAGTGTTAAAATTGAGATATCTTGGTCTTATCATGGATCGATGATTAACCTGGTTACCACACATAAATGGTTAAAGGAGACAATTAGCTCCAATAATAGGCTTGCTGAGAAGATATGAGGATTTTCCTATACACATCAAGAATTTTGTTCTAAACGCATTTGTGCTGACAAAATCATATTATAGAGTATTTATTTGGACTCAATCGGCAAAGCAGCATCTTAATATTATATCCCCACTGCTGACATAAGCATACCAACTTATTCCAAATCTCCCAATGCTCACTCAAACTAGATTGGTTTACCAATCAGCAAAATTACTAACCTTAAGTCAAATCATTATAATGGAGGAAGCTAAATTTATCTCCAAATATTTAAAAGTTCATGGATCGAGCCAAACATCATTAATGAAAGTATCGCAATTCAACCCATATAATGCGAGGAAGCAAATTGATTTGTAGTACCTTTTACCAGTTCGGATCGTCTGCAGAAAGATGCCACGAATGATGCTCTGCGTGCATATAACCATCTTCTGGAAACGGTGAAGAACGCAAACTCACGTTTGGTATTTAAGAAAAGAGTTAGGGATCATTTAATGAACACTCATTGATGCGTGAATCAGAAGATTTGATCCAATTCAGTATGTTAGGGCATTTTTGACCTTATCGGCGAGGTACTTGAAGAGACAGTTACTCAGAGTTTTTTTTTAATGCGTCGTATTATAGTGATTTTTTTTTAATTTTTGTGAGCTGATCATGAATTGGACTAGGTATTCATGAACGGATTGATTCACGTTATTTTGTGTGCCCCTTTATATGGGTGTATTGAACATTGTCTGGTGGCACACTTGAAAAAGTGATAAAATGTGAATGCAGATCGCACGAGCATTGTGCGACGAAGAAAGAGTGAGG
Organism: Odontomyia ornata; assembly: GCA_963969285.1. Lineage (NCBI taxonomy): Eukaryota > Metazoa > Arthropoda > Insecta > Diptera > Stratiomyidae > Odontomyia > Odontomyia ornata. The sequence continues at coordinate 428,849,583 of OZ017738.1, read as the reverse complement.
GAGAGAGTGGTAGGGAACGTAGATAATTAAAAAAATTTTGCTTGTCTTAAATGTCTACTGAAATTATATCAAATATTAATTTTGAAAATAATATATATGAAATAGCTCAAGTGGCTTTAAATTACTAATAATAGTGTCAAATGACTAGTAATGCATCTATTTTCTAAATGTTAAGCGCAGTGTACAGCCATCACTCTTATTCCCTTCATGTAGCAAAAATCCTTTCCATAAGGTTATTTGAAAGCTCACAATGTTCGTTTATTTATTGAATCTTTGGTGTTTTCACGCAAATTAAAAAAAAATCATGTGGTTTTTTTTAACATATATATGACACTCATTAATTGGAAAGAAGAGAAAAAAAAAACAACTCTATCAAAGATCCCATATAATTAAAAAAAATATAACAAAATAGTGAAATTTTTGCTTATATCTAATATGTTCTAGCTTAATTCCAATAAATTCTAATCAAAACTGTATCTTATCCGAATATACTATCATAGCATTCTTAAATTACATGCTAAGACCTACTTCTAATTTTTCAAAACAACTAACATGGACAAAAAACAATGACATTAATTAAGCAATAATGATATTACAGTCAAAAACGAAAACCAAAACATACAAACCATGAATAATTAAGCTAATTTCTTTCAGCCACCAATATGTGAATTGCTCTGTCCCAGCCCAACCAGCCACAAAAAACCTAGCAAATGAGTGTCTCTATTGGAATCGTTGATTTCTGGAACTCACTTCGGAGAATATTTTATGTTCTTATCAGTGGCCCGTCTATATATATACATACAACCGGAATATTCGAATGCTTTTGTCAATGGGGTAGTACGGCTGTAATATCAAGGGATTATCGCTCACAGTTACAGAAAATGCGACATGATTTTGAACAAGCTTCAAAATGAATATATCGACTCTCATCGCTTTAGTAGTTTGATAAATTCTTTGATTCGATATACAGCATTTCCAATCCGTCTCGGGCTTTCTGTCCTGATAAGTACATGCATGAAGATATTTCCTTTCGAAAGCTTTCAGCTTTTGTTGTACTAGCACTCTGAATATACCAGCTTTGATACTCATATGTCAAATCTGGTCTAATCAGGCTCTTGTAATAGATAACTTTGACCTTTTCATTAATTTATCTGGAATGAAAGAGTTCTGAGCGTTATCTTGTAATGCTCACTATAGTACAGATACTGATTGGGATGAAAACTGAGGGATTGAATATAGGATTTATGTGGAACCCATTCTGAACTATCTTCATTGACTATAACGTGGAAGTCCTTCCAATTATGATTTAAGTCTTGACTAGCCAACCACAGTGTTGTCCAGAACCAGATTGTTTCGTACTTCTGCGCATTAAATTTCATTCGCCATTCGAGATTGTTTCGAACTACTAATGCTTTTAAGTTTGCCGTTTAAATTATAAGATTATCAGCAAACGCTACTAGTGATACCGCTGGCAACACTTTAATATTACAGCCGTCTAATAGGGCTTGAATGAATATCGAGAAGAGCAAAGTTGTAGTAACTGTTCCTTGCTGTAGACTATTTAAGCCCTTGAAATCACGCATTGTTGGAAGATTTTTATCTATTACAAGAAACTATTTCCCGTACAATATATTGCAAATCACGGTGAAATTGTGTCTAGGGAGCTTGTTCTGAAGCATGTTAAAAATCAGTCCACCTAACTACACCGTATAGTAGGCTTTCTCCATATCAATGAGACATGCTCCAACACATTCTCTATTGTTTAGTTTCCAACAGATGTCTGAGGTTACTTTCGTTATCGCATGTATGATTGAATGCCTGGCACGGAATCTAAACTGGCAATTCGGCATCAACTCATGTTTCTTAATGTGAGCGTTTAATCCTTGGTTCAGTATAACTTCAAAAATCTTGCTGATGTTAGGCAACAAACTGACAGGGTGACAGCTTTTAGGGCTCGAAAGGTCCTCGTGCTTCTCCAAGATTTAAAATAAATTTGCCTTTTTCCGCTCATTCGGGAAATATAAATTGCTTAACATATTGTTGAACAGTATGCAATAATTTCTAATACTCGTAGCAACCTCAGGGCAATGTCATAACACCATATTCGGAATACTGCTAATATCACGTGATTTCCTGCTGTTTATTCCACCAAATATGAGACACAAGTTCTTGAAGCTGACAAAATAATTAAGAAAACTATCGCTTGTTATTGAATCAGAGGTCAATGTTTCATTGAAACTAAGAATGTATTCACCATTCAGGAGTGATTTGAAGTCCGAAACTTTTACTTTGACGGCTTCTAAATATATTTGGGTCGCTCTCTCAAGGTTTGGTAGATGGAACAATTCAAAATGAGTTTCAATTAGAGAAAGCTTCTGTAATCCATCACATATATGTTCATTTTCATCCTTATCCAGAATCGTGCTATTAATTTCAATACCAGACCTAACTAGAAAATTTACTTCATTACTTGCAATTTTAAGATTCAACACCTTCATTCGAGACCTGTTACGAAATATACTATTCACTTTCGTGAACCCACCATCTAGATTCTGTGGGCTGATGCTCCTCAAATGGCAAAACTTTTATAAATTTTTATTTTACTTGGAGAAATGCATGAGTAGCCTAATAAGCACTAGATGACTCCCACAAGTGATCGTAATATTTATATTCAAAATCACTAGCAAATGTAAAATTCAAATGTAGTTGACTAAAGTCAAAATTAAAAAGGAATGAACACTATTTAACATCTAAATTGAGATCATGCTAATCCATCGAAGGCATTTAATGAGTATTTCAAGATGAAATCTCATAAATAACTTTTCATGCATTTCTCCCTGTAAAATAAAAATTTATAAAAGTTTTTCCATCTTCACATAGAATTCTTTTCACGTAATTCATGCATTCGCTATGTAAGCTTAGTAAGCCCAGCTAATAACCTGTCCCCCAGTAAGCGCTAGATGACTCTTAAAAATTATCGTAATATTTATATTCAATAACATTTAACTAGCAAATGCAAAAATTAATGACTACATATATAAAAATTCAAAAGTTATGAACATTATTTAACATCTAAATTGAGATCATGCTAGTCCATCGAAGGCAGAGTTAGCATCTGATAAGTACTTCGATGACGAAATCTCAAAAATAACTTTTCATGCATTTCTCGCAGTGATACTCCTCAGTTTCCCTGCCCATTGTCTGGTGACTTCGCTCCTGTAGAATGAACGAATTAAGTTCCGGACATTCTTAAGGTGCAATTTCCACCAAGTCAACGAAGGATGGTAGTAGTCAAGGAATTGCTGGTCAATAATGTTGACACATGTATTAAGAAGGGGTTTCAATCTTTCTAACCTTGTGGTAGTTGGTGTTTTAATCCTTCCATATTGTTGTTATGTTTAATCTTGGGAACATCTTTCAGTGGCTTCTAATGACAACTTCTCCAACTTTGACAAATAGAGATCTATTTCATCGTTAATTAAACTTTTGTCATTAAGAACAACTGGACAAGAGTTACTGAAATCAAATGTAATACATCCACCGAAGACATTTTAGATTATGTAAGTAAGAAATTTCGCTCATCTCTGAAAATAATTAGTTACCAGAAGCTGACGAAGGACAACTTGATCAACAGAGTTATAGCTTCTTTCAAACTGACTGTTCCGGCATCATGTGATTATATTTTAAACCCTGATTGCTGGCCACCTGGAGTGCTTGTTAAATTATTTATAACTTCAAAGAAAAAAAATTTTTTTTCCACCTAGCTCCTTGCCAAGGCTGTACCATCGGTTCTTGCTTAAAAACTTTCATAATAGCACTCTTAAAAGTCAATTTTCTATTTATTATCAAAATGTTCGAGGTTTCAGATCCAAGCTGAAGGATCTAGCTTTATCCTATTCTCTCTCTAACGATAATATAATCTGTATTTCTGAATCCTGGTTGACTGATAGTATATTCGCCTCTGAAATTTTTCCTTATCATACAATTGTTAGGCCTGATCGTGATAGGTCGATCTTCAACATGTTGGACAGAGGAGTTGTCCTAGTCACCTACAAGGATACCTTAACTGGTGTCCCTCCAACAAATTTACTTTTCAATGTTCCTGTAGAATGGGGGGGGGGGAAGGCCAAAAATAGTTATTTCGCCTTCCATTTTCCTTCTTGTCTTTTGCTCTTATATACCTTGTAAGTCTCCTTTTTCGGCCTACAATACCTTCCTCACTGAAACATCTTATCGCGGTTTTCAAATTGTCACCTTACCTTATGTGGATATTTTAACCTTCCTAAGCTCTAATGGGATGACAATCAGGTTGATTCTGACTCATCTCAAATTTGGTCTTTAATTTCTTCTTTTATGTCCATGTATTCCCTGGCTCAATTCAAAAATTTTTTTGACGTTAATAATCATATCCTTGACTTATTCTCCTGTAGTATGGAACAATCGTTGCTATGCTCACCTTCAGCTCTTTTTCCTTATCTTTCTCTTGATCCCCATTATCCTTCCTTACGTTTTGAAATTCCCTGTATTGCCTGTGTCCATGTTCGTTGGAAAGAGCGTCAGTGCTATAACTTTTATGAAACTAATTATCAGCAACTTTCCAAAACTGTTTGTTCTGTCCTTCTTTTGCGGTCTTGACTCAGATACTTGTTGCAACAATTTCTATGACTTCTTAAACGCTGCTATTTCTAACTTGACTCCGCTTGTCAGTAAAAGGAACTCTTCTGACTGTCGCTAGTTTACTCTCAATGTGAGACGAGCCTTGAAAGCCAAAGATTGAGCTTGTCAACATTTTTCAGGTGACACATCCCCTGAGTCACGTAATACTTATTGTCATCTGAGGTCGATAGCTAAGAAAGAGATGCAGCTCAGTAAGACTTCTTATTTTCATAGTATTGAAGGCTCTCTAAACTCAAATCATTCTAAACCGTTTTGCAAATATATGCGCTCTCTCAAATCCTCTTCCAGTTTCCCACCCTCTCTTCATTTGAATGGCTGCTTAGCAGCTTCACCTTTCGAGATTTGTGAACTTTTATGAACTCAGTTTTCTTCTATTTTAATGCTATCCCAATCCGGAAGATGTTATGAAGCTTATTTTAGAGCTCGATGGCTCTGTTAGTTCAGGTCCCGATGGTATTCCTAATCATTTTGGGAAGTCTTTAGCTACTTCTATTGGTGTCCCTCTTTCCTTTCTCCAATCCAATCGTGTCATTTAGGTATCTTTTCTTGGCTATCTTTCCACCCCCTTCCATCCGTTTCAGGTGTTCTTCAAGGATTTATTCTTGGCCATCTTTGGTCACTCTGTTTATAAATGACTTGCCATCCGTTGTCACCAACTCTTCCTGTCTTCTAATGCAGACGACGTCAAAGTTTTCAAAGTAGTGTCGTCTAACGATCACTATGCCTTTCTTCAATAAGATTCGGATGCCATTTAATTTTGGAGTTCTTATAACCAGCTTCCACTAAATGTTTCTAAGTGCACCCATCTTTCATTTCCTGATAACCCTTGCCCTATAAGTTTTCAATTTCACTAAATAATTCGTACCTAAGTACGGTGACATATTTCAAGGACTTAGGTGTCACTTTCGACTCTAAATTGAAGTTTGACGTTCATATTTCTGAAATTACTTTTGAAGCCGCTCACATTTCTGGCTTGATCTTTAGAAACTCCTGTGTTTTCCCGATCCTTTATTATGTGTTAAATTATATTCTAGTTTGGTTCATCCCATCCTATGAGTACTGTTCACCAGTTTGGTTGTTTCATTTGAAGTGTTTGAAGTTCACGCAAGAAGCTATACAAAAAAGATTTACCCAGATTCCCTACATTTTTTATGAATGATGCTTATCTATCCTCAATATTCCTTCGCTGGAAATGATGAATGTTTCCTTTACAGGCTTTGTCGTGGTTTGCTCGATACTCACCTAGTCCACCAGGTTTCAGTGAGGCGCGTTATGTGTTCTACAAGATCGTGTAACATCTTTGACGTTCCATTTGCACGTAGCTTGGTATATTTTCACTTACTCATGCTCAGATTATCACGTAACCATGATAACTTTCAGCTTGGGCGTTTCTCCCTCTTATATTTAGTTTTTAAAAAATATATATACTCTTTTCTTATCAATTCTTAGCAATTTTTTTCCCCTTGTTTTTTGCAGTTTTTATTACTTTTGTCTTGCTATTTGCATGTCTTTTTTTAGGGTTTTGTATTAAAATACAAAACCCTATTGCAATCACGACCTGTGTCCGTCTGTCCGTCCGTCCGTCCGTCCGTCCGTCTGTATGTCACAGCACTTTTTCTCCGAAACTGTAGAGGCTACAGCCATGAAACTTTGTGGAAAGGTCAGAAGTGGTGACCTCTTGAAAGTTCAAGGGTGGAAAAATTTTTCAAAGGGGTTTAAGGGGGGTCTCCCCGTATAGGGAGGTGACCCCTCAAAAAAAATTTTTCACCATTGGTAGTCGAGTAGGGTGTCATTGGAAAGGTCTCAATGAGATCTTTTCAGAACAAGTCTTAAAATTGCCTTATAAGTACCGAGGGGGGCAGGGGAAGGGGAAATGTACGAACTTTTCGCGTACCCCCCCTCGCGATTGGAAACCTTCCATCCGAAAAATCTGAAAAAAATCATGAATGTAGGCCTTAATGAGTACAACAACAACAAATACATGAGAAGTCGAAATTCACTCAACTTTGTTAGTAATAGTATGATTTATCGATTTTATGTTTTCTTAAATAAAATCTAAACGGTCCCCTTAAATTCAATAAAATTTGGTAAACAGGTGACTATTTATAAGATTAATCTTTTCTGAAAGTTTCATAAAGATCGAATTGTATTTAATGAAGTTATAGTGATTTGAATTTTCCTGTATTACTATGGAACAATATGCCCTGTATTACTATGGAAACATATGGCTACCGAGCCATATGCGCTTTTTATCGATTTAGACACTACAGCTTTGCTAGGATTTGCATGAAAATTTCAGGAATGATAGGTATCATGAAAATGAGTATATACAATTGAAACAAGTCGAAGAGGCAGGAGAGAGCTCCTAGCAAAAGGGCTTTGTAACCATTCTAGGATTCGAAAAAATAGGCCATGAATCGATGATTACAGTACAGAGGAGTGGGCCCTGAAAAAGTTTCATGAAAGGTAGCCGATATGAATATCAACTGAAAGTTCTCTATGAGAGCTATTCAAAACAGTTCTTAAACTGACAGTTTTTGCTTCAGTGGGGGCACAGGGGGGGGGGGGAGGGGGTGGAATACATGAAAAAGGTGTTTCTAAAAAATCTGGGAAAATTATCAAGGGAAATATCTATGGGTATAAGTAAAACAAATACCTCAGAAGTCTCAATTCTTTCAACTTTGTTAATAATAGTATGATCCTCGAATTTCACATTTTCTTAAATAAAATCGTCTTTGACATGTTTCTTGATTTTATTCGTTGCTGGTTACTGCATTTTGTAAGTTGAGTACAAAACCCTTCTGACATGAGCATAGGTCTGTCTACCCAACTTGTTCTTCTTTCTCTTTGCTGTTCTCTTACTTAATCTATTTTGCGGTGCCATTACTTAATCTATTTTGTAATTGGATTTATTCTATAAAATAAAAGTAAATAAATAAATAAATCCTTCAGGCAGAGGCAAGTGGTTCACTTCAGCCAGTTTAAAATCTTTAGGTTTGATATTCCCTTTCTTCAGGGATAGTTACAGTTGATATTTGTACAATGTTTGCATTCATCTCAAGCCTCCGTGTCCGCTAATTTTCTCGGGACAAAAAATTTTGAGTTACTGTAGAATGGCTTAATTGACACATAATAGAATATTTCTAAAGATAATAAAAATTGATCAGAATGTTTTGTAGAGTAGAGTACGTGTGATGAATATTTTGTAGTGTGGCTTTGTGGTGCGACAAGAACTCACCTCAAATGGTCCCACAAATAGCTAGTCGACAAGCACGGGTACGCAGCCATCAAGCGGAGAAGTCTGCTGAGCTCGGTCTTCTTTATAGCTTGCTGGCACTTGTACCAGATCATCGGCACCCGCGCTCTGCACAAACTTAAACACTTGAAATCATTAAAGATTCACCGAAAAACGACGTCCTTAAGAGAAAGAACATAAAAGCCTTCATTTCAGGCAGCTTCATCCATAGGTGTAGTATAATTGAGGATATCGAATTAGACTTTGACCTTAAAGATATCAAAGCCTTGCAACTAGATGGGAGTGTTACTTAATGACATTAAGTTAATTAACGCCACAAAACCCAACACGATAGATCCTGAGAAGGCTGCCAACTTTATTCCAACAAAGTCGGTCAAAATAACAGTCTCGGGTAATACCCCCCCCTCCTCAAGTATCTAAAACTTGTATACTTCAATGCTAAAGTCGAATCTTCAAATTCCGACCCAGAAAGTGAAGGACTTTGGCATGCTACCACCATATATAAAGACAAAACACCAAGATGTATAAAATGTAGTTTAACTGAATGCAACGGAACTTGCAGCAAACGTTTTATATTTAACAGCAATGAGCATATAGCCACAGAACAAATATGTCCCAAATAGGTTAAATTCAAGCATGAAGTAGAAGTCAGCCCCATATTAAATGTCACCAATAGAGAAGCACGGGCGATTATCAACAAAAACAGATAAGAAGGGTTTGACCTTGAAACATAGCTCAAATGAATTTTCCTCAATTGAAGAGGGACAAATTCATATATGAAAGAAACCCTGTAGGAGAAGTTTTAATGATGGTTACGTAAGATCAATTGTTGGCCTCTCGAGAAACAACTAATATTAGGAGCAACCAAACAAAATAAAGTTCTTTCCAACAGTGGGAACTGTGAACTCCAACAAAACAACTGGTGTTGAAAGAACACTAAATGGATTACAAAGAAACATTTCGTCACTAGTAGTGCAAGGTATTCAAAACATCAACATAACATTACTAGACAACTGGTCTAAATACCTTACTCAGGTTAAAATCAAAAGACGAAAAAAACGTCTCGAAAGAACCACAACCGAGCATTTCACGTGCATCAAATAATTAACTATCAAGTGTTTTATCAAATACCAAAAACAAATAACCAACCAATAACCACCGGCTTACATGCCCGATTTAAAATACATCGAACAACTTACAACGACTCTACTTCAAACTACGTGACTCCATTCTGAGGAAAAGGAACAAAGACAACCGCTGAAAAAAATACGCGCTTCCGAATATTACCGACGTGGTGCCCGAAAAAACCTACTCGAATTCAAGCCTAAAAAAATCTACTCTAAGAAAAAACGCAAATTCAAGCTATGGCACCGCGTACCAACCGCAACGCAAAACCAACTATTCGTGAATTACTGGAACCCTACCCTGTCGGCGGCATACTCACCTTTCGGCGACATTTTCCTGCTGAAAATGGAAGGTTTTGCTGGAAAGGAAAGATTTTGTTTATTTAGCAATTCATATTGACTGTATTAATTTTCAATATTTTAATTTAATAAAACTAGGATTTCTTGATTGTTAATGACTGTGTATATATATATATATATATATATATATATATATATATATATATGTATTAAAAAGCTTAATCATTAAAATAATTTGCAATAAATTTTCTCTTTATTGTGTTTCTTCTTTATTTTTTTCCTCTAATTACAAATATGCATTTAAAATCGTTCTCTTTTCTGCATGCTTCTCACGTGTGTGTGTGTTCTGCGTGTGTATGAATATATTTCTTTTTCGTCATCATAAAAAATTTATTGACAAATACAAAAAGAAAAATGTATTGTAGTTGAAACAGGTGTTTGTATGCATGTAGGTAAGAGTATTACTCAATGAATAAAATATAGTCTGTTTTACTTAAGAGAGAATAAAAACAGTACGAGAGAGATAAGCTTAAATAAAATATTGTACAGTAAAAAATATTACCCAATATATGGAAAAACGTACATATACAAATCAATTTATCGTACCATTTCTAGACGAAATAATTCCAAAATATAGATATACTCGCACATAATATTTTTATATATTGTATAAATCGATGCCAACTTGAGTACCATTTTATTCCATTTTGATCACTGTATACTTCTTTCTGTAATTTGTTTTTTTTTCATTAAAATTTCTAAATCATGAATTATGGTGCATTGTGCAAAATATGATAAATATATATATATATATATATATATATATATATATATATATATATATATATATATATATATATATATATATATGTATATATATATATATATATATATAAATATAAACACACACACACATATATATATATATATATATATATATATGTATCTATTTATTAAATTATTTTTTTTAACTATCAATGTAAATTTATTTTCAATATATTTCAATACATTCAATTTTCCATTTACAATATATACATAAAAAGGCCAAAAGTAAGGATATAAATGCATTTATAGTTCAGCTAATTTTGTGGCATGATCAGAATAAATTTGTTTTGATTTAAAGACAAACAAAACAAAACAAACTAAATACGAATACTTGTCCGTCATTTCAATCACAGAGAGTGTAGTTTTAAAATACAAGAAAGTAGAAATAGATATGATATTTTAACTGTTGATCATATTTTCAATATAAATGACTAATTAATGTATATTTAAGTGTATAAAGTTAAATGTTTACAAATATTTTCCTTTCATAATTGTAAAGTAAAGCAAAAAAACTAATGAGACTTGAGACCAATATGAGCTTGTTATACCCTTAAATCATCTCAAATTGTAAATATATACAAAACACACTAACGCTTAAGATATACGCATTGCATGTATATTTGATGCATTGTTCATTTCTTTTCTTATTATTTTTTTCTTCACCTCTTGCTGTTTATTTCAGCATTTGTAACTACTTGTGTTGCATAATCTCGCATCTCAGTTAGCTCTTTTATTTCAGTTGATTTTTTACTTCCCTAATAAATCTACAAATCTACTTTTATATATGTTTCATGAATCACAACATTATTTTTCTTGTATGTACGCATACTGTTATTGGAAAAAAATAACGTATAACTTAACCAGCGAATATTTTGCCTTGTACGAGAATTCAACGGGGACATCAAACCTCGACGAACTTCACTCTTCCTCGAGTCTTCTATTCTCCTCTAACTAACGAACTTCTTAGCTGCCACTGCTCGTTAACTTCGATTTTCGAAAATTTCGACGCTATCCACTGAACGTAAATTTCCCAGGGTGTTAACTTCTCACCACTTCACGTAACTTCCAATCGCAGATCCAAAATATAGCGGTGGATTTCCACGCTTAACGCCAAGCACCCGTAGCACTTATTGCGTTCTCCGCACTTTTCAATTGAAACCACCACGTATTTGCTTTCCTCGTTCGTCCTTTTTTTTCCTTTACGAACCATCTTGTTCTAGAGCTTTGGGAATGTGATTTTACAATTTATTCGCGACTCACACTTGTCACCCGACCAACGTCAAGTGGTGGTTCATTCGCTCACCACAAGTCGACGTCAATCGGTTCAATCGCAGAGAGCTGTCAAACGACCGTATCAGCTGGTTAGGACATATCAGCTGGCGGGGACATTTCTCTACGGAATATCGATCCGAGGGATCGAGGTTATCACACTTGAGAAACTACCGACATCCATCACTAGATGGCCTGTCGATTAAAATTCACTGTAAAAATTTTACAATAATAGTTAAAGAGGGTCACGTGTCTCTCCCTATTAACTATCCTCAAATCATAACATTAACCCTTTCCCACATAATTAATTTAACTAGCCCATAACCCTGAGGGACAGTTTATTTATCAGTCCCACTTTAATGAAACAAAGATAAATTACTATCACTTAATAAACAAACAGCAATCCCATGAAATTGCGACAAATATTGAATCCACTGGACAGTGCCTTTAACTTTTCCCAGGCTAATTTATTGACTGGAGTCCGGTCAACCCCGCAACTTAAAAAAAGTGTATCTAAAACAAAAGCCAGATTTATAGTATGTTGCGTCGAGGCAGTATTGCATACATAAATAATTCAAACATTTTTGCACGCTTTTGGAACATGTAGAAATGTTCTTTATGTTTATTACAAGCATGACCACGTGAGACATATTGCATGCATCCTATGAAGCCAATTCAACGGGTCAACATGTTGACGATATAGTAGATCCCAAACATAGACTTTTTTCACTTATGCACTTATAGATGGTGTTAGTGTGTAAGCACATGCTTATGAAATCACCCCTGAAATGAAAAAAATACATGTTTCCACGTCAATTGAGACTAAATGATGCTAACGGCAACAAAAATAAACTTTATTTTCTACACACATAAGACATACGATTTTGTACCCATACGGGACAAATATTATTTGGAAATAGGCTCCAGTCTTGGTGTTCATACTCATCAAGAGGAAGGGAAGCTCATTGAATCCAGGCAACCACTACATGCAAACATTTTTTAAGGCCACTATATTTTATCAACCACAGTATTTTAGCAAAAAAATAAAATAAATCAAGAGTGTTTCGAAACCTTTAACAAAAATGTACCTGTTGACAACTTTCAACTTAGTGGCTACAGGTAACTGGTAGCTAGTAAGCAATAGTTTCTATATTCTAAGCATCATTTTCTTTTGAATAAAGTTTAATGCAATTAAAAAATCTAAAGTTGGGATTCAATTGAATGTGGTTGCAGCTGAAAGATACACTATCATTAATACTTCATTTGGACAGAAGAAATCAGCTACCGGATCATACACATTAAAATTTGACCACGGCTAGAATTATTGACTTTGTTAGACTAATTTCTCGACTTAAAATAGTCAGAAGTTGCATTTCCAGCCCTTTAGCCTCTTTTACTACTCGCTTCATTTCCTTTCTTATTTTCTGATATCGTAGCCATAAGTTCTAGGACTAGAACACAAAAGTTTACAAAAGATGCCAAAAAAGTGGAGCTGCCTGTTGAATTGTTTCTTCGACTGTTTGGCAGAGCCTAGATTGTAAAATCTACATTTATTGATATTTTCCTTAAAGTTTACACAGAGTTATTTTTATTTATCTTTTCCTCAATAATTTGGCTGTATTGATCACAGACATTAAGTAAATGTTTTTGTTCATCCAGTTAGACCCATAATGATATTATTATTATTACTCACCATATTTTGTTATATCATCTCTTCCCGTAATCTCTAATTGCAATCATAACTTCCACCATTTAAATAAATTATATGTATGCTTCGTATTGCTCATGTCACATTTTCAACACTTCCATTTCCAATGAAAGAAACGACCACGACTTTCATATCATCAACCATCTAGAACACTTTAGATTTTTAGTTGAGCGTGAATCTTAAAACAACATAAAATTATAATCATAAAGTGACAATCTTAAAGAAATTTGCACCTTCAGAAGCAAATAGCATAAGAAAAATGTTTAAAGAAATATTTTCACAATGAAAAAGAGAATTACTCATTGGAACGATATCATTTGAAGAATGTAAGATTCGTTGAAAGCATGAGGTCTGGCATTTAGATGAAGTATCTTGACGAATAAAGGTGAAGAAGATGGTTTTGGTTTTGGTGAAATTGGTGCTATGTGCCGTGTTGATGAATGTGTTAAAAGTAAATTCTGTCGTGGAAAATGAATTTAATATAGATCTTAACGATATCCTTGATTCAAGTTTAATGCCCTCCGCGTTATTTCTGAAGCAGGATTTGACAGTGATAAAAAATGATAGTCTTTTAGATTTACCAGTTAAAGGAGATTTTGGTAAAGCATACCAACTAATGGGATTTCACAGGTAAGTGTGGTATAAGAAAAGGATTGCCAATCATGTGAATCTTTAAATTAAAGTTTTGTCAGGTTCAAAACTAACAAATTGCTTTTGAACAGTGAATCTGAAACAACTGAATTCATGTAAAAATTCCCATCTATGATTAACTTGGAGATCATAGCATTTTAGCTCAATTTTTGTGTAGCGTCAATTTATTGTTAACTGCTGTCTTCCGATTTTTAAAGATAAAGTTCCTTATTTTTAATGACTATTATAAAACTCATTGTTCAACGGATATTACATTATTATAAGTATTCACAGAACAATGTAGGGGAAGATATACAAGTTTGGATTCTTTTGACAAACTAATCACAGCTTTGCTTGAATTAAAGTAGCGATATAATGAAAAATTTCACTAAGCCTAATAATTTCAAAGAATTATTTGTTAAATAAGTCTAATCATAAAACCATAAGTACCCTTGAAATTAACTTTGCTTAAGCGTATCATCATCATTTGATAACGAGTGTCATAAGTTTAATTAAAAATTAATTCAGTTAAGACCTATGTGTATATTTTAAATCTTAAGGCCTTTTTATATTTATTATTCATCATCATCTATATCACAATAACCAAAGCCAAGCCTTGACTTTCAGGATTAATCTCCTCCAATCATCACGGTTCTGTGACCTCATCCGCTATTTGAACACTCCTTGTAAGTATCTGCTGTCACCTTCTATCGTGTCTTCCCATCGAGCCCTCGGTCTCACCACTGGACATCTTATGCCTTACGCTTTAATGTTCTTTTATGTAGTCGGTTTTTACTATTGCCGGATGGAAAAGATCATGATATTTAAAAGTACATAAGTCATCTTGAAACCCGATATCTAACTAAATTACTGTAGATGATTCTAAACATGGAAGTAGAACAGCTTCCGTGCCTTCTTAAGCCATAAACTGTTTTTGACTTCTGAGTCACCCTACTCAAACAATACTCGATTACATTGTTTGCAGTTGGAGATAATATATATGATTTCGAGCCTCTCAGAGCAGTACTGACGCTTACAGTAGTCAAAAATCCTTCCACGATGGTGTTCACAGATAAAAATTTAATTGTCTTCATGGAGGATGCACTTTGGTTTAATTAGTCGATTGCGTTTCAAAAGACTTGTTTGGTAAATACCGACACCCTCTTTTGAATGAGTACTTTACACTTCTAGTCCAGGGTTTTCCCTTAAGAATTTTAGAAAAAAGGCTGCCGGATAAAGCAAGACAATGGACTGAGAAATTCTCAAAGTACAATATGCAGTAGTGTAAACTAGATACTCTTTCATAGTAAAAAAGGTCGAAGAGAAGGTACCAGAAGAGAAAAAGGTCGAAGAGAATACCAGAAGAGAAAACAGGGCCTTAAAACTGGACCCTACCATCATCAATAGAATAAGTAACAGAAGCGACTTCAATGTGTGAGGCACCCATACCTTCTCCATCTTACTGCAGAAATAAAACAATGAAAGAAAAAAGATAATATATTTTGCACCTTAAATAACACAGGAACTATGCCAGAAATTACTAAAGAGTAAGTTCATGCAGAAGATAAAGATTCAGAATGGAAGGGTTAGTAAATTAAAAAATTGCATAAGCCTTTGTCATATGAGAATATACTAGCATACTTCCCTGGAGAGCACACTTCTTTTATAGAAGTGCAAAGTATAGTGGAGGATTGGGAGAAAAATCTACGTATTATAGTTAGACGTACTTGCATTGAACATATAATTAACTATACGATCTGCAAGCATCAAAAATATGTTGAGGACTATTTGAGTCCTTGAAATATGATGCCCATCTTTCCTTAATCCTTCACACAGCTCCATAAAATCGGAGACTATAGATGTCTGTGGAGAGTGTCCATTGGTCTCACCAACTCTGGATGAAATTTATTCCACCATCAAAGCCCAAAAGAATACTAAAGCGCCGGGAATCGATGAGATTCCAGTGGAACTCATCAAATATGGTGGCAGTAGTGTTCATTAAGCTATTCACAAAGTCATCCAGTACATTTGGCAATAAGAACATATGCCAAAAGAGTGGAGCCAATCAATCATATTCCCTATCCACAAAAAAAGGTGACAAGCTACAGTGCGAAAATTATAGAGGCATATCCTTACTTTGTACGGCGTACAAAATATCTTCAAAGATCTTAGAAAATAGTCTCACCAAAATGACAATGACGTCGATGACCTTCCAAGTCTGCATCAATAACCAACTCACCGATGCCTTTGACACAAATATCGGACTAAAGCAGGGAGGTGGGCTGCCCCCATTGCTATTCAATTTCGCTCTGGAATACGTCATAAGGAAGCTACCTGTTGATATGTGAGGTACATTACTATACAAGTCGAGCCAAGTAGTGGTCTATGCGGATGACATCAACATTCTGTCACGGTCATTCACAACTGCCAAAGAGCTCTTCCTGAAACTCGACAGCGAAGCAAAACTAGTAGGGCTACAAATCAATGAAAATAAAACAAAGCTCATGACGCAGTCAACGAAAAAGAGCTCAAATACGCAAAATATCACACTTGGCGAATACAGTATCGAGAATGTGAGCAAATTTGTGTATTTAGGCGCCAAAATAACGAAAACGAGCAATGAAAGAGACGAAATACGTCGATGAATACAGCTCACAAATAAAATACTTTATTCAGCATTGATGATCTTGAAGACCAGCTACATACACGGGAAAACAAAGCTCCAAGTATACAAATCTGTGATAAGACCTGTGTTATACTATGGGTGTGAAACATGGACCCTCTAGCCAAGCTTCTGCAAATATATTGAACGCGTTTGAGCGACGGGTCCTGAGGTGAATAATCGGAGCGAAGCTAGACAGGGACCAATGGTGAATTCGATACAACCATGAGCTGTATGAAATTTTGACCAAGCCGGAGGTCTCAACGATTGTAAGGCTGTGGAAGCTGCAATGAGCTGGCCACATCAATCATATGGACGAACAACAGATACCCAAAAAGGTATTCGTTGGGAGAACTGAAGGCCGGAGACTAGTGGGGCAGCCAAGCTAACGCTGGGCAGACTCCGTCGACGAAGGCAGTTCATCGTTACTCAGATTTTAGAATTAGAGGACGTGGTCAATGAGCCGAGATAGTTGGAGGTGCTATTTTCAGGAAACGAAGGGTTGAGAGGGGCTGTAGTGCTAAGATGAAGAAGAAGGTGATGTGTTAGTAGTGAATAAGTAGGTTTTTATAGGTTTGAACAGGAAGGCGTTGGTGCTAATCATTGAGCCTTACTCAAGACATGGTAACAGTCTTCAAAAATTGGATACTTAGGTAAATTGGAAAATAATTCATCGTGTGCATCAAAATCCCCATTGGTGCCACCAGCCGGAATGGCAAGTTTCTCATACACCCTTATTTTAAATGCAAACAATAATTTGATCGGGTGCCAGTTTGAAAGACAAACACTGTTTAAGAAAAATCTTTTGTTGTAGAAATACTTCCAATGTAAGGCATTTCAAACGTTTTCTGAAAATATATTGAACACTTCAGTTGCTACTAAAATTTCGAATTTTGCTCACTTTCTGAGCCTTAAGGGGCCACCATTATGAATCTAAGATTTCGATTTTGGATTATTTTGAAAGATATCCTCTTAGGGTCTCATCAACTGCTCTGCCAAATCTCGTTCAAATCGGAGTATTACGCTGGACAGAACAAAAATGGTAGATTTTTGTTGAAAATGGCAGCTAATAATATGAAACTTTAAGTAATTGACTTTTTTAATTATATTATTGTATAATTTTCGTAATTTTCGCAAAATAAAAGGACTTGTTTCAATAATTAATAATTTCAATTTTCATCACAATCGGTTGAGAACATTGCCACTAGCGGGCTACAAAAATCGGAAAAAAAATCGCACATCAAAGTTGTGACTTTTAAAACCCTGTAAAACTTCAAAATGCGATTAGTCACCATTTGAAACCTGAACTTGAAATTTTTTTATGGTTCTTTACCATGCTGCCAAGTTTTATCAATATCGGTTGTACAATTTGGTCACAGCTATAATAAAAAATATTTAAAAATTTGATTAAGTTTGGATTTTTTAACCGTGGGCTTCATAACACAGTTCAATAAACTTCTGTACCAAATTAAACCCAAATCGAACCTATACTTTAGTCAGAACAGAAATCACGGATTTTTGTCTAAAATGGCCGCCACTTTATTTTCGCTTGGTAGATTTGGCCAAAAAACACTTACCCAGCACACCTTTTTGAAAATTTGGTGCAAATCAAAGCAAAATTGCAACCTCCACACCGTGTTTACAAATTCCGTTATATTAAGGATATATATATATATATATATATATATATATATATATAGATATATATATATGTATATATATATATATATATATATATATATATATATATATATAGATATATATATATGTATGTATATATATATATATATATATATATATACAATATATATATAGATGTATATATATAATATATATATATATATATATATATATATATATATATATATATATATATATATATATATATACGAGGTCGGTTCAAATATGATGGAGACAAACGCTGTAGATGGCGCGCATGTATGTGATAGCTGGGTCCCATACGAACAGTGTGGCATAGTTTTCGTCGGGAGTGCATGCTTGACGCGCATGCTACGACCATGAGTGAATGTCAAGTGCCGACCGCCGTAGCGCAACGTATTGTCATTCATTTTTTAGCGAGGGAAAGCGTTAAAAACACGAAAAGTTTTCTGCATTTGCGAAATTAGTTCAGTAGCGGCAGTCACAGAGTGTTGAATTTGGACTGTAGGGGGATGTTCTAGTACCTCCCACCCCAATCCCGACATTGTATCGACGCGTCGGATGCACGGTATGAGGGCGCGCGTTATTCTGGAGAAGAATCGCACTTCGTGCGGGAATGCTCCTCCGTTTCAAGCGATAAGTGGATTTCACATGTGTTTTCAGAAGGTTAAAGTAATATGCAGCATTGATGGAACGTTAGGTGCGCAGGAAATTGACGTACAGCACACCGCATCGGTCCCAAAACACAGTATACATAATCTTACCAGCGGACCTGGTTATCTTCGCTTTGACTGGCGCCCCTTCCTCCTTCTTCCTCCCCTCTTTAGACATCACCTTGCTTTCGGGAGTATAATAGTGTACCCATGTCCCGTCTGTAGTGAAGATTCGTGCTAAAAAACCGTCCCCCTCCACCTCGTATCGCGTTACCAAGTGGCGACAAACTTCAAACCGCGTACATTTTTGCTCAAAGTTCAACAGTTTAGGAACCCATCGCGCCGTTGTTTTGTGATATTGAACGTGTTCGTGGATGATAGACTCTACACTACCAATACTGATGCCGAGTTTAGCCAAAATGTCTCGAACATTCATCCTACGGTCCTCTAGAATGAGTTGTTCTTCGCGACAAATGTTGTCTGGTGTGGTGTTGGTTCCCGATTGACGATCATGCGGCTGATTTTCGACAGTTTCGCGACCATCCTTGAATGCATTGGCCCATTTAAACACAGCTGCACAGTACCGAACTTATTTTGCAAACCCAGAAAATTTTCCGTGTTCTTAACGCCTTCCCTAACTAAAAAACGAATGACAATACGTTGCGCAACGGTAGTTGGCACTTAATGTTCACTCATGGTCGTAGCACGCGCGTCAAATATGCGCTCCTGATGAAAACTATACTACACTGTTCGTAAGGAACCCAGCTATCACATAATTAAGCCACGACCATCAAAACATACATGCGCGCCATCTACAGCGTTTGTCTCCATCATATTTGAACCACCCTCGTATATATGTGTATATACAATATATATATATATATATATATATATATATATATATATATATATATATATATATATATATATATATATATATATATATATATATATATATATATATATATATATATATATTTCAAGGCGTCACCTCCAGTAGAATGTATTGCTGTGTCTGTTACCTTGTCCTCAATTGAAACCTTACTGATTTTGTCTGTATATATTCCCTGTGGAAGTTCCGTTCTTGTTTATGAAACATTCTTTTCAGAAATTTCTTCATACATTTTTAGCAGCTTTCCCTTTTCATTGCTTTTAATTTGTGGGGATTTCAACTTACCCCATGTTGTTTGGAATAGCACATTTTCCGAAATTCTATCTTTTGACAATTACTCTGTTACCCTATCCTCCTTCCTTTCTTTTTGTTCACTTTCACAATTAAATGATATCCCAAACGTTAACAGTAAAGCTCTGGATTTAGTTCTGTCTAATATACCGAAATCTTGTGTCTTCCTGCAGGCTGCCCTTACCCCCTACGTAAAACCTGATCCTCATCATCCTCCGCTTCATTTGCTGATTGTTATGGCTCATGATCTTGTCCAAAAAAAAGTTATCCCTTCTAGCTTTAATTTTCTAAAAGCCAAATATTCTGATATGGAGTTAGCATTAAATTCTGTTAATTGGTTTTTTTTTCGAAACTTAAGTGTTGATGCAGCGCTTCAATAGTTTTATATTTTTCTTGAATCCGTGATAACCAGTTATACACCGCTCTATGCCCGTAGAAGGTTAAAAGATGCACTTTGGTTTAATAACAACATCGCTTCAGTCTTAAATGCCAAGGACGCTGCCCGCAGGAAATATCACTTGACGGGGTCTGAGGTGCACCTTCGTTGTTATAAAGGTCTAAGAACTGAAGCCAATAGTTTAATTAAAAGTGCTAAAAGCCATTATATTTATCACGTGGAGGGCTCCATAAGGTCGAGTGCTAAAAAGCCTTTCTGGGCTATATAAATTCGTTTAAAAAGTCCTGCGATATGCCCTACTCAATGAATTCTGATGGTATCACGTCTTCTGATAATGGGGAAATTTGTGAACTCTTTGCGCAACACTTTTCTTCTTTTTATAGTAAGACAAGTGCTGCAGCATCTTCATTCATCGATGGTCCAACCATGAATTTGCCATTTGCATATGTGAACCCTGTTGAAGTTGAATGCCTATTACATGGTCTGGATGGCAGTATTGATTGTGGCTCAGATGGAATTCCCAATATATTTGCTAAATCTTTGTCGTCTTCGCTGTGTGTTCCTTTGTCCATCTTATTTAACCAAAGTCTCGCAGATGGTTGTTTTCCTGCACGCTGGAAAAGAGCTAATGTCTTTCCCATTTTCAAATCTGGAGATAAAGCAAGCGTGTCCAATTACCGCCCCATTTCACTTCTTCCCTATTTTAGCAAAGTTCTGGAAAGAATTGTATACAAAAAAGTTTATCCTTTGTTGCTTCCGTTTTTTGCCAATGAACAGCATGGGTTCATCAAAGGTAGATCAACTCTTACCAACCTTTTATCTTAAACAAATAAGATTGCTGCTGAGTTTGATAAGGTGAACCAAGTAGACGTTATCTACACAGACTTCTCTAAGGCCTTTGATTCAGTTGATCACCTGATTCTTATCCAAAAATTGAGTAATTTCGGCTTAGGCAGTTCTATTGTACATTGGTTCTGTTCTTATGTTGCTGATCGGAGTTGTGTTGTGACCATTAATGCCCATATATCCTCTCCATTTTATCCCTGTTCTGGAGTTTCACAAGGCTCCATTCTTGGTCCTCTGTTGTTTCTCGTATTTATCAATGATATTCCTTCCCTACTCAACTCCCGCGCACTCATGTATGCAGATGATTTGAAAATATTCAGGGTGATCGAATCTGTCAATGATTGTATTATTCTGCAAAAAGACCTGGATATACTAGCTGGCTGGAGTGCAACTAATCGGCTGAAGTTAAATGTAAACAAATGTTTCAAGATGACTTACTCCCTTAAAAAGTCTTCTTTTGATTATAACTATGCGATTGCTAATGTTTCTTTGAGAGCTGTGGTGTCCCACAAGGACTTGGGAGTATTTTTTGATACCAAGCTTCATTTTGGACAGCATATAACTCATCTAGTATCTAAAGCATCTCGTATGTCAGGTTTTATCCTCAGGTCCACAAAAGATTTTAAAGACATTTCATCGTATGTTTGTTTATTTTTTTCTCTTGTTCGAAGCATATCAGAGTATTGTTCGCAAATATGGAGTCTGCATCAACGTGTCCTAAGAGATGCTATTGAAGCTGTTCAACGTAGGTTTACTCGGTTCCTTTTTTTTAAATTCCGTATCCCGTATTGCGCTTATAGTGATCGCCTGTCTTTTCTGCGCATTCCTTCATTAGTCTCTCGCAGAGTTTTTCTCGATGAATGCCTTCTTTTCAAGCTTTATCACAATTTGCACCCTATAGGTCTTGGCATTGAAATTTCCTCCTTCAATACCGGACGTCCAACTAGATCCTCGGTAGTCTTCAATGTTCCCTTTGCTCGCACTGATATTTTTGCTAAATTCAAAAAAAAACTTAAGGAATCGGTTCTTCTGTTTAACTTCGAAGAATAATTTTTCTATTTCTAATTAATTTATTGTATTTTGTACGTAGTTTCCTTTTCAATTTAATTTTTTATTATCCTTTTGGATATATTGATTGTATGTATAAACTTTGTTTTATTTTTTGTTTGTCTATAATGTAATTGGATTATATCTGTTTTATAGATTAAATAAATAAATAAATATTGTATATACACATATATACGAGGGTGGTTCAAATATGATGGATATATATATATGTAAGCCACTCTCCGCAAAATGTAAATTTATCTTTTGAAATTTACTTAAAATTGCTGATGTGATGTGTAACTTTGGCCGATATACGAGTATGTTAAGCTGAATTAGATTCATGCAGTTTCTTACAAATTCACTAAAAGTGTTTAGAGAGAGCATTACTTGACAATATGTTCTTGTTTATCAATTGATTCTCCACCATTTACAGCAAAGTTACGCGTATGTAACCTAAATTTTATATTTCAGAAAAATGATGAATGAATACTTATGCTCCAATTTTATTGCTCAGCAAATAATTTTAGAAGTTACTCCAAACATTAATTCATCATTGTCAAAGCGAGTTGGAGTGTCGTTCGATGGTAATATTTTTGCTTAGGAAATGATTCATATGCAATTAATAATTTTCTTTTGCTAAAACATTAGAAGGAAATACAACGTTTGCTAATACATCGATTTCGAAGAGAGTACCGAAAATGATACCAAATGAAGAACTATTATACGACTCTGGTTCAGAGGGCTACAAAAGTTGGCTTTCAAAGTAAGCAACAATTAATATTAAATAAATTCTTTCTGCATGATGCTACTCCATATGTAGAACGACGACACTAGAAGATATACACCGTCAATTTTCTAGTCACATGTTGAACACAACAAAGCCTTCATTAGAAAATAATCAAGGAAGAAAAGCAAGCGGATCGACTCGAAGGAACAGTTTCACTAGTGAGGGTACAATTCAAGGTGCTTACATAGAAGGTGAAATGACTGGGTATGCGGTGGCACAAGCAATTCCAGCCCAAAAGCAGCCAGAGGTAGTTATTGCTCTTTGATAGATGCAAATAATTCAAAATTTTATAATCAGCAGCAGTTTTATGAGCCTGAACTAATACCAGAAAGAAGTAAGATAATGAATGTTCCAATACCGGCACCATATCCCACAGCTGGTAGTAAAAATGGTAATCATATATAAGTTTACTAATCAATTGTATTTTAAACATTTCAAATTTACTTTGTTTAAGGTTATTATCCATCGGGTCATGATGGATATGAGGAGAGCTATGGTGTCCATAATTATGAACACCATACTGAATCAGCAACATCGAAAGAGCTTGGCTTACGAGAAGTTATGGAGATAGCTATGACAACGCTGGCATACCTTTCATTTGGAATGTTCATTTTGCAAGTGTTAATGTGCATAACTATGGTAGGTTTAAATTCATTTTGAACATTGAGTAATTCAATATTAACTATGATCAGGAAAAAACGAACCTTCCAATGATGATGCCAATGGAAGCTACTGATGGGGGTGACGTTGAAGAGATTCGACGAAAAAAACGATCGATATCTGATGATGAGTATTTAGAAAAGGTAAATATAGAGCATTTTTCAGTAATAAATAATTTCTGAAATTTCGTATGCATAAACTTACACTGATTAATCTGGGAGATTAAAAGAAAAATAATTTTTTATAACCGCTTTCAGATTAACGAAATTGCACGTCGAGTTCTGTTATCAATGGACGCTGTAATTTATGTTGAACATGATGATGGTCATTGTTTATTCCGATCTCTTTGTGATTTCAATAATTACGCTAGAGAACTTAAAGATAATCGAAAAATGTGGATGCCATTATGGGGGTAAGTATATTTGATTACTTAAAACAAAAACCATTCTAATTCGATGCACATGTATTAGCTTGGGCCTGAGCTGGTTGTCGTCTCGAATGGCTCGACCGAATCTCAACACCAATATACGACTTGCTAGTTTGAAAGCCACTATTTTCGGTTTAGGTGGTGCCAATTGTAGCAAAACATATTCGGCATGTGAATATAGCAAAATGCTTGAAACCAGAAGAAAGGAACGAGAAGCTGTAGATACATCGAATTTCAAATTTAATTGGAGTTCATGATGGCATTCGAAATTAGTCTGTTAATTTGTATCAATATTTATTAAACTAATAGATTCTTAAGTTCAAGAAATACACAAAATTTTCCAACCAAATGATCGTATGTTTTCAATTTTGAGGAAAAGTAAACTGAAAATCGACAGTCTAGACCGAATAGACGTGTTTTTATTTGTGCCAAATATAAGTAAACCTTAAAATATTTTATAGGAGACTTGGAAAAAAGGGAAATGTAGAATTTTCCGATTGGACGAAAGAAAAAAACTGTGCAAATATTACATGGCTAGGAATTTGTTCTTTTGCGATTGAGGACAACGATTTCATTTTCCTTTACGGAAGAAAATATTCAGGTGTCAAAAATTTTTAAATATACACAAATCCGAGGGCATTGCGATAGAGGGCAATGATTATTTTCAAATTGAAATCAGAGAACATTGCGATCGAGGATAACGGTTATTTTCAAATAGAAATTCGAGAACATTGCACTCAAGGATAACGATTTTATTTTTCTTGTGTGGAAGATAATATCACGTGTCAAAAATTTTCAAATAGAAATTCAAAAACTTGAAATCGGTCAAAATTCCGGCACAAGCTGGAATTAGCAAAATCAATACCGGAGAATGCATGGTTCTCACGAATAGATGTTTCAAGAAATTTAACGAGAGGGAACTTCAAGAAATAACAACAGATAAGAACTTAGTTACAATGTCAGTTGCAGATCATTGTATACCTACAAACTCGTTGAATGAGGTCATCATGTCAGAAATGGAAAGTTCTTTAAAGCAGGACAGGCAAAGCGATTGAACAGGACATTAGAACATCCAAAAAAACAATGGGTAAATTAGTTTCCAAACCATTTAAAAACGATATATATGACCTTAATAGTAAATTTACCTCTAATAATTTTTCCATTCAAAATAGCTTCTCATCATTAGCAAGTGGTAACGTTATTCAGGATAATCCTGACACCACTAATAAATCCTCATGGTATCCACCCATTTTTATTAACAATATTAACTCTCTAACGGTGAAACCTATTTTTAAAACATTCCCTGCATGCAGGTACCGAATTAAGTCATTTTCGGACTCGTCTCATAAAATTATTGTTGACAAAATCGAATCATTTGAATTCATTCTTAATTTAATGAAGGAAAAGAAACTGGAGGACATTCTGTAATGACTCTTTTGACGCCGCTGGCGAAAACTACCAATACATCTTGCCGCCATGAGGCTTTCCATCTCATGTTCGTCGTGACGGCTTCCCATCCCACGTCAGTTTTGTCGTGGAATGTCAAAGTCAAGCGATAGCCACATGGCGGGCGTGTGGGAGTAGTGAGTACCTTCAAGTAGCTAAAAGCAGACGGAGAGCATACTTTGAACAATTTAAATGGCAATTGTCATCTTTACTTTAAATAAATTAGCCGTACGCCGTGATGCCTCGTGAGTTATTATTTAACATCGCCTTGTTATTATTTTAATGATCAGTTGTTCTGAGTGAATCATATTAATTTTTTTTGGTTATAGTTAATGATTTCACATTTAAAATCAGAATTTTAACTGTATGGTATTTATCCATACTATTCGAAATAATTCGATAAAAATATAAAAAAGATTGCATTAAACTTCCTTTTTTCCTTAATTTCATCGCATTACTTTTGTGCTTTTGTATTGAATTTTAATTTTTTTTTTTGAATTTAATTTAGTTGATTTTCCCCGTCGATAATCTACACATAATTTAAATTAAATGATAATTACACTCACCTCTTGTCAACTAGACAACAGAGTGTTCTCAACTATTTCATAAATATAAAGTATTCAGTTGTATTACTGTAATTAATTTTTAAGTATTTATGGAATAAAGTGAAGATAATAATAGTAATAATAATAATTCGATCATAAGCACCCAGAATTCGAAAGTGTTTCGATGCTTGATCAAAATCGAGCCGGCCAGGTTGCAGGAAGACAATTTACAACCGAGATAGATGTCACAAGCCAATACATCATAAAGCGCAAGGTGACCCCAGAATGCAATTAGTAATTTAATAAACAACGTAATTATCCTACTTACCTTTAGACGATACAACACTTGCCTCAGCCTCTTGACGAACTGAACGGCAGCCTCTAAGACCCAGCAATTAATGGAACAGCGACCGACAATAAACACCCTCGTTGAGAACGCATAGTACAATACAGTGCTTGGCTAACGATCTGCATCATCATAACTACTCAGTGCTTTTGTCAGTGCTGAGGTCACGTTTTTGGATTTGGTGCTAAATTTTTGTCGAAGCAAGGAAGACCCGAGTAATGCACTTGAACCCTGTCGAAAATATTTTTTTAGGCAAAGCCTAGCTAATCGTCGAATTTGAGCTTAAAATCTTAGCGCTGGAAAAAGGCAACGACCGCTAATGAAGTGAGTAAGCATTGTCAGTACATATTATTTTCTTGACATCCGTGCTACATACTAGACTTGAAAGCTACTATCAAGCCATCAATTTTCTTTTAAATAATTAAATTTTACTACACGCATGAAAATGTATAGGCATACATACAGGAAAAATGCAGACTATAAAATATACATTAATTCAATATACACGAAACGAATTGGAGGCTCAAATATCTATACTTTGACAATGGACATAGTGTTTTTAATAAGTAGAATGGAAAATAGCAGTACAGGGTGTTAGTTTTTTTGCTTTCATTGAACAATATTTCACAGCAAGTGTATGATACAATTGAGTAGTTTTGATCGGTTACATAAGCTATCAAGTAAATTGTACTTTTTCTCTGCTATCGCTATAGTGCCCGTAATAAAATATAACTGAACAAACATGAAGTTATCGCTTTGGAAATTCGACATCTTCGGCTCTTATTGAAATGATAATCGCAGTGTAAGAAAAAAAAATATTATAATGCGGAGTATGTTTGAATGAAGATAGGATAAAACGTTGGTTAGCTACAAATTAGGTCAAATCGATGAAAGGTGTTGAAACTATATTAGGCTGATTTAATTTTTCTTCAAGATGTTTTAAATTTGATATTGTAAACGGAATCGAACGCAACAAAAAAATAGCAAAGATTTAAATGAGTTTAAAATGATTAGCGATGATAAAGTTAAGACGGTAGTGGAAATTACTCTTTTAATAATTGGCTTAGTTTCCGTAATGCTGATCATCTTAAAATGACAGACAAGACACAAATTTGAGGCTAGCCTTGATTTAGATAAATTGTATTTACGTGACTCACTCTACCGTTTTAATCTAAAACTATAATAATTACATTGGACTTACTTTTAAAATCTTATGTCTAAAAATATTTACTTTAAGTAAAATTGCACAAGCATGCAATCTCCTTGAAAGAAACTTCTTTCATGTTCAAAAAGGAAACTATAGAGATTGCTAAAATCAACTGTCACTTATATATTTTAAATATAAAAAGTAAACAGGCTTGCATTAACATTAAACAAGGCCAGTGGACGACGTGTGTATGCACTTGTGTACTAAATTACTGATGACTTTCTAATAACCCCGTAATATAATGATATGAATACAAAAGGGAGACTGTCGTAGATAAATCATGTTCCTAACAAAAAAGAAAGGAAATTTTTGAATTACGGACACCAATTATAATGTGCATTTTTTATCATAATTCTTATTAATTGTTCAACCAAATATAACCCTGGTTATCGAGCTAAGTGATCGTTGAAACAGGAAACCTATAATATCTGGTTATATCGATTGATAATGATAGTTAAAATTGAAAACAATAATCGATAAGTAGACAGTAGGTTCTAAGCAGATATAAATGTAGATAGCAACCTAAATTGTTTAAGTTAAAATAAGCACATTTAACATGTTTGTACAGAGGTTTAGGAGAATATTTGCAAAAAAATACAAAAGTATAATGAATTGCTAACTTAACTCAGTCTTTCCTTTCCAGTGGTCCTTCGTTTCTTTCCAGCGGGAAGTAGAGTGCATGGTAAGTATGCCGTCGCGAGGGTAGGGTTTGAGAAAATCCGCTGAGGCCAGTATCGCGTCGCGTATCGCGTACGCGGCACCTTTGTTGGTTTGTTTTTTTTTTTTCTTAGCGTAGCTTTCTTCGGATTCACGTTAACGTAGTATATTATTCGGTACCGCGTCGGTAAAATTCGGGAAAGTGAAATAGAAATTAGATTTGTTTGGTACTTTGACTGGATGAATGAAGAAATACGGAGGAACGTAAAGTAGGTTTCTTCTCCGTATGATTGTGTTTTCGACGCGTTTGAAACGGGCGTTTAATGGTGGCTGAAAATTGTAAATGAGCGTAATCCATTTTGAGACCCGCGACCGAATTCCTCTCCGATCTAGCTGGCCGACAAGCAGCCACCGCGAAAATGGATTACGGTGCACGGATTGGTTGACCGGTTGGTACCATTCATTGGCACGACTCAGACTTAACGTCTAGAACCGATGAGAGGTCTGTTCCTCGTTCGTGACTTTAGACGGAAAAATCATTACATTTCGTTTACGCCTTCTATTAGACGTAGCTCGATAGTAATTCTCAAGGGGTTAAGCGGTTTTTTCCCTACTCCCGATGTAAAAGATGATGTCTTGTCACAAATTCCAGAACTAAATAATTTTGAGATAACAAATTTATCAACAACATGGTCTCACCGTAACGATGTAAAGTTAAATATATTAAAATTCAAGTTAAGTAACGACGATGATCTAAAGAAGCTTTTAAAAATTTGTTTTTTACTGCATCAAAGAATAACTCGGGAAAACCCAAAGAGGGGTGATTTGACACAATGTTACAGATGTCAACATTTTGGGCAAGTATCCTCAAATTGTATATATGAATAAAAAACTTTTAGAAAAAAAAGAAAACCGACTTCGAAATGCCCTAAAAAGGATGAAATAAATTTTTTGGAAGCGGTGCCATATCACATTTTCCCCCATTCTTTTGTGATGATGCAGATTTTGGAAGAATCTATGTACAAATGGGGAAATTGATTTGGCACAGCTTCCAAAAAATTTATTTCATCCTTTTTAGGGCATTCCGAAGTCGGTTTTCTTTTTTTTCTAAAAGTTTTTTATTTCACCCTTTTTAGTGGCAAATTTTTTCATTTCAAACCATTCAAAACTCAGTTTCTTGAATACATTGTATCATGTTCCCGTATATTAAAATATAATTTTTTAATGCAATGCAAAAACCACTACGGCTAAAATCTGCAGCGTTCACAGGAATCGAATTTAACTCTGGTACATTTAATCCATGATCTCATCAAAGTCTACCTTGAATTTAGATTTGATCATAATCCAATATGAATTGAAGCTTTGAGAAATTTTCGAATTTTGAACTTTGCATAGCCCGCCATTTTTATATTTTGACCTGACCCTGAAGTGCTTTTTTATCTTTCAACTTTTTTCGACCTTTGAGCGACCGCCATTTCGTTTCAAATTCTTCAAGTTTGGATTTTTTTATATCACACAATTGAATAAATCTTTGTACTAGTTTTGATACAAACTGGAGCTATACTTTGGCCACAACAGAAATATTGCTGAAAATTTGGAGATAATCGAAGCAAAAGCACACACATACACACACATAGCCATATATATATATATATATATATATATATATATATATATATATATATATATATATATATATATATATATATATATATATATATATATAGATATATATAGATATGATACACACACACACACATATATATATATATATATATATATATATATATATGTATTATATATATATATATATATATATATATATATATATATATATATATATATATATATATATATATATATATATATATACAAATATATATATTGTTACATGTACAAATAATTACATGTACAAATAATTCTGCGAGCTACTGTCGCAATTGTTTTCACAACAATGAAGAACACGAATTCACTCGAAACCACGAGAACCCAACGAGCATGATCAACATCTGCAAGTGACGTCACTCCATTCATTAATTTTCTCGAATCTACCAGCTAGAACATTCGCCAATAAACGAGAAATGGATGAATAGGTAGAGACCCTATATAAAGGCGAGCTGAATGAATGGGGGGATGATCATTCATTCGACCGCGATAAGAAAACTGCGATATAGTGGAACGCGAAGTAAAGACAATTGATTGTTTGAGTGCAAAGTGTGTTTTGTAATGGTGAAGTGATTTAGAAGACAATTGCGATAAGAAATTTATGGACAAGTGTTAGATTTAAAAATTAAGTGAAAATTAAAATTAGTGAAAGTGTAGATTGATCATTGTGCAATTAAATAAACTCTTTTAACTTAAATTAAAAGACATTGCGTTTTCACTTTCCCGGAACATTAAAATTATTGGCCGCGAACCAATAACACGCGACAGTGGTGTCGAGAAGTGAGATAGAAAATTTCGAAAAGTGAAAACATTTGAACATTTTTAAACTGCACAGTTGTGAAATCTAACGTAAAAACTGTTGAAAAAAAAAAAAACAAAAAGCTAATACAATAAAAATGCCACGAAACTTGCATCTAAGAATCAATGAATTGACCATGTCGGAGCTCAAGGAAGAGTTAGAACAGCGAAATCTGGCTACGCAAGGTACAAAGGCCACACTGATTGCACGCTTGCGCGACGCGATCGAGTCGGAAGGCGTGAATCTGGATTCGGGTGAGTTCTCAGATGCGGAAAAAGGCGCAGAAGGTGGAGGAGTAGAAACACCAAAATCGAAGGAGCCAGAAAATGCGCTAATGCAAATGTTAATGCTGATGTCATCGAGTCTGACTGCGAAGCTAGATGAACAATCAGTGAAGTTAAATGAACAATCAACGAAGCTAAACGAACAATCAGCGAAGCTGGACCAACAAGCAATCGAAATCAAGGCAGACATCAAGGCAGACATCACACAGAAGCTGGAGAAACAGTCAACCGAAATAAAAGCGGAGCTCGGTAGTCTCAACAAGCAAATTAAAGGCGTCGAGGAAAAGGTTGACCAGGTCGAGGAAAAGGTTTACCAGGTCAAGGGAAAGGTCAGCCAGGAGGAGAGGAGAGAATCAACAATGAGATGGAAAACATGAAAAAGGAATTGGAAGCAGCAATAGCAGTAGTAACCGCCCCACCAGCCCCAATTATAACCGCAGCGCAAAGCTCATCTAGAAATGTACAAGCACCAATATTCGATGGGCAAACGGTCTGGACTATTTACAAAACCCAGTTTGAAGCAGCCGCTCGCATAAATCACTGGAATGAGCAGGAACGAGCAACTGCATTGATTCTTGCTCTAAGAGGCCCAGCTGCCGAGCTGTTGCAGACGATCCCCGTTGAATTGCACTCAAACTCGAATGCTATAATGAATGCGCTCGACATGCGTTATGGAGATGATCATCTAAAGCAGATTTATCGGTCACAGCTAAGGCATCGGGTGCAGAAGCCTGGTGAAACCCTACAGCAGCTAGCCCAAGACATTGAGCGACTAGCACTTTTGGCTTACCCGGCCTACGACCCAGAACATCGAGATGATGCAGCGACAGAGGCATTCATCAGCGCACTAAAGGACCCGGAATTGCAACAAGCCGTGCGTTTAGCTCAAAAGCAAACGGTTAAGGACGCATCGGCTTACAGTCTGAACTTTGAGGCAGCGAAAAATGTGACTCGTACCACTGCCCGGGTTCGTGAAGTAGTGACAGACGAGTGCAGGTGTGAACGCGTGGAAATCGAGCGAGACCCGCATGTAAATGGTGCGCCTAGATGCTGGAATTGCGGAGAGAAGGGGCACTTGCAAAGAGACTGCAAGAAGCGAAGAAAACTGAGCTATTGTCCAGGGTGTGCAGCTAGGAGGAGATCCAGACCGAGTCAGGAGCCCAGAATGGAAGCCCTTCAAACAGAGGGGTCGGGAAACATGTAAGAGCCAACTTCGTGGGGCAGAGGTTGGCTAGGAGGATCGACGTCCCCAGCACCACCATCACCGTGTCAAGACTACATCGTGGAGAAGCGGACTTATGCCTTCCGGGTCAAATTGACGGAGAACACTGCACCATAACAATCGACACTGGTGCTACCCGATCGATTATCCGACCAGACCTAGTTAGACAGCAACAACTTCACAAGGGCAGAATTTTCTCACTACGGACAGCTACGGGAGAAACTGCACCTGTTCATGGAGAGGTCAACCTCTAGATACAGTTGGGAGGCCTTGTGTTCCGACATAATTTTCTGGTCGCGAACATTATGGATGACTGCATTCTCGGAATGGATTTTCTCCGACCACATGGAATCACGTTAGACTTGGGCAAACGTGTATTGAAATGGCAGAGTGTCGAAGTACTGACGGAGGATCCCAGCGTCCAAATCCCCAAGATGAATGTAGTGGTATGTACTGACACTGATGTACCGAATCCCTCCGAAAGCATTGTATGGGCCAAGCTTGATGGTGATTCTGGAGACCACCGATCTTATCTGATAGAGCCAACGAAGACATCCGCATTGCGCAGCTTGGTTGTAGGACGAAGCCTTGTAAGATCTTTAAGGAACGGATATGTGCCGGTTAGAGTCCTTAACACCGCAGACTCAACCACGAGCATCAAAGCGGGAGAAGTCATCGGCAGCTGCCAGCCTGTTTCCACCATCACCTCTTTGGAAGCTTCTCACAACCATCATTGGAAAAGGAGGCAAGACACAGACAAAGCCCGGGAATCCACGTCTGCAATATTGAAGCAAGTCAAATTGCCGGTGCAGCTATTCAAACGAGCCTCTGATCTGGTCACCAAGTACAGTGACATTTTCTCAACAAGCCCGGATGACCAAGGCCGAACGAGTCTGGTAACTCACGTCATAGATACACAGGGAGCCAAGCCGATTCGACAAGCACCCAGACGCCTCCCTATAGCCAAACAAGGAGAAGTGAGCGCGCTGATCTCGGACATGGAAAAACAAGGCGTTATTGAACCTTCTGTCAGTCCATGGGCCGCGCCTGTAGTTCTAGTAAAGAAAAAGGATGGTAGTACTCGTTTTTGTGTCGACTATAGGCAGCTCAACGACGTCACTAAGAAAGATAGTTACCCGCTCCCACGCATCGATGACATCATGGACACTTTAGCCGACGCAAAATGGTTTTCTACACTCGATCTCAAGAGTGGCTACTGGCAGGTAGAAATCGACAAGAAGGACCGAGAGAAGACCGCATTTTCAGTTGGGACCGGATTGTGGCAGTTTGTGGTGATGCCATTTGGGCTTTGCAATGCTCCAGCCACTTTCGAACGCTTGATGGAATACGTGCTACGTGGTCTAACCTGGAAAACCTGCTTGGTGTACCTAGATGACATCATCGTCATCGGGAGAACGTTCAAAGAGCATGTGCGGAACTTAGAAGAGGTTTTCTCCAGACTGCGACTGGCAAATTTGAAACTTAGTCCCGACAAGTGTACTCTTTTCGCAGCTGAAGTAAAATACCTGGGACATGTCGTATCAGCAGAAGGGGTCAAAACAGACCCTGAGAAGATTGAAGCCGTGAAAAGCTGGCCATCACCAAACAACAAGCGCCAACTACGAAGTTTCCTGGGTCTGGCAACCTACTATCGAAGATTCGTCAAAGACTTTGCCAAAATAGCTAAGTGTCTCCATCAGCTAACCGAGAAAAATCGTCCGTATGTCTGGAACGAACAATGCCAGACAGCCTTTGAGACCCTGAAGGAAAAGCTGTGTGAATCACCCGTGCTGGCGTATCCGAAACCCGGAAAAATGTTTGTAGTTGACACTGATGCAAGCAACGGCGGTATTGGAGCTGTACTCTCCCAGCAGATCAATGGCGAAGAAAGAGTCCTCTCGTATTACAGTCGAGTTCTTTCAAAAAGTGAGAGGAACTACTGTGTGACCAGGAAGGAGCTATTGGCTATAATAGAGGCCACCAAGCAGTTCCACAAGTACCTATATGGCCAGAAATTTGTTCTTCGAACGGACCATGCATCGCTGAGATGGCTACTTAACTTCAAAAACCCCGAGGGACAAGTTGCGAGATGGATCGAAAGATTGCAGTCGTACGACTACGAAATTGTTCATCGAAAGGGCGGAGTTCATGGAAATGCTGACGCCCTATCTCGTCGCCCATGTCCAGCTAACTGCAAGCATTGCCGACGGATTGAGGAAAAGGAGCCGCCCGTTGATCTGCGACTGATAACGGCCGAATTCGATGAAGGTTGGTCATCGGAGGAGATTCGAAATGCCCAGCTAGCCGATGAAGACATCGGACCATTGCTCGTATGGAAGGAGACGACTGGGCGACCTGAGTGGAAGGACGTTTCAACGCATGGCGCAACCCTGAAAAGCTATTGGGCACAATGGAACTCCCTTCAGGTGGAGGGTGGTGTACTCAAGCGGAAATGGGAAACGGCGGATGGCAGCTCCTATAGGATGCAAACTATACTACCCAAAAGCCGAATCCACGATGTGGTTAAGGAAATGCATGAAGGATCCTCGGGAGGCCACCTTGGTGTTAACAAGACCTTAGCGAAATTGCGGGAACGGTTCTACTGGCTCCACGCTCGAGAAGACGTAGAGGACTGGTGTCGCAGATGCACAATTTGCGCTTCCGTCAAAGGCCCAAAGCGACG
The DNA here is from genome assembly GCA_963969285.1 of Odontomyia ornata. Lineage (NCBI taxonomy): Eukaryota > Metazoa > Arthropoda > Insecta > Diptera > Stratiomyidae > Odontomyia > Odontomyia ornata. The sequence goes on along the minus strand of OZ017738.1, from coordinate 428,814,619 downwards.
CCTGAGAGGACAAATGCAAACCTATAACGTAGGGGTACCGTTTGAAAGGATTGCTGTTGACATCGCTGGACCCTTTCCTGAATCTGAATGGGGAAATCGATACACGCTGGTTGTAGCCGATTATTTCAGCAAGTGGCCCGAGGTCTACCCCATTCCCAACCAGGAAGCAACTACTGTAGCTGAACAGCTAGTGTTAAATTGGGTCAGTAGGTACGGCGTACCTGGCGAACTACATTCGGATCAAGGCCGAAACTTTGAGTCACTAGTTTTTGGCGAAATGTGCGAGCTGCTCGGAATACGGAAAACGAGGACAACACCGCTGCATCCCCAATCCGATGGAATGGTCGAACGTTTCAACGGCACGCTCAATAAACACCTTGCCAAAATGGTTGACGAGAACCAAAGGGACTGGGACCGACATATCCCACTATTTTTGATGGCGTATAGAGCCGCTGAACATGCGTCGACGGGCCAAGCCCCAGCCAAAGTCATTTTTGGAAAGACTATTCGTTTGCCAGCCGATATAAAGTTCGGAACACCCCCTGAGAAACCCCAAACGGTCTCGGAGTACGCAAGTGATCTACGACAACGGTTGAACCAGATACATCGGACCGTGCGAAAACACCTCGAATCGGCTACTGACCGCATGAAGACCAGGTATGATCTAAAGGCTAATTCTACTGGCTTCCAGCAAGATGCCTTGGTGTGGCTTTATAACCCGCAACGGCGAAAGGGTAGGTCTCCAAAGTTGCAACATAATTGGGAGGGACCATACCGAGTTACAAAGCGAATCAACGACGTCGTATACCGAATACAGGAACATCGTAAGCCGAGAGCTAAAATGAAAATCGTGCATCTGGACCGTCTTGCCCCATATTACACCCAGGGAGATATGACTACAACTGGCGACACATCTTTTCGGGGCGAAAAGAACTGAGGTGGGGGTAGTGTTACATGTACAAATAATTACATGTACAAATAATTCTGCGAGCTACTGTCGCAATTGTTTTCACAACAATGAAGAACACGAATTCACTCGAAACCACGAGAACCCAACGAGCATGATCAACATCTGCAAGTGACGTCACTCCATTCATTAATTTTCTCGAATCTACCAGCTAGAACATTCGCCAATAAACGAGAAATGGATGAATAGGTAGAGACCCTATATAAAGGCGAGCTGAATGAATGGGGGGATGATCATTCATTCGACCGCGATAAGAAAACTGCGATATAGTGGAACGCGAAGTAAAGACAATTGATTGTTTGAGTGCAAAGTGTGTTTTGTAATGGTGAAGTGATTTAGAAGACAATTGCGATAAGAAATTTATGGACAAGTGTTAGATTTAAAAATTAAGTGAAAATTAAAATTAGTGAAAGTGTAGATTGATCATTGTGCAATTAAATAAACTCTTTTAACTTAAATTAAAAGACATTGCGTTTTCACTTTCCCGGAACATTAAAATTATTGGCCGCGAACCAATAACACGCGACAGTGGTGTCGAGAAGTGAGATAGAAAATTTCGAAAAGTGAAAACATTTGAACATTTTTAAACTGCACAGTTGTGAAATCTAACGTAAAAACTGTTGAAAAAAAAAAAAAACAAAAAGCTAATACAATAAAAATGCCACGAAACTTGCATCTAAGAATCAATGAATTGACCATGTCGGAGCTCAAGGAAGAGTTAGAACAGCGAAATCTGGCTACGCAAGGTACAAAGGCCACACTGATTGCACGCTTGCGCGACGCGATCGAGTCGGAAGGCGTGAATCTGGATTCGGGTGAGTTCTCAGATGCGGAAAAAGGCGCAGAAGGTGGAGGAGTAGAAACACCAAAATCGAAGGAGCCAGAAAATGCGCTAATGCAAATGTTAATGCTGATGTCATCGAGTCTGACTGCGAAGCTAGATGAACAATCAGTGAAGTTAAATGAACAATCAACGAAGCTAAACGAACAATCAGCGAAGCTGAACCAACAAGCAATCGAAATCAAGGCAGACATCAAGGCAGACATCACACAGAAGCTGGAGAAACAGTCAACCGAAATAAAAGCGGAGCTCGGTAGTCTCAACAAGCAAATTAAAGGCGTCGAGGAAAAGGTTGACCAGGTCGAGGAAAAGGTTTACCAGGTCAAGGGAAAGGTCAGCCAGGAGGAGAGGAGAGAATCAACAATGAGATGGAAAACATGAAAAAGGAATTGGAAGCAGCAATAGCAGTAGTAACCGCCCCACCAGCCCCAATTATAACCGCAGCGCAAAGCTCATCTAGAAATGTACAAGCAACAATATTCGATGGGCAAACGGTCTGGACTATTTACAAAACCCAGTTTGAAGCAGCCGCTCGCATAAATCACTGGAATGAGCAGGAACGAGCAACTGCATTGATTCTTGCTCTAAGAGGCCCAGCTGCCGAGCTGTTGCAGACGATCCCCGTTGAATTGCACTCAAACTCGAATGCTATAATGAATGCGCTCGACATGCGTTATGGAGATGATCATCTAAAGCAGATTTATCGGTCACAGCTAAGGCATCGGGTGCAGAAGCCTGGTGAAACCCTACAGCAGCTAGCCCAAGACATTGAGCGACTAGCACTTTTGGCTTACCCGGCCTACGACCCAGAACATCGAGATGATGCAGCGACAGAGGCATTCATCAGCGCACTAAAGGACCCGGAATTGCAACAAGCCGTGCGTTTAGCTCAAAAGCAAACGGTTAAGGACGCATCGGCTTACAGTCTGAACTTTGAGGCAGCGAAAAATGTGACTCGTACCACTGCCCGGGTTCGTGAAGTAGTGACAGACGAGTGCAGGTGTGAACGCGTGGAAATCGAGCGAGACCCGCATGTAAATGGTGCGCCTAGATGCTGGAATTGCGGAGAGAAGGGGCACTTGCAAAGAGACTGCAAGAAGCGAAGAAAACTGAGCTATTGTCCAGGGTGTGCAGCTAGGAGGAGATCCAGACCGAGTCAGGAGCCCAGAATGGAAGCCCTTCAAACAGAGGGGTCGGGAAACATGTAAGAGCCAACTTCGTGGGGCAGAGGTTGGCTAGGAGGATCGACGTCCCCAGCACCACCATCACCGTGTCAAGACTACATCGTGGAGAAGCGGACTTATGCCTTCCGGGTCAAATTGACGGAGAACACTGCACCATAACAATCGACACTGGTGCTACCCGATCGATTATCCAACCAGACCTAGTTAGACAGCAACAACTTCACAAGGGCAGAATTTTCTCACTACGGACAGCTACGGGAGAAACTGCACCTGTTCATGGAGAGGTCAACCTCCAGATACAGTTGGGAGGCCTTGTGTTCCGACATAATTTTCTGGTCGCGAACATTATGGATGACTGCATTCTCGGAATGGATTTTCTCCGACCACATGGAATCACGTTAGACTTGGGCAAACGTGTATTGAAATGGCAGAGTGTCGAAGTACTGACGGAGGATCCCAGCGTCCAAATCCCCAAGATGAATGTAGTGGTATGTACTGACACTGATGTACCGAATCCCTCCGAAAGCATTGTATGGGCCAAGCTTGATGGTGATTCTGGAGACCACCGATCTTATCTGATAGAGCCAACGAAGACATCCGCATTGCGCAGCTTGGTTGTAGGACGAAGCCTTGTAAGATCTTTAAGGAACGGATATGTGCCGGTTAGAGTCCTTAACACCGCAGACTCAACCACGAGCATCAAAGCGGGAGAAGTCATCGGCAGCTGCCAGCCTGTTTCCACCATCACCTCTTTGGAAGCTTCTCACAACCATCATTGGAAAAGGAGGCAAGACACAGACAAAGCCCGGGAATCCACGTCTGCAATATTGAAGCAAGTCAAATTGCCGGTGCAGCTATTCAAACGAGCCTCTGATCTGGTCACCAAGTACAGTGACATTTTCTCAACAAGCCCGGATGACCAAGGCCGAACGAGTCTGGTAACTCACGTCATAGATACACAGGGAGCCAAGCCGATTCGACAAGCACCCAGACGCCTCCCTATAGCCAAACAAGGAGAAGTGAGCGCGCTGATCTCGGACATGGAAAAACAAGGCGTTATTGAACCTTCTGTCAGTCCATGGGCCGCGCCTGTAGTTCTAGTAAAGAAAAAGGATGGTAGTACTCGTTTTTGTGTCGACTATAGGCAGCTCAACGACGTCACTAAGAAAGATAGTTACCCGCTCCCACGCATCGATGACATCATGGACACTTTAGCCGACGCAAAATGGTTTTCTACACTCGATCTCAAGAGTGGCTACTGGCAGGTAGAAATCGACAAGAAGGACCGAGAGAAGACCGCATTTTCAGTTGGGACCGGATTGTGGCAGTTTGTGGTGATGCCATTTGGGCTTTGCAATGCTCCAGCCACTTTCGAACGCTTGATGGAATACGTGCTACGTGGTCTAACCTGGAAAACCTGCTTGGTGTACCTAGATGACATCATCGTCATCGGGAGAACGTTCAAAGAGCATGTGCGGAACTTAGAAGAGGTTTTCTCCAGACTGCGACTGGCAAATTTGAAACTTAGTCCCGACAAGTGTACTCTTTTCGCAGCTGAAGTAAAATACCTGGGACATGTCGTATCAGCAGAAGGGGTCAAAACAGACCCTGAGAAGATTGAAGCCGTGAAAAGCTGGCCATCACCAAACAACAAGCGCCAACTACGAAGTTTCCTGGGTCTGGCAACCTACTATCGAAGATTCGTCAAAGACTTTGCCAAAATAGCTAAGTGTCTCCATCAGCTAACCGAGAAAAATCGTCCGTATGTCTGGAACGAACAATGCCAGACAGCCTTTGAGACCCTGAAGGAAAAGCTGTGTGAATCACCCGTGCTGGCGTATCCGAAACCCGGAAAAATGTTTGTAGTTGACACTGATGCAAGCAACGGCGGTATTGGAGCTGTACTCTCCCAGCAGATCAATGGCGAAGAAAGAGTCCTCTCGTATTACAGTCGAGTTCTTTCAAAAAGTGAGAGGAACTACTGTGTGACCAGGAAGGAGCTATTGGCTATAATAGAGGCCACCAAGCAGTTCCACAAGTACCTATATGGCCAGAAATTTGTTCTTCGAACGGACCATGCATCGCTGAGATGGCTACTTAACTTCAAAAACCCCGAGGGACAAGTTGCGAGATGGATCGAAAGATTGCAGTCGTACGACTACGAAATTGTTCATCGAAAGGGCGGAGTTCATGGAAATGCTGACGCCCTATCTCGTCGCCCATGTCCAGCTAACTGCAAGCATTGCCGATGGATTGAGGAAAAGGAGCCGCCCGTTGATCTGCGACTGATAACGGCCGAATTCGATGAAGGTTGGTCATCGGAGGAGATTCGAAATGCCCAGCTAGCCGATGAAGACATCGGACCATTGCTCGTATGGAAGGAGACGACTGGGCGACCTGAGTGGAAGGACGTTTCAACGCATGGCGCAACCCTGAAAAGCTATTGGGCACAATGGAACTCCCTTCAGGTGGAGGGTGGTGTACTCAAGCGGAAATGGGAAACGGCGGATGGCAGCTCCTATAGGATGCAAACTATACTACCCAAAAGCCGAATCCACGATGTGGTTAAGGAAATGCATGAAGGATCCTCGGGAGGCCACCTTGGTGTTAACAAGACCTTAGCGAAATTGCGGGAACGGTTCTACTGGCTCCACGCTCGAGAAGACGTAGAGGACTGGTGTCGCAGATGCACAATTTGCGCTTCCGTCAAAGGCCCAAAGCGACGCCTGAGAGGACAAATGCAAACCTATAACGTAGGGGTACCGTTTGAAAGGATTGCTGTTGACATCGCTGGACCCTTTCCTGAATCTGAATGGGGAAATCGATACACGCTGGTTGTAGCCGATTATTTCAGCAAGTGGCCCGAGGTCTACCCCATTCCCAACCAGGAAGCAACTACTGTAGCTGAACAGCTAGTGTTAAATTGGGTCAGTAGGTACGGCGTACCTGGCGAACTACATTCGGATCAAGGCCGAAACTTTGAGTCACTAGTTTTTGGAGAAATGTGCGAGCTGCTCGGAATACGGAAAACGAGGACAACACCGCTGCATCCCCAATCCGATGGAATGGTCGAACGTTTCAACGGCACGCTCAATAAACACCTTGCCAAAATGGTTGACGAGAACCAAAGGGACTGGGACCGACATATCCCACTATTTTTGATGGCGTATAGAGCCGCTGAACATGCGTCGACGGGCCAAGCCCCAGCCAAAGTCATTTTTGGAAAGACTATTCGTTTGCCAGCCGATATAAAGTTCGGAACACCCCCTGAGAAACCCCAAACGGTCTCGGAGTACGCAAGTGATCTACGACAACGGTTGAACCAGATACATCGGACCGTGCGAAAACACCTCGAATCGGCTACTGACCGCATGAAGACCAGGTATGATCTAAAGGCTAATTCTACTGGCTTCCAGCAAGATGCCTTGGTGTGGCTTTATAACCCGCAACGGCGAAAGGGTAGGTCTCCAAAGTTGCAACATAATTGGGAGGGACCATACCGAGTTACAAAGCGAATCAACGACGTCGTATACCGAATACAGGAACATCGTAAGCCGAGAGCTAAAATGAAAATCGTGCATCTGGACCGTCTTGCCCCATATTACACCCAGGGAGATATGACTACAACTGGCGACACATCTTTTCGGGGCGAAAAGAACTGAGGTGGGGGCAGTGTTACATGTACAAATAATTACATGTACAAATAATTCTGCGAGCTACTGTCGCAATTGTTTTCACAACAATGAAGAACACGAATTCACTCGAAACCACGAGAACCCAACGAGCATGATCAACATCTGCAAGTGACGTCACTCCATTCATTAATTTTCTCGAATCTACCAGCTAGAACATTCGCCAATAAACGAGAAATGGATGAATAGGTAGAGACCCTATATAAAGGCGAGCTGAATGAATGGGGGGATGATCATTCATTCGACCGCGATAAGAAAACTGCGATATAGTGGAACGCGAAGTAAAGACAATTGATTGTTTGAGTGCAAAGTGTGTTTTGTAATGGTGAAGTGATTTAGAAGACAATTGCGATAAGAAATTTATGGACAAGTGTTAGATTTAAAAATTAAGTGAAAATTAAAATTAGTGAAAGTGTAGATTGATCATTGTGCAATTAAATAAACTCTTTTAACTTAAATTAAAAGACATTGCGTTTTCACTTTCCCGGAACATTAAAATTATTGGCCGCGAACCAATAACACGCGACAATATGTACATATACATCCATACGCAAATATATGTATATATGTATATATATATATATATATATATATATATATATATATATATATATATATATATATATATATATATATATATATATATATATATATATATATATATGTGTGTGTGTGTGTGTGTGTGTGTGTGTGTGTAGACATATGTATTTATATATGTAAACATAAGTTTTCTCCACAATCAATCTCAAGAAATTAACATAAAAAGATCCTTCTTAAGCGTATCACTCGTTTACGTTTATTCGATACTCATCGCCTTCGTTTTCAGTTAAATATGGCACCTAATTTTTATGAAAGTTTCAAGAAAATCATACCATATAGTTCAATGAAAACTCGGCTATGCATTTTCATCTTCATCTGTACAGTTAAGATCAATTATAGCAGGAAATGTATCCCTTTTTAGGTTGCGATTAGCGCCGGTTTTTAGTATGGAAATCACTAATTTTAGATTTCTATGCATATGTTGTAATGTAGATATAATATTAACCGGAAGGTAACAATTCAACTCTATAATTTGCAATCACTCACTCCTTATTATTTCTTCGGGAAATTTTATAATCCTATATGTAACGTTTACGTCTAAGGATGCAAGCAGGATCCTATACCAAGCTCATTAGTAAGCAAAGAATGAATGCGGAAGAGAAAAGCATCCTGAAATGTTCCCTTTAACTGTTGTATTTATGGTGCACCTAGAATTAATTTATTGGTTATTTCCGGTAGAAATTATGGAATAAAATGTACCGTTTATGCTTAGAAATTAAGGATACTGATCATTTTTACCATCCGTCACCAAAGGACTCGGTATCTCCAACAAATCCTTGCAGAGTGCCAACTAATTGGCACTTTTCGTACGAAATATCATTTAAGTTTAATTTCTTCACATCAATGTATCATATTTAACTGTTAATATCTACAGAGTCCTTTGAAGGATTTCAATTCTGTTCCGATACATTTTAGCTCAATATGTTGTCTTTCATTTGAAACCTCTACAATCAAAATCCTTACACGTCCTTACAGTTATGCTGAAAAATCGGGATGAAAGTCGGAATTTTTTTAGTTTTAACGGTAAAAGTCCTTTCCCGTTCTTTGAATTTTTTATCCTTTAAACGGGACCTAACTGGAAGAAAGACGTATCATTTGCCAAAAACAGGACTCTTCTATCTATCTCCGTTTAAAAGTTATGCGTGAACATACAAAAAAAAAAAAGCAAAAAAAAAAAAATATACGCAATGAATTGATAACCTTCTTTCTTTTGGAAGTCGGTTAAAAAAGATGTGTTGCTTATGGAAAGGAACACATAGATGATATGAGCTTGCCCAAGGGTACCATTGATGAGACTTTGAATAACCCTGACACTTCAACTGTGTATTGCGTCTGATGCTCCTCAATTGGTCATCCAGCTAACTTTTCTGGCAGTCCAGAAAGAATAAAATTAATAACAAAGTTGGCAGAAAAACGCGCTGCAAAAGCAAATCCAATATCATATAGTGTTCCACCAAATAACATTCCAAGTTCTTCTTTCACTCCAGTTAATAACAACTCGCTTTATTTGAATGTCTTAAAATCAAAAAAATGAATCTGAATACTGCCTTTTTAAATTAAATAATGAATCTCTTCTCCTTTTGGCGTATCTTCTGTGACCCTCATAAAAAATTTAAAGAGTTTCTTGCTTCATACTGTCTTTGGTCTTCGGAAGAACAACTTGAAGCCTTATTTGACTTTTTTACTAGCATTGCGAGCAATAAATAACTTAAAAACTATTGCAATGAACACTAATTCCTTGCAAAGTGATGATAATCGGAATACTCTTAAAAATATGCTTGATGAGTTTGTGCCTGACATTTTTTTAACGAAACTCGGCTAAGTATAACGCATAAATCAGAATTTCCGAATTACACAATGTTTTGGAATGATATAGGTAGATATACAGCCATCTTTGCTCGTTCAAAACATACCGTTTTCCAAATTCTCAACTTTTTCTTGTATTTTCGCTTGTTTACATATGCATGGTGCTGGTGGTCATATTCGTAAATTATTTTAAAATTCTTTGTATATTCCTTGTTATCTCGACCAATGACTTTTCTCTGATTTTGATCAATTATTAAATTTTTCAAATGAGCATTGATGCTATACATCCTAGTTGGGGGGATAGTACTTTTAACATTAACGGTCGAACTATTAACAATTGGGTAATGTTAAGTAACAGCATTTTCATCTCAATTACTAATGCAGGCATTCCTGCTTTTCCCAGAGGGTCTTCTTTCTTGGATAATTTCCTGATTTCACCTTCACTTCTAAGTGCTCATTGTATGACACATCAATGTTTCTCAATTTGATCCTTTTGATCACCATGTGTTTTTCTTATGCTTTTTCTTGCTAATTCATATCCAATTATTCCATGTGAAAAACATTCTGCTAACAATGCTCTAAAAAAACTTGTAGAGAGTAAAGTCGATTCTGTTAGTTTGGGCTTTGAAAGATCTTTTTTGATAATATTCCTCCTAATAATCGTTGCTCACAGCCCACTTGCTTAAATTATCGTAATATTTTTACCAGCTTTGACGAAATTCAATCTATAAAAGTAAATTTGAATAATAAAAATCTTTTGGTCTAGATGGCATTACAAATTTAGTAATCAGGGAATGTTGCAATTCAATTTCTAAACCTCTTGTCGCCATTGCAAATAATTGCATTAATAATGGTTACTTTCTATGTTTCTTTGTTAAAATCAAGATAAAATGATTTTCTTGTCTAGATTCATGCGAACGAAGTTGGAACCGACCTCTCATCGGTTCTAGACGTTAAGTCTGAGTCGTGCCAATGAATGGTACCAACCGGTCAACCAGTCCATGCACCCGTAATCCATTTCACGGTGGCTGCTTATCGGCCAGCTAGATCGGAGAGGATTTCGGTAGCAGGTCTTTAAATGGATTACACACAATTACATATTTCAGCCACCATTAAATACCCGTTCAAACGCGTCGAAAGCACAAACATGCGGAAAAGAAACCTTCTTTACTTTATTCCGTATTTATTCATCTTTTCAGTCAATTACAAAAGTATAATTTTAATTTCGCGTACGAAAAAGTCAAGACAAACTAAGGTACTGCGTACTGCATGCGACGCGAAACCGGCCATCCGCGGATTTTTAAAACCCTATCCTTTTGACAGCATACTTACCATGCACTCCCACTGAAAGAGAAGGTCTGGCTGGAAAGGAAAGTTGATGTTGGATTAGCAATTCATGAAGTTATATATTTCAAATTTCAATCTCTTCGCTACGTAAATGCAATTTAATCTACTTAACAATGTGGTGCTGATTCCTTATTAAGATCTTTTTTTTTTATCTGATTTGTTTTCCTTTTTTTTACGAACGAACAACTTGATTAAGTGTTTTATTGCTTGAAACGAACTGATAAAGTCTAATTTAAAAGTAAAACTAAGAATTGGAAATCAATAAATCCATGTCTGGTTGAAATGTTCAGATTATCGGTGACCAGGATGATTTGCTACCCAATACGAGTATATGAAGCTAATAGTCTTTTCTTTTAATTTTAAGTATAATATTTGGCTATGTATGGCTTACATGAGATTCCGGGGCACTCTTTTGTGTTCTTAGCATTTAACAAAAATCAAATTTTATGTATTGCTTTTGGTTCATATGTTCGTAAACACGTCTATTAAGTAGAGTTTTACGCAGAGTTGCTTTTCATCTATCTCTCTGCGTTACTGACTATCCTTTCCTAAAGGTAATAGAAAAAGTTAAAACGAACGTTAACTTAAAAGCTGATATGATTATGTAACATCATAAAATTGGCAAGCAGTCACCAAAATGAAGTTAAAACACATCGTCTTCTCGAATTTTTCTAAATCACAGTTAAATTTCCTATTCATATAAAACTGGCATGTTCACACGCACACGCAAGAATATTTTTAACCACATTTCTTTCATAGCAAAAAGGCTTAAAATTTAAGCGGGCATTGAGTTCGCACCTGACTACCTCCAATCCGTAACATTGCAAACTTTCGTAGGCGTTGAATTAGAAATGCTTAAGCAATACTATCTTACATATTAACATTATTAAGATAGGTGATAATTACTGTGGTGGTCGGTCTAAAGAATATAGCATACAGATTCATCTGAAGCATGCTTCTGGCTTGTTCACAAATCGACTATAGTTTCTCTAAAATTCAACGTCTATAGCTTATCGCTAAACACAATAATACTATCCATAATAAATGTATAATGAAACAAAGGGAGAATGTTTTAACTTCTAAATCAATGAAAAAATCATAAAATTACGAAATTAGAAGTAGCGTAGAATGCGGATATACGTATGAAAAGTGTTATTTTTTGTCTAAAATTAATGAGTAAAATTCTAGTAGAAAACGAAAAGTTCACAAAAATGTTTTTGTGAACTCATGTACAAACATGCTTCCGGCTCTCGAGCGCGTCGACACCTGCTGACGGGATATAAATCGTGAATTTCAAGGCCACAGGCTCAAGCACCAGAAGACACCTTGCGTATTTTTTTTTTGAAGTTTTCTACGTAGTTAAGTCATTTAAAAAAACTAAGTAATTCTGCATTTTTGATAAAATAATATATAGTATTATACTTATGTGGACGGTTCAACTTTTACTGTTTGCTGTATCAATTTATAGTCAGTCTGATGGCTTCTTTTTATGTAAATACCAGAAAGGAGATAAGACCTTGTGTTCTTCTATTTCCAATAACAACAAATCGCATCACAATCGGTGGTTTCATATGTTTATCAACCCTGCTTGATACACTCGCATGCTTCCTCGTTTCGTCTGCTTCCAGATTCAAGAGTGCGATTGAGATTAGAGGAGAGTGAGATTCTACATAACATTTCCCAACGATAAGTTGAGCTCATCAATGCGCTTCCTGAATTGAAGATAATCAGATGCAGGTTGTCGGAAATCAATAGCCCATTGTTCTGACGGGTGTGGCTGGCTAGTCCTTGTGTGATTTGTGCAAGAAGCTTACTGCTCCATAGTGGGGGGGGTACACTTGAGAGCTCTGACATTATATGAACTTCAGTCAATGAGTGACCTTGATCATCAGCAAAAATGACTTTCCTTTTGATGCAGTTTTGACTTTTAGTTGTATCCTCATCTTCATGTGAGCGGATGATTAAGCAAGATTTTGGTGAATTTGTAATTTGGATAGGCCTGTAGTTAGTGTTGGGGACTGTGGTGGTGACGTTGCTAAAACTGAGTTTGAGGTTAAATAAGCAAAATTAAAGCCAGCTGGGAAAACAGCGTTACCTAATATCTCCGGTGAAACACCTACTGCTGCTGCTTCCCTGCTTTATTCCCACTCCGATTGTGTGGAGGGCAGTTGAAATATGTCTAATTTCCTTCGCTCATATGAGAAGAGCCGCGGAAGCCACACACTCAAACACATACTCGTCACGCCTCTGTACAATTTAAATTTGCGAACCACATGCGCTGTGTATGGTTATCTGCCGCCTGCACCCGTTTGACATTACCGACTCCAACTGCCGTCAGCTTTGGGTGACATTCATCGACTCAAACTGACGTAGGATGGGAATGTCATCCAAAGCTGACGTTCACTAGAAAGCCATATGGCAGCGATGGGCGACTCATTACATGGTGATATTAAGAAGGGTACAGGGTACAATTCATTGGCAAGTACCGAGACTTTACGTCTTCAGCCGATGAGAGGTTGAGCTGGATTTCCTTTGGGAAATCTAGAACGGACCAAAACAGTTAGAAAGTACAAATAATTGAAGGCATTTCACGATTTTCTGCTGGGGCAAGAACTGTGCCGGAAAAACTATTTATCTTCAAGAAAGCCTACTTCACGGTAGTTTTAAGCCAATATAATGAAAAGCAGATATGACAACAAGCTTACTATAACTTGCCTAATAGGTGCAAAAAAAAGTATTCGATTCTATTTGGATCAACAGGACTCTCTACAAAATGATAGATTTTGCTTTCCGACACATATAATAAAAGTTATAGGCAATTTCATGGAGGGACGAATTCCCTTTGCAGTGGCTGGTGGAGCTAGCTCAGACCTAGTTCTAGGGCACTCGGGGGCTCAACATATTCGTCTCTAATGTTTCGGGCAATAACAATGAAAATAAGCCTGGAATCCAGGTGAACCTCTTCGCTTAAAACTTGTTAGTGTGGTCATCTGAGCACAATTTGCACTTTGCTAAGATGAGGCTTTGAAAGTACTTGGAATATCCGAATACATATTACCGGATATAGGAAATCAAGGTAAATGCAAACAAAAAGAAAATTGATTGTATTTAAGGATCCCCACAAAAACTTTGGTCATCGTGCAAAGGGCATCTGTGATTCCAGAATTAAGATGAATGTGCAGATGATGTACTGCTTTAGGCAAACGAAGTATTTGGGGGTAATTTTCCATAGGAATGCTACTTTCAGTGCTTCGTTGACAATGTTTTGAAAAAGTTACTTAGGCATACCATCTTCTTATACCTCTTTTCAGGAGGGACCCAGTGGATCAAGGTTTTGGATTTTAAAAACCCTAATTTATCCGATCATCACGTATACGGTGATGATCAGGAGAGGAGCTCTGAAACCGGAATGGGGCAAGATAAGATTCGTGGAGCAAAAAATCTTTTGGACTCACACAGAAATTGTAGTGTTTTAAATAGTGGTGATGGTGTTACTCTTACAGGGTACGGGTGCCAATAGTCTGAAAGCAGAGAAGATGGACGAGATCTTACGGGCACTATTCCCCACGCACCCTGTCCATGTCAATCAAGCTCATACACAAACACCATTAGAATGCTCACCTTTCACAACGATGGAACTGGAGCAGGCAATTCTATCCATGAAAGCAAGGAAGGCACCGGGACCAGATGGCGTTCCTGCTGAGGTTTTGCAGCTTGTCTACAAGCTTTGTCCTGACTTGTTGCTCAGTATGTTCAACGCTTCCCTTTACAAAGGTGTATTTCCGGAACGCTGGAAAGTGGCGAGGCTCGTACTGATCAGCAAGGGGAAGGAAAATTCCGAGTTGGCGTCTGCATACCGCCCGTTATGTATGCTAGACACGGCTGGGAAAGTGCTCGAGAAACTCATCAAGGGAAGACTCACTGACGCGGTCCGTTCTGCCGGGGACCTATCTCCACGGCAGTATGGTTTTAGAGCAGGTCGCTCCACTATTGACGCGATAGCGGAAGTAGTGAGCGCGGTCCAAAGAGCGGAGGCTCACTGCCAGTCAAACAAAAGGGTTGTGTTGCTCGTGACGCTTGACGTCAGAAACGCCTTCAATTCCGCTAGATGGGCGGATATTCTGGAAGCACTGGAAAACTCTTTTCATGTTCCAGAATACCTGGTGCGGATTTTGAAGAACTACCTGACAGACCGGAGCCTGCTCTATGAGACGAAGGAGGGTCAGCGGAGGATGGAAGTTACATCGGGTGTTGCACAAGGCTCCATCCTTGGCCCAGACCTGTGAAACATTACGTACGATGGGCTACTGAGAATCGAGCTGCCGGATGAGTCGCGCTTGATCGGCTATGCAGATGATGTCACGGCGCTAGTTGCGGGACGCACTGTTGAACAAGCGCAACTCAGACTGGGTATGCTAATGCGCCGAGTGAGGGACTGGATGACTGCTCGCGGGCTCAGCCTTGCTATGGAGAAAACCGAAGTAGTCATCTTGACAAAAAAGAGAATCCTTAGAGTAAGGATGATCAACATTGGGGAAACACTCGTTGAGACTAAACTAGCAGTGAAGTACCTGGGCATTTTGATCGACTCGAAGATGCGTTTCTCCGAGCAAATCAGGGCAATAGCTGACAAGGCTGCAGCGAGTGTTTTGGCTCTCAGCCGACTAATGGCCAACATAGGGGGTCCCACCTCATCAAGAAGGAGACTTCTGATGAGTGCAGTACAATCTGTACTGTTGTACGGATCGGAAATATGGTGTGAGGCTCTCAACAAGGAGCTGTATCGAAAGCGCTTGGCACAGATACAGTGACAAGGAGCGCTGCGGATTGCATCTGCATATCGGACTGTATTGGAGTCGGCAGTGCTGGTCATCGCAGGAGTGATACCCATTGCCCTCCTTGCCAAGGAGCGCCGCAGAATCTACCTGCAAAGGAACGAATGCGACAGAGATGCTGTCGCCCACGAAGAACGAGAACGCTCACTCAGTGATTGGCAACAGTCCTGGGTGAGCGATACAAAAGGGAGGTGAACCGCACGCCTTATTGGTGACTTGAGGCCATGCCTCAATCGAAGGCATGGTGAGACTGACTTCTATCTAACTCAGCTACTGAGTGGACATGGATACTTTTAGTCTTACCTGCACAAGATTGGTAAGTCACGGTCTCCCGACTGCATATTCTGTGCTGGAGAGGTCAATGATGCCTTCCACACAAGAGGTGGAAAAGGCAGCGCCGTGACCTCATTGAAGAAATGGGAGATCTCTCTCCGGATAAACTCACTGGAGAGATGCTCACATCCGTTGACAAATGGAACTGTGTGGCACATTACGCTCGGGCAGTCCTTTAGATAAAAAGGAAAATATATGAGCGCCTGGAGGCGTCCAGGATGGAGGGGTCTCTTTTCTAGAAATCCCTCTCCCTTCCCCTCCTTCCGCTGGAAAAGGGATCCCTGTAGCCCGGTGGCGCCTAAACGCGTAGAGAAACGAGGCTTAGCCCGAAGTAATGTGTCAAACGGTTCCAGGCTAGGTTCTCAGATTGACAGGGGAGGTGTTTAGTGGGTAGTCCAAGGGTACCTTCCATGGGAGTCCCACACTGCGAGACTTGGCGGGCGTAAATGCCTTCACCTCCCAACCACAAAAAAATGGTCTGAAACAAGGGTCAAGCGAGCTATAAAAGATGACTGAGGTCAGCTGAAATGATTTTGCCTGTTGGTCATAAAACCTCCTAGTTGGATATAAAATCCTGATGAAGTGGCTCACATGCAAGAAAAACTCATACCTCGGAATGTGCCCCTGTAATCCAAAGAGGAGGAGCTAAAGCCATTGATCGCTCTTATAACCGTTACCACTTCCCTCTCATTGCTATACCATCTTCACCACTAATCCTCAAACCACAACCAAGCTATGTACTACGAGTTAATTTATATTCCTTATATGCTATGAAATTAAAGCATCTATTCAAATTCGAATAGCTAAACACTGATTGCCAATTAATTGTACATCACGTTGTCATCATTTAATTATCAACCACTCAGTACCTTGGGTTAATTACCACTCCCTAACAGACGGATGAATTTCGCACTCTCATTTAACCAGCGGGCGAATCATTTCTCAATCTTATCTTCGCAGTAAAGTAAAAGTCGTTAATATTCAATGTATTGACTGGTTCCACCCGAAACGCTTTATATTTGCATTAAGCATATTCTTATTACTCAATTTGAAAGTAATTCAATAACGTCTTCTCCAATTATCATTTGAGATATTGTAACAGATCGCTGTGATTGTTATCTTATTTTATTTACGCACTTGCAAGCTCTTTTCTTATTGTACCTTTTTTTCTCTTAGAAAGTTGAAAGTATATAGGACATACAGAAAAGCTTTTCCAGATAGTTAAAGAGAGAGAGAGAAACCTCTGCATATTCAAGCAAATCCACTTCAATCGAACATTTTGGTGGAGCGCTTGAATTTTTATGTCATTTTTCTCCAACCTACAATGGTAGTTAGCGTTCGTTTTAAATTTTTCCCATCGATACAAGAAGGTTTCTTTCCACGAACACCATCAAGATCATCTTTTAAAGTCAAAGTTACTTTTCACGTGAGATCTCGAGTGGCCCTCTTCTCGCTGACGCTCCATGCTAAACTCACCTGCAGCGCAAACTTCCGTCGTGATCGGTCCAATTTCAATTCTCGTTTTGTTACCAGACAATATCTACCAACGGTACTTCCTGCCGTTGAACATGCCTCACAGTGAAGACAATTTGCAAATTTGAAACTTGAAAATAGTGAACCAGTGTAGAAGCAATTCACACCCAGTTTATTTTATATTTTCTTTAGTTGGTTGTGGGACGATTATATACAGCAAAATATCAATAAACTATCTATAACAAAAGAAATAATACTTCCGTTCTATCAATCATGTGCACGTTTTAGGTTTTACATAGTAAAATTATTTTCTCGTTCAACGAAAATTTAAAAAGGTTTTACATAGTAAAATTATTATACGGAAAAGGAAAACTGCAAGTGTTCAACGATCGCTTGTTTTTTTTTTTTGTTTATACAAGTGATATCTATGACTTCGGTGGAATGGAAGATAACGCACGACTATCATTCAAATGAATTTATGTCTGTTTATCTGATATGAAAGTATGAAGCGGACTTGTATCCTCCATTTTCCTCACGCAAGTTGTTTATAACGAGCCACCATCAATTATTGTTTGATTTACAATTATCATCGAGATGTGATCGTATACAAATGTCGTAGTGAGGCTTTGGTTTAAATGTACCCAGCAAACAACACCAACGTAAGTGTAACAAGCCTTCCAGTAAAAATTTGCATTTGTAGTAGTCAGCCTACTCGTGGCTAGCTGGCGTGAGCTTTCAGCATACTCCGGCAAATTGCAAATGTTTGTATGGCGTGATATATTCGATGTATCACATGAAGAAGGTACAAATCATATTCATTGCATGCTAAAAATTCATCTTGCACTGTCCTTACCTTCTACTGACGGCTAGCTCCAGGAAGTAAAGGAAATCCTATTCTTTTAACTTTGAACATCAATAAAACATGAACGGATATATGAACTGAAACGAAATTCACTTCATAAGGAGTGCTAGGATATTCTCCGTAGATCGTCTTGATTTCACAATTGAAACCCCACTTAAAACGCTACAAAACCTCGAATTTTCCCTTGGAACTTTCAGATTTCTTCATATACCGTCATATAAACTAGCGTACAAGGTCAGCCTATATGAGGTCATGTACGGGTATGGGGTAGTAGGGCTTTTTGGTACATGGCTTTTTAAGCTGTAGTAAGGCTATGCCAGCAAACCATCGCTCACCAGTTTGCTCACACTCGCACGATATTTTCATATGGTTTGGTTCGTTTTTCTACCCCATGCAACATAGCTTTAATATATATCCTATGTAATTAAAAATTCGTTTACCCCACTCTCAAAGCACAGCAGTTTATCTTATTTATTTTCAATTCTCTATCTGTTACTCTACGCATAGAAAACTTTTTCACTTCATTCGATAAATGACGCTGCAAAAGGCAGCGAGTGCAAAATATATCCTGAAACTTTGAAAACTAATTACATTTCAGGAAAATTATTGGGTAAATACGCATTAAATCGATTGTTAGTCAATTAAATTGTTTGGCAATAAGAAGTTTTAACCCCTAAAGAGAAATCTATAAGTACACACGTCCCGCCATCCAGATAAAAGGGTGCGGAACAAGATGCGGAACAAGACGTGTAAAAAGTTTCCTTCGGTAGGGAAAACACACACGCATTCTCTCCGTCGAGAAGAAAATAGAAAATTTTTTTTCCAAAGCTCTATCAGGTTTCATATGAATTTCCTAATAAATATGGTGCACTCTCTACTTTATGGTTTAATGGGCATTTATTGAAAAAAAAAATACATACTAACTTAATTTAATTATTTGTACTGTGGTTGTGGTATTAGTATCTCATCCATACTCCTCTTTCTAGTCAGGGGGTGATCAATGAAGGATACGCTTGAAGCTACATGAAAAAATGCTTTTTTTATTCTCGATAAAGACGTTCAGCATCCAATCTGATCCAATTTTTTATTAAAAACAACTCTATTCTATCATGAATGATGAAAAAAGGAGAAAAACTACTTTTTAATTTATCTACACAATTTATTTTTATTGGTCGTAACACATTTCGATACACGGTATCTTCATCAGACAACTAAATATAATAATACACATTATTACGTATCTATAAAAAATTATGTCAAAAATGCTTATCAAAAGTTACGGTATCTAAGTAATTATTACATATAATGACTCCTTGCGATGACATAATGATCTCTGTCAAGTCCCACATTGATGAATCGTGTGACAGAAAGTAGCGCATCTAACGTACTCTTGTTCTTTTGAAATCCAAACTGATGTTAGCTTAAAATTAAACTATCAAACGGTTGTTTAATATTTTTTCGAATATCTTACTCAATCCCGTCAGCAGCGCAACCGGGCAACAGTTATTCGGTCCAATATAGGAACTATTTTTGCAGATTTTTCTTCTTCCGGAAATGACCCATTCCTAATATGCACGTTTATAAAATTTGCCATAAGCTCGGCTATGTCCTCCTTAATTATACTAATCTCATTCATCGTGATGCCATCAATGCCTGGCGCCGTATTCTTTTTCAATCCATTGATTATATTTAATACTTTCATTTTATTTGTGTGATGAATGTGAAGAATGGAACTAGCAACGATTTCTTTAGTAATTCTTCCACAAATTGTTGAAAAAAAGTTATTTAATGAGTTTGCTGCGCCACGTGGACACGATGTATTGCAGGGCCCATCAAGATTCAATTGAAAGTTTGGTTGTATAGCCCGAGGTGAAGAGTAATCCTTAACCTCATTTATTATTTTCTATATTTCATAGGAATTGTCAGCCGCTGTTTCAATTCTTCTTGAGATATATAAGAATTTAGCCTCTTTCGCCAGTCATTTCAATTTACATATATATAAACCTGAGGGGTTGGTTTTCATTGTTCTTCCTGTAGTCCATGTATTGCAGCTGCAGCTTCACAGGATACCTGGAAGATAAAGAACCACATAGTATCGGGTATTTTTACAAAAAAATATAAAAAACTTATCTGACAGTGTTGAAGGTTCCTGCAGCACACGAAACGCCCAAACACGATGCAATCGTTGGAAAATGTTAGCGATTTCACTCGCGACACTACATGTTTATGTCGAATTGTAAACAGACTTATGACAATTGTCAAATACATGACAATTGTCAAACATCAATTAAAGGTATGCAAAGATCAAGGCAGCAAAGATAAAATGTTAAGTAGTTTACTGATTGGAAAAATGGTCGAATTTGAATCGGGTAACAATTTTAGTATACTAATTTTAAGAAATGTTCGAATCGGGGAATAATTGTAAGAAGCGGTAATTCTCTAAAGCGGAATACCAAAATTTTTGCAGACAAAAGAAAAAGTTAGTTAGTTTTTAAAGCAGAGTCTCTCGAACATCATCGAATTAAATTAAATCGTTTTTTGCGTAATTGTAATTAAAGTTTTTTCCATACACAAATAAGTTGGTTTTATTCAATGCCCCCTCACACCAGCCAGAAAGCGGAAGCATGATGTCACAATGCGCACCAAGATTATAGACCTATTGACCTGTTCTTTTAGACCAATTGAACAGTTTTTGACAGTTCCCACTGTGACGTTGTGTACGTTAATTGCTTTCTTTTCGGGCCTGTGTAAGCAGGCGTTGTTTTATTGCAAACATTTTTGGTCGGTCGAGCCGGATAATTGTGTATCCGAGTAATAGAAATTAGTAAATCAACGGAGTGTGTGAAAGTTTTATATAGCGTATGGAAAAAAGGTGGTTTAAAGTGTTTAATATAATTCGGGACGCGCGGAATTAAAACTGTGACCAATTTAATAGGAAAGAGAAAATAACGGTTCAAGGTCCAGTGAGTCCATTTTTCATTCCTTTGTATTGCGATCCCGTTTTTTTATATATCCTTAATAAGATTTGATTGGCAAACAAAGGGCATTGGCACGTTGCACAGTGGGTGAAGTATATTTGAAATATATACAGTGCGTGGATTTTTCGGTGGTGAATTGTAGTGTAAATGCATTGGGGTGAAATATTGCATACAAGTATTTCACATTTCATATTGATCGATTCGAGCTACAGCAGTCACCAATAATTCTGAAAACTTTCTAGATTGGCTTTGAGGTCTAAAGACAATTGGGGCAAATAGAAAGCCAAAATTTTAGGTATATAATGGGAGATAAAATACTGAAATAAATACCCTTCATTGTGTCATTGTTCTGCTACCGCAAAATAATGGAGCGTTTAATAACGCAGCAAAAATTGTTGAACGAACAATTAAACAGAATGTTTTCCAATTTCCACAAAGACTCCAAAACGCGAAAAACCTTATCATACGCCAACAAATTACTGCAGCGTGTGCAAGAAGTTCGACAATTGTTCATACAAACGCATGATAAAATAATAAGTTTGCTGGAAGGTGAAGAGGAGTTGTCGTTAGAATATTTCACTAAGAATTGGTATTTAACTTTCGAGGAAATGAGTTTAGACTTCGAAACGGAGTTGGCAGAACTGCAAGCGGAACAAGGGTCACAAGGTTCATAAGGATTCAAAGAGGCACATAATCAGTCATCTGTAATAGTGAATGATGCCGACGTACGACTTTCACGGATCAACTTACTTAAAATTTAGCGGAAGTTATAGTGAGTGGACGTCATTCAAAGATTTATTTATATCTCTAATTCACAAAAAAGCAAATTTATCGATGGTGGAAAAATTGTACTCCCTGAAGTGCAGTTTATCGGGTGAGGCTGAGCAGCTTTTCAAACATTGTTCTATCACCGAAGCTAACTACGAGTCAGCATGGAAGCTGCTCGTAGAACGTTATGACGATAATTATATACTAATAAACGTCCAATTCAGAAAGCTGTTAGCAATTAATAATGCCTTTGAATTCGTATCTTCCATAAAGGCGTTATTGGATAAAACACTTGAGTTTACCCAGGTAATCGATCACTTGGAGATAGAAAATAAATGGGAAGCATTGTTAGTACATTTGACAACGCAACGATTACCATCGGACACACGTCAAATGTGGGAGCAACAACATGCAGTCCAGTCTGGGATAGCAACATTTGCAAAATCAAAGGAATTTTCGCAGTCACGTTTTAGAGCATTAGAAGCAGCTGGCTTCGATAAACAAAGGTCCAATAAGGTGTCGCATAGTGTCTTAATGATGCAAGGAGAGCAAGGAGTTGCATGTGTTTTGTGTGAAGCACCACATCATTTGAGAAGGTGCAACGAATTCCTGTAGTTTGGTGATGGGGAGAAATTTAATGTGGTCAAAAGAAATGGCCTATGTCTCAACTGTTTGAGTAAAGGACATTTGGTTGGAAAATGTCCGAGAACTTCGAGATGCTTTCATTACAAAAGGGCTCATCATACACTTCTTCACAAGTCTGCCGTATCGACTGATGGGAAAAATATGCATCAATCGCAGCTGTTGTCTGAGGATAAAGAACAATCAGTTGTCCCAGTGTCACATAAGAATCAACTCGCAACTCGCGCTAGGTCAGCCGTCCTCATCGAGGTTTTCGCATACTGGACAAACATCTAGTGGGTTTCCTTCGTATTCTGGGGTATCAACGAGATCAACTCAACTCTGTGAACAGTAACACTGCACAATCGGTATTGCTAGCGACAGCACTAGTAAAGGTCGAAGCTTTGAGTGGATGTATAACACTTCGTGCTTTGTTGGATCAAGCCAAATAAAATCGATCTTCTTTTAGGAGCAGACGTGTACGCTCAAGTTATACTCGGGGAAATTCGAAAATTGACACTAGGTCCAGTTTTGCAACGAACCAAATTAGGCTGGATAATTTCAGGAAGAGTTGACGTTGATGGTGCACGAACAATGCATAGCTTCAAAGTAGAAATAGATAGAAACGTGGAGATAAGTGAACAATTAAAACGATTTTGGTAGCTGGAGGAAATTGACTCTCGTAACGATATGACGCAAGAGTGTGAAGTCTGCGAACAACATTACAAAGTAAACTTTCAAAGAGAACTGGGTGGGCGGTACCAAGTTCGATTGCCGTTCAAGGATACTGATAGCCGACATTCACTAGGTTGTTCCAGGGTAAGCGCAGTGGCGAGCTTACTCCATTTAGAAAGGCGATTTGCTGGAAACAGGAAACTGTGAGAAGAATATTCGGCAGTAATTCAAGAGTATCTAGAATTAGTTCACATGAAGGAGGTTCCTTATTGCAATGAAGTGATGTATGACAAGGGAAGAAAGATTAGTCCGGCCAATTTTCTACCACATCATGCCACATTCAAGGAGAGTACATCAACAAAACTACGGATGGTGTTTGATGCTTCACGGAAGACAAGTTCTGGACTGTTGCTTAACGACACACTATTGACTGGACCGACCATCCAGAATAGCATCACATCAATTTTGGCCGACATTGCTAAGATGTACCACCAAGTGAAGATACATCCTCAAGACGCGAACTATCAAAAGATTGTCTGGAGGTCACTACCAGAAACAACAATTAAGGATTATTGTCTATGCACCGTCACATTTGGAACATGCTCCGCCCCATTTCTTGCGATGGGGACGTTGCACCAGTTAGCAATGGATGAGGTGGAGAAGTATCCTGCTGCAAGCAAGTCAGTGTTAAAGGAATTTTATGTAGATGATGTGTTATTAGGGGGACACAACATAGAAGAAACTGTGCAGAAACGAAATGAATTGATTCAACTTTTGAAAGCTGGTGGCTTTCAATTAAGAAAATGGATCACAAATGATGAACGATTATTGCAAAATCTCCCAATCGATGACATTGAAATGAAAGACTCAAACGATTTTAAAATGGATGGCGAATACAAGTCTCTGGGATTTATGTGGTTTTCGATGAAGAATTATTTCACGTATTGGTTGAAAAGACGGGAACAAGCAACAACATTTATCAAACGCTCTGTCCTTTTGGAAGTGGCACGGCTATTCGACCCATTAGGATGGGTAGCACCTATTATGGTAACAGCAAACCTTTTGCTTCAAAGTCTTTGGTTACATGGACAAGAATGGAATCAGCCAATATCGAGTGTGTTAAACAAAGAATGGGTTAACGTGTTGGAAGAATTACACAATATTGAAGACATTAGAATTCCAAGATGGGTAACATATCAAAAGAATTCAGCAGTATCACTCCATGGTTTCTGCGATGCATCTCAATGGGCATACGCAGCAGCAATTTATATAGTGGTGCAATCAGGATCATCGACCAGCAGTCACTTACTAATGGCGAAGACCAAAGTAGCACCAGTAAAACCAATTAGTATACCTCAACTAGAACTATGCGGTGCAGTATTGCTGACGCGATTATTATAAGAGGTCACAGGTTCAGTAGAAATCGAAAAAATACCTACCTGGTTGTGGACTGATTCCGAAGTGGTCCTAGCATGGCTGAAAGGGCATCCAACTCGATGGACGGTTTTCGTTAGTAAAAGGACAGCGCAAATTCTAGAAACCACTGGGAATATTCCATGGCGTTACGTCCCGTCAAAACGCAATCTAGCTGATATAGCAAGGGGAACAAAACCCAAGAATCTAATCAGTAACAAACTTTGGTGGAACGGACCAAGTTGGCTGGTTGAGCACAGCGACGAATGGCCTAAAATTGAAGAAATTCAATCAATTGACATCGGAAGGCGAAAATAAGTAATGATTAATGTTGGCGTGCGCACTGAAAATTTTTTGAACCATCAGTGGGAAAATATTCAACATTGACAAAGTTGATAAGAATCATGGCGTATTGTGTCCGTTTCATCAAACCAAAACCGAAGGACAGAGGCGAACGTGCATACTTGACCAGCCAAGAGTTAAGACAATCATTTGAATTCTGGATCAAATACGCTCAGCGAACTGAATGCTCACAAGACATTGCGCGTCTTCAGAAATCAGAACCCGTTAGAAGCAAAAGCAAATTGGCTAACTTGAATCCATTCCTGGACGGAAAGGGAATATTGTGAGTTGGAGGACGTTTACAAAATGCCCAGTCACCTTACGATGAAAAGCATCAAATGATTCTACCACGAAACGGGAAACTGACTGATTTATTATTACACCAAATTCATCAGTCAACGTTACATGGACAAACGCAGCTAATGCTTAATACACTTAGGAGAAAATTCTGGCTAATAGATGGTCGCAATCGTATCAAACAATTTATACATAGGTGCGTTCATTGTTCCCGTGTCAAAACAAACACCTCAACGCAACTGATGGGCGATTTTCCCGAAGCTCGAGTGACCGTATCCCATCCTTTCACGCACACGGGTGTTGATTTCTGTGGACCCTTTGATATAAAGGACAGGCAAGGCAGAGGAAGCAAGAGTACAAAGGGGTATGTAGCTATTTTTATTTGTCTGGCAGTAAAAGCCATACACATAAAAGTCGTCAGTGACCTGTCCACACCGGTTTTCATCGCAGCGCTACGAAGGTTCATGGGTAGACGCCGTTATAGCTCACACATGCATTCTGACTGCGGTAAAAATTTTGTTGGTGCGACTGCTAAACTAAAGAGGATGAGGGAAATCAATGCGGGAGCCGCTGAAGCTATGGCACAGGATGGAATAACTATTAGAAGATGTTAATATCAACCACCTCGACCGATGGCAACTGACACAAAAAATTGCTCAAGATTTTTGGAGACGTTGGCAATGTGAGTACTTAAGCCGTTTACAATGCCGACCGAAGTGGTTCAAGAGTGGAATCAACCTCAAAGTAGGCGATACTAAAGAATAAAGAACCCCGTCCAGCAGATGGCCTCTAGCTAGGATCACCCAGGTTC
Source organism: Odontomyia ornata (assembly GCA_963969285.1). Taxonomy (NCBI): domain Eukaryota; kingdom Metazoa; phylum Arthropoda; class Insecta; order Diptera; family Stratiomyidae; genus Odontomyia; species Odontomyia ornata. The sequence goes on along the minus strand of OZ017738.1, from coordinate 428,788,774 downwards.
ATCCAGGACACGATGCGGTGGTGCGAGTCGTGACAGTATTTTCAAACGGAAAGTACTTTAAGAGAGCGATCACGAAAATCGCACTTTTACCCGTGCAAACAAATGCAGAATAACGCTCGTAATGTCTTTTCATTACTTCACCAATACAAATATCTTTCCCCAACAGACCTAGATCCTAAAGAGAAACCACGCTCAATTGTGAAACCAATTCGTATCAGTTTCCATTATATCCCAGCGGACTTTGATACCAGCCAATATGAACTTTAATAACACAATAGAAACTTGAATTGTTACAAGATGTAGGTGGATGCTCAGCATAAGATGGGACAACTTCACCATACCTACGTGACGACACAAGCCATTGCAAACAAGTGGTATCATCCAAGACTCAAAGGATTTCCATGAGTCAACTTCGTCACACCATGAATGGGACCGGACAATCAAAACGAAATACAAAATATAATAAACCAAAAATCAAAATTAATCAGTATACTTACAGGACAGTTATTTCTAATTCTGAGGTATTCACAATCCCTCATCTGGGGGAGTATGTTGCAGCTGCAGCTTCACAGGATACCTGGAAGATAAAGAACCACAAAGTTTCGGGTATTTTTGCAAAAAAATATAAAATACTTATCTGACAGTGTTGAAGGTTCCTGCAGCACACGAAACGCCCGAACACGATGCAAACGTTAGAAAATATTTGCGATTTCATTCGCGACACTACATGTTTATGTCGAATTGTAAACAGACATATGACAATTGTCAAATACATGACAAATTGTCAAACATCAATTAAAGGTATGCAAAGATCAAGGCAGCAAAGATAAAATGTTAAGTAGTTATTGGAAAAATGGTCAAATTCGCATCGGGTAGCAATTTTAGTATACTAATTTTAAGAAATGTTCGAATCGGGGAATAATTGTAAGAAGCGGTAATTCTCTGAAGTGGAATACCGCAATTTTTGCAGACAAAAGAAAAAGTTAGTTGGTTTTTAAAGTAGAGTCTCTCGAACAACATCGAATTAAATTAAATCGTTTTTTCCGTAAAATCATAATTGTAGTTTTGAATTGTAATTAAAGTTTTTTCCATACACAAATAAGTTGGTTCTATTGCAAACACCATGTATGCCTTCCTCTTTTTAATTCTTGTCTCAATTATTTTGTTCCTTGTCCAAGTAAGTTGTCGACATTTGATTTTTTCTCAATAACAGATAGCAACTATGATGATATTTTTGAGTTCAATAATACCATTTGGTTTCCGCTTCTTCAATAATTTTCATAAGTTTGATTTAAAGAGCTCCTTGTCTAGATATCTGAGCGTTTTGTATGCCGGTTTCTGTTTGTTCAGGGTTTGGTCTTGAGTAACTATTTTTAAAATACGATGATTCAGCACCGGCCAGTCCTCAAATGTTTATGTCATATTTTCAGCCACTTTTAGATCATTGGTTATTATATGATCCAGACAGTTATTTGAAACTGGGCGAGTAATTATTTTCTTGTTTATGATAACCACTCCATTCGTTTCTAGCGTATCCTTATAAATCCATAATTTTGCTGATTCTATTAGTACATCAATGCTTGTGTCTGCTACTGTGATTAATTTTTTTTCAGTTGAGAATAATGTATCTAGTACTGTGCGAAAGTCTTGCGCATTCATACGATTAGGGTTGTAGTACATCCCTAATTTTTTTTTGCCTGCATGGCGTACTTCAATTATTGTAACTTTATATTTATCAGACTTCACTCTCTTGGTAATAAAATTGATTGCATTTATGTATATTTCTGTGCCTCCACCTCTTCTAGGCTTACAGGAGGATACTGCATTATATCCTTCAATATTATGAAATCATGCTTCTTCTGGGTAAGTCCATATTTCATTGAAAATAATCAAATCTATGTCAGGATTTCGCTGCAGGTAAATCTGAATGTCATTTAGCGGATAGAGTGTCAAATTTGTTCCATTTGATTGATTTGTAAGATTAGCAATCATCGAAGTTGTACTCGGGGCTTCTCCTGGCGGTCAATATTCTACGTTGAAATTCCCGATAATCTACCGAGTCAGCTCTGTGAGAATTATCAGTGTTGTTATTGTTTCCAATACAGTTGGAGCACTTCTCAGACGTACTTTTGCAGTCTTTTAGGTCATGTTTTCCTCCAAAGATCACACAGATTTGCTCCCCTTCACATTTTGATGTTTTGTGGTTGATGTTTTGACATTTATAGCACCTCATTACGATAAAGTCTTCCTTCACAAAATGTGATCCATAATCTATATTAACGTTTATATTTGCAAGCCTCTTATACATGCTCCCATTTACCTGGATGATGTGGAACCACCTTCCATTTCTTGTCCACCTAGCATTTAGAAGTTCTATTATATCTCGGTCCTGTATACTAGGATTTAATGATTGGATCTCATTCCTTAACTCTTCATTTATATATTGATTTTCTAGACCATTGATGACAAGTCTAGGCTGTTGCAATCTGGTCTCAGTAATATCATACCGATTCTTCATTGCATCTATTGCTAAATTAAAGAGCGATGTTGCATTTTCATTGGTAGACGTTTTAATAGTCGCCCCACCATTACAAATAGGCCATATTAGTTGAAGAGGAATTTTACTTTTGATGGCCTGATCTTCAACTTAAAATGAATCTGCATTTTCTCTGAGGAAGAGTGATTTCTAGGCTTAATTATGATCCCCTTTTGTGACGTTGTATTTGTCCGATTTGTACTGGAAGGTTTGCCAGCGGACGTAAATTTTTCATTAAAACGTTTTTTTTTTGTTTTACCCTTCCTTTTTCTTCTCATATTGAGATACATTTTTTATTTTTTTACGTTAAATGATCGCGTAAATGTCTTGTATGATAAATATATATTTTTTCTAATATATCCATTCTCTACCATTCTCTCCATCACTCTTTCTTCGTCACACAACGCTCGTGTGATCTGCATTCATATCTCGTCACTTTGTGTGGAGTGCTACCCAGATAATGGAAATTTTTTAGGCTTCTTTTCGTGTCATTGATGGAAGCATAATTTGAGAAGGGAGGGAAATTTCTAGCTTGTGCGGGTCTATTTGGGAGTCACTGTATATTAAGTCACGGTGAATCATTTAAATCGATTTGGCTGTTGAGTAAATGGCCCGTATTGCGTAAATTATTAATTTCCATTCATTCGAATAAATTTAGCAAACTACCCTTAGAAGCGTGAAGTAGAATTTTAGGTCGTCGTTAAATAGATTCGATCAACCCAAATTTATGATTTTTCTTCGCAAGCCAAAAAACCTCCATTTCCCAGTCAGCAAGAAAAACTTGGATTTCTTTCCAGCCCTAGTTTTTTCTTTAAATTTTCTTACATCTTGTTCTTGTTGTGTTACGATTGTATCAATATATTTTCTGTCGTAATTGATTGCATAGAACAAAAAATGGCAACTTTATACAGTATTGACTGTAAGTTAAATGATCATCTTGGATACACCAGAATCTCACTCCGATTTTCGCCAACGTACACAATATTGGTTCAAGCTTAAAACAAGTTAAATAGTATTGAATGTGTTTGAAAATGGGTTTTTAATTAACTTCATTGAATTTTTAAAAATCTTTTCAAACTAAATTTACCATCGTCTCGAAATTCTCAAAATTCCCAATTGGAATTCCATTGCATACAAACAGCTTAAAAATCGTATGCAACCGACACAGTTTGCCACGAAAATCGAATCGCAAGACAACTCTCCCGCCAATTTCATCTCAGTATACTTGGAATAACATCTCGTGAAAATGTCAATTCGTTAATGAATCCGTTTATCGTTGTAGTGCTGCACGATTTTCATACAAAATAATTGTGAGACGCTTTTATCAACAAAACATCAAGTTGTCCAACAAAAATCACAAAGCGAGACGTACAAATTGTCTACCCAAGCATCGTATAAGTTTGACGTTCTCTGCAAGCAACTCCATTTTCATCGGCAATTCGCAAAGAAGAACGACGTACGGCCATTAGATGTCAGTGTGGTTGCCGACTAATGTCGCCTCCATCTTGATTCTATAACCTGGCTTCTTCCGTATTATATGAAAAACGCGAAAATCGGCACGAGGAAAACCGTTTAAAATTTTCGAGAGATTCCGTAAGCCAAGTTTTTTAATCGTTGTAACTCATAAGTTGTGCGGAAAATTGATTATTTCGTCGGTGGTCGCGGGCGAAACTTTTTGGCAGCAGGGAAAATCGGTGTGCGAGGAAATTTTTTCATCATCTTTTTTCGCTCGCGTTACGGAGTGTATGACTGAAAAGTAGTCGGCGTTGTCGGAAGAGTGATTACGGAAAAAGTGTCGTGCGCTAGCGTGATAGAGCGGCGGGCGTAGCGCAAGGAGAGGTGGCGCTGGAACGGGAGCAGCCAAAAGTCAGTGTAAATTGACAACGAAGAACTTATGTCTTCGGGCGTCTTGAGAAGAGAACGAAAACCACCCAAAAAGCAGCCAAGATTCAGTGCCGAGCGCTTGTGAGGTTGAGTACTGTTTTTAGTTTAAATCGTAGCCGATTATTTTGTCAAGGTTCGCTATTAGCAGCACCATCGCGGGAGGACAATTGGTCGTGGAGTTCAGGCACAAGCAGCACCACTAACCGGGACGACGCTCCATCCGACTCGACGCGAGGCCGCAAGCAGCTCCATAGACGCGACCAGGCATCGGGTAACCTCCGCCTGCACCTTCCGAGAATGACTCTGCCTAGCGCGGCCCGTGTCTACACGGACGTCAACTCACAGAAGCCAGACGAGTATTGGGACTATGAGAACTACGTGGTGGATTGGGGCAACCAGGACGACTACCAGCTCGTGCGCAAACTAGGTCGCGGCAAGTACAGCGAAGTTTTCGAGGCGATCAACATCACAAACACCGACAAGTGCGTGGTGAAGATCCTCAAGCCCGTGAAAAAGAAGAAAATAAAGCGTGAAATCAAAATCCTGGAGAACCTTCGTGGAGGCACCAACATCATCACATTGCTGGCGGTCGTAAAAGACCCAGTGTCGCGCACGCCTGCGCTCATCTTCGAGCACGTCAACAACACGGACTTCAAACAGCTGTACCAGACACTCACAGACCTGGAGATCCGCTACTACTTGTTTGAATTGCTCAAGGCGCTCGACTACTGTCACAGCATGGGCATCATGCACCGCGACGTGAAACCTCACAATGTGATGATCGACCACGACAACCGCAAATTGCGCCTGATCGACTGGGGCTTGGCCGAGTTCTACCACCCCGGCCAGGAGTACAACGTGCGGGTGGCCTCGCGGTACTTCAAAGGCCCCGAGCTGCTCGTCGACTATCAGATGTACGACTATTCGCTGGACATGTGGTCGTTGGGCTGCATGCTCGCCTCCATGATATTCCGCAAGGAGCCGTTCTTCCACGGCCACGACAACTACGATCAGCTAGTACGTATTGCCAAGGTGCTGGGCACCGAAGAACTCTTCGCCTACTTAGACAAATATAATATTGAATTGGACCCACGATTCCAAGACATTCTACAGAGGCATTCCCGCAAGCGATGGGAGCGTTTCGTACATTCTGATAATCAACATTTAGTGTCGCCTGAGGCTCTCGACTTCCTCGACAAATTGCTGCGCTACGACCACGTCGAGCGGCTCACAGCTCGCGAGGCAATGGCACATCCCTATTTCCTGCCGATCGTGAACGGACAGTTGAACATGTTGAATTCATCGTCAAAAACTAGTAATCAATAATAATATGATGTATAGAGAAAGCTAAAATTTAAATCCACTATTCAAAACCCACAACATGAACAGCAACATGAACATTCAAAACCAACTGTAAACTTTATCCACCACAAATTGAAAGCAACATTCGAAAAGGACGCGTAGTACGAGTGTGAAGAGGCGCAGGTGTGTCTGTAACAATATTGGAAGGAATCGCTCTCTGGAACCATTTGAATTTATCTAAATATCAATCCCGATCTTCTTTAAATTTGCACTAATTTGCAGTTACTCAAATCATTGTGTCCATCTCGGTTTCACCATAGTTTGGCTTGATTGGAAAGAAACACGCCGTGAAAAGATTGCAGTACAATTATCTGTTAGTCACATCGCCAGGTGCCTGCCATGCAACCACCACCCCAGTCAAGTCACGTTTTCACGTTCCAGCTATCAATCCAATCACGGCACATTGCAATATCAACATAAACAGCAAATCCCAGTACACGGCGACGGATGAGTCGCAGCCACTTGTCCATTTCAGACCACCTTCCAGTCAGCACACGCGGACACGATCTACCTATATCCACCAACCGTGCAGTACAGCTAACAAATTCAGCCATTTCAGCAGCGACAGCAACACCAACAACAAGCGGAGAGCGCAGGGGGACGCATCTCTATCGAATATCATAACAATATAGAAATGTTGAAATTTTTAATTTAAACAAAAAACAGAAAATTCACTCATTTCAAGAAAATGATAACTAAAACAAGAAAACAAATTTGTAAGGAAATAAACTTAGAAAACTGAAAATCCAATTCGAAAAGTTTTTCATGGTATAATTTCGAAGCGTTCAAATAATCGCTCTTTTCCGAAACTTGCATTAATCATTTATTACTATTATTATTGAAGCTACATGAGCATATTGAAAACTGTATAATTTATAAAGTTGAAAAATTAACACTGAACAGAAAGGAAGCGAATTGTGGGGGGCGAAACGGGCGCAAGTAACGAGGGGACGCGAGCGAATTCGATTGATTTTGTTAGGATAGGCTTTGCGGGACGCAGACAAAACATTTTACATTATTAGTCGCGAGCGCGGTCAGAGCAGGATAGGCGATTGGTTATTATCTATTATTAAATAAAATAATGAAAAGAAAAACAAAAAGAATGCGTGAACAGCAGTCTGCCTGTTGCAACTCAATAATTAGCGGGGAGAGCACTTCGGCAGACTGCACGCAAGCAAAAAGCTAGGCATTATTAGAATTTTTACATTAAAATGTACTTTTAGTTTAGATTAAAATGAAAGTAAATAAAACAAGAAAAAAAAACATGAAATGAAATAAAAACAATAAAGTATAAAAAAAGATAAAAATTATATATTATATAACCTATTAACAAAAATGAGAAAACAGCAAAAAAAGTAAATCTGAAGGAGAACCCATGCAACTAATTATTACTGAACTCGAGGAAGCTCTACTAGGTATAGGGCAACGCTCGCGAAGAATCCTCATCCACGCTCATTCGGATGTTATCAATTTTAATTCTCTACTCGAGATTGGTTTCACACTATTCTACTTTGTTATAACTTATTGAAAAAAAAAGAAAACGCTTGTTCACGAAACTTGAGTGCATTCGCAAGGTCGAAAGGACACTTTCGTCCGTTGCGAGGAGACCACACCAACTCGAACTCTTGTGTCAATTTTGTATCGAATTGAACATAATGAGATGTAAGCTATTATCGATGGAATGAGGATTCGTCGCGAGCATTGTTAATAAATAAAAAAAATGTATCTATAATAGAATACGAAAATGATTAAACAATAAACAAAAATTTAAAAGTGAAATTTGAAAAAACGAAATCATTGAAAATGAGACAGACACAGAGCGTGAAAGGAAGTGAGGAGCAATTTATTAATTCATTAAAAAAAATCCAACAACAAAAAAACTAAATGGAATATTGTTTCAATGTAGCTATTGCATATTTTGTAACCTTTTGTTTCTCCACCTTTACACACATGGTTGGTGTTATTTTAAGTTTTATATATTTTATGTGAACTGGAAAAGATTCTGTTTCAAACCTAATTACCGTGAGTTCGTTAAATATTTTGGATGTTTTAGGTTTATATTTTTCTTCTGGTTCTGTTAACACTCACTGAGAAGGTATTGTCTGAGCTGGGCTGATTAATACCGTGAAAAGAGAAATCACGTTGGGGACAAAAGAGTGTGTCATAGGTGTGACTCAAATAATTTGTAATGCATATCGGAAGTGAAAATGTACTATGGATGTACATGGAGCTTATAGCAGCGTTTCAATTTCTTTCAGGCTTGCAAAAAAGCAACGATGAGTTATGCGTCTTCAAACCTTTTCTTAATTTCTAGATTCTCCGCTCTCTACTCTAAATTATGAGTTCAAAGAGGCTAGGATCCAGTAAATGTATTTAAAGTTCGTTTGATCCATATACCGTAATCAATTGAAAAAATACTGTAAACGCTTCTTTGTCTCGAAACTAAGTTCAGAATTTGTTCAACGTTTTTGCATGAATAAAAAATCTTTCTGTTAATTTTGTATTTATAATTTAGTTCAAAATCGATTTTCAATCGCGATCTTTCGGTCTCCATCAGCGATTGAAGACTGACAGATTGTGGTTTAAAATCGATTTCCAGATAAAATGTAAACACAAAATTAATAGGAAACTTATTTATATGAAGATGGAAGGAATCCATTCATAAACAGTGGTTGAATCAATTGTGAGCGGACAGTATACTGATAGAATCTGTTGGGCGTACTGAATTGATATTTAGTACCTTCGAAGATACTGGCCTTAGAATTGTCTGAAAAGTTAATGAACTGAACGAACAAAAAGTCTAACGATTGAGCAAGTAATTCCTATGGAGAAGGCGAAATATGCCTTCGAATTCTTCGTTTGAAGGTCAATTCAAATAAATAAGATAACGAACAAGAATTCATACGAACCTAGACATGCAGACAAAATTGTTATGAAATACGCGAGGACTACCCCGAGGTTCGAAGCATTCACTGGTGCCTTATGGGTAGACAACAATCAACTGAAACGAACAAAGGGTGCACGGACATTAATAAGTTTTAAGCTGAAAATAAGGAACTACCTTCTAAATAACGTGGAGAATAATTTTTTATTATATTCAAATGTTTTAAACACAGTTTCAAAAGGAAACATTGTGAAAAACGCTCAGGTACTCGAAGAAGCAACTATTTGCTTGAGCTAGTGCGATTTAGCACTATTACTCTATTCCTATCTGCGGGTATCGTTGTAGCCAAGTGGCCTGTAGCAAATAATCAACCAGTTTCTGTCAGCCCGATTAGTTACAAAGTAATTGTTCTGAGGCTAGGGTAGGTGAGTCTCCTCTATATTGCTTGATATTAAAGGGTTCAGGGTGCTATTAGCGTTTCATCTATTCTGTCGAACAGTTTTAGTGTAACGTCGAGTACATATTTATCAATTGTGACTAGTTTTAAGGTCTTTGTGAATGTCAATGTCCGTAATGTACCAGGAGGTTTTGAAGATTCTTCCAAGGGCTTTATTTTGCAGGGTTCAAAGTGCTTTTTTGTTAGTTTTCGAGGTCTGACAGAAGCTACATATATAGCCGTAGAGTAGAGAGAGTCTTATAATTTGTTTATGGATAAGTCTTCATCCATAAACAAATTATAAGACTCTCTTCTCTACGGCTATATATGTAGCTTCTGTCAGACCTCGAAAACTAACAAAAAAGCACTTTGAACCCTGCAAAATAAGTACCTTGGGAGAACTTAAGACGGGGTACAGGGACATTAGGATATTTAAAGAATGTTGCCTCTTGTCACGTATGTGGTCAGTCCATGTAAGTCTATTGTCAATCAATCAATCAATCAATTGATTGACAATAGACTTACTGTAAGTCTATTGTCGAATTTTAGTTCTCGGTATTTTGCTGTTCGGATTTGGACTGTCGTGCGATGGATTATTGTTTTTTTAATAATTCCATTCCCTGCCACTCTCTCCATCACTCGTGCGATCTGCACTTCACACGTCGTCGCATCCGGTCAAGTTTTGAAAGAATTAAACTATTTTTTTTAAAACAGTTTATTTTGGTTTTTATTGGAAAAAGCTTATATCGTCGAAGGAATCGACCCACTGAATCATATCGAATATTATTCTACTTCGATAAATCAAGAAAAGCAAATAATCCAAAGACTAATTCTGGACTGCTGGTATGGAGGAGCCCGACGGCTTCCCACCGTTGGGGGAACCCCGCGAGACAAGCAATACTAAATTGGCGGCAATCGTTAATAAAAGGAGAAATAACCAGAAAAGTTCCGCCGATGGTCGACCTAAAACCCAAATAGTCGAAAGCCAACACGTATAGATTCCACTTCATTCGAATGAATTAAGACTACGATTGCAATCCCTCGTCGAAGATCTGTTCAAGAGAGGGATGAAGGCTCAAGATGCCGAACCGCTAAAGCAAATCAATAAGGAAACAAAGGCGAAGAAAGATGTAAAACAAGCTTTCCCAGAAGAAATCTTCAGTGCTGGAGGCGCTAACAACAGCCAAAACAGTTATGCAGCACTGGACGGACTACAACAATAAATGAAAGTTGAAGAACGTATTGAAGGTAATTCACATCAAGATAACGATATAAATTTTATTCAGTACTAAAAAAGTAAAAATGAGGAGAAGAAAGCAGCTCACAATTCTGCTAGTTTTTCTCAAAAAGCTTCAAGAAATGCAAAAAGTTTCGCCAATTAATAAGATATGGTTTTGCTATTGGCAGCAGAAAATAAACTAACCAATGACGAGGTCAAAAGAGTTAATGCTGAAAAATTGACAATTAGAACGAAATGACGGTTGATTTCAAGTCAACCAAAATTGCGCTGAATTCTGGGCAGGTGCCACACCACTTATACACCAAAAAGTGAAAAGAATAAGACCTTTTTGTTGAAGGGCTTGGACTGAGGAGAGGATACGGTCGATCTTCTTCAGGTGCTCAAGGATGCCAGTCCTGAAATTGAATTTTTTTCCGTTACAACTTTCGCGACAAGTAGATCGACAGTAGAAAAGAAGTATTTACCACTTTACTTCCTACATATTTCAAATATGAGCAGTCCCAGTGCCCTTCAACAAATAATCTACTTGAATTTCAGAGTGGTGATGTGGGAACGCCTCCAGAAAAGGGAAGCCAACCTGTGTTATCGGTGTCAAGGGCTTAGACATTCGGCTGCCAACTGCGCCTTGCACTATCGGTGCGTCAAATGCAAAGACCTTCATGCTCCCGGTGAGTGCAAATCGGCTCCAACGGAGGCTAAAGAAAAACTATGCTGTATTAACTGCGGTGTTTTTGGTCATCCGGCATCATATCGAGGATGCGAAAGTAAAATTTGTTCCAAAGCAAACGCAAGTACACTGCAGTGTCTTAGCTCCCAACTTTGACAAGCCCGGAGTATCATTTGCACTTGCCTCTAGAGGCCCAGCAGAAAATGCTGCAAATAATGTAAGTGGCAATAATGAGCTGCTTCTCAATATTTAGCCAGCAACTAAATTCTTTATCAGAGCGAATTGATGAACAAGATACAAAAATTAACTTTGTTTATCAGCGTTTAGGTCTTTTAAATCCATAAAATAACGATATCCAAAGTCAAAAGCGCTTTATTCAATACTAATCGGAATAAATTTTAAAAGAGTATAAACTTGCCATCCAGTAACATTCCCATGGATAGGATTTGTCATCTCGATCAACGTCAGCTCCATTGTTACTATACATCGACGTGACTATCTCCTTGAATTCATTGTTAAGCAAAAGCCTGACATCATTCTTTTCACTGAAACCCACCTTGACTCATGGCACTCCATGACATTCAAGGATTTTGAATTCGTAAGAAACGCTAGGGTAAACGGTGATGGGGGAGGTGACACCGGGATATTGGTTAGAAGACCCTATTGTTTCTATAATATTGATAAAGTCGAATTCAAAAGCTTTGAAACTCTTGAAATGTCCGTTATCAAGATTTCACTATTTGTAATCGAATTCATTTTCGCCTTCACAAAATACTCCAACTGAAAATAGAAAAAGACAGCTTCCTTTTAATTTTGTGTATTTTATTTTTATTTTTCTTCTCGAAAACGATATTCGACCGTAATCGTTCGGTCTTCTTCAGCGATTAATTTATTTTTACTCACAGTCCTGCTTATATACTAGCTATGTTGAAGGAAATTTACTTTAGATCATTAAAAGGTAATTAGGGAAATTTGCTTAAGCTAATAAAAGTTAGGAAGGGTAATTTACAAAAGGAGTAGTTATAAAAATATTATTTTTAGAAGATTCAGAAAAGATATTATTTAATTAATTTAAATAGCCATGATCTGCAGTTTCCGTCATCCTGATTCATCAACTTTTTCCTTTCCCGGGTAATTGGCAGGCTTTCCATCACATCCAATTCACGTAAACAGTGAAGAGGCGAGCATAGTTGCTGAACTGAAGAAGAAACCGGTTCACTTTGTCAAGGCAGATAAAGGAAATACATTGGTAGTAATGATTAAAAGCAAGTATGATGAGGCGGTCATACAAAAGCTAAGCAGCGGTAATTTCTTCGAGCTACGCCGGAGCCCGTTAGAGGAATCCATGAAAAGATTTGAAAGGACAGTTAAAAGTTGTGAGTCATTAATTGGCGAATTGACGAAGGTTAGAGTGAGCAACCCTACTTTGCCTAGGATGAAGTGTTTGCCAAAAATACACAAAGAGAGGGACGAAATGCATGAGATATTTCGGCCGTGAATGCTCCGACCCAAAAACTGGCAAGATGGTTGGTGAACGAATTTAAGAGAACCTCCGAGAAAATCCTAAAGGTTGGCCCACCAGCGCAAGACGAAATTATGGTGTCTTTCGATGTGAAAGCTCTATTCCCGAGTATTCCGGTGATGGAGACACTGGGATACATAGAAGAATGGCTTTCTCACCAAGAAAAGTCGTTATCTTGGAAAATAAAAACTAGGCATTATATTCAACTTTCGAGACTTTGCATGATCGAAAATTATTTCACCTTTCGGGGGAAATTTTATAAGACGAAAGGTGGAGTAGCGATGGGAAATCCACTTTCACCATTCTTCGGCGAGATATTTATGACGAAACTAGAAGACGGACTGCAGGAGAAAGGCCAGTTACCAAAACATTGGGTCCGATATGTGGACGATGTGTTTGCATATGTGAAGGAGTGACGTGGAGAAGGTGCTTGCTGACCTGAATGGAGCCCACAAGAATATAGTATTCACGATGGAGGAAGAGAAGACGGTAAACTATCGTTCCTAGATATAGCAGTAAGGAGGACCCAAACAAATATAACTTTCGATGTATACCGGAAAGCAACTCACACACAGATAACGATTCCAAATACATCGAACCATTCGCAGCAAATCAAGGTTTCTCCATACAGAGCCATGATCCACAGGATGCTCGATTTGCCGCTAAGCAAGGAAGCGAAGGAAAAGGTGATGAGGTACATAGTTGAGACAGGTAGACTAAACGGCTTCAACGGCTCGACAATTAGGAGAATGGCACAGAAGATCCAGATAAATAGACAGCGTCAGGGACGATCAACATTATCAAATGCGAACGCCGAAAGAAAGTACTGGAAGGCTTTAACTTATCACGAAGGCATCAGCAATCGGATCAAGAGGCGAATAAATCCGTTCAATTCTGTACGGTTAATCGAATCAAGCAGCAAGAACCAGCTCAAAAACGTTCTTGGATCAACGAAAGACATGCGCGAACCATACGAAAAATCTGGTATCTATAGCATCGAATGTCCCACTTGTGAAGAAGTGTACATAGGTCAAACGAGGAGACTCATCGGCACGCGAATCAAGGAGCATCTAGGCGAAGCAGCAGCAGCAAGAAAGAAAGAAAGAACTTCGAATTTCAAGTCGGTGGTAGCGGAACATATTATCACGAAGGGACGCGAAATAACAATGGAGGACGCTGTAGTCATCAAGGAAGCTAGAGATATACGTGAATTGGATGTGATGGAAAGCCTGGCAGTTACCCGGGAAAGGAAAAAGTTGATGAATCAGGATGACGGAAACTGCAGATCATGGCTATTTAAATTAATTAAATAATATCTTTTCTGGATCTTGTAAAAATAATATTTTTATAACAACCCCTTTTGTAAATTACCCTTCCTACCTTTTATTAGCTTAAACAAATTTCCCTAATTACCTTTTAATGATCTAAAGTAAATTTCCTTCAACATAGCTAGTATATAAGCAGGAATGTGAGTAAAAATAAATTAATCGCTGAAGAAGACCGAACGATTACGGTCGAAAATCGATTTCGAGAAGAAAAATAAAAATAAAATACACAAAAATAAAAAGATTTCACTGCCAGGTGGAAACAACCTCTTCCTTATCTCTGCTTATGCAACTGGTTCAAATTTTCTCAAGTTCAAGGAGGAACTCAATTCCTTGTTTGAAATGCTCGAATTGAACAGGCTGCATGATTATTATATTCTTGCCTGACCTGAAAGCCAAGCATACATCATGGCTTAGTGCCAACAATAATCCAAGAGGTGTATTTCTGAAGTAGTGGATACCAGAGATCCAGATTGAATACAGGTGCAATCTATATGGGTCGGAGTTCCCAACATACCCTAGGACAAATTCCAATTTGGACCTCTGCATTGCTGGCGTAAGAATTGAATTCAGCTTTAATAGTCCAGGTGCTTCCTTACGATAGCGACCATAACGCAATCGTAATGGAAATCAATCATCAAAGGGATGATGTCTTCCTCATTCCAGTTCAACATGAATATCATCGGTTGAATTTAAAAAAAACGGATTGGGGAAAGTTTCATAAGAAGTTTAATCGAAAGTACCAGAAGCAATGTCCTCCTTCTGATGATGGTAACTCTTGCTTAATGGTTCCTAATGACAGGAATCTCACTAACGACAAAATAGATCTCTATGTGTCGAAGTTAGAGAAGCTGACGTTGGAAACGATTGAGAAAGTAGTTCACGAGATTAAACATCGAAACAATATGGAAGGATATGAAACACCATTGCAAGGTGAAAAAGATTGCAAAGCCATCTTCTCACACGCGTCAACAATATTTATCGACGATTTTTGGAACACAACCATCCCTCGATGACTTTGTTGAAATTACACCTGAAGAATGTCCGAAACTTAATCGGTTCATGCTTCAGGAGCGAAGTTCAATGGGCGAAAAAAACTTAGGGGTATTAGCCCACGGGACCCAGATGGCATTTTCGCGAAGGTGAACAGCATATTCCGTAAGAAGTTTTGAGTGAAGATATCGAATCTGGAAGTCGCTAGTGATGAGATACTTTAAATCTTCTCGATAGGGCTGGTATCGAAATTGATAGTACGACTCCGGATAGAAATAGAAACAGGATTATTTGCGAGAGATTGCATAAACTTGCCCTGATTGGAACACATTTTGAATTGGTTCATATACCAAACCCTGAGAGAGGGAACCAAATATTTTCAGAGGTCGTCGAAGCAAAGTTTCCGACTTCAAATCAAGCCTGAACGGTGAATCACTTCTTCATTTCAATGAAACTCTCACACCTCACTTCATACCGAGTCTGAATCTTCATAACTATTTTGTCAGCTATGAAGACTTGTGTTTCATATTTGGCAGGGTAAACAACAAGAAATCATGTTTTACTGCCGATATTTCAAATATATTTCTCCGATATTTGCCTGAACATGTTGAGCAATTCATATTTCCCAAATGAGTGGAAAAAGGCTAAGGTATTTCCGATCTTGAAGAAAGGAAAAGAACCTTCGAGCCCTAAAAGCTATCGCCCAATCAGCTTGCTGCCCATTGAGGTATATACCTCAATGTTGCTGCCTAACATCAGCAAGGTAATTGAAGTTATACTAAACAAAACATTAAACACCCACATTGAAAAATATGAGTTGATGCCAAATTGTCAATTTGATTTTCGTGCCAGGCATTCGACCATACATGCAATAACGAAAGTAACCTCAGACATCTATTGGAACCTAAATGATGGAGAATATGTTGGATTGTGTCCCATTAATATGGAGAAAGCTTTCGATAGGTTGTGCTTAGATGGAATAATTTTTGAACTCCTTCAGGACAGGTTCCCCAGACACCTTGTCGGGATGATGTGCAATATGTTATACGGGAAATTGTTTGTTGTAACTGATGGAAATCGGACAACAATGCGTGAATTCAAGGTCTTGAATGGGTTACAGCAGGGAACAGTTACTGCACCTCTGCTTTTCTCAATATTCAATGGCAAGCCATTGAACGGCTTTGATTTTAACGTCTCGCCAACCCGATTATTGGTAGCGTTTGCTGATGATCTGATCATCTATACGGCAGACCGAAAGGCTATAATAGTTCAGGGCAATCTCCAAAAAATGTTCAATGATGTGCAGCTGTACACTGACAATTGGTGAATGAAAATCAATGTGGAGAAGTGCAAAACAACCTTGTTTCGGACATCGCTGCAGGGGGTCAGTCAAGACCTGAAACGTTATTGGAAGGATTTCCACATTATGGCTGGTGAGGGTAGTTCAGAACGGGCTCTACTTAAATCCTGTGTTCATCCCGATCAGTATCTGTACTATACTGAACATGCCAAAATCATGCTCAATAAAGCACAAAAAGTTGTCATGGCCCGTCGATGACTCTTTCATTCCAGATGCATTGATCAAAAGGTCAAAGTTATCTGTTACAAGACCCTGGTTAGACCAGTTTTGACATATGGATTTCAGATCTGGTACAACCAAAGTGCTAGTACTATGGAAACATTAAGGGTTTTCGAAAGGAAATGTCTTCGGAAATGTCTTTCGAAAGGAAATGTCTGGTTTATACAGAAAGCCTGAGATGGATTGGAAGCACTATATATCGAATAAAAGAATTTATTAAACTGCTAAAGTGACAAGAGTTGATATCTTCATATTGAGACTTCTTCGGAATCATATTGCAAGATCTGTAGCTGTATGCAAAAACTCCTGGATTTCACAGCCGTTCTACCCTACAGACGGGTATATTGAGATTTGTCTCACTACTGGTATTTAGAGATGAATTGACATATTTTTGATTCTGACGGTGTCCCAATCATATATCACATACATAGATGGCCACTGGTAAGAAGATAAAATATTCGAATTTGACTTCACGAGACCAACAATTCCAATGGAGATACTCATTTGCTAGATTCGTTGAAATAGAGCAATCCAGGCATTGATGGCTGAATGACAGTGTCTAAATTATTCATATTTATTTTTTTGTTTTTTTTTCGTTGCATAGTTTTGAGTTTCAGCTCATTATTGCTACATATAGTGTTGTTGTTTGCTTGTGTTAAAAATAAGGAATAGATTTCAATATTTAGAATAGGTATACTAGACATAATGTTAATCATATTAGGTTTAGAGATAAGGTTAAATGCTTAGGTTAGGAGTTTTGTGATAGCAGTGTTTTAGTATAAGATAACGTTTTTGATTGATTTTATTAGAATTAGGTTATGACATATTAGGTATAGGATAAGGGCTCACTGTTGTGGTAAAATTATAAATATTTTTCGAATAGTGTTGGTTAAAAAAATAATTTTTTAAATTTACAATTAAAATTTGGACACTGCAACCCCTTTATAACGCAGCTTATCTTCAATTGCATTGCCACAATGCAATCTCCATTGGATGGATGAGTTAGCTCGTCACGAACCTCCGTTGCGACATGTACCGTACGGTGGCTGATCGCAACTAGTGAGCAGATCTGCTTGAACGGATCCGGGAGTCTGTTATGGATCGCCACACAGAGCACACGCTGCGCTGTTAAACGAAAAATAAACTTCAACGGCGAGTGAAAAACGTTTAATTTCGGGCTACACTTGAAACTGTAAAGTAATAATAAAATATTGGCTGACAGCCACTTTTAAACAATACGTGAGTGAATCCACTTTTATCTCGTGCAGGCACAATATCATGTCCGAAGTGGATGGTATACCAAGTGACGTTCGGCGCAATTCGTAATTGATTTAGGAAAGACCAAAAAGCGTGCAGATTTTAGTCCCTAAAAGCCATTTATTGCAAGGAGCAGTTCCTTTGCAAAGAAAAATGCTTGAACCCGTAATAGTCCGGGAAATTAATTGTGTTGGGGCCGGGGGGATGAGGAAGACGATTGTTGTTTCGATGGGCCATCTGATTTAGGAGGGAAAAACCAAAGAACTGAAATTTTCGAATTTAATAGTGATAGTCATGAAGGAGATTGTTTGTACTCCATGGAAGGCGTAATTGTGAAAATAACGGGCAAGGAGAAAATGATGAATTTGAGTACGACCTGATGTATCCGGAAGACTATGTAATGATTTTCAACCTTTTTAGGTCCGAACGCGGAACCGACCTCTCATCGGTTCTAGACGTTAAGTCTGAGTAGTGCCAACGGATGGTACCAACCGGTCAACCAATCCGTGCACCGTAACCCATTCACGCGGTGGCTGCTTGTCGGCCAGCTAGTTCGGAGAGGATTTCGGTCGCGGGTCTCCGAATGGGTTACGCTCCTTTACATAATTCAGCCACTTATACACGCCCGTTTTTAAACGCGTTACAAACAAAACCATACGGAGAGGAAACCTATTCTACGTTACTCCGTATTTCTTCTCATGACCAGTCAAAAGAACAAAATCTAATTTTTATTTCGCGTTCCCGAATTTCCGACGGGGTACCGAAAAGTATACTACGTTAACTCATCCCGACGAAAGCTACTCTAATAAAACGACAAAACAACAAAGGTACCGCGTACCGCGCACGACGCGAAACCGACCTAAGCGGATTTTTCTAAACCCTACCCTCGCGACGGCATACCTACCCTGCACTTCCTTTCCCGCTGAAAAAAGAAGAACCACTGAAAAGGAAAGTCGTGGTTACGGTTAGCAATTCATTTTTAATTTATAAAATTATTAAAAACATTTTATAATAATTTGTTAAAGTATCAACTAATTTTCATTATCATTTATCATAACCAATTGAAATAGTCTGTTTATATTTAATTATAAAATATGACAACTTTTTAAAATTCAAACGATTTTTTTTTTTTGAAGCGTATAAATAATACAAACTACATATGTGTATACTTCATTAAATACATGAAAGAAGACTCGTTTTTCGATTCTATCGCTACATGCGCATTGTCGTTGGCATTTTTAATATTCTTCATAAGTGTAAATTACTGGTTAGTATACTACGAACAATTGATTTTCATATTTACGTCGTTAATTATTCTTATATTTCATTTCGTAGCGTATTTACTTGTTTGGCTATTTATATGTTTCTATCTACTTAAAATGTATCTCAAGCAGCTACCACAGATCTCCAGTTTGTGGATGCAAACGCTATTCCTAGATATTTACAAGCTAGTGTAAAACTGAATAGAAAATTTCGTATTTTAATGAAGGCTAGTTGTTATGTAACAATTTACTTTTGGCAATTTTTTTAAGTTTATTTCGCAACATTGCAGTTAATGTCTATAACTTGTGCACACAAATTGTTTTTAATTCCCTCTTCTTTTTTTGGCGGTTTTTCCTTTCTCACCTATAAAGGCCGTTAATTATTTGGTTAGGTAATCGTCGGACCCTATCAGTAAGTACGTCTAGTCCGTGAGAAGCAAATGGCTGAGAAATATTCTGGCGAGTAATAATGGCCTTCGACTAATCTTTCCTATTTACTAACGTTTTGTATTTTTTTTTTTTTTTTTTAAAGGTAGAACAGCGGGGCACATCTAAAGCTCATCAAAGCAATGATAGGTTTATGAGTGTGATGAAAGGAAATAAAATTGCAGAAGAGAGAAGAAAAGGGAGAAGAAGAACTAAAATGCCTGAGCAAATAGACGTATGTGTAATTATAGCACAGGAATTCTTACCCTCGATTGGCTTTCTCATCGAGTTCGCTAAGTTTTTGCTTTCTTTACAATTTTATTTCTATTATTCATTTTATGGCCAGTGAGTTGCAAGCATACCACACTCAGAAGCTTTTACGGTATAATATTTGCATATAAAATATCATTCATCAATTCACAATCGCGCACTCACACATTCCTTTTAGCGGGATGCAACTTGTAAAAGTCGCTGATTCATTCACATGGGATGCTATCTAGTAAATATGGACAACATATCTTATGGAAAGTAGCCAATTTAAAAACTAATGGAAATTAAATTTATTATATGTAAGTTAACGAAAGTAATCGCACTTTACTTAATACTATAAGTGTGTATGCGTGTATAGTACCGCTTGCAAAAAAAAATTAATTGCGAAATGCACAGGCAACGTTTTTCTTTTGTTTTTCGGTTGGTTCAGTCCAGGGAGCAGTCTGCAATATCGGCCTTATTGTTCCTAATCACTTGGGATTTTGGGTGGTGGTCGTTGACATCACATCATTAATTAGCTGAAGCATTAGTTCAGCGGTTTCTTTGCTCTCTTTGATCGAATATTAATGGATCGCGGCTAAACGTACGCTTGACCTCTGGACCGCGGCTCCTTTCCTTGAAGTCGTTCAATGAGCATTCGCCAACTGACCACGGTCTTACTCGAGTACAACCAAACGCTGGACGTTACTCCGACAAGCATTGAACACAAATATTTCACCATATATACTTGAAAAATGGGTCGAGTCTCACCATTGGGATTCGGCAACGGACACGGTATGGAGAATACTTTGCACATATCACGATTCCATTGAACCATCCACTCGTCGAAATTGTAGTATTCGTAAAAAAAAAAAAACGCGAGATAGCCCAGCGCCGGCAATATGAACAATCCGCTGAAAAATCCTATACGTATCATCAATCTCTCAAGTTTATCCGTTCGTTTGCCATCCTTTTTCATCACCGTGCGAGTCCGGAAAAGTGAAACAAAGCCAGCAAGCAGGAAAAGTGCTCCAACCGACAAGTAAATGCACAACGGCAATAACAGGAAAATGCCCTGGGAATGAGTGTCCGGTTGTCCAACAAAGCAAACTCCAGAAGGGATGTCACCTTCAACTTTAGCCAACGCAAGAACTGATATTGTCTGAAGAGCTGGCATCGCCCATGCAGCCAAATGAAAGAGATGAGACTTATTTTCTGGCTTCGTGACCCCACTTGAGTCCGAGACAAAGGAAATGGTGCATTAAGTTTGACATTTTCTTCACGACGTCGAGTAACTTTGAATTTTCTTCGAAATTTTCACGATAACACTTTTGTTGTCACTACATTTTAAGCTCACGACACATTAATGCAAAATAGGCGCCTTAGTTATAGTGAAACACATAAACTTTGCAAAAAGCTGACATGGACCAAGACACTTTGAAGGTTATCTCCCCGATTTTATTGTTTTTATTCAAATAATGATAATTATCTTTGAAGAAACACATATCATTTTTGGAATATGAAATCATGTTTTTTTGGTGCTCTCCCTTTTGACTAGGTTTTTGATTTCGTACCATATTGAGGATATGCTGGATTGTAATGATTTTCGAAATGCCCGTGTAGGACACGGGTGCCGATGGTCTGGCACAAGTGTCAGCGAGCTAAAACAACACCGAGCTCAGCTAAACTAGCTTCGCTTAACGACCGCGTACGCGTGCTTGATGACTAGCATTTGCGGGATCATATGAGGCGGGTTCTTGTCGAGCCAAGAAGCTACACTACAAAATACTTATCACGCGTACTCTACTCTACAAGACACACCGATCAATTTTTATTGTCTTTAGAAAAGTTCTATTAGGTGTCAATTAATCTACTCTACAGAAATTCAATATTGTTTTGCCTCGTTAAAGTTAGCGGACACGGAGGCTTGAGACAAACGCAAACATTACACAAAAAGCAACCATTACTTTCACCGAAGAAGGTCGTTGCATTACAAGGGGAATGTCAAACCTAAAGATGTTAAAGTGGCAGAAGTGAACCACTCATCTCTGCCTAAAGGATGGAAACTTGACGGATGCAGTTTACTTTACACTAGTAAAACAACAAACTAAGCAGTTTCGACGGGGTGACCACCTTTTCTCTTCAGGAGCAGCCACTCCTGATCACCACGGGGCTGCTCGACTGCTTATGTTTATTACAGGGCAGTCTCTTCGATGCCGACCCAGGCATGGAGAGACTGAAGGATTTCGCTCTACACTAGTGAAGAAACAATTGTTTCCGCAGTGGAGAGATGGTTGTTGTAATTTTAGGCCCCTCTCCTTGAATACAAGTCCCTGTCTTCTACGAAAGTATGCTAATAAAAACCGCTAACCAATCATAAAAACAAATCGGGTGTCGGTCAAGACTAATTGATGATGCGGATTTTATCACTGCCGGTCATCAGATTAGCTCCCAGCAAAAACTGACGCAATTCCAAGCAATGTATTTGAAAACCCCTGGCACCATCAGTTTGTTCAAAATTAGAACTGTCCGATTTCAAACTGTATAAAAATGTGCAAACCTTTCTTTTGCTAACATTAAGGGACGCACTACTCTATAACATCATCGGCATGTTCAGGCGACTGAGCCACCACGAACGAAGAACTCCAGAAGGTGCTATAGACCTTATTATACCGAAGACAAGACAAACAACACCAAAAGAGAGTTTATCGGTGACTCTATCTTTACATTATGGAACCCTCCAAAGTATGCTACGTTAATATCAAATGGTGAGGGCGACAATAAAAATTGAATCGGTTCATCTGCCGACAGCAAAATTAAAAATGTGAGAGCTCGAAGGAGAGTGGTGTTGTTTCCCCTTCGGGCCCCACGTTGGGCGCCATTGTAATGATTTTCGAAATGTCCGTGTAGGACACGGGTGCCGATGGTCTAGCACAAGTGTCAGCGAGCTAAAACAACACCGAGCTCAGCTAAACTAGCTTCGCTTAACGACCGCGTACGCGTGCTTGATGACTAGCATTTGCGGGATCATATGAGGCGGGTTCTTGTCGAGCCACGAAGCTACACTACAAAATACTTATCACGCGTACTCTACTCTACAAGACGCACCGATCAATTTTTATTGTCTTTAGAAAAGTTCTATTAGGTGTCAATTAATCTACTCTACAGAAATTCAATATTGCTTTGCCTCGTTAAAGTTAGCGGACACGGAGGCTTGAGACAAACGCAAACATTACACAAAAAGCAACCGTTACTTTCACCGAAGAAGGTCGTTGCATTACAAGGGGAATGTCAAACCTAAAGATGTTAAAGTGGCAGAAGTGAACCACTCATCTCTGCCTAAAGGATGGAAACTTGACGGATGCAGTTTACTTTACACTAGTAAAACAACAAACTAAGCAGTTTCGACGGGGTGACCACCTTTTTTCTTCAGGAGCAGCCACTCCTGATCACCATGGGGCTGCTCGACTGCTTATGTTTATTACAACTACAAAAGGAGAAGATTGAAAAGGAACATATTGATTTGAGGAAACCCTATTTAAAGACCGCCTCGTCCAATTCCTGAAATCCGAGCAGCGATGAACTGTCTTCGTCGACCGAGTCAGATCTACATTTTCTCGGTTTCCCTACTAGTCTCCGGCCTTGAGTTCTCCCAACAAATGCCTTTTTGGGACTCATATGTCAGCCCATAGCAGCTTCCGCAGTCTTACAATCGTTGAGACCTCCAATTCGTCAAAAATTTCATACAGCTCATGGTTGTATCGAATTCGCCATTGAGGACCAATGGCGAATTCGATACAACCATGAGCTGTATGAAATTTCGGAAGACGGGTCGGGAGGCGAGTAATCGGAGCGAAGCTTGCCAAGGACCGTCAAGCTTCGCTCCGATTACTCGCCTCACGACCCGTCTTTCGAAGGCGTTCAATGTAATTGCGGATGCTTAGGTTAGGGCCCATGTTTCACACCCATAGCAGAATACAAGTTTTATCACAGATTTGCATGCTTGGAGCTTTGTTTTCCTGTGTATGCAGCTAGTCTTTAAGATTGTCAAAACTGAATAAAATATTTTATTTGCGAGCTGTATTCTTTGGCGTATTTTGTCTTTTTGATTACTGGTTCTCGTTAGTTTGGAGCCTAAATACAGAAATTCGTCCACATTTTCGATACTGTATTCACAATGCCCCCTCACACAGGCCAGAAAGCGGAAACATGACGTCACAATGCGCACCCTGATCTTAGACCTATTGACCTGTTCTTTTAGACTAATTGAACAGTTTTTGACAGTTCCCACTGTAACGTCGTACACGTTTATTGCTTTCCTTTCGAGCCTGAGTAAGCAGGCGTAGATATTCGCCAAGTATGATATTTTGTGTATTTGAGGTATTTTTCTTCAACTGCGTCATGAGCTTTGTTTTATTTTCATTGATTTGTAGCCCTACTAGTTTTGCTTCGCTGTCGAGTTTCAGGAAGAGTTCTTTGGCAGTTAATGACCGTGACAAAATGTTGATGTCGTCTGCATAGGCTACTACTTGGCTTGACTTGTATAGTAATGTACCTGGTGTATTGACAGCTAGGTTTCATATGACGTACTCCAGAGCCAAATTGAATAGCGAAGGGGGCCAACACATCTCCCTGCTTTAGTCCAATATTTCTGTCAAAGGCATCGGTGAGTTGGTTATTGACGCGGACTGGGGTAGTCACCAACGTCATTGTCATTTTGGTAAGACGGACCAATTCGGCTGGGATGCCGAAGCAAAGCATTATTTGGTACAGTACGTTACGATCAATACTGTTGTATGCTTGCTTAAAGTTGACGAGAATTAAGTGTACGTTTATGTTGAACTCCCAGCATTTCTCAAATATCTGCTTGACTGTGAACAATTGGTCCATTGACGATCTACTTGCTCTGAAGCCAACTTGGCCCAATAATACTGTTGGCGTATGATCCGATTTGATTTTGTAAGATCTTTGAAAATACTTTGTACGCCGTACTAAGCAGTGATATGCGTCTATAGTTTTTGCACTGTAACTTGTTACCTTTTTATTTTTAACCAATTTTTTGTTTACTAATGACGCTCAGTTTTTGACTGAAGACAGTTAAAAGTTTAATCCTTGAAAAATATGTAATAATATAAGCCACGCAATCATTACCATATAAAATATGCAGTTCACGACATGAAATATGCAGTCCAATTTCGGTACAAATGATTTTTAGAGTCTTTAAAATTAAATTATTTAAATCAAAATGAACTGAAGGATATTTCAGCTTTGTATTAAAAATAAGAGACTAACGTACTCAAATCAAAGCCGACAGCTTACTGTTAAGATATAAAAAATAAATATATATGGTAATTTAGCTACTTTGCTTAGCACGCACCTCCAAACTAGATGATATAGTATGGCGGAAGGTGGTTCATTTATAAGCAGTGGCGGAATCGGCTTAGTTAGCGGCTACGTTCGGTTCTGCCACGACTGAGCAAGAGGTGCATCTGTCTGTCGCGTAACATTTCATCTTAAAATTTTTAACCAATGAAAGCGTTAAACTATGGGAAATTTTTACTTTTTTTAGGCGCAGTTTGGGGACACTACATTTTCTTAGAAACAAGTTTATACGTGGACCAGGGAATTTAAAATTGGACGAGCACTTGTCAAAAAAAAATTATTTTTTGTAAACGGTAATTCATTATGAGGTTTGATTTTCAATAGGCCTTTTTTGACAGATCAGGCGTGACTCTTGTCAAAATTGGCTGCCTAGACCATGTGATATCACACCTTCATATTATTTTCTTTCGGGTTAAACGAAGTCTTTGGTCTTCAGGGATAAGTCAACTTTAATTGACGCTTTGGAAGCCAACATTACTCGTGTCATTTGCTTTATGCCGGTCGCTCTGTTGGAACGCGTCATCCAAAATTGGACACTCAGGATGCACCATTTACGGAGCTATCGCGGTCAACATTTAAAAAAGTTAATCTTTAGAAAGTAAATGTCATCGATTGTTCTTTTGGCTCAGTAATATTTTTACTATAAATTGCCTTCTTCTTTTGTGTTAATTATCCGTAAGCGATAATTTTGCAAGACAACAGGAGTTTAATTCCGATACCTTTGAAATGCCAAGGATACGCGATAAGTTTAGATTAAATTTCTATTGCGGTTAGAGTGATGGTGGTTGTATTGTGTCAATCATTACTGTGTAAGCCGTCTGCGTAAGTATTATATCAGCAACATCCGGGTATCAACTTTTTTGACTCAAGAGGAGTGTCTACATTGAACAGATTGACACAGATAATGGATATTGGTTTTCTCTGACTTGCAACTGAGCATGATCTTTATACTTATTTCCATTTTCTTGCCAGATAGATGTTCAGAAAAGCATGATCCCAGGCAGGACCCATGTAGATTCGATTTGCAAGGTTTTCGATTCTCTTTAGGACGTATTCGAATGTGCAAACAGAGAAATATCCTCACAGAAAAGCTGGCGGGTAATAAGCCAATAAATTATCGCTAACGAACTGGGACAGAAAACCAGACAAGCTGAGGCGTTTAAAACGTCCTATTCAGTAAAATGTGTACTCCACCTCGGATCTACAAGCTTGGAATTTGCAACCAGTTCTAATTATTTTGAAATAGGGCTCCACTGTTGAAACATTAAGGTTTGCGGGATTCTGCTGCGTGCTCCTGTCCTCCAAAGTGTAGAAAACTGTAAACAGGGGCACAATAGTAGAGTAGAAAAAAACATTTCTCGTCACAGACCTTTTTCTATCGGTTTTCTTAGAGCTATATTAAATTATATTTTCAGCACCAGGCCGAGCGCTCCCATCGCTTCAAAGCTAAATCTTTGCCTTACACTCGCAAAAAATGTAAGAATGTCGCAATTGGTTCACACTTCCCTGAAAATCAAACGAAATACTCTCTAACACTATTTTTCAGTATGTTTTTATGGCCCGTATTTCGCTGTCGCGATTTCTTGGTTATTCCCACGGATTTTCGACTATAATGTGAACATGGGAGCACATGCAGTTACGATAACCCCGGGTTAGCAGCACAAAAACTGCTAGTCCAAACCATCATTCGAGATACGGCCAAAGTATACCTACTAAATAGCAGCTGCAATTAGAACAAATTTTATTTCTTGCGATACTATTGGAGTAGAGAGAATTAGACTAACGGTGCGTATGTATGGTAAACAAAAACTTGAATTTGCTTGCAATTTCACCAACACAAGGTAAACTTTAATCCATCTTTTACACGTTTATTTGCCTCCCTTTTCATTTTGACAGCTCCTCGATTGCAGGTGCTAGTTAGTATATATGCGTTGATACGGCTTCAGTGGCAGAGATCTGTCGTCTAATAATTGCCAGCTGATCAGCAATTGTGTAGGGAAAACAGATCTCTGTCGTGTATCGCTCCCAAAGATCGGAGGTAAGTACAAAAGTTACATTATGTGATTGTCATTTGGAGTCCATCGTCGAAACAAAACCTTAATATTATATCCAGGATGCTAACTAAAGCCTATAAAAATATTCGAAATCTTCAAATTCTCACTCTAACAAGGCTGGTGTATCAACGGAGCAATTCATTCACCTTCAGTCAAATCATTTCTATGGGAAAAGCTAAGTTTATCTTCAAATATCTAAAATTTAGTGAATGCAAACAAGACCCCTTCATAAAAGTGTCACAAATAAATCCATATAATTCAAGAAATGCGAGCATTTTCGTAATGTCTTTCGTCAGAACTAATCGACTAAAGAACGATGCAACAAATGATGCTCTGCGTATATATAACAGTCTTCCAGAGGCAGTGAAAAAATATAACTCACTATTAGTTTTTAAGAAAAGACTTAGAGAACATCTAAGAAACTCAACTTTATGATACGTCCTGTGGATTGACAAATCAGTATTTTAGGGCATTTCGATCCTATCATTGAGATATTTACAATAAAGACAGCTATTTTGCATAAACAGTTTTTTTACTGCGTCGTATTATAATATTTTTTTTTTATCTCTGAGAGCTGTTCCCGAATTGAACTGGACTAGCAAGAAAGGAGTACTTCACAGCATTGTGTGTGTCCCCTTATAGCGATATTTTAACATTGCCTGGGAGGCATATTTAGGAATCAACGAGATGCGAAGTGCAGATCACACGAGTGTTGTGTGGTGATGAAAGAGTGATGGAAAGAGTGGTAGGGAATAGAGGTATTGAAAAAAAAAAAAAATAATGTAAGGAACAAATTTTGATTAAATCCAAATATTCTAAACATAGTTTCAAAAGGAGATATGAAAAACGCTTAGATACTCGAAGAGATAGCTGTGTATTTGTAGAATAGTTCTTTTAATCGTTTTTTAATTTTTTTTTTCTGTTGTCTGGTCATGCTCTAGGCTATTAGATTGTATAATATGTACTTCCCTTGCACAAATGCTTAAGCACTGAATGAGACGCACGTAAGGAAATTATATTAAAATTAATATGCAAACTCGCGCCGTCATTGGAAGTCATTAGAGGGATGGAGAGTGTGGACAAAATGAATGTTTAAATAAAAAAATACCTTTGGAAAAAAACAGAAAACCAACTTCTTGGAATGGGGGGGGGGGGGGGGGGGGCATATGCTTCCATGTAAGTTTTTTGTCGAGTGTAAGTTCAAGGCATTTAGCTGTTAGTGCCCAGTCTATTGTAGCATTATCAACGATAAGTCTCTGTGGAGTTTGTCATCTTTTCCTGTCAGGATTAATCTAAATTTTCCATTTATGAAAGTATTCCAATAAAATATTCATTGATCTTTTCAACTTTGAAGTGATGACTCTTGCTTGTCATGCTGTACTAAATGTACAGGTAACAGCGTAGAGTGATAGTTTTACTTTTGGAGGTAGAGTGGGAAGGTCTGCAGTAAATATATTGTATAGAACCCGTGAGGTGGGAAAGCCCTGAGGAACTTCAGCACCAATTGGCCTCAGGATTGAGAGTTGTTTGTCAATTCTGACACGGAATGTTCTGCCTTCCCGGAAGGAGCCAATAATTTGAGTGAGCTACAGTGGCGTATTGAATTGATGCATTTTGAAGGTTGGTCCTGCAGACTCTATCAAAGGCCTTAGCTATGTTAAACATAACTTGACCTGTTGAATTCCTACAATTTAAGCCTCTTCTGATGTACTGAATCACCCTAACTTACTGGATTTCAGTAGAGTGCTTAGCTTTGAAGCCCCATTGTTCTTCCTGTATTATATTTTTGTCGTATACAACCTCATTGAGTCGATACAGAATCACCGTTTCCGCAATTTTCAACAGCAATGAGAGAAAATTCATGGGTCTCCAGCTTTATGGAAAATGTGTGTCCTTTTCGGGAAGAACAATAATAACCCTTGGTTTCCATATATTGGGATAATTTTGCAACCAGAATATTGCATTAATAATGTATGTAAACATTTGTAAAATATTGTCCGGTAGCCAAGACATCATTGTGTTCGTAATGACATCGTGTGTAGGTGCTTTATGTTTATTGAGCCTCTTGTTACAAGTGTTTCAGCATCGAGCTGTCAGTCGAACTATTTAACTTGCACTAAATAATAATAAAAAGAAGAGAAAAAATCCTTTCCAAGCCGAGGTCGTTGCTTTGCGAAATGTCTATAATGTAACGTAATTAATATGTAGATACCATTACTATGTAAACTTTACTTTTAAGTCCATGCACTCACAACCCATCGTTGGAGCAAAGAGACATCGTGGAAAGTACCGGACCCTGACAGCAACCGCTTCAAGCATACCGGACCCTAATTGTCCTCGCTTTCAACAATATGGGTGAAGACAAAAAATGCCTCTACTCGTACCCGGAAGAATGCAGGCAGCGCTACCACTCACATAACACCATGATGGATGGCTAAGCTCGTAAACGAAAGTATTTTTCCCCAAGAATACTCTCCCTTGTCAAGGACGAAGGCGTTCTATTTTGCAGCTCAACCGTATACGCGGACAAATCACTTTAGACATATTATACGGATTGTCAAGACAACATATGTGGGTAATATAAATTTCAATTCTAGCAAACTGGTATATCTTCTGGTTCTTCTGTAAAAAATAAAAAGAAAACTGAAAAATTTCCACCGATTAACGTCTTCGGCTAGCGCGGATATGGTTTGGTTATTGGCAGAGAATAAGAATTTTGAAGTAAAAAGAGAGAACGCGGGCAAAATTAAAACAAAACGAAAACACTGGTTTATTTCAAATTAACCAAAGATGTTTTAAATAGCGTAAAAGCTCCCTACTTCACATACACATCAAAAACAAAGCAAACCAGACCCTTCTGTTGAAGGGCCTGGACTGTGGAGAGGATATAGTTGCACTCCTGGAAATGTTGCAGGAAGTAGCACCAGCTGGCAAATTTATTATTGTAAAAAATGTAATAACAAGGAGATCAAATGTTGAAGTCAAAACGTAACCATTTTATTTGGGAAAAATTTCAAACGATAGCAGTTCAAGTGCCTTCCAATAGATAAGGCACTTTAACTTTCAAGTTGTAAGGTGGGAACTCTTAAAAAAAAGCAAGATCAAGTAGTATTATAGGTGCCGAAGATTTGCACATTTGGCTGGCACCTGCACCATGCACTATCAGTGTGTTAAATGAAAACATGTTTATACCCCTCCCAGTGAGTGCAAATTGGCTCAGATGGAACCTTAAGAAAAACTACAGTGTATTTGGTCGTCCAGCATTATACCGAGAACGCCCCGATGTCAAGATTCAAATGTGAAACTCTACTTACAAAAAACCCACGTACATCGCAGTGTAATATCTTCTAACTCTGTTAAACCCGGAGCATCATTTGTACTTGCTGATATAAGACCAGCTTACAATTATTTAAATAGGGAAAAATTTAAGTGGCAATAATGAGCTGCTTCTCAAAATTTACCAACAGCTAGAATCTCTTTCGGAAGGAACTAATAAGCAAGATAAGAAAATCGATTTTGTATCTCAAAGTTTAGATCAACATGGTTCAAAGTAATTGGTGATCCAGTCAAATTTTCGATCAATGTCAACCCCACTGTTACTCCCAACATATCCTGGGACAAATTCATATTTAGACCTCTACATTGCTGGCGCAAGACTTGAATTCAGCTTTAATGGTTCTCAACGGAAATTGTAGGTACGATAGCGAACAAGACGCAATCATGATTGAAGTAAATCATCAAAGTGATAATGTCTTCCTTATTCTAGTTCAATATGAAAATTATCGGTTGAATTTCAAAAAAACAGATTGGTGAAGGTTTCTAAAAAAGTTTAATTGGGATTACCAGAAGCGTTTGATGATGGTAATGCCTGTCGCTAATGAAAGGAATCCAACTAACGACGAAATATATCTCTGTTTGTCAAAGTTAGAGAAGCTGGCGTTGGAAACGAGTCAGAAAGTAGTTCCCAAGATTAAAGATCGAAACAATATGGAAGGATATGAAATGCTGACAACCGCAAGGTTAAAAGAGTGAAAAGCCTTCTTCTCACACGAGATTAGTAGGTTCACTTTATTTAGAATATAAAAAAAAGGAAAAAACATTTGTTAACTTTTAATGATTCTCTTTATTAACCGTTTCGTTCAGAACATCGAAAGAGACTGGTTGAAGTTCTTAATGTAATTTTAATTGTAACCTACGTTCTACTCGACGTATATTAATTAATATGCTATTGACTTTATTGGTCGGCATAAATTCATATTGCAAGTGTTTGCAATATTTGTAATTTCGAAAGTATCACAATAAACGGAAAGGATGTATGTTGCAAACACCTCTGTAAGCAGATTGCAACATGTATGAATGAATGTTGAAACTGTGCTAATAACTTTTAAGGAATTTGTGCCGGCCAATTTACACAAAGTTCATTGTTATTAAATGTTGGTGCAATAGGTGGAGGTATTGATGACGTAACTCACGCATTAACAATCTTTATTGGCACTTTTTGGACTACAACGTTGGTTTTGTTGACACCTGATGAATGTCCGAAACTTAATCCGTTCATAGTTCAGGAGTGAGGTCTGCAATGAATGAGTGGAAACACTGAGGGGTATTAGATCACAGGACCCAGATGGCGTTTTCATGGAAGTGAATAGCATATTCCGTAAGAAGTCCCAAGTGATGGCATTGAATCTTGAATTCGCTAGTGTTGAGATAAATCTTCCCGATGGGGCTGATACCGAAATTGATAGTACGACTCCGGATAGAAATGGAAACAGGATTATATGTGATGGATTGGAAAAACTTGCCCTGATTGGAACCCATTTGAAATTGGTTCATTTAACCAAACCCTGAGGGAGGGAATCAAATATTTTCAGAGGTCGTTGAAGCAAAAGTGTCCGATTTCAAACCAAGCCTGAGCGACGAACCAATTCTTCATTTCAATGAAACATTAACATCTGACCTCATACTGAGCTCAAAATGTTATTGATTATTTTGTCAGGTATGAAGACTTGTGTTTCATCTTTGGCAGGACAAACGATAAGAGATCACGTGCTATTGATGGTGTTCCAAATATACAATAGCTCTCCGACAATTGGCTGAGGTGGCTGTTAGGGATTATTGCATATCTTTCAACAACATGCTGTACGATTCATATTTTCCAAATGAGTGGAAAAAGGCTAATGTATTTCTGATCGTGAAGAAAGGAAAAGAACCTTCGAGCCCTAAAAGCTATCGCTCAGTCAGCTACCTGCCTAACATAAGCAAAGTGTTTGAAGTGATACTACACAAATCATTATAGTCTACATTGAATGAAAGTATCCCCAGGCATCTATGGAAACTAAATAGTAGAGAATGTGTTGGAATGTGTCTCATTGATATGGAGAAAGCCTTCGATACGGTGTGGTTAGAAGGTTCCCCAGACCCCTTGTCGCCATGATGCGCAAAATGTCATACGGGAAATAATTTGTTGTAACTGATGGAAATCTGACGACGATGCGCTACTTCAAGGTCTTGAATGGTCTACAGCAGGCAACAGTTACTGCGCCTCTGCTCTTCTCAATATTTATTCGCAAGCTATTGAACAGCTTTGATTTTAACGTCTTACCAACGCGATCATTGGTAGTGTTTGCTGATGATATGATCATTTATACGGCAGACCAAAACGCTACAATAGTTCAGAGCAATCTTCAAAAAATGTTTTGTGATGTGCAGCTCTACACGGACAATTAGCGAATGAAAATCAATGCGCAGAAGTGCGAAAAAATGTTGTTTCGGACAATGCTGCGGTAGGCGAGTCAAGACCTAAAATGTAACTGGAAAGCTTTCCCCATTACGGCTGGTGAGGGTAGTTTGGAGAGGATTCCCTATGAATCCTGTGTTAGATACCTTGGTATTCATCTTGATCAGTATCTGTACTATACTGAACATATCAAAATCACGCTCAGTAAAGCACAAAAAGTAGTCATGTCCCCTCGACGATTCTTTCATTTCAGTAACATTGATCAAAAGATTAAAGTTATCTGTTACAAGACCCTGGTAAGACTAGTTTTGACATATGGATCTCAGATCTGGTATAACCAAAGTGCTAGTACTATGGAAAGATTAAAAGTTTTCGAAAGGGAATGTCTTCGTGCATATATTAGTTTATACAGAAATGGATTGGAAACACTATTTATCGAGTAGAAGAAGTGATGAGAGTCGATATTTTCATATTGAGATTTCTTTGGTATCATATAGAAAGATCTATAATTGTGAGTGAACACCCTTGGATTTCACAACCAGTCCACCCTACAAGCGGGTATATTGAAACTTGTCTCACTATACTGGCTTCGTTCTTCCAGAAGCATTCATTCAATTATACATCACATATATAGACGACCATCGGTAAGAAGATAAAATATCCTCCGAATTTGAGTTCACGAGACCAAAAATGGTGATACTCATTGCTAGATTTGTTGAGGCTGATTGACCCGGGACCGAGCAATATAGGTAAGTAAGTAAACTTTATTGAGTCTTTTTCTAACTTGACATTAAAGAGTATGCTTAATGACTATGTGACATTTGACAGCATATGGATGTCAAATAAACTTTGACGGTTAGAAAATATGTATACTTATTTTACATCAGTGTTTTTTAGATATATAGGATTTGCCATTTGCTCATATGGCTTACGACTTGAGTAGTTTGACAAATAAATACGTTAAAACTTAATCCAAATCTAACCCTAATATAAATTAAATCTATTCCTACATCTAACCTAAAACTATAAGCTGTTTAGTACAGCACTCGAATTGTGGTTTTATTTTATTACACTTATGTACTAACTAAATTTACAAATATTTTTTTTAACCACGGTATGTGTTCGGTTCAGATGAAACGTAAAACGCCGGTTTATTGGTGGTTACGGAATCAATGGGATCGTGGTGGTATTGTTCAAGGATTTTAAAGGGACATAGGTAGTAGGGATTATTATTTGCGGTGGTAGGCACGAAGAGTGCGCGAATACATTGAAGGGGGTGCTCCGGCCACTTCTCTAGGCGTTTTTTAGACATTGCCAACATGTAATGGAGAATCGGTTCTATCTCCGTATCATTGTAAAGGATAGAATTCCTGTAGTACTTCTTATGAGGCCGTCTGTATTTGGATAGGCATTTCCTAAGGATCTTCCTCTCGAAGATTTGGATTTCTTCGGCCGCAGTAGGCGAGATTGTTTGCCATGCCGGAAACGCGTAGGTAATGATCGGCCTAATAAGAGTTTTGTACATTAACACCTTAACTTTTGGGCAGACTGATTTCGAAGAAAAGAGAGACGAAATAATTGCGGACGCTGCTTTCGCTTTATTGAGAATTTTCCTTGCGTGTCTATTCACCTTAAGTCGATTGTTAAAATGGACTCCAAGGTATTTGATATTTTCCTTGAGAGGGATGATTTCACCAGCAATATGTGCTTGCAAATTCCTACTTTGAGACACGGCAAGGCGGTGCCCTCTCCCGCTGGCATTTCTGAAGCAGATCAGTTCCGATTTGCTGGCATTTATTTCGAGCCCCCAGTACTTCAGATATTGAAAGATGTTGAGGACAGAGCGCTGAAGCTTTATTTGGGCCATCTCTGGGAGGCTATGGGTGACCGTGAGGGGGATATCATCTGCATACATTGCTATATCGATAATCGAGCAGTTTGGACGTGGGATATCATGAAGGAAAAAGTTGAACAGGGCGGGACCGAGGATAGAGCCTTATGGGACTCCCGATTTGATAGGGAAAGGATTTGAAATGAGGTTCCCCAGTTTAATTTGGGATGTTCTATCTGAAAGGAAGCTGTATAGGATTCTGAGGATTGCGACCGGACAGGATGCCATTTTCAATTTGTATTTGAGACCGTTGATCCAAACTGAGTCGAACGCTTTTTTCAGGTCTGGAGCACAGGCCACTGTGCACTCTTTCCGCCGAAGATTGCAGGTGACTCTATTGTGCAATAGCATTATTGTATGCTCCGTAGATCGTTCACGTTCAAATCCAAACTGAAAATCGGGGATCAGGGGACTAGTAAATTCGTTCAAGTTTCGCAGAATAACTTTTTCAAGGGGTTTACCCATGTTAGGCAAAAGGGAAATTGGCCGAAAATTATTAATGCTACCTTCGCAGCCTGGTTTTGGTATTGGTATTAGTTTGCTAACTTTCCAAGGTTGTGGAAAGTATCCATTATTAATACAATTATTGTATAATATCGTCAAGAAGGAGGAGATGGTCTTTATGCACTTTTTGAGTATTCTGCTCGGGATACCATCAAGGCGGTGAGATAGCTTGCTGTTTAAGGCATTTAGGAGGTCTTTTACTTCCATTTTCGAGGTGTAAAATCCGGCGAAGATTGGATGTTGTGGAGAGGATGCTTTATTATAACTAGAGAATATAGTTAAATAAGATCCCTCGTACCCTTCCGTCGTTAGTAGAACCTCTGCTTTGACGTTGTTGTTCAAAGCTATGTTGGATGACTCAGGGCGACAATATAGTTGTTTGAAGTATTCCTCACATGCAACGATCTTTTCAGATTGTGCAGTGAAGACTTCGTTCCCTCGCTTTATAGGGTCTTTCTCAATGTTGAATTTGGAACTTATACGGCCCGTGAATTGATTTATCGTTTTAAAAACATCTGAAGATGGTCGCAGTGATATCAGTCTGCTTTTATAGAGGTTGTTGACTTCTGATCTGATGCGTTTTTGGATTTCACGGGAAATGCTCGTTATTTGCGTTTTAAGTTCCAAATACTCCTCATTGTACCGGTTAAAGCTTCGATGGTAAATATGCTTCAGCCGTTGGAGCATATACTTCCAAGTTTTTATTAATTGAAGAGTCTCCTGAGTTAGACATCTATAAAGCGGGCTGCGTGGTTTCTGGAAAGGGGCATGCTGGTCTAGACACTCTATAATGGCAGATGCTAGTGCTGACATATGAGAGTCTATTTCTGCGTTCGAGAGAATGATATTTTCCGGTGGGAGATTCGGAAGGAGGTCTTTGAGGTATTTTCTGAAGTTTGGCCAGTCTATGGAATTAAACGGTCTATAGTGAGGTGGGCAAGTAGGAACAAGTATGTGTGATCTAAGGGTCATATTGAGATGGAGGCCATGATGGTCCGATAATGAGGTAAATGTGGAGCAAGTGAAGGGAATTGTGGGATCGTTGAGGTCAGAGGATATTATGAAGTTGTTTAAAAATGAGTTCCTTCTGGGAAATGTTGGGACTCCAGCATTTGCTATGGATGCTGAGAGGAGGGCGTCCGCATGGAGCCATTCAAATAGATAGTTCCCGGTGTTATTTCTTGTGGAGTCCTCCCAGTGTTGGTGCCTGACATTAAGGTCTCCTCCTAGTATAAATGAGTCGTGGGATGAGGCTGTTGTGAGGATTTGGTTAAGTGTAAATGGGATCTGGGGACCTAGATTGCACGGGAGGTATAGGGAGCCAATAAGGATTTTGGCTGGGTTTTCATTGGGTCGCTTGGTGATGAGCGTTGCTAACGTACATGAGGAATTATTCTGTTCAAAAGGGATTTGATGGATATCTAAATCATCCCGAAATAGTATCGCAGTACCTCTGCCACTGTCATTCTGAAGCACATGGTAGTTCTCCAAACGGACTTTGTGGTGATGGTTAAGAACTGTCGGGTTGGGAGGATTTGACCAAATCAGTAATGTAGAGCCTGTTATCATGTGAGATTAGGGAGTTTATATTAAGGGATAGAATGGTTAGTCTATTTGCAATCATAAAGGTTGAAATAGAAATTGAGGAGCGCCATTGGCTTCTCTTGGTCAGGAAGGGTGTCAAAGTATGGGAGGAAAGCCCTGACCTTGGATAGGAGTTCACCGGAAGAGACTCTCAGCCACTCCACGGTTATTTGTTGTAGGCGTTTGATGGGATTAGGAGTTGGTGAAATAACATTATGGGTCGGAGTTCCACTCCTTAAAACCTCTGAATGTGAGGTCCGATCGGAGGGAGGGGCAAAGTGGTGTGGGGTTTGTAGGGGTTGGTGTAGTATTTGGGTAGCTGGGGAGCGGTGAGAATCTGGTCTGAGGTGCCGTCCGTTTGGCTTTATTTTCGGTTGCCCTGTCTAACAATCTTTTCCGTTCGGGACCGCCGGAAAAATTGGCTGAATGCCCATGGGTCTTGCACATGGTGCAGAATGGCGCGGTTTCCGGCTTGTCCATATTTTTTCTTGGGAAGCTTTCGGAATTATGCTCCTCCCCACATGCTACACATCTCATGTGGAGTCCACAATTGGTGGATACGTGCCCGAATCTTTGACACCGATAGCATTGCACCAGATTACTCCTTTTGGGACGTTCCCATACGGCTCTCTGGTTGAAAATGCGATCTCACTGTGATCCTAAATAAATCTAGGTCGATTTCATTTGCTCTCGACCATGCTGTGGTAAGTGGACTAACATCTGGAAGCCTAAATTCTGGATTTGCCTGGCTATGTCTCTCGAACAGCCTCCGCTCCAAATTCTGAACAAATACCCCTTAGAATAACGACACATTTCTTCTTTTCTTTGGGGGTGAATGAGTATCCCACTGCTTCCGTATTTTTAAGCAGGTTCATAATGTAGTCGTGCGCCTCGAGTCTGTCCACTATGACTTTAAGTCAGGAGTTTGACAATTTAGTGATTCGGTACTCTAGACGGGTACCATCTGTAAGGGTGTATCTGTCAATGATACCTTTAAGTACCGTTGCTTTTAAATTTTCAATGAATATTGGTGGGAACCATACCTTCTATACTCGACTGTTACCGCGTTTGAGTTATTATTATCATTTGCCGGTGCGCTGAAAGGGTTAGTGCTAGGTGTGGGTGGGATTGGTATAGAAACCGGGGTTTTACGTTTGGTAACTAATTTACCCTTGGCTACTATAAATTCATTTACTTTACAGTTAATGAGGTTAATATCTTCGTTGAAGCTTGAATTCTTTGCTGTTGTATCGTCCGCATCCATCATGTCCGAAGGCATTTCCTTGCGGGCGGCTTTGGTCTTCGGTTGCTCTGCCATCGTGTTCGCTTGCTCTGCTATCGTGTTCGCTTGATTCACCATCGTGTTTACTTGTTGACAATAACTAATCCATTTTGTCGCCTTGGTAATACTAGCCACGGTGTATTTTATGGGCGCTCGCCCAAGATGAAGTTTCTGCTTTCTTTCAGTCTTCAACCTTCAAAGTTTATGTATATGATCTTGTATGATGAAATATACTTATAAATTTTCGTTTTCTAATAGGTTTTTTTTATAATTTCGATATTGACCAATTCACACGGGTGTTGACCGTTTCAACTTCCAAACGTCAATCGAGCAATATAGGTATTGGTGGCTGAATGACAATGTCTAAATCAACATATTTGTGGTAGTATTTTTTTGTTTTCCGTTACTTCTAATTTCGAGTTTCAGCTCATTATTGCTACAGTTAGTGTTATTTGTTTATGTTAAATGTTATTAATAGATTTCAATATTTAGGATAGGTGTATGTTATGTTTATTATATAAGTATTAGAGATGAGGTTTAACGTTTAAGTTAAGAATATTGAATTAGCATTGCATTAGTATAAGATAAAGTTTTTGATTGATAAAATCTCACCGTTGTGTTTATATTAGAATTAATTTTTGAATAGTGTTGGTTGTTGTTTTCTCCTTCTTCTAATTGAATTATAAAATATGAAATAATTTTAATTAAATTGAATTTGATATTATTTTTTGATAAAAGGTTTTTATTAATAACGTAAAAATTTAGAGAGACATTTGGACCCTTAAATTTTCAATATATTTGTTAGAAATTTGCTTTATATTCTTTGAAAATTTATAAAGGTTAGAATTGAATGAAGCACTTTCGATTTTGACTTTGGCTACTTGAATTATATAGACAAACAACGGTTGTCCAAAAAGTATTTGTTGGGAGAATTGAAGGGCGGAGACAAGTAGAGAAATCAAGGAAATGCAGGTCTGACTCTGTCGATGAAGGCAGTTCAAAATTGGAGGACGGTTGGAGGCACTTATTGCAAGAAGCGGAGGGCAGAGAGGAGCTGTAGCGCTGCGAAGAAGAAGTCAATTTTTCCCAATACTTAAAGTAGTTTTTAATATTGTTGGCTGTTTTTCTTTCTTTTTTCCTAAGTAAAAATAAAATAAACGATCATGATAATGCACAATAAAAATCATCAATAAATCAAATCAAATTAGAGGTAAATTAGTGAATGAAATGCTTGCTGTTTAACTTGAAATAGCTTACGATAGATGAAAGATTATCTATAAAGCCAAAAAAATTGTATCAAATTGCTTCTATTGAGAATATTTTCAAATTCACATTTAAAGTTACTTCACAATAAATCAATTAATTTCGAGCTTGATGTGTATTAGACATGTCGAATAAGGTATGCGCCTTGGATAAGTCTCCAGCATACTTGTCTGGTTGCATACGTTTCTCCACAAAAGCTTCCGCTCGTTCGTTACGTTCATGGAGCTATGCCGCTTCCGCTTGCAAGCAAGATTGCTGTTTGTTGATACTTAGAGGCAGCTTTGGCATATATAGTACTTTCCGCGAACGCTTATCGCTATGAAACAAATGCCGACTGTGATGCAGCCTGCGCATAAGCGCACAATTCGCAAAGCTTTGGCGTTTCATTAAAGCGTAGTTTTCCCTTTCGTCGCCACTCTGGGAACTGGAATGGAAGTATATGGTGTATCGGGTGTATCCAACAAGCACAAGTACTACGTCAGTAACGGCACTTGGCAATGTTGACGATATACCTATTCCATTGAAGCTACTATCAGCCGGTTGCCGTGGTGCGTCTGATTTTCGCTGCTGATACGGAATGCTCGCACCAATAGGTTTCCAGTTCCTCCAGCCCAGTCAGTCTATAACGGACCGTTGCTCATGATTGTCGTGGTTTCAGTAACCCTTTGGCTCACTGCGAATAATTCTCGAAACAAATCCACCCCTGATATCGTCGTCGGACAATTGCAAACGTAACTATTCCCGGAAAGTGATTGTTCCGGTTCCGGACGTGAAGCGGATACGGTAGTGACGACGAAAATAATTGATTCGATTATTCCCTTGCTAATTTGGCTTACACCCTCGGGAGAAGAAGTGCCTAAATTCATTCAGTCTGTGCGAGAAGGAAAAAATCCAATCGGGAGAAGTCACTGGAATAGGTTGTGTTGATAGTGACATAGTGTGTCTCGTCCTCGTTCCGTGTGGGTCCATTCATACCCTTCGCTCCATTTTGCGGGGCAGTGTGACACGGTGGTGGTGTTGAGACGCAGCTTGGCGTCCCCAATATTGAATGTGATATTGCACATAGAGAAATCGAATTTGAAGTGACGAAGCAGCAGCGCCGCACTGACAAGTGGGTATTGAAGAAGGACCTGTGAAAGGAGGACACACGCCGCATCGCAAAGTCGCCGGGGAGCAGAGTAATCAACCCCATCAGCCTATCTGGAGCCATGGAAGTTTGTTGCTTGAAAATGGCATCGCGCTGCAAGTACGTATGAGCATTCCCCATCCCTAGCTGTCGTCTATTATTTTTGCAGGCAACTTGTTATCCTTTTTAGCAGTTGAGTGCAGTCATTGAACATGCCGTGGAGAATAAACAATACTCCACTGCTGTCGAGTGAAGTAATTTGAAGATGTCGGGATTGTTTGTTAGGCTGAGAGATTCATTAGGCGGCTCTTGTGGGGCACGAGTATGTGTAGTGTGTGTAGCTTGCGAGAGCCTTGAGCCAACAGAATTTTAATTCTTGTTTCTAGCTTTTATCTTATCAATTACGTAGTAGATGTTTTACTCGAAAGATTATTTGGGCAAATTTTAATTCGGGTTGATTAAGTTATTAGGCGAGAATTACGATATGTGGAAAGTAAACATAGTACAAGCATTAATATTTTGTTTGAAACCACATCATACGCGCTTAGGCTTAAGATAGTAGAATCAGGTACGGATATGTGTGAATGCACGGTGGTATTAGAAGTTCTCTAATTTGCTGGTCTTAATTTAAATGACTTTTAAGAGTAAACTTGTTCTTCTATTCGCATCACTTTTATTTCACTTGTCTAAAATCTTTTATACGAGTATCTATTAATTTTTAAAAATCATAACGTGATTAACATTCAAAACTGGTATTCAAAAATAAAACAACCCCAAAAAGGGGAAATATTGCTTTGAATGAAAATGCAAATACGTTAATATTGAATAGCGGTTCGTTATTTTGATATACATAATTAGTTTCAGATATTGAAGGCGAATTAGCAGCATGGGTGCTGCATTTCCTACTGGCTGTCTTTATCAAATTTTTTGAATTATATAACACTCATTTAAAAGACAATGCTTAAACATTTACCAGTAGTTTGTTGACAGCATTGACTTCACACAAATTATTGCTGGTATCGACCAATCCTTATTCACTCTTCTGAAGTAATAATGGACATAATTTAACAAACTTTTAAACCATTGATGCTAGGATTTCCATTCTGCCTTTCTGCTGTGTTAAAGCATTTTATTGATTTGCTGTGAAAGTATCTAAAAAATGAGCCAAAAGGTAAATTTCATTGACTGTTTTAGTAAAGATTTTGAACTCAGCATTATACCGGCATTTACCTGCTCATAAAGTGATGCTGCTTCTTCTCATTGATAATTCATATTGTATATACCTACTGCGATTTGGCAATGCCAAAACATTTAATAAACAAAATTATTTGAAAATTAAGAAGACCATAAGTTTAACGCCTGTTATTTAGGGTCTAAATCGTCGCAGTGTTGTTAATCTCTTGTAAACAAAATCATTAGTCCAGATTGTACAATGGTAAGAGCGCTATGAGCTGATGTCGAAGTTCGAATGATTCTTTGAACGAGCTTTGATTGTTGTATGTAATTGATTGTATCTTCGCAAAATCATTCTGAAATATAAAGCAGAAGAAAACCTTGCGCTTTATTCAGTACTAATTCAGTACAATTTTAAAAGAATATAAAGCTAATTCCAAGCAAAAACAATACAAAAACTTAATGGATCAAATGTCTCTCTAAATTTATACGTATCACATTTTATTAAAAAAACCATAGCAAACTTAAATTAATTATGATTATTACATATTTAATGGTTTTGATTGGAAAAGGAGAAAAAACCAACCAACACTATTCCAATATTATTTATAATTCTAACACAACAGTGAACTTTTATCTAACACCTAATATGTTATAACCTAATTCTAATCAAATTCAATAATAAACTTGATCTTATACTAAAAAATTCAATCACAATATTCCTAACCTACGCGTTTAACCTTATATCTAAACCCAATAAAATAAACATAACATATACCTAAAATATCCCTAATTTTTAACACAAATTAATCACAACACTAAATCTAGCAATAATGAGCTGAAACTCAACAATTAAGTAACGAAAAACACAAAAACTGAAAATAAACACGAATAATTTAGATATTGTCATTCAGCAACCAATGCCTAGATTGCTCCGTCTCAGGTCGATCAGCTACAACGAATCTAACAAATGAATATCTCCAATGGAATTGTTGGGTTCGAGAACTCAAATTTGGAGGATATTTCATCTTCTTATCGTTGGCCCGTCTATGTATGTGTTACATGATTGGGACACCGTCAAAATCAAAAACATATCGATTCACGTCAAAATACACGAGTGCTTCTGGAGGAATGAAGCCAGTAGCGAGGCAAGTCGCAATACACCCTTCTGTAGGGTGGAACGGCTGTGAAATCCCACACTCTTGCGATATAATTCCGAAGAAGTTTCAATATGAGAATATCGACTCTTGTCACTTTACCAGTTTGATAAATTCTTCTATTCGATATATAATGCTTCCAATCCGTCTTGGGCTTTCTGTACAAACCAGTACATTCGCGAAGAAATTTCCTTTCGAAAACTCTTAATCTTTCCATAGTACTAGCACTTTGGTTGTACCAGATCTGTCAAAACTGGTCTAACCAGGGCCTTGTAACAGATAATTTT
This sequence comes from Odontomyia ornata, assembly GCA_963969285.1. Classification (NCBI taxonomy): domain Eukaryota; kingdom Metazoa; phylum Arthropoda; class Insecta; order Diptera; family Stratiomyidae; genus Odontomyia; species Odontomyia ornata. The sequence continues at coordinate 428,745,712 of OZ017738.1, read as the reverse complement.
GACCTTTTGATCAATGTATCGGGCCATGACTACTTGCAGTGCCTTACTGAGCATGATTTTGACATATTCAGTATGGTACAGATACTGATCGAGATGAACACCAAGGTATCGAACACAAGATTTATGTGGAACCCGTTCTGAACTACCCTCGCCAGCCATGATGTGGAAATCTTCCCAATTACGTTACATGTCTTGACTGACCCCCCGCAGCGTTGTCCGAAACAAGATTGTTCACACTTCTACGCATTGATTTTCATTCGCCAATCGCCAATGTACAGCTGCACATCATTGAACATTTTTTGGAGATTGCTCTGAACTATTGTAGCTTTTCGATCTGCTGTATAGATGATCAGATCATCAGCAAAAGCTACCACGATCGCGTTGGCGGGTCATAAAATCAAAGCCGTTCAATAGTTTGCGAAGGAAGATTGAGAAGAGCAGAGGCGCAGTAACTGTTCCCTGCTGTAGACCATTCCAGACCTCGAATCCACGCATTGTTGTCAGATTTCCATCAGTTACAGCAAACAATTTCCCGTACAACATATTGCACATCATGGCGACAAGGTGTCTGGGGAACTTGTCCTGGAGGAGTTTAAAAACTAGTCCATCTAACCGCACCGTATCGAAGGCTTTATCCGTATCAATGAGACATGCTCCAACACATTCTCTATCATTTAGTTTCCAACAGATGTCTGAGGTTACTTTCGTTATTGCATGTATGGTCGAATGCCTGGCACGAAAACCAAATTGGCAATTCGGCATCAACTCATATCCCTCAATGTGGGCGTTTAATGCTCTGTTGAGTATCACTTCAAAAACCTTGCTGATGTTAGGTAGCAAGCTGATTGGGCGATAGATTTTGGGGCATGAAGATTCTTTTCCTTTCTTCAAGATCGGAAATACCTTAGCCTTTTTCCACTCATTTGAGAAATATGAGTTGCTCAACTTGTTGTTGAACAATATGCAATAATTCCTAATAGCAACCTCAGGCAAATTTCGGAGAACTACGAGTACATTTGGAATACCATCAGTATCGCATGATTCCTTGTTGTTTATCCTGCGAAATATGAAACACAAGTTTACACAGCTGCCAAAATAATCAATAAGATCCAAGCTTCGGTATGAGGTCAGATGTTAATGCTTCATTGAAATGAAGAATTGATTCGCCGTTCAGGCTTGATTTGAAGTCGAAAACTTTTGCTTCAACGACATCTGAAAATATTTGATTCCCTCTCTCAGGGCTTGGCAGATGAACCAATTGAAAATGAGTTCCAATCAGGGAAAGTTTCTACATTCCCTCACATATAATCCTGCTTCCATTTTTATCTGGAGTCGTACTATCAATTTCGATACCAGCCCTATCGAGAAGATTTTTCTCATCACTTGTAACCTCAAGATTCGATAGCTTCACTCGAGACTTCTTACGGAATATGCGATTCACTTTCGCAAAAACGCCATCTGGGTCCTGTGGGCTAATACCCCTCAATTTTTCCGCCCATTGATTGCTGACCTCACTCCTGAAGTATGAACGGATTAAGTTCCGGACATTCTTCAGGTGTAATTTCAGCAAAGCCAACGAGGTATGGTTGTAGTCCAAAAATCGTCGATAAATATTATTGACGCATGTGAGAAGGAGGCTTTTCAATCTTTTCAACCTTGCCATGGCTGGTGTTTCATATCATTCCATATTATTTCGATGTTTAATCTTGGGAACGACTTTTTCAATCGTTGCCAAGTGAGTGCAATTGATATTTCGGGCTTGACGAAGTTCGGAGCTAAGACACTGTGGTGCAATTGTGTATGTTTTGGGACAAATTTTACTCTCGCATCTTGATATCGGGAGCATCCTCGATATGATGCCAAGTGACCAAAAACACCGCAGTTAACACAGTACAATTTCTCTTTTGGCTTCATCTGAGCCAATTTGCACTCACTGGGAGCATGAACTTCCTTGCATTTGACGCATCGATAAAAGCCGAATGTCAAAATCTTTAGCACCGATAACACTGGTTGAGTTCTTTTTTCTGGAGGCGTTCCCACCTCACCATTCGGAAGTTCAAGTATCTTATTTGTTAAAGAGCACGTGGACTGCTCTTATTTGAAATCTGCACTAAACAAAGTGGTACTTTTTTTTCTACCATCGATCTTTTTGTCGCGAATATTTTAACGGAAATAAATTCAATTTCTGGTGCTGATTCCTTGAGCACCTGAAGAAGATCGACGGTATGATTCTTCTCACTTCTCGGGGTATAGGTGAAGTGTGGAACATCCCTAGAATTTACTGCATTTTAAGCTGATTTGAAATCAACCGGTGATTTTCTTCTGATTGTTAATCGTTCGGCATTGATTCTTTTCATCTCGAAATTAGCTCATTTATTTTCGGCTGCCAATAGCCGAACCATATCCTTTCCGCTTTGACCGAACACATTAATTGGTGGAACTTTCTCTGTATTTTTCTGGGATGACTTGTATGACAGCTTTCTTTGCCTTCGTTTCCGTATTTTTTGGCCTTACCGGTTCTGCATATTGAGTTGTACATATCTTCGATTGTTTTTAGCCATCGGGCTTCTCCATACAGCAGTCCCGAGTTAGTCTTTGACTTGTTTGCTTTTGTAGATTTATCGAAGTCAGATAATATTCGATATGATTACGTGGGTCGATTTCTTCGAAGATAAATGCTTTTTCCAATATAATCAAAATTTGATTTTGACTGACATAAAAGTTGGTTTGATTTTTTGAAACTGACTTTTGTGAAAAATTAATTAATTTTTAAAATTAATGACGGAGGCGATTAAAAACACGTCTACACGCAACGAATGCTAGACGTAGAATAGTGCACATGATATTGATAGATGTGAAATAACATGCATTCGTTGGCTAATGTAGAAAAAAAACAAGTAAAGGTAGCAGGAGGGTGCTCCTACCAGGAGGGTATCGTAAAACAATTTGAAATTCAAAAGATGTCTTCTGAATATCAAAGCTTGGCCCAGACATACATCCCATAAATTAAGCTTAGAAAACTAATATAGGATCAGCTTATCCCTTCGACTAAAGAAAACACTCGGGCTTAGATCAAACTTAAAATTATTTAATTTGCGAATTATTAATTAGACATACAAAAGTCAACTGGCTTCGACAAATAATAAATCTTGACTTTTAGCTCTACCGCATGGTTGCTTTGTTGCTCGTTCCCTACATTCGGCCCTCCTGCGATGACATACGTCCTCGGATGTCTGCTTCGTCGTTGTGAACGTTAAAGTTGCCGTCGCTCTGGTCGTCTTCAGAGTCGCTACTATTTCTGTCCATTTCCGTCCATGTGATCAGCGGCAGTTGACGTTTGAATAGGTCCTTCGTGTTTGCTGATTTCGCGAACTGTATATCTGTCGTCCCGCAAGGCTCTCGGTACTTCGTATGGTCCCAAATAATTAGCTGCTAATTTTAAGCCCGGTCCTTGCTGAGTCCGACGAATAGCTACCAAATCGCCTTCCCGATAAACATTTGCGTTTCTTCTTTTCTTGTTAAAAACACGTTGGTTCGCCTCTTGAATTTTCTTGATATTCTCCTTGGTCTGAAACCGAATTTCGTCATGGTTTTCGTCGAAGGCTTTGATCCATTCGTTTTCGATAAGCTCGCGCATATTTAAAAAGTAATCAAAATGGCATCGTATCGATGGTTCTGTGGTGAGTTGTGTTCAATTACAGCTCGGCCATGCTTAGATATTTGTACTATTCTTCCGACTTCGGCGTAAATATCTTCGTAAGCAGCGGGTTAAGCGTACAATTGACCCGCTCGACCGTTTGCTCTCGGGATTTCCGTCGTAATCAGCACATGTTGAATTTTCTCGTTGTTGCAGTAGGCCTCGAAATCGTTCGATGTGTAGGCAGTACCACGATTGGATGAAATTATTTTTGGATTTCCAAACGTCACGGACTGCTTCATAAGCCGATCCAACATCTCAGTCATCGTTGTCGATTTAGTTGCGTATAATCATGTAAATTTTGAAAAGCTTTCAATAATGACAAACATATGTCGGTAACTTTTCCTTGTCGTCGCCAAAGATCCCAAATGATCGACGTGAAAAGTATCCAAAAGGACTTCACCCTTGTCGATGGGATTTGGATACCCCTCTTGTTGTCCTTGCTTCATCCCTGCCAGCATGCAACTAAACAGTTGAGAATCACTTTCTCGACTTTGGCACGAAGACTTGGTACTCAGTTGTCTTTCTTCACGAGAGTCTCCGTTTTGCTCATCGAGAAGCGACCTCTCTCGTATGCCATTTTGATAACTTGCATCTGCATCCCTTTTGGAACTACAAGCCTTGAATTCCCGTCGTCGTCTCGGAACAGCAAGCCTCCGCGAACGATGTAACCTCGAGCTTCATCCTTGTCTGCTTACTCGAATATTCTTCGGATTTCTTTATCCTCCTGCTGAGCTTTTTTCAAACACGCTAACAATCCTTCGTCGATTCCTCGATTAGCATGCACGTTGGCAACGGATTGCGACTAAGCGTGTCAACATATGCCATGCTTTTGGCTGGGCGATGTTCTCTGCTATACGCGAATTCCTCCAACTGAAGCTCCCATCTCGCAACACACACGCAAAGGTCTCACTTATACATAGTAAGAGCAAACGTACGGCAATCGGTTACAATCTTGAACGGAATCGTGAGTAAGTATATAAGGAACTACTTGAGCGCTTTTACAATCGCAAGTAACTCGAGCTCATAGCTCGTGTCATTCTCTTCCGCCAGCGTCGTCTTACCGCTAGCATCATATACTGGGTGCAATGCCTTGTCTTCACTGTTCCGCTGAAGCAATATCGCCCCATAACCGTGCTTCAACGCGTCGGTGTGCAGTTCCGTATCTGCGCCTACCGATTCAAAACTGGCTGACTCGTCAAAATAATCTTAAGACGCATAAAAGCGTCATTCTGGGTGTTGCCAAATTCGAACTTTACATTTGACTTCAACAAGTTTGACAGCGGTCGAGCTAAAAGAGAATATCCGGGTACGAACTTTCGAAAATATCTGGTTACCCTGAGAAACCCCTGAATCTGTCGAATATCTTTTGGTTTCGGAAACTTTGCAACAGCTTCGACTTTTCTTTCGCTCGAGTGGACACGCCCATTTTGAATAATGTGACCAAAAATTCAATTTTCATCTAAAGGAATGCGTATTTTTTCCAGTTCATGATAAGGCTAGTCTCGCCGCAGTTAATCTGCTCTCATAATCTTCCGGCGGCACGATCAAGTCGTCCACTTTTGTGAATAAGTTCCCAAAATGAGGCGTTCACGAATTTTGAAAAGTAGCTGACGAGGTACATAGACTGAACGATAGTCTCATAAATTCGAAATGACCATCAGGTACTATGAAAGCCGTATACTTCTGATTCGACTCGTTTACTGGCACGTGGAAAACACCGTTTTTCAAATCAAGAATACTGAACACTCGCGCACGTCGCAGCCTGTCCAGCTGGTCTTCAATCAGCGGTAGCGAATACCTGTCATTGATAATTTTCGTATTCCGTAGTCAATAGTCAACCAAAGTCTTTTAAACCATCTTTTTTTGCTACTAGGACAACTGGACCCGCATAATCCGAAATGGACTGTCGAACAATCCCGTCATCAAGCCAATTGCTAATTTGAGCAATGACCAGCTCTCGCTCATGTGGTCCCAATCGTCTCGCTCTTTCATATACAGGTTCGTCATTTTTCAATATAAGTGTCATTCTTACACCCAAGTCGCGAGTCTTTACCGGATTGTGATCATCGACGAGGGCTTGAATAACTTCTCTGGACTTTTCGTCCTGAATATACGATAAATTTATCGTATTCGCATCGCAGTATTTTACTACATTAACTCGAAATATCCTTAGCTCTTCGTTGCATGCGGAAGAACTTTCGTCAAATCTATCGTATGCAAAAAATCACGACCAATTGACAATTTATGCCTTAGTAAATCGGTGGAAATCACACGAGTTAAAATCGGGTACGAGTTTCCATCAACCGGCAGCGTCACTCGAAATTCTTCCAACGTCGCGTTATTCTCCTTTCCAACCCCCCGAAATGAAATTGACTTATTCTCAAAACGCGAAGAGACTAATTTCACATACTCGTCTGCTCGCATAATCGTCATGTCACTTCTGTTATCGAGTATAGCTTCGATCGGGGCACCATCAATCAAAACTTGCTTATCGTACTCATTCAGTTTCGCCTAGGTTACCGCGCAGCTACTCTTCGTCGCATCTTTCCTTCTGTTCTCACATTTCGGTGCGATATGCCCGTACTCGCCGCACGCAAAACATTTCGTTCCTTTATTTTTCGTCGGACAATTAATACTGATATGATCGCGTTGACCGAAATTATAAAAATTTTTCCTTACACCCCGTTCTTTAGTCTCACTCGAAGCGCCTCTTTCGCCGAATGAACCTTTCTCACTTGTCTCGCTCTTACTGTTCGTCGCTTTGTCATTCCTAGGTCGTTTGCTTTGTTGTCTTGTTTCGCATTCGAATTTGACTTCAAATTCCTGTCGCGCAGCGATGTATCCTCGAACCTTCGAAGCAACAAATGCATCAAGTTGAATCCTTGTATACGGGCAACGTCGCGCAGCTGAGTATCCAGAATCCCGTCGATAATGTAGCCGAGCACTTCGTCATCATCCATGCTGAAATGATTCGCAAAAATTGTCTTCTCATGATCATAACATGAAAAGTTCCTGTTTTTTTCCATGTTCGCCCTTCGAATTTTCGTCGCATTGCCATTTTATTCGGACGATCATGCAACATTCTCCTCAATTCACTCAGAAGACTTCCAGGGTCCAGCGACATATATTCGGGCCTGGAATGAAACCATTTCATGACTTTGCCCTTGAGTCGCGTTCTGATAAGAATTTTCATTGCAGAGTCGTCGAGTTTATATGCTCCTTTCAAAAACATGACCTGTCTCTCCCATGCTTTGTATGCCTCGGCTTGACCAGAGAAGACACTGTGCAGCTCCACCAGCATCGTTGTGATTATGTTCGTTGTCGTAGATACTGCTTGAACTGGTCGTCGATCAATCGCAATCACCTCGTTGTTTCGATTCTGCACTCCACGCAATAATTCGTTTCCTCTCGGGCAACTCTTTCTCGTACCTATACAACTCGATTTCACAATCTGCTTCGTACAGTAGCACTGACCCTACAGCACTCATCAAGAGGCGTCTTCTTGATGGGCTGGGTCCCCTTACGTTGGCCATAAGTCGACTCAGGGCCGATATTCCCGAAGCAGCCTTCTCAGCCGTTGCCCTGATTTGCTCAGAGAAACTCATCTTCGAGTCGATCAGTAGCCCCAGGTACTTCACCGCTGGCTTCGATTCAATTTGTTTATCTCCAATACTGATCATCCTTACTCTAGGGATTCTCTTTTTCGTCAAGATGACCACTTCGGCTTTCTCCAGTGCTAAACTCAGCCCGCGAGCAGTGATCCAGTCCCTAACTCGGCGCATTAGCATACCTAGCCTAAGTTGCGCTTGTTCAACGGTGCGTCCAGCGACCAGAGCCGCAACATCATCCGCATAGCCGACCAAGCGCGACTCATCTGGCATCTCAAGTCTCAGTAGCCCGTAGTAAGACACGTTCCACAGGTCCGGACCAAGGATAGATCCCTGGGCAACACCCGATGTGATAGAGCTCATTGAAACCTCCTTAAATGCTAATCACACGAAGCAGATTTGGTCTTATATCCGATCTCTTAAGAGTTCTCGTAAATTTCCTCAGTTTGTTCGCTACGAAAACATTACCTCTATATCATTGCAAAATTATTGTGATCTGGTCGCACGGTATTTTTCATCCTTGTTTAAAAATTGGTCCAGTTGCTAACGAGTCCTCTATACCTTTGTCCTTATTGTATGCTTCTGGATTTGTTACAAACCCACTCGAGATCGAGCTTATAATGCAAAACTAAGATCCGAGCATAGGCTGTGGTCCAAATGGAATCCCGAATTTTTCAAGTAAATCTTTGTCATCTTCCTTGTATGTTCCTTTATCTATAATCTCTAATATTAGTCTTGCCAATGCCACTTTTCCTTCCTACTGGAAATATGCATATGTTCTGATTTTTAAGGCAGATTATATTAATTGTGTTATTAACATCTGACCTATTTCTATTCTACCTATTTCAGCGAGATTTTTGTACGTGTAGTATATAATAGAGCCTATCTATTTGTTCTCCCCTTATTGTCCCGTGAGCAGCATGGCTTCATCAAAGGTCACGATCGCCTCCGCGCTTGATAAACAAAGCCAAGTGGATGTTATCTATACGGATTTCTCCAAAGCTTTCGACTCTGTGGATCATAATCTCCTTCTCAGCAAAATAAAAAGCTTTAATCTCCCCCCCCCCCACCTTCCTTATTTTCTGATTTTCCACCTATGTCATTAACCGTGCATGTGTTGTTTCTGTAAACTCCTACCTCTCTTCTCCATTTCATCCTGTTTTTGGTGCCCCACAAGGATCAATTTTGAGTTCTTTACTTTTTCTCATTTTCATCAATGAGCTTCCTCCTTTGGTATCTGCTTCCTGTTTCTTATATGCGGACGATTGTAAAATATTCAGAGCTATCGATAATATGAAGAACTGCGTTTTATTGCAAAACGATTTTCATAAATTAGGTCGTTGGTGCATTTCTAACGCTCTTAACTTGAATATTTCTAAATGTCGCCAAATAAGATACCATAACAAAAAAATCCTTTGTTGTTTCCTTACTCCATTCTTGGAGAAGTCCTGCACGAAAGTGTACACATAAAGAATCTAGGTGTTATCTTTGAGAACAAACTAAAGTTTGATCATCATATAATGATGATCGTTTCTAAGGCATCAGGCCTTACTAGCTTTATCCTTAGATTCTCTTATAACTTTCGCATTCCTTCTGCTTCCATCTGTCTCTTCGTTTTATTAGTTTGTTGTCTGTTAGAATAGTTTTCAGGTCTAGTCGCTCTAATGACATTTCCCGTGTCCCTTTTGCGCGAACATACTTTTACTTTTGCTCTCCACTTGTGTGGTTATCACGTATACATAATAGCATGCGTCTTGGTCCTCTGCCTAATTCTTTTCATATTGTCGCGTGTTATTGGTTCGCGGCCTATAATTTTAACGTTCCGGGAAAGTGAAAACGCAATGTCTTTTAATTTAAGTTAAAAGAGTTTATTTAATTCAAGAAAATGCACAATAATCAGTTTAACACTTTCACTAATTTTAATTTTCACTATTAAAATAAAATCTAACACTTGTCCATAAATTTCTTATCGCAATGGTCTTCTAAATCACTTCACTATTACGAAACACACTTCCTACACACTTTCGCAGTTCTTATCGCGGTCGAATGAATGATTCCCCCCATTCATTCAGCTCGCCTTTATATAGGGTCTCTACCTATTCACCCATTTCTCGCACATTGGCGAACGTTCTACCGAGAGGTACCTGGTAGATTCGAGCAAATTCATCAATGGAGTGACGTCACTTGCAGATGTTGATCATACTTGTTGGGTTCTCGTGTTTTCGAGTGAATTCGTGTTCTTCATTGTTGTGAAAACAATTGCGACAGTAGCTCGCAGAATTATTTGTACATGTAATTATTTGTACATGTAACAATATTTTTAAAACTAATCTCGAACATTTGCCCTCCGATCATTCTTTTGATATTGTTTAATAATTTTTACTTGTTTTATATTGCTTTAAAATAAAATATTTGTGTTTGATGATTTTAAGTTATTTTTTATTTATTTAATTGGTTTCTTAATTATTGTTTCTTAGATTTTTATTTTTTCCCGATGGAAATTCAAGTGGTACCCTCCTCTCAAATATTTGCAATTCTTCAGCTACTGTTGGTGAAATTGTCTGCCAGGCTGCGAAGGAGTATGTGATGATGGGTTTATATATGAGGAGTTTCACATTTGGGAAGACGGATTTGGAGGATAGGAAGAGGAAATTAATGCAGCAGCTCCTTTGGCTTTGTTTATTGCTTTTCTTGCATGTGGGTTCATTTTGAACCTGTTGTTGAGGTTCACTCCCAAATGCCTAGTGTTATCTTACGGGTTCACCGTGTCACCTTTTCAGTTTGTTTTGCTAAATAGCTAGTTTCTGCCCTTTACCACTCGCGTTACGGAAGCATATTATTTATTTGGCAGCGTTAATTTGGAGCCCCCAATGCTTTAAATAGCGTGCTATAATTTCCATGGCGGAAATGGAAAGAGTGTGACTGGCTAGAAGTAGAATATCATTTGCGTACATGATCATGTTCGGGTTCGGGTTGTGGGACTCTAGACAGGAAAGGTATAGGTGTTGAAGTTCGGTGGGATATTTCAGTTGCTAAATATCTATTTTGTAGGAAGTTATCAAGGATACGCGTGAGGGCCAGGCGACAGTTGGAATACATGAGTTTGAAATGCAGCCCATCAGTTCAAACGGAGTCAAACGCTTTTTGTAAGTCTAGCGCGCATGCGACTGTGCCTTGTTTTTTGCGCAAGTTTTTTACGACGGTGTCATGCACAAGCGTAATGGCATGTTCTGTGGATTTTTTGGGTTAGAATCCGAACTGAAACTCCGGAATTAGCTTTATTGAAAATGCTCTAAAGCTTCGTAGTATGATTCTTTCCAGAATCTTACCAATATCGGAAAGTGAAGAGATTGGCCTGAAGTTTTTTACGTCTCCGTCGCAGTTTGGTTTAGGGATAAGGATAAGTTTGCCTGGTTTCCATCTTTCGGGAAAGTAACCATTGTTGATTCAATTGTTGAGGATAATTGTTAAGCTTTTGTCGACAATTGCACCGGATTTCCTTAGTACTTTATTGAGAATACTGTCTAGGCCTGAGGAGGTTTTATTATTAAGACCAGCTAGTATATCTTCTACTTCTGACACGTATTTTTTATTGGGGCGTGAAAAATTCCCCGAATGTTTTATGTTGGGGAGATCCTACCTTGTTGGTGTCAGAAAATATTATAAGGTATGACCCTTGGTAACCGATGTTTCTAGTTCTTACAGCCGATATCATTTCCTGTGCTCTTTCGTTCTTTGGGGCTCTTTCTCGGCACAGGTTTCCGTAGAATGAGGAGATAACTCGCAGCTTTTCTTCAGATGTAGAAAAGGGTAGCCCTCTGTGCTTGATAGGGTCCCTGTCGATGTTAAAATTATATGACCGTCGACCCGTTAGTATATTAATTTCTCGAAAGACGTCTGAAGATGGTTTGAGTAAACTCAATCTTCTTTTATAATTTTCATTCATCTCACGTGTTATTTGCCACCTTATGCGGTTGGTTAGTTCTGTGATTTCCCCTTTAAGAGTGAAGTATTCCTGGTTTATAGTGCTGGTGGAAGATCCGGTTAAGCCTTTGAGTTTTCCGTTTTTGTTCCTTTATCTGTGCTTTGGTGTCTTGCATAAGGCATCTGTATAGCTATTGTTTCGGTTTTTCTTCCGGCGCATGTGTATCCATTCGTTTCAGTATAGACTCGGTTAGGTTCTGATGTGGATATTAATTTCCTGGTTAGATAAGATTCAATTTCCAGGGGGGGGGATGAATCGTCTTCAAGGTCTTTTATGAACTCTGCCCAATCAACAGAGGCATAGGAGCGGAATTTTTTCGGGATTTCATCAATAGTGGTTTGGTTGTTTAGGTGAAGGGTTAGATTCAAACAGTAGTGATCGGGTATCGATGGTAGGGTTGCACATTGGTAGGAAGTTGTGTCAGCAGTTAGTAGGTCTTGTGACACTAGAAAGTTATCTTAGAAGGAGCTGCTTCTTGGGTATGAGGGGACACCTGCGTTGACGATGGCGCATGTTAGAAAACCATTGATATATTCTTTGGCCGTTTGGATTCCGTGTGGAATCACCCCAATGCTCATGTATTGTGTTGATTTTTCCGCTGAGGAGAATAGAGTTCCCCTGGTGATACTCCTAAAACTTAGACTTTTTCGTAGTGGAGTCTTTGAAGGGGGTTCTCTTCTGGCATTGCGTTCCGGGGTATACTTGAATTTCATCCACTCGTGACTCCCGAGTATTGAGGTACTGATTGTGCTGATGTGGCTGTTGCTATTGGGGACTCGATATATTCGAAAGACGGGGTTGAAATGGGGTTGTTCTTTTATTTTTTAAAAGCGCTATCTTGTCTACCAATCTTCTCCTTTCCGGGCATTCGAAGAAGTTTGATGGGTGGCCTTTCTCTTTGCAGAGGACGCAGAAAGATGGGTTACTTGTTTTGTCAATGTCTTCTTGTGGGCATTTTTGGGGGTCGTGGTCCTCTCCACAGGCTACACATCTTGCCTGGAAGGCACAATTCGCTGAAACATGGACGAAGCACTGACATCTATAACACTGGAGTGGGTCACTCCTTCTAAGCTTTTCTCATGTCACTTTCTGATGAAGGATGAAACGGAGCTTAAGGAGGTGGTCTTGGTCTTCTTTTTAGTTAAGGATTATTTTGTATAAGTCTAAGTTCACGCCTTTCGCTTTAGACTCTGGTTAATGGTGAGACATTGCCGATTTTGATGTCCGGACATTGTGTAGCTCCAAATGCCGAGACTACACCTCTAAGTATGACTGTATATTTATTGCGTTCCGTTGATGTGAAGGAGTAACCTTCCGTTTTAGATCTGCAGATTAAATCCAGTAATCCATCATGGATGGTGACTTCGTCAACTGTAATTTTTAATTTGCTCCCGCTCAGGCGAGTAACTCTATACTTCGTTATGGGGCTCTTTCCATGATTTTTTTAACTGTCATTGCTGTGATTCCTTCTACGAATAAAGGGGGACACCATGAATTATTCTTTTCAGGGGCACACGTGTTTTGCTTGGAGGTTATGTTTTCTTCTCCCGAAAAAGGCGCGTATGGGTTTGGATTTTGGGGATTTGGTGCTTGGATAAGAATGGGTAACTTTCTTTTAATTGCCAATTTACCTTGAACCGTTCTAAACCCTTCCGATTCCGCGTTGATTAGGTCGATAATTACCCTGTTTGAAACGTTTGTTGCAGCTTGCTCTACTTCCATTGTTGCTGACGGTAGTATTTCTTTCTTGGCCGCTTTCGCTTTTGGTGGCAACGCCTTCTCGTCATTGTCCGCATTGGATCATCTTTGAATAGTTGGGGCCTCCTTTGTACCTCTGCTGCTGCCAGTTTTCCGGGCTTGATTTCCTTTGTTCCGATATACTTGTATTTTATTTTCTTTTTACTTTGATTTTTGACATCTTAGTGTGTTCGGTTTGACGTTTCCCTCACCCTGCATCCCTCTATGCCAATACTTTTACGATAAGATCTGTTTTGAAAAGCTCTCATCAATACCTTTCATTTGATAGCTATATTGGCTAACTTTTGTAAAAAAAATTTTTTAAAGGGTCAACTTTTGAGAGAGCAGCACTTTTGACCTATGCACAAAATTTCATTACTCTAGTTTATGCAGTTTGCGAGAAAACTTACCGTGACTCACGGACGGATAGACAGACAGACAGGTCGCGATTTTAGCAGGGTATAAAAAAAAAAATTTACAGTACCCTTAAAACGAATAAATTTACCTCTTATTCCTTTGACATTTTTTGGAGAAATAAAATTGCAAGTTTTCGCTAAGACAATCTGATGCCCGATAGTTCTTTGACATCACCCCTTAAAGATAACCCAAGGTCATGAGAATTCAATCATTTTACATAAATAGAAAGTTATCTAGAAAGTCTGTAAAAACTTGTCGCTTTATCATCAATTCACACCACAATGTTATCGGAACGAAATAAACAGCATTTGATAAGGCAAATGTTTAGTGTAGCGAATTTTCAATTCCTAGAAGTGATTCAATCCATTCCCGGAAATTCAGTGTTCAGTCGTAACTTTATTTAGGGGCTTTTCAAAATTTCAACTGCATGATAAGAAAATTCTATAAATATTCTAAAGTATTCAGAATCTTGGTAGTATACCAACTCTAGGGAATTTTAGGAAAGAACATAAAAACGCGGTACGTCTCTGTGTCACCATACTTGTAAAACCATATGTGATATCAAGTGACACGCAAGAAAATCGATAGCAACTTTGAAGCCCAATAAAAATATTTCCTATGAGTATACACTCATACATTGCTCAGTCAATTCCCATTAAAATCTAATTGAGTTTCCTTCTTGGTCTAATTGCTCCATTTACAAATGGGTCTCCGTCAACGTAGGCACTCGCCTCGAAAGACATCATTATTATTTCTTTCAAGCCTTATCGAAACGAGACCAAAACAATCGAGTTAATTGATTAAACGGCTCTCGAAAGTTGACATAGAAGACTTTGTTACTCGTTTTTCTTGCTGTCGTCTTAGACATGATTGCCGTCATCGTAGAGTCGCCACCATCGTCGTCTTCACCGTCGTCTATATGGCTATAGGGCACCTCCAATCCCATATGACAGACATAACAAGCCTTCTCCTTAGCCTCATACATTAGAGGCCTCATCATCTTCTTTCCTTTCAAGACATTAAAGTACCTCATATGTGCGCCCTCCAATCCAATCTTTCTCTTAAGACGCCATAGATTGAAAATTGCTTCACTTACTCCATCAAATTGTTTATCTGGCTTCAAAGTTATTTATTGCAAAATCATAAGACCAATTAACACTCAAGTGTTAGCTGCCAGAACAATCTGCACTAAATAAGATGACGATACGACTACGACACAAGCTTCGATGGAGACCATGGATCAAGACGATGTACCGACGCAGCCGGATGTTATTAAGATGAACTGACTGAAGCAAAAGAAAACTAATAGAAAGAATGAGATGATAGACCAGAGTACTTGAATTCAAAAGTTCCCTTTGTGCGAAAGAATTGACGTGTTTACTTTGCATACACTATTTTGTGGAGCACTGCTCATGTAGGGTGGAAAGGATGAATAAAGGAAGTGACCCAGTCAGTGGAGACATTTGCGCGTTGGTGGAAGGAAGCTATGCAAATTAGTAAGGAAAGATGATGCAAGAGGGTGATATATTATTGGGATTGAACTTTAAGTAATCGATATTAATTTGCATATTATTTTATATATGAATGCATTTGGCATTTTGCCAGGTCTTTTCAACGAAGCTTGATATGAAAAAAAACGGTATTTAGACCGAAACAAGTTCGTTAATTTTGTCCATTATCTAGGCAAGTATTCAAACTGGTATACATCTGCCAAGCTTTTTAATTTAAACATTTCTTATTAATTTTAAGAGCATTTCATTATGCGATTTTTAAATAAGTTTTAAAAGGAGTACAACTTTTAGATTCAGATATTAGAAAAGTTCAGGTACATATTTTTCATACGAGTCTTATGTTTTGAATGAATAAAATAAAAAGTATGGTAGGAAGTGATTTTAATTCCAATAAGGAAGAATCTTAGTATTCATATTGACTCCACTAATATGTTAGTTTGTTTTCAGCGTTTCGAAACCATTATAAAGGAAGTTATAATTATCAAAATTTGTGTAAAAGTTAGAAGTAGTAGCCACTTAATATTTTGGTATAGTATAAACCTTTAAAATAAATTTTTCTAGCAAGGCTAATATAGAAAGCTATGGAATGTTGGGTCTTGGTAAGCTATATCAAGTTTTGTTGAAGATCATATAGTTTATAGATTTTGATAAACTATAAGCTAACAATGTCCTAAATTCTGACGACCTTCATGAACCATTTGAAAAGCTGTATAAGAGCATATGAAGATGACGGTTCAATTACATGCATCCATGATGGAACAAATTTCATAGAAGTCAGAGGAAATATTGTATAATAAGAAATAGGCTGATTATATACTCGCCGATCCAATGCGAAGAAGCGGGGACGACTCAAAGGCTAGCGTGGACTTTGATGTGTCCCCAGTGACCTACAATGAACTACAACACTCACAGCACGCAAATAGAATACGTTTCTTGAAATCTTCCTTAAAACTTCAGCGCAGTCATTCTCCTCAGACATAACTGATTCAAGTCAGCATTTTGGGTCAACATCTATTCCTAATCCACTAGTTCTCTCTCTAGTAGCGAACCCCCAATCTGATCAAACTGCAGAGAGAGAGAGAAAGAGAGAGAGAGAGAAAGAGACATACGTTCCCCGTATGTCTAGCTGTTTGGAATATTTTTCCTGATGCAATTGGTGTCCCCTCGCACCCCTCCCAGCCGGAGGGAAGATTCTGATGCTACTAGCCCATATGTGAGGACCTAAAACAAGACCGATCGATGGCTAGGTAAGTGAAGGAACCTAGCTAAAGTGGCGGGTCTTATATGCGATCTGGCTTAAGGAAGAAAAGGAAGGTAGAAATTTTCTTTTTACTGGGAATCAATCGCTTTTTATTCAGTGCTGAACAATTTAAGCAGCTTCTAAGTCTTGCATTCGTTGCGTACAGACGTGTTTTTAAATCGCACTTGTCACAAATTTTCAAACATTAAATTAATTTTTTTAAACGCTCCTGCCAAAAGTTTTCAAAAATTAAATTAATTGTTTAAAACGTCAGTCCAAAGTTGATTTTGATTGTATAAAGCTTATATCGTCGAAGCAATCGATTCAGAGAACTTACATCGAATATTATTTTACTTCGATACATAAAAACAAATGAAGAATCCAAAGACAACTTTGGGACCGCTAGTATAGAACAAAAAAACCTTTTTTGTACAAAAAAACACCATTAAAAATAAATTAGCTTACACAATAGAAAAAATAATTTGCAAAAATTGTTTTAGACTATTGAGTATCAAAGTCATAGTCAAAAGCGCTTTATTCAATATCAATCATTATAAATTTTCCAAGAATATAACGCATATTCCAAACGATAAAAAAACTAACATTTAATGGCCCAAATGGCTCTAAATTTATACGTTATCAATCAAAAACATCAAATCGAAAAACAATAACAAATACAAATTGATTAAAATTATTACGTATTTTATGATTCAAATCAAAAAAGGAGAAAAAACCAACCAAAGCTATTCAAAAATTATTTATAATTGTTATAAACTAATTCGAATATAATTCAATCAAAAACTTTTTCTTATACAGCTGTTAAGTAAGAGCGTGTCCGGCATAGCTTGCAATCGGTAAGTGATATCGACTTCAAATTTTTTTTATTCTGTAAAGAAAACCTCTCTCTTTGGCGCTTTAAAAAAAAAAAAATTTACGTTGGAGTCAACCTTCCGTAGGGAAAACACTGAAATCGTGGTGACTGCCATTTACGCAAAGCGCTTCTTGGCCGTGTTCCTTTGCATACACCCTAAAGGACCAAAAATGAACTATGTAGTGGCGGCTAAATGCATTAAAAAGTCTGTATCGTTTATCAAGAAGTGAGTTCAACGATTTAAAGAGTCAAAAACCATCGATGACCTTCCAAATTATGGTTCGGTAGGAAAAGTTGTAGTGATTTTATTAACTCATTCCGAACGAGGAACCGACCTCTCATCGGTTTTAGACGTTAAGTCTGAGTAGTGCCAACGGGTGGTACCAACCGGTCAACGAATCCGTGCGCCGTAATCCATTTTCGCGGTGGCTGCTTGTCGGCCAGCTAGATCGGAGAGGATTTCGGTCGTGGGTCTCCAAATGGATTACGCTCATTTACAATTTTCAGCCACCAATAAATGCCCGTTTTCAAACGCGTCACAAAACACAATCATACGGAGAAGAAACCTACTTTACGTTACTCCGTATTTCATCATCCAACCAGTCAAAGAACAAAAATCTAATCTTTACTTCGCGTTCCCGAATTCCCGACGCGGTACCGAAAAATATACTACGTTAACTCAAATCCGACGAAAGCTACGCTAATGAAAAGGCAAAACCAACAAAGGTACCGCGTACCGCGCGCGACGCGAAACCGACCTCAGCGGATTTTCTCAAACCCTACCCTCGCGACGACCATGCACTCTACTTCCCGCTGAAAGAAAGGACCACTGGAAAAGAAAGTCGTTTTTAGTTTAGTAATTCATGTTATTCATTGTAATATTCTCGTACAAGGAAATAATTACATGTAATTCAAGCATTAATGAACTTTAATATGAATTCGGACTATTATTCCGTCTAATTAGTTGTACAGTATCAAAAACTATATAAATGTATAAGTTTTTGTTTTTAAATATATAAATTATAACTTTTGCTTGTATATCTTATCGAAACACGTGAAATCTAAACGAGTGCTATAACCAACTACAATGGAGCAAAATACAGCAA
The DNA here is from genome assembly GCA_963969285.1 of Odontomyia ornata. Taxonomy (NCBI): domain Eukaryota; kingdom Metazoa; phylum Arthropoda; class Insecta; order Diptera; family Stratiomyidae; genus Odontomyia; species Odontomyia ornata. The sequence goes on along the minus strand of OZ017738.1, from coordinate 428,727,537 downwards.
AGATATAAAAATAAAATTATAAGTAGTCGATCAAAACGCGAAGTCTAATCAAATTGCGATAAGGAAATACGTATCTAATAAATTCATTCCTTTCCATTCGTAAAGTGAACTGGAAAGATGACGGTTTTGTCATATCCGCCTTTCTTTCTACACTATTGATACTATGATTTAGTTCAAAGTTTAGATAGATTTATAATAAAAAAAATATTTATATACGTCGTGTGTACAAATGCAAGACCCGTAATTTCGGAGATTTTACATTTGTTTATCGTCTAGTTGATATATCTCAAATTATCGAAATATTTTCCTAAAGTAGTCTCTGTGGTTCTCAGGTCAGTAATTTTTCATATGTCCTTGTCCTTCGCCAGCGTTTTGTCAATTTTATACACTATCGCGTCAATGTTCAAATCATATTATATTTAGTTTTTTTTTGTCTGTCTCCTCGTTGTTATTTTGTATTGTAATTTATGTAAATATTATATTATCATTACAATTACTTTAATTTTTCTTGGCGGTATTTTTTTCCTTTTCTAATTTTAGCTGTACCTTTTTTTTAAACTTTTAAAATTAATAGTAGACATGACGACGACAAAATGACGATGTTATTTTTGTTTTTTGGATGAATTGTGATGTTATCTATAAAAGTTCATACTGACGCAGATGCATCCTTTGTATAATGTCTCGACAATCATTGAACACCCGTTTTATATTTTCTGTATCAACAGCACATGTAAAATGAGGATAGCAATAATATTTACCATCACCAATAGCTGTCGAAATGCGCAAAAATTCATCGCGAATGAATTATTTTGCTCTAATTACTTCTGGATTTAATTTATTACATAGTAAATTTTACTTAGTGCAATAATTTTAGATGCGATTTAAACTATTTCACTGATATTCTTTGCGAACATATTGTCATTGTGGACCACAAGCTTCTGATTTTAGTTAAATGTTTGTGTTACACAACATTTTTTGTTTCGTTTCTCTCTACCTTACATTTCACGAATGGTTACTTGTAAATAAGTTAAAATAAAATTAAGTAAAAACTATTAAATATCCGATGTTTCATTTAATATTATGTTCCCAAAAATCATACACAAGATTCGGTACTAGATTCAGATTCCAGCGAATATCATAAGTGTCCATGAAACGTTGTATTGGGATTATCTTTACGAGTTATTTACCTGAGATCCCAATTCTAAGTGGTAGTCGCGGCCCAGAGCTTAAATCTAGCCTTTCACTCTCGACCTCAAGTGGTGGTTCAGTGCTCGTCGTCTAGAGCCAGCATCAGATTTTGCAGTCCTCGGAAATGATGTCTCGACAATGTGTTTATTCAATTTCCAACGGTTGGGCAACTTGAGAGATGAATTGAATTGGTGTTGGGGATTTTAGCAACAAGCGACAATTAAGAAAGGATGTCATACACTTTTAGATAAATAATTGGCTGATATATCTGTCCTACTTCAAATCACTCATATCAACTGACAGGTTATGATCCCATGATCCCCTTAAAATTATTCAAACCTGCTATAGTCTATACTGCTTCACGGCTGGCGAAGGAACTATCGGCTCAGAGTTGATGGACTGGAAATCGAATGAAAATTTCGGAGACTGGACTCCAAAGACGAACTTAAATCTTCTATATGGTTGTTGTGTAGAGGGCTTTGTGTTGTGATTTCAGGCGATGCAAGCTCTTGCTTCCCGTAAAATACCGATGACGACACGAACGGATGACAAATTTCTATGATCTGGCTCCGGCGTGTGTGACACTGACCTAATTAAGCAGAAGTGTCGTTTCTTTAAGCATTAAGGTAGTTGTTAAATGGATCGAACTGAACATCATACCTTTGTATCCGCGCACGCTCTGGCCTTCTTGTACTCCTGCAAGAAAACTTCAGACCCGGGTTACACGGATAGCCTTGTGACTTGTAAATATCCAAAGAACACTTCACGCTTCCGACCTCGTCTCTCGAGCTTTTAACCGCAACTCGGCTGCCATGTGGCTGTCAATCTTCCTTTGACATCCCACGACAAAATTGACGTGGGATGTGCAACCGTCAAGACCAACATGAGATGAAAAGCCACATAGCAGCAAGATGTGTTGGTGGTGGTCACCCAGTGGCGTTGCCTGATTCATTACAAAGTGACCAAAAAGGACAGAAAGCTAATCGTGGCTTTGTTTTCGCGCAATCCTGGCTTGTCCTTACATCAAGGACAAGCCACATGGAAGCAAAAAGGTCTCGAGTTATCACACGTCGCCATACGAAAATATCTGTGCGCAAACAATGTAAAATGGCGGAGTACCGATAATGATCACAAACACCGGAGCCGGCTGTACTGAATGGAAATGGGAAAAATGCATTGTGACACTTGATTGGCCTTTGCAATCGCCTGATGCAACTTCTTCGAAAACGTCTGGGCCTAAATCAAGCAGAAGCTCCGTGAAAAACGTGTTTACACTTTGAAGTAGCTCTCCTGAAAAATTCGAATCATTTGGAAGGCGTTTCCCCTCGAATGCGCCGAAAAATTAGTAGAAAGTATGCCTTGGAGATGCCAAGCAATAATTGATAATGGTGATGATTGCACTCGCTATTAAACTGAAAGCGCGTTACCTCAGAATGTATTTAATGTATGTATAAGTCAAAAACTGGTGTTAAATAAATTATTTCAAAATTATGGTGGACACGCTCTTACTTAACAGACTGTATGTATGATGTCGGATCCTTTTTTGCTGCGGTACGGACAAACGTTAGAATTAAGTCAATTTTACCTTAAACCACAGAATTTATTTAAGAAATAAGTATATGCGTGTTTCGGAATCAATCGTGTTCCTTCTTCAGTACCAACTGACTTATTTATCTAAAACATAAACCTTATATACTAACAATATTCAATGAACGAGAAACCATTTAAATAGTAATTACAAAAGACATAGGCTATAAAAAAAAACCTAATTGCTGAGGATATACTCAAACAAACTTAAATAGGGGTGATGACGTGTTACCTGTGTCGTGATTCATTCGATGTTGTTGTGGAATTTTTTGAATCTCAATACTTTCGATGATATCTAGCTTCCGTATATCGCTTACCTGGCTTATGACCTTCAAATTGTCCGTCTTGATTCGACAATGTGTTGCGCGACTGCCGATCGTATGTCGTTATTCCCTTCGCTTTTTAATTGAATTTTCCGCCTCGCTCAGATGTTCTTTGCACCGTGTATTTGCTGGACGTCTTGTTTGTCCGATGTAGACCATGTTGCATTCGGGACAGTTGATCTGGTACACTCAGCTTTGTTCATTGACTTTGCGAGGATCCTTGACAGAGCTGAGAAGGCTTCCTAATTTTAGTTTTCTGCTAGATGGTACCATTTCGACGTTTCCAGATTTCAATATCTTTTTCATTTTTGTTGTTACGTTAGTGTGCCTCACTGGTGCGCGTTTGATGGTATCCATGTGCTTGTTTTGTATACCGAGTGTTGTTAATCCGCAACGTTTGAGTTGATTTTCCTTTTTTCTGACTATACTCCGGATTGTATCACACTTGTATCCATTCATTTCTGCGTTCTTGATTATGTAGGATTCCTCTTTGCGTCGTTCGTCACTTGATAGCGGGATGGTCAGCATACGGTGAATCATAGCATGATATGGTGCCATCTGTTGCGAAAAGCTGTATGAGGACGTTGCTGGAATTGTCCTCTGAGTTTGCGTTGCTTTTCTATGAATTCCAAAACTCAATACCCCATTGTTCCTGAATATATATATATATATATATATATATATATATATATATATATATATATATATATATATATATATATATATATCCAAGAATGACAGCTTGTTGTCCTTCTCCGGTTCCATGCTGAACTGTAAATTTTTTTGGATCGAATTGATACTCGTGAGTGTATGCTCCAATTTGTCCTTATTTACGATAGTTAAGATGTCATCAACGTATCGGATCCAAAATCTGGGAAGGAAATCTAGTTCTTCTAGGGTCATTTCAATGTTGCTCCTGAAAATGTCACTTATGAGCGGTGATAATGGATTTCCCACAGCTACGCCACTTGTACCTTTAGAATATCGATCTCTGAAGGTGAAATAATTTTCATTCATGCACAGGTGTGTTAGTTTCATTAGACTGCGTACCTCTTTACGCCACTCCCATTCATTTGGTCTCAGTTCTAAGAGACGGTGTTCTAATAAGACTAGTGCTTCCCTTACCGGAATACTAGGAAATAATGCATTTACGTCGAACGAAACCAAAAATTCCGCATTGAGTATACTGCCGCAATTTTGGAGTCTGATCACCGCTTCTTGACTATTTCTGACGGTTCTGGCGCTTATATTGTTACCAAAGATGTCGTTAAATCGCTGTAACAACCATTTCGAGATTTTGTGAGTCGGGGAGTTCAATTATCTCCCTCATTTCGTTTCCGGGCTTATGAATCTTTGGCATACACCTTATTCGCGGTAAACACGGGTTGGACATTTTTAGCTTATGAGGGTTCTCGATAATGTGTTCACAGTCTTTTAATGTTTTGTTGATCCTTTTAATAGAGTCCGGAAGAGGGTCTTTCCTTAATTCGAGGAATTTGCCATTGCTATGAATGTTGTTCGCTGCTTCGTCATATTGTTTTCTATCCATGATCACAATCTTATTTCCTTTGTCGGCTTGGATACAGTAGACTGGTTTACTGTTGATTTCTTTGATAAGGTTTTCGTGTTTGAAGTTTGGTATTTATTCAATACCGTGAATGATCTGACCCACTTGGTGCCTGACGTTGTTCTTGATTTCTACATTTTCGAATTTGACTGCCGCCTCCACGTCTACTATGACATCCTCTACTGCTCCTCTGCTACTTGAAATCGCGACGTTGAATCCCAAATTCAATAATTTTAACTGTTCGTCAGAAAAAACCTCGTTCGATTTGTTCACAACAAAATCCGAAATTACTGCTACCGTAGATGACTTGATAGGTTTTCGTCTTAGGAGTTCATTTAGCTTCTTCGTCAGAATCATACATGAGTATATCCTCAGCAATTAGGCTTTTTTTATGACTATGTCTTTTGTAATTACTATTTAAATGGTTTCTCGTTCATTGAATATTGTTAGTACGAGGTGTGTTAAAAAAGTATCGCGAATTTTGAATTTTCGCGGCATACGTGTATTCGAATTTCGATTTTTTTTGTGGCGTTATGTTGGTTTTCATGTCTGTCACTTATGCCGACAAGGTCGGCCATTTTGAATGTTCACTTGATTGGTGATAGCTGCTTTACTTGCACGTGTTTTCAATCGTCTTCGATTTTTACTTATTCAAAAAAATGGATCAAAGAACGTGTATCAAATTTTGTGTGAAAAACGAAATTAAGTGCGCGGATGCATTCCGAATGTTGACTGTGGCATACGAAAAAGCTACCTTGGACCAAAGCAACGTTTATCGGTGGTACAAAATGTTTTTAGAAGGCCGAGAAGATGTGAACGACGAAGAGCGCGCCGGACGCCCGAGCACTTCAACAACAGACGAAAAAATTAATGAAGTGGAGAAAATTGTATTGGCCAATCGTCGAATCACCGTTAGAGAAGTTGCTGAGGACCTAAACATATCGATTGGCTCATGCCATTCGATTTTTATCAACGATTTGGGCATGAGACGGGTCGCCGCGAAATTCGTACCAAAATTGCTCAATTGCGACCAAAAACAGCAACGCATGAACATTGCTAATGAGATGTTAAACTCTGTCCGCGACGAACCAAATTTGCTCCAGAGGGTCATAACTGGTGACAAATCGTGGGTTTATGGTTATGACGTGGAAACCAAAGCTCAATCATCTCAATGGAAGCTGCCGCATGAACCAAGACCGAAAAAAGCGCGCCAAGTTCGGTCGAATGTGAAAGTTTTGCTGACAGTTTTCTCGATTGCAGGGGCGTGGTGCATCATGAGTTCTTGCCACAGGGAAGAACGGTCAATAAGGAATATGACCTGCAAGTTATGCGCGATTTGCGCGAAGCAATCCGCCAGAAACGCCTGGATTTGTGGGAGAACAAAAATTGGCTTTTGCACCACGATAACGCCCCTGCTCACACATCGTTGCTTGTGCGCGACTTTTTGGCCAAAAACAACACACTAATGATGCCGCAGCCACCGTATTCCCCAGATCTGGCCCCCTGTGACTTTTCTTGTTTCCTAAACTGAAGAGGCCCATGAAAGGACGACGTTACGCTACGCTTGACGAGATAAAGACGGCATCGAAGGAGGAGCTGAACAAGATTTAAAAAAATGATTTTTTGAAGTGCTTCGAAATTTGGAAAAACCGTTGGCACAAGTGTATAATATCTCATGGGGATTACTTTGAAGGGGACAAAATAGATATTCATGAATAAATAATTTTTGAAAAAAAACATAATTCGCGATATTTTTTGAACACACCTCGTATATAAGGTTGATCTTTTAGATAAATAAGGCAGTTATTACTGAAGAAGAAACACGATTGATTCCGAAATGCGCATATACTTATTTCTTAAATAAATTCTGTGGTTTAACGTAAAATTGACTTTTTTCTAACGTTTAACAGACTGTACTAATACAATGCTAACACAATATTCCTAACTTAAACGTTAAATCTTATCTCTTAACCCTTATATGATAAACACAATATATACCCACCCTAAGTATTGAAATTTATTCCTTCTTTTTAACACAAACAAACAACAACCCTAAATATATGTAGCTATAATGCGCTGAAACTCAAAACTATGCAAAGAAAAAACAAAACAAAAAAGTAACCACAATGAATTTAGACACTATCATTCAGCCACAAATACCTAAATTGCTCCATCCCAGCTCCACCAGCCTCAACAAATCTCGCTAATGGTTATCTCCATTGGAATTGTTGGTCTCGTGACCTCATATTTGAAGGATGTTTTATCTTCTAATCAGTGGCCCATCTCTATATGTGATATACATATGAGTGGGGCACTGTCAGATTCAGAAACATATCGATTCATGTCCAAATACAGAATGCGAGACAAGTATCAATATATCCGTCTGTAGGGTGGCACGGCTGAGGAATCCAGGGGTTTTCGCTCACAGTTACAGATCTTGCGGTATGATTCCGAAGAAGTTTCAATATGAAGAAATCCACTCTAGTGACTTTAGCATTTTGATAAATTCTTATATTCGATATATAGCCTCAACCTTTCTGTACAAATCAGTACATGCAGGAAGATATTCCCTTTCGAAAACTTAAAATCTTTCCATAGTACTAGCACTCTGGTTGTACCAGATCTGACATCCGTATGTCAAAACGAGTCTAACTTTTCATGCTTTATTGAGCATAATTTTGACATATTCAGTATAGTACAGATGCTGATCGAGATGAACACCGGGGTATCCAACACAGGATTTATGTTGAACTCATTCTGAATTACCTTCACCAGCCATAATGTGGAAATCCTTCCAATTACATTTCAAATCTTCCATGCCCCACTGCAGCGTGGTCTGAAACAAAATTGTTTCGCACTTCTGTGCATTGATTTTCATTCGCTCATTGTCAGTGTAAAGCTGCACATCATTGAACAGAGATAAAGAATTAAAGTGCTGGTAAGTTTTAGGAAGCAGCTAATTATTGCCACTTATGAGTACATTATTTACATTATTTGCAGCATTATCTGCTGGACCTCTAGCGGTTAGTGCAAGTGATACTTGACAAAGTTGGAAGGTATGACACTGCGGTGTACTTGTGTTTGCCTTGGAATAAATTTCACTTTCGCATCTTGATTTCGGGAGCATCCTAGATATGATGCCGGATGACCATAAATACCGCAATTTTTCTTTAGGCTCCGTCTGAGCCAATTGGCACTCACCGGGTTATGAACGTCTTTGCATTTAGCTCACCGATAGTGCAAGGTACAGCTGGTAGCCGAAGAACCAAATTTTTAATACCGGTAACGCTCGTTCACTTCTCTTATCTAGAAGCGTTCCCAATTCACCACTGTGAAATTCAAGTACCTTATTTATTGAGGGGCACTTGAACTGATTTGTACCAGGTAAAGTGGTAAATTCTTCCTTTCTATGGTCGATCTTCTTGTCGTAAAGGCTTTGACGGAAATAAATTCAATTTCTGGTGCAGCTTCCTTGAGCACCTAAAGAATATCGACCATATCCTCTCCGCAGTCCAAACCTCTGGACAAAAAGGTCGGATTTTTTTCACTTTTTGGCGTATAGGTGAAGTGTGGAGCTTCCATAGAATTCAGCGCATCCTTAGCTGATTTGGAATCAACCAATAATTATGTACTGATCAGTAATTTTTCTGAATTAACTCTTTTTATCTTGAAATCGCTTAATTTATTTTTGGCTGCCAATAGCCGAACCATATCTTTTCTGCTTTGTCCGAATACATTGATTGGCGGGACTTTTTCTGCCTTTTTGGTGACTTTTTCGGGGGAAAAAAACTGCGAGCTGGTTTCTTCTGCTTATTTTTATTTTTTAAATACTGAATAAAATGCATATCATTATCTTGGTTAGAATTACTTTCAATACATTTTTAAACTTCCATTTCTTTTTGTAGTCCGTCCAGCGCAGCATAATAGTTTTGGGTATCGTTAGTCCCTCGAGCACTAAGAATTTCTACTGGGACAGCTTGTTTTACAGTTTTGTTCGTCTTTGTTTCTCTATTCCTTTGCTTTTGCGGTTGTGTGCTTTGAGTCTTCATTCCTCTCTTGAATAGGTCTTCGAGGGTCATAGTCTTAGTTCTTGATTTTCTTGTGGAAGTCGGGTCACTTCTTTTTCGTTTTCGACTATTTGCGTTTTACATCCACCAACTGCGTTTTCCTGGTTATGCCTCATTTTGTTGACGATTGTCGCTAATTTCGTATTCACTGTTCCTCTGGTTTCCTCAACAGTGGAAAGCCGTCGGGCTCCTCCATACCAGCAGTCCCAAATTTTTCTTTGGATTATTTGATTTTCTTGATTTATCGAAGGTATAATATTTGATATAATTCCTTGGATCGATTGCTCTGACGATATAAGCTTTTTCCAATAAAAATACGAGTATAAGGTTTTTCCAATAAAAAACTTTGGACTGACGGTTTAAAAAATTAATTTAGTTTTATGACAATTTGACAGGAGCGATTGTCTGTGAAGGTCGGATGAAGAAAATTCAATACAAGATACGGACGTAACATTTACTCATTAAACTATCTTTGTAGAAATGTGTATTTAACTAGAAGTAGGTAATATTTATGTTTTACTATTTAACAGAAAAAAAATCCAATTACAAAATAGATAAATAATAGTACAGCAAAATGAATTAAATAATACCACAGCATGCAAAAAGCAAGATAAAACCAATAAAAAATGCAAAAATTAGGAGAAAATAAATAAGAAAAATTACTAAGAGTTGAGAAGAAGACAGTCGACAAATCTTTTATAAACTTTTACAAACTAAATATAACTAAAAAAATGAAATCATTAAATTAATCCCAGACCAAGGAAAGTTTTTAATTTTTCAAATGAAGTAGGCAGTATTGCTTTGCTATAGCTGTATTCCATCGTCCTTCCAAGCATGGTGTGTACGTGCAATCTACTTTCCCGTAACCTTTTTTTTTCCTCTTTACGGAGATGAACTCTTTTTAGCAAGAGATCAAAGCAAATCAGTTTATTTGGGTTTTAACCATGTCGTCAAAATGTCAATATACCGCATGCGGTTTGAGTCTCCATGTTTTCACTATGTTCAACCCACTGGCGAAGAGGGCTCTTTTGCTTTTTCACATAGCTTTCGCATTTATTTTATGTCAATCTTGATTGTGGTGTGGTCGGTTGAAGTGGGGATAAATAAGGACATTTTTAGCCTCTCAAACTTTTCCTAGTGAAGGCTACTAGTGCGGTTATTCCGCTTCCTAATTTGATTTGAGGCCATAACTGCATATTTACTCATTATTATTGTAGGATGATGCCATTAGCAAACATTTGAGCCTAATAGTCGGAATCGGTCTCAGCCAATAGCCAGCATTGGCTGTTGCATATGAGAGGAGCTAAGCTTCGATCCCATAAGTATCCTCTAAAGACGAATTAGTCTGTCTTGGAGTAAAAATGTGACCCACTAACGTAAGATGTCGCATACATTGTGTCTCCAGTTTTCCAATAAGTCAAATGGTGTATTCCAACAGGCTCCTTCTATATCTTCAAATGCTTCAATCACCGCCTTCTTCTCCTTTTAATTGGTGTCTTTTCTCGCATGTAACTAGTCCAACGCAGATTCCCTTGACTCACTTCTTGAGGCGAATTAAGTTTTTTGAAGACTTTTGTGCCAATCAAATATGTCTATCAGTTAAGGTTAGGTTTCGAGTATGACAGAAGCAAGAGTTGTACACCAGTACCTCTTCCTCTGCTACAAGGTCGTTATAGTATTTAAAGTATTGAGTGAGCTGGGAAAGTGTAAATTACAGTATTTGAAGTATTGAATAAGCCGAAAAAGTGCAAAAAAACTTTGTGATATTAAAAATCATTTCTGACTGTTAGTGCAAAACCAGATTGACGAAATAAGCTCGCGTGATCGTGATGCCGGTAGAAAATTTGAGTCAGGTAGTTCAGAAAGGAAACGAGCTATCACTAGCACGTACAAGAAAATTTACGTTGATCCTTATATAAATATATAAAAAGTGATGATCAAGAAACTCCTACAAAACATTTATTGACTGAAAATGACTCTAATCCTGATCCAGCTGAAAACATTCCTTCCACATCATCATGGGTGCCGCCGCCGTTATCAAGTAAGAGCAGCGAGGATGATGATAAATTAACTACATCATTGTCTTTTAGGTCACCGGTGCCGCCGCCAACGCTATCCAGTTAAGAATACGAATCTGAGCCCGAATCTATGTCTATATCCCTGACCGCTGGAATGGAAAATCTGAATCCTCAAAATGACCCTGGTTTGTGGCCCATAAAAATTACTGATGTAGACCGAACTGAGATTGTATTGAAAGGTTCGAGCCGGGTTAAAGTTGATTTATTTCACGTGAATGATAATGGATGGCGATACAGCGAATATCATTATAATAAGATATAAGTAAACGCTGAAAAGCTTGACAGACGCTGGATGATTTATTCACAAACAAAGTATGCCGTTTACTGGTTTCCGTGTCGAATATTCGGGCTACAAAATACAAAGATTGGATAAAATGAAGGAGTGTGTTATTGGAAACACTTGGGTGATTACCTAAAGTCTCACCAATCTACTCGACAGCACAAAGATTGTATGTTGAAATGGATTAATTTGGAAAATGGTTTAAAAAGCTGTTCCACTATTGCCTTCTTGGTCCAGTCACAAATTGAACAAGAAAGGCAACGTCGGAGAGATATTTTAGAACCATTGTTTGCAATTGTAAATTTTTTAGCATCTCACAATTTGGCCTTCAGTGCTCATAGAGAGAAGTTAACATCTGACTCAGATTCGAGTGAGACAATCGGCAACTTGATAGATTCAGTAAAGTCAATAGATTTGATGCCGTGCTGAAACTTTACCTAAAACAAGTACATGATGAGACGATTAATGACCACTATATCGGAAAAAAAGTTCAAAATGAGCTCATACAATTAATGGCAAGTCACGTGAAGGCTCAAATTGTTGAAAAAATAATAAATAATAAATATTACTCGGTTATTCTTGATTGTACTCGTAACGTTCCTCGTGTTGAGCAATTTCCAATTATTGTAAGATTTTTCAATACAAATACAGCTGAAATTGAAGAACATTTTATTGAGTTCTAAGCCATCGAAAAAACCACAGCTGCGAGTTTGACAACTTATATAATCCCAGAAATAGATCAGTTGGGTATATCATTGCAAAACTGCAGAGGCCAAGGATATGATAATGGTGCTAATATGCGTGGGGAAAAAAGTGGTTTCCAAAAATCGTATTCTTGAAATTAATCCACTTGCTTATTTTTCACGTCATAGCTGGAATCTCATCCTAGGAGATGCAGCACTGTCTTGTGTCCAAGCAAAATTTTTTTGACTTGCTACAAAGGTTGTACGCTCTGTTTGCCGGCTCAAGTTAGAGGTGGGCTATTTTAAATGCTCATGTAAAATCATTATCGGTAAAACCACTTTCTGCAAATAGAGGGTAGTGCAGGTTAGCATCGGTGAAGGCCGTTCAATACCCACTAAGCGATATATGATGATGATGCTTTAAAGTATTTAGCAGAAAATACAACAGATTGTCAGTTGATCAGTGAATGTCATCCTATAGAAAAGGAAATAACTACCTACAAATTTGTTATAAGTAAAATGTGGCAAAGCAAAAACATACATTTAGATGTGGCTATACAAAAGCTAGACGCATTCACAAATTGGCTCGATAATTATCGAGAAAATGGTTTTTAATCATTCCTTGTAACAGTGAGAGAAATAGCCGAGGAAAATGATATTGACAGACAGTTCAAAGAAGTCTAAAGACGACGTAAAAAAGATATTTTGGTTATGAAGGGGGAAATGAGGCTCATGAATTGAATGCGGAAGAAATTTTCAAAATAAACTATTTTTATGTCATTGTCGACAATGTGCACGCAAGTTGCCATCCTAGGTTTGAGGCACTTAAACATCATGAGAGCATATTTTGGTTTCATGTATAATATTAAAGGAAATGAATGATAGTGAAATTTTGAAGCAATGCAGTGACTTGCAAATATCTATGACAGTAGGAGAATCATGTGATATCAATGGACATGGATTGTGCGAAGAACTGAATATGTTCATGTGTATGAAGCAAACGACGACATTATCTCGGTGCTGAAATACATACCAGAAAAAAATTCACTAATTTTATAATTCTTTATTAATTCTGCCAAATCTATTTCGTCCCCCTCAAAGAAATCCCCCGGCTGCAATACACTTGTGCCAACGTTTTTCCATTCCTTGAAACAGTTGTTAAAGTCAATTTCCGGAATAGCCTTCACTGCGCGTAGCGATTCACGTTCAATGTCTTCAATTGACTCAAAACGGTTTCCCCGGAGCGGTCGTTTCAGTTTGCTGAACAGCCAGAAGTCACACGGAGCTAAATCAAGTGTATATGGTGGTTGTGGAACGATATTGGTTGAATTTTTGGCGAAAAACTCACGAAGAATCAATGCAGTATACGACGGTGCATTATCGTGATGAAGGAACCAAGAGTTGGCAGCCCATACTTCCGGCCTCTTCTTACGAATAGCTTCGCGCAAACGGCGCATAACACTCAAATAGTATTTCTTGTTGACAGTTTGGACGATCGGAAGGTATTCGGAGTGCACCACACCTCGATGATCGCCAAATCCTGGTGAATCTCGATCTAGAGCCCCTGTAAACAAAGTGACTCACATGCTTCGGTGCTTCTCTAAATATTACCATTAAAAAAAACGTTACTCTGATGATTTACTTGTAAAACGATACTTCTGAATTGAAGACCCTATAGCTAATTACTAATAAGAAAAGTTGAGTTGATAAGTTTTCTATTCATTCATAGATTTTACTATTTAAAGGGTTGGTTTGTGGTGTGTGGTTAGCAACCAAATAAAAGACAAAAAAGTTTCACCACGGCAGTGCTTCAAAACATGAAAAAGCTTTTGATTCAATCATCTATAAAGATTTATTTGCTAATTAATCTTCATTGAATCTATCACTGCCAACTCTCCACTTGACCTTTCGAGCTTTTTCATTTTCTTCTTTCCTTCCTTTCTATTGATTAATGAATTTCATTCAGTTCTCGATTGATTTTAACGTTTTCCGTTACTATTTATCACGTTCAGTCTGCCATAACTTTGTTTGCTGATTATGTTTGTTTTGATTGAAAGGAACATAGTTAGAAAAGTTCGTTTACTTTGGACAAAGGAAAAAAAATTGAATTCGAAGCCGAATCTTTATTTTTTGTGGATGTGACACACTTTTAATTAATTAAAATAGTCCTACAGAGTTATTTTTATGATAATTAATGTTCTATCTTTACATGAACGTAATTAACAGCTTACATTAATTATGCTACTATGTCAAGAATTTGACTATCGTACCCACATACCACATTCTGTATCAATTAACATTCGCGTCAAGGACGAACGCAAAGTGGGTGGAAAAACGCAAAAGTATGTTCATCTTATTCCTCTTCAGCTACTAGTTAGGTACGCGAAATCTTCTTAACAACTTGACTTAATTCAAGTAGACACTCATCATAATGATAACCTGGATCCTTAAAAAAAGTCAATTCCATTTTTTTACTCCTCTTCAATATACGTAGTGAGCATGAGGATTGACGTTAGGTCCTTTCAAATGTACGTCACCGTGCGGTTGTCGTATCGGATGTTGCTAAAGTAGTCTCCAGTCTGCAACATTATCTACCTTACTGGTATATAAAAAGTTTAGCTTGCCTTATTATGTTATTCTGCGCCTTTGTATAGTAGAGTAGCGAACAAAAAAATTGTCGGCAATCATGAAAAGCTGGTAGAGTAAACTAAATGGTATCGTATCAATGTATGTTGTATGGCCGGTCTGGCCTTTAGTGTACAAAGTTCATTGGGTAAAAGTCGGGAAGAGCTTTCCCATAACAATGGACAGTCTGGGTAGTGATGGTTGTGTAGGAAATTTGAATTATGATGAAGTTTTTGTAGTCTATTCTCGGAATAATGGTCTCATAAATTCTAAAGGCAGTATTGGTTTGAGTACGGTGAAGGTTTATAATTGGTTTTCAATAGTAGGCTGGGTGGGCTGCGATGCTATATGGTGATTTTTGTGCGCATTATTTGTGAATTTTACTCGTACACAAAACAGGAGAATAATGTTAGCATCTGATATGGAGAAGCTTCGAGAATGAACGTCAAGTTTATTGCAGACTAAGATTGAAAGTAAAAATAGAAAGATTAAATATTCCTGAATTAAGTTTACATACTTACTTTCGACTGTGTAAGGCTCTGCACTAATTGCTTAACTTTAATAGTTCTAAATAAAGTAATGAACGAGTGGCTGAAAACCCTTAGTCATTTTTACAAATACAAAACCCTATTACCATCATGACCTGTGCCCGTCCGTCCGTCAGTATGTCACCACAGTTTTTCTCCAAAACTATAGAACCTACAGCAATGAAACTTTGTGAATAGGTCAGAAGTGATGCCCCCTTGAAAGTTTTGGGGTAGGAAAATATAGGGAGGTGACCCCTTAAAAATGTTTTTTCACCATTAGTAGTCGAGTAGGATGTCATTAGAAAGGTGTCAATGAGATCTTTTCAAAACAAGTCTCATAATTGAAAAATGTGTTTCCCCCTTCCGAAGTCAAAATTCGTTCAACTTTGTTAATAATAGTATGATCTTCGAATTTCATATTTTCTCCAATAAAATCGTCTTTGACATATTTCTTGATTTTATTCGTTGCTGGTGACTGCATTTTGTAAGTTGAGTACAAAATCCTTCTGAAGTGAGCGTAGGTCTGTCTACTCAACTTGTTTGATAATAGTGTTGCCTCAAATCCAACGAATAAGAAGAGTTAAATTTTACGAAGGATGTATGTGCCGTCACCCGAGCTTGCTTCCCATGTCAAAGGTCTAAAGTGGGAAGGCACACTAAAAATGCGCTGCAAAATTTTCATGTTCATGGTAAGTCCAGTTAGACATCATGGGATCGTTAAGACCTTAGAATGGATATTGCTATTGCCGAACCATGGTTGATAGGTTTTCCGATAGATGGAAGCTATTCCATTAACTAATCAAACAGTGGAAACGGTTGCACTTGCCTTTTATACCAACTGGGTGGCGTGATGCGGAGTACCGCAAGTTATCATAACATATCAGGTCTCTCAATTCGAATCAGCCCTATTCACGACTTTATCAAATTTACTGGGTTGCAGTCGTATGCGGAATTCTCCATACCATGCAGCATTAAAAAAAAACAATAAAAGCACACATCATGTGTCACAAAGTCAAAGACAGCTGACCCAGCTTAATTCCAACCGTATTACTGGAACACTGCAACGCTTTTTGGAACAACACTAACTCTTCCTGGAGAAATCCTCGTCGATGTGAGTAATGAAGTATATAAACCGCTTTCATTTGGATCAGCACTACTCCAGTACAAATCTGGCCAGTGCTAATTAATCAACGCCGCTGACCAATTTGAATTTATTCACCGAGAACTCTGTTATGTTCTCACATTATTATGGGCGTTGACGGTTTGAGTAAGTTACGTGTTCAGCCCTGTACAGGACCACATAAAGTCATGAAACGACTGTTCGAAGTTTTTTTTACAGTCGACATGGTTACTAGACACGTAAATATCTCTACTGAGAGACTCAAACGGGCGTTCGTAGTCAGCACTTAACTCCACGAGCAAGATGAACTTCCACCTCATGAACAGAATACGAGACCAACAATGCCACCATCGTTGTCACCAAGAAAATATACTGTAACATCAAATGCTTCAACATCATAGCCCGCTGCTCTGGTAAGGACCATATTGTGGAAGTCAAGTATTGATCAGCGCCTGCAGCTAGTTATCAAAACGTATCTTTTAGCGAAACATCATGGTGACAGCCAACGTCCCTCAGAGGGGAGTGATTTGGCACCACTCACTTAATTAGTTGAAGATTTGACAAAAATGACGGTAGCGCTAGCGTCGACAAGAAGAGGATGATCCCCCCTTCTTGATCGAATTGTCAAACAAGCCGGATGTGCTCTTTTAAGATGGAATTGAATGTATAATGTAATAAAGTGTGCGTAACTTAGTTAGCTTTGTGTTTAACTACAATATAATCAAACCTATTCCGAACACATCTACTTATATTCTTACCTTCAATGATCGAATATCTAGGAAAAGCCGCAGATGCAACAATATGCTATTTGATCAAGAAACAAGTGACATTGCTTTTTGGAGAACCAAAATGGTTGGTAGCGGCAACGGAGTTCAGTTTTGGAGCAAATATCAGCTAGTTACAAGTAGTCCGCGTGGTGTGGTAGTTAGAGCACTCATCCTGTAGGCCGAAGGTCCCTGGTTCGATTCTCGCTGGTGGCAATAAGATTTAGTTCGAGTGATTCTTAGGGCGGACTATAACCCCGTTCCTGTTTGATACGTGCTGGTTTAAAATCTAATATGTATCACAGCTGGATGGACGGAAACGCGGCCAAAGAGTGGTAATGACCATATCACTTTGTGGAGTGCCTACACGTTCGATCATGGTAATAAGATACTCTAACTATTTCTAGGCGAACGCCCGAAAGGGATTGTATTGCAGTTATAAGATTAAGTTTACACTATTCTTCCACACTTAAACGAATCGGGCGGAGTGTACAAATCAGGAAACTAAATGAATACATCGGTCACACAATAGAGATAATTATCGACAAAAGAACCTATAACTAGCCAGATAAAGTCCCTTGCAGCCACTGTGATTTAACTAAATTTTTTAAAATTTGGATTTTTTGGCACCTTTTTCTGGGCAACAAAATATCATACCCTCCCTAATATGGTGCTAGCCTGCTACTACTGCTATTACCTTTATTGTCGTGATTATAATGCTCCTGATACTCATTTTGAAAGCATGGATCTTCACGATAGCCGATGTAAGCTCTCCAATCATCGGAGCTGACTTCACCGAATACTATGGTCTCCTCATCGACATGAAAAGGAAACGACTCATAGAACGCACACGCCGCCCAAAGCGGATTTGCTACCGATGGATATCAATAACGAGCTGTGATCCCAGCTGATGAACTGCGTCAATCCCTTAGATGACGGCCAGCAACCTAACACCAATGGCACAACCACACATCATATCCAAACCAAGGGACCACCGGTTAATGCTAAGGCTCAAAGGCTCCTCCCCTGCGAAGCTCGTCGCCACAAAAGCCACATTTACTACCCGACAAACCACTACTTTTAATACTGTTTGACGAACTAATAAAACTTGGATTTTGCGGTCCATCAAAAAGCGCATGGAGCAGCCCCTTCCATATGGTGAAAATGCCAAATGGAGATTGGCGACCATGCGGAGGCTAGCGTGCGCTCAACGCCGGCACAATCCCTGTCCGCTATCCAATTAGATTCCTCCAGGATTGCACCGCAGCTGTCCGAAAACCATACACCAACTGAAGGTCTTCCTCCCACACGCAGCTCAACGCCAGCGTGCCCTACTGCAACTGATCACGGGAAACCGCAAACGCGACCAAATGCCTCTCAAGTGGATGAACGCTTCGTTCATCCACTTAAGAGGCGTTTAGCCGCATTCGGGCAATCCAAGTCAGACTTAGGGAAAGCCCCGATCCTGGCCCATCCTGACTCCAATACCATATGGCCTCTCTGCGTTGACGCCTCAGACAGTGGCATCGGCGCCGTACTACAGCAATCGAGGGGAGGATCCGCAATGCCACTTGGGTTCTTCTCCAGGAAGCTAACAGACGCCCAACGAAAGTACAGCACGCACGATCGGGAACTGTTGGCTATATACGAGGCGATTTGACACATGAACGAAGGCAGAGTGTTCACTGTCTTCACTGACCACAAGCTCTTGTACTTTGCACTCCAGCATCGCCGACGCCAGTTAGATCTCACATCGCAATTCACCACGAATATCCGACACATTTCAGACCGAGAGAACGCCATCGCTGAATATCGGTCAAGGGTAAATATGGTTCAATCAATTGACTTTACCGCTATCGCTCTAGCTCAAAAGGATGACTTCGAGCTCCAAGCGCTGTTATTTATTTATTTATTTATTCAAATCCATTTAACAGACAGAAATCCAATTACAAAATAGACTTAGACAATTAAATATAGTTAAATATAATTTAGAGTAAGACAAATCATTACAACAAATCAAGCAGAAAAAAGTTAATCTAAAACATGTAAGAAATGAAGATAGAGTCAAGATCAAAGTTTATAAAATTTAGTGCTAAGGAACATTAATCACTATTCGCAAAAAGTAACATCTTTAATTTAATTTTAAAAACAAAGTAGGACGTGGATAGAGAGCCAAGCTCGAGGCTGTTATGCATTCTGATGATTCGTGGCATAATTGAGTGAAAATATAAATCTGTTCGGGCGTACGGAACCTCGAGAATGTGATTAGACCGACTAGGTCGTGCATACAGTCTGTATTGCAAGTCTGCGCTTAGGGTGGAGGCAATTTGTTGGTGGTACAACTTAAAAAGGAAACATTGATCTAAGAAGGTTCTACGGGACGACAGAGAAGGGAGATGAAGTATGGATAGACGACGCTCATAAGACTCATAAGCTACGTTGAATTTGAAAAACACAATACGGGTAAACTTACGCTGAACAGCTTCTAGTCAGTTTATAAGATATAAATGTCTAGGAGACCACACTACTGAGCAGTACTCAAGAAGCGTTATGTAGCTACGACCAGCCACTTGAGTGGAGACAAAAGAAGTTGAATGACTCCTCCCTAACTCTTCCCTGCATCATCACTCTGGAGAGAATATAACCATTCGTCCACAGTGATTCCGAGCGATAGTCATGCAGAACATCCATAGCCTTTCTCAGCTTGGCACTCAAGAAACCAGGACGATGATGGCCGATCGATACTTCTGGCCTACGATGAACTCTAACATCGACAATTTCGTCGAAGCCTGCCTGCCATGCCAGCGCAACAAAATCACTCGGCACACGAAGTCACCACTGCGAAAATACAGCCTACCCAATACGAGGTTCAAGCACATCAATATCAATCTCATCGGAACACTCCCTCCGAGTGAAGGATTCCGCCAATCTCTCACTAGTTCCTGAGAAACAGTTGTTACAGAATTATGGATCTCTTTTTGGAAAACATTCCCAGTTCCACAGCTTGTAATGATTTCTGCTACCCAGGTTATACCCACTTTCGAAGTCTGGACCATCCTGTTGCTAAGTTTTGTACCTACTTAGGTGATGCGATGTAGCACATCATTGCTGTACAATTCTCTCGTGAAGTTCTAGACTCAGTAAATGAAATTCTGGTATTCTCATACTTCCTGAAAAATTGAAGCTGTTATTCTTCTTCCCCAGTACAAGAACCCCAAAAAATTTCGCATCCACGAATTTAAAAGATACAAGTACATATCGACCGAAGTCGATGCCGAGATAACCTACCAAGGGTTAAAAATTGCAGAAGTAATTGGCAAGCTGGGTCTGGCGAAAACAGATGGGACTTGAAAGGGCTACTTATGGCCCCCAAATAAGAGAAGAGCATCCAGGTGGAAGCGGTCCCTTTCGCACCGCCCCAACCGGATCAAAATCCAATGTAGATATGGCCATATATTTTCCATGTAAGTGAAAAACTCATATAAACATAATTTGCATGAATTTTGCCCTTAAATGAAAAATATGAACGCGGCAAATATATGTTATAGTATTACGTGATGGAATCACATAACCCTCTACCATAAATAGGCACGCGAGTGGAAGGCCACTCTACCCTGCGAGAGCACCTGCAAACAACTTAAAAAGAGGTGAGGTCACACGATGGCTAGTTCATTATAGAGGAGGGGCCAGCCAACGTGGCGGGTCCCATACCCGGTCAGGTTCCAAACACCAAATAGAAAGAATGACTTTTAAATTTAATAATTCATTATTTTATATTAAATTTGTTTTGGAACACATATGAATGACAACTAAGAAAGTTTAAAATTAAGCAAATTTATATCTAATTTTTTATTATTGACTTGCACTGTCCTCAGTTTTGATTTTATTGACGACCTCTTCAGTTTAATTCACATTGTAGCAAAGAAAAATAACTGTATCAGGGTGAGAGAGGTTGACACGCGGATCGGCAAACTGAACGACATCGACAAATCAAGGCGTACACTAAGGGGTTTTTACTTTCCCGCCGATAAATCTCCGGTCAATGGCGGAAAATCACACTCCCTATCTACTATGTTTTCAGAACTTCTCACTTTTTATTTGGGTCACTATTTCTTTGTGCGTAAGCATTCGTTTTTATTAATTTCAACTGCACACAAATTATTCCTTTGCTTCAAGCAAATGAATTTCCCCTTGAAATGCACATTCCACTAGAGCAATTAACGAGTGCTAGTAGCAAATTATTGCTTTTTATAATCGCAGAACTACACGCAATTCTTTTCGCATTTCAGCGGCCAAATCGCGACAAATAAAGATAAAGAGAACACTCTACCAACTATTTTTTGCCGAAATCATTTTATGTCCCGAATTCGGACCTTTTATTTTATTCCTCGGAGCGGTCCTCCCAACGTGCGTAATGCGTGGCGATCAAAAGTAGACTCCCCGTTTTGCTCCCAATAGTCATCTTACGGCAAATGTCGCACCGGTAGTTGACGAGCCAACTCATCCGTCTCTGTAGATTGCATTTGGCAATGCAATTCGTAGATGAGCTGCGTTAAAAGATGTTGCCGTGTCCAAATTTTAATTGTAGATTTGCAAAAATAATTTTTTTCAAATTTGTAATTAAAATTTGGATCAGTATTATAGAGGTTTTCGACCAGTTTGCTGGTTGAATTCATTAAGCGCTTCTTTGCCCTCTTCCGTTTACATTTCAAGCAAGCAGCATGACTAGTAGAACAACTTTGTCCTGCAGCTTACCTAACTATGCAGTTACGTCTCAGCAATCACAACCCAAGCTAAAGTAAGCAATTGTTGGTGCTCACCGAGATAACAGTCAATATCACTTTTTCATCCCTATTTTTCCAGTCTCCTCTTTCATCATCTAGTGCATTAACCTAGGATATTTAACGTACACCGGTCCTAGTGAAGGACATATCTAACATTGTAAAAAGATAATTTTTATCGTGACCCTTAGTATTCAAGGCAGATCGGACATCGATGTGTCCAAGAGGGGTTGTTGGTTTCAACTGTGTTCAGTTTGCCCTATATGTAAGTGTTCCGCGGGGAGATGCCTCTATTGGGTCACTTATAATTCACACGCTATGTTCATACTTGCTTCCATGAATAATGTGCTCATCCTTCGATACCTAGCCCATCATTTGCTTTTAATTCAAAGTAATCGAAATCATTACTAAATTCCACTATTTTAGGAAGTTTCTTATGCGTTCAGTTCCTGAACCCTAGAATGTAACATAAACAAGTTGAAGTAGCAGGAGGATGCTCCTGCCAGAAGGGTATTGTAAAACAATTAGTAAATCAAACAATATATCCTGCATATCAAAACATTACTAATATACAGATTCCATAAATTGAGTTCGAAAAATTATTATGGTTATGATGATTTTAAACTCGCCACTATTTTGTTTCAAGTGTTTTGACCCCGGTGCTTGATTAGTCGTGATAACACATGAATATTACAAACCATTTCTAAAATTTTTATCAAAATTCCTACATATTTGTAGTGTCTAGGTCCGTTGCAAGCGTGTATGTCCCTAGTATCACATGTGAATGTTGTTGTAATTGTTAGATATTCAATCGCCTGTAACTTAGCTGTTGATTGTTCAGAAAACTTAAATTGTAGATTTTGGGAAATTCAAGGGTCCCATCTTGATTTTATAGACATAAAAGCAAAATTTATAAAATGAACTATTATTAACAAAGTTGATCAAATTTTGACTTCTAAGGTATTTGTTGCCCTTGAGAAGGAAAAATTGTCAGTTTAAGTACTATTTTGAAAAGCTCTTATAGAGAACTTTCATTTGATATTCATATCGGTTACGTTTGATGAAATTTTTGTTCAGCGGCCACTCCCCTGTACTGTAATCATCGATTCATGGCCTATTTTTTCGAATCCTAGAATTGTTACAAAGCCCTTTTGCTAGGAGCTCTCTCCTGCCTCCTCGACTTGTTTCACTTATGAGTATTAATTGTAGGTACTGATCTTCAGGCATTCATTAAATTAAATCAAGTATTAAAAGCATGCGCCTTAAACGTTCAAGTTGGGGCAAAATACATCAAAATTATTCAATTTTCGCATTTAAAACAGCCACTATTTTGCTTTACCGTTAGTAATACCACTAGCTGAGCCAATTCTCAAAGAAATTCATGATACCTGTCATTCCTGAAATTTTCATGCAAATCCTAACAAAGCTGTTGTATCTGAGTCGGTAAAAAGCGCATATTGTTCCATAGCCATATGTTTCCATAGTAATACAGCGCATATTGTTCCATAGTAATACAGGAAAATGCAAATCGCTATTACTTCATTAAATACCATTCGATCTTTATGAAACTTTGAGGATATATTAATCTTATAAATAATCATCTGTGTAGTGCATTTCATTAAGGGCTCCGCAAAGATTTTATTCAAGAAAACATAAAATCGATAAATCATACTATTACTAACAAAGTTGAGTGAATTTTGACTTCTCACGTATTTGTTGTTGTTGTACTCATAAAGGCCTACATTCATGATTTTTTTCAGATTTTTCGGATCAAAGGTGTCCAATAGCGAGGGGGGAGGACACAAATTTTTCTAACATTTCCCCTTCCCCTGCACCCCTCAAAGCAAAATTTGTCATTTTAAGACCTGTTTTGAAAAGTTCTGATTGAGACCTTTCATTTGATACCCATATTGCCTACATGCGATGAAAATTTTTTTTTCAGGGGCAACTCCCCTGTATGGGGAGACCCCCCTTAAAGGCCTTTTAAATTTTTTTTCATGTTGAAACTTTGAAGAGGGCGTCACTTCGCGTCTACTTACAAAATCTTATGTTTCTAGCTTATGTATGTAGTTTCCGAGAAAAAGTGGTGTGACACACGGACGGACGGACAGACGGACAGCCAGGACGCGATTTTAGTAGGGTATTGTAAAATGATTTTACAATATCCTAAAACACGACCTGCTTAAAAACCTTCGTCTTCTACTCAAATCAATAAACTTGGTTCGTATTAGAACTTAAATCAAAATTAAATGAAAATTAATTAATAAGATCAAGATCGAAAATTGTGCGAAATATGATTTTTATCATAACTCTCTTGTGGTCGAGTTTGCCTCTGATTTTGCTGTTAATTGTGCGCATAGTATGTAGTTTAGTCCGCGTAGTAAAGTGGTTAGAGTAATCGCTACGAAAGTCGAAGGTCCCTGGTTCGAATTCCGTTGGCGATAAGGAGATTTTTTTTTCGAGTGATACTTTGGACGGACTATAAGCCTGTTGAGTTATGATACGTACTAGTTTAAATCAGAACGTATTGCAGCTGGGTTGACGGACACACGGCCAAAGTATGGTACTGACCATATCATCTTTTCGAGTACCGATACATTTGATCAATATAATGAGATACTCTAACTATGTCTAGGCGAAGGCCTCAAAAGGGTTGTAGTGCTAAAGCAAAAAATATACAGTTTGGATATCTTAAAGAAGCTTGACAATCTGTTTACTTTTCATTATCGGTATGTTAATTAAATTTATTGCTAGTCGCTCTTAGGTGTTTCAGTCAGTTGGCATCCCTGGTTTTGCTTGTACTGTAGGAAGAGTTTTTTTAATATCATGTTGTTCGGGCAAATGGTAGATATATTTAAGTTGCTGCCACCCTTCAAAATTTATTTTGCTAATTCAATTGAAAAGACCACAAAACGAAATATCAATTGAAACTAGTTTCTGTGCTTATATAATCCTGGTTTACTTTCCCAAATTTTTTTTCTGCATATGAACTTAATGTTTGTTTCCTATGCAAAAGTTACCACTAATTACCATACTTTTATCAATTTCAAAATGTAAATGATACTTACCTATAAAAAATATCAATTCAAAGTCTACCCATTCAAATCAATATACAATTAAATTTGACACTTAACTAATTTGCATACCTTAAACGGTCTTTTAATCAATTTATAATACATACGGAACTACTCAAATGTAATATTGCAATAAAAATATTCCATATTACATATGCACATTTGTATGCACACAATAGTAAATCACTTTTTTATTGAATAAAGAAGGAAAATATAATTGAGCATTTGAAAGTAAATACCACAAACATGACCGTGACTTTGTGATCGACACAAACTGATAGTTAAAATAGGATAGAAGTATGTACTATTATAATTGTGCAAAGTTCATATTTTTTTCCTCTTTCCAAGCTCATTTTATTTACATTTCTGTTTATTACCTCTTTCGTCAGTTTCTTTTGTTGGTTTGGTGTATAAATTTCACCATTTTACTTGATTTTTAAGGCAATTCTTCACGCATTTTCAATCTCAAGGTTCTTTGAGGTCATAAAGCAATTATAGACTTAAATTTAAATATAGTCTGCATCTGTACTCTTATGATTCGCTGTTAATCTTATTTGGTAGCTTAATGATGGTGAAATTATGATCAATAAAAATTGAATTATGGCTGTCGTGATAAGATGCAAATAAAGTGTAGAGGAGATTCAGAGCAAGCTGGTGATTAGTTTTATGGAAAGAAATTATTGTTAACATGCATGGAGCACTAATGACTTCTTCGCAGCTTTGTAGATTAAAGTAAATGTCAATATGAATAAATAGCCACACAAATCTTTATGAAATTCTTCTCCTTGCGAATTTGTTAAGTTCTAAAAATATCATGACTGATAAAGTAGATCAAGTAAAAGTTATTCGCATTTGCAACAATAATTGGTTTCTTATTAAATACATTTTAAGGGGAAAACCCTACTTTTTAATATTATTTTTGGTTTAATTTAACTATTCCCTGCTATCATGTGACTCGATAAGATACAATATGTATAAATGTTTAATATGTATTATAATTCTGGGAAAATTTTTCGGAATACACAAAAAAAAACATTGTTTGTAACTACAAACGTTGGTGATAATTTAAAATATTTTTATTAGCTAGAAAATTTAGACGAAGAGATGTACTAAAAAATTCATAGTTGTGCATAAACACCACATTCCGCTTACGCATTCTTTATGTAACGTGCAATATCACAATGTCTCGGAAAATTATTTCAACATCAGAGAAGTGCAACAACATAATGGAAGGGCAAAAAAAAAATTCAGAAAGATCCACATAAAATTCATAACTTGCCGCAGATTCCCTGCTCAATTGACACACACCCCAGTAGTTCGCCACCGCCAAGTCCAAAAGGCCAAAAATACATCTACAAAACTTGGAATCTTCTGTTCAGCTGAACA
Source organism: Odontomyia ornata (assembly GCA_963969285.1). Taxonomy (NCBI): domain Eukaryota; kingdom Metazoa; phylum Arthropoda; class Insecta; order Diptera; family Stratiomyidae; genus Odontomyia; species Odontomyia ornata. Next base: position 428,701,487 of record OZ017738.1, on the reverse strand, counting down.
ATGGGAGAATCGTATTAAAAGACTTGCGGATTCAAACCATGAGCCATATTTAAACCATGGAGTTAATTTCTGCATTTACTTTGTGAAAGAAAACAGAAAGATTTGTGATGAGCTCATAGTACGAAAAAAGATTGAAGATGCCCTTCTTATCAGTGGAAGCAAAGTTCAGGAGCTACCCTTTCGCAATCTGTGGAGACGCGGATTCAAGGTTTTTATTATAATTCGATAGGCCTGGCTCTTTAAGGAATTTAAGAAGAAAAATGGCGTTTGTTCCTGGAACGGCATGATTTTCAAGGAATGGATTGATAAACTTGCGAGCCTTGGATCCAAAGATAGCAGAAAAATAAATAGCTCTAAGAATTTACTCTCTACTACTAACATAAATCCCAAACCTCTATCCCCATTTTCCTCAAAACGCTTGAATGACTGGAGAACTTCGTTTGTTGACCCAAAACTACACAATGATAGTGGTAGTCAACTGTAAGCAGTCTTAACATAGACTCTGAGGCGTCTTCTGCACAAAAACTAGAAGCAGCTTCTTGTTCAAATTTTAAATCTTCATCTATAAGGCTACTTATTTGTACAACAACTTCGTGCGGGGAGAAAACTCAACGCCAATTTCTTCCGGATCAATTTTACAGCCCATATCACTTGCCCCATCCAACACCAACCCATCCTTTTTAGACCCGCTGTTGCCGCCTACAGTCAAGGCCACTTTGGTTTCGGGTGAAAAAAATATCTAATAAAATTTATGAATCTGTTCCGCTTTACCACCAGAAACAACTTACATAGATGGTAAAACGAAAACAAGTCTAAGAATCGCGATTCAAAGCGAAGGCCTTCCGATCGATCTTGAGGCTCTTCGCCTTCTGTATTATTCCTACTATGAAGAACTTGGTATCACCCTAAACCAGGCAAAAAATCTTGAAACCTACGCATCCCGCGTTAGTTCCAACCATATCTCCTAATTGCAAAGGGCAAGAGAACAGCACCATACATTTTTTCGTCCCCAATAAAGAGATAAATTTTAAATTGTTTTACCATAACTGTGGTGGTATGCGTAGTAAGTTAAACAAACTTTTTCTTGACGCAAAATTGTGCCATTTTAATATCCTTACCCTTTCCGAAACATGGTTGAATGATTCTCATATTAACGAAGAGATCTTTGACAGTGACTAGAGTATATACAGAGATGATAGAGATCCTCATAGCACAGGACAATCACGAGGAGGCGGTGTATTGATTGCAGCACATAATTCTTTTATGAGCGAGTTAGTAACCTTCACGGAGTACAAATTCTTCCAGCATTAAGTAGTTAAAATAAAGTTTGAAAGATCTAACCTATATATTGGCGCATTCTATGTCCCCCCAAAATCCAACGATACTGTCTACGACGACGTTTCTCAAGTTATAGCTGGAATCACTGCAATTACAAATGAAGAAGATAAAATTATCATTACTGGTGATTTTAATCGGCCAAAATTAAAATTTGTGGTCGATTAAGGAGGCGGTCTCCTTCCTATCAATCTCTTTGAAAGTAATGATTTCAATCTCATAAGCACATTTTATAGTAACGATTTGCAGCAAGTAAGTTCTTTACCCAACCAAAATGGCAGATGGCTAGACCTTATTTTTTCTAACGGTTACGACTAGGATGACAACGAGCATCTGTTTTCTAATTCAGTTCACCACTCTGCTTTTACTATTGAATAGTCTACTCCTGATACTTTTAATTCTATATTGTACAATACCACTACTGCATTGTCGCGTGTTATGGTTCGCGGCCAATAATTTTAATGTTCTAAAAATTTCTATCGCAATTGTCTTCTAAGATCACTTCACCATCAACGAAAATCACTTTTCTATTACTCGAACAATATCGCTTTCCACACACTATCGCAGTTTTTATCGCGGTCGAATGAATGATCTCCCCATTCATTCAGCTCGCCTTTATATAGGGTCTCCATCCGTTCAATGCATTTCTCGTACATTGGCGAATGTTCTGCCGAGAGGTATCTGGTATATTCGAGCAGATTTAATCAATGGAGTGACGTCACTTTCAGATGTTGATCATGCTTGGTGGGTTCTCGTGGTTTCGAGTAAATTCATTTTGTTGATGTTCTTAATGGTTGTGAAAACAATTGCGACAGTAGCTCACAGAATTCTTTGTACATGTAACAGTATGTACGAGGTGTGTTCAAAAGGTATCGCGAATTTTGAATTTTCGTGGGTTAAGTATATTCGAATTTTGATTTTTTTGTGGCGTTATGTTGGTACTCATGTCTCTCACTTATGCCGATAAGCTCGGCCATTTTGAATGTTCACTTGATTGGTGATAGCTGCTTTACTTGCACGTGTTTTCAATCGTCTTCGATTTTTACTTATTCAAAAAAATGGATCAAAGAACGTGTATCAAATTTTGTGTGAAAAACGAAATTAAGTGCGCGGATGCATTCCGAATGTTGACTGTGGCATACGGAGAAGCTACCTTGGACCGAAGCAACGTTTATCGGTGGTACAAAATGTTTTTAGAGGCCGAGAAGATGTGAACGACGAAGAGCGTGCCGGACGCCCGAGCACTTCAACAACAGACGAAAAAATTAATGAAGTGGAGAAAATGGTATTGGCCAATCGTCGAATCACCGTTAGAGAAGTTGCTGAGGACCTAAACATATCGATTGGCTCGTGCCATTCGATTTTTATCAACGATTCGGGCATGAGACGGTTCGCCGCGAAATTCGTACCAAAATTGCTCAATTGCGACCAAAAACAGCAACGCATGAACATTGCTAATGAGATGTTATACTCTGTCCGCGACGAACCAAATTTGCTCCAGAGGGTCATAACTGGTGACGAATCGTGGGTTTATGGTTATGACGTGGAAACCAAAGCTCAATCATCTCAATCGAAGCTGCCGCATGAACCAAGACCGAAAAAAGCGCGCCAAGTTCGGTCGAATGTGAAAATTTTGCTGACAGTTTTCTTCGATTGCAGGGGCGTGGTGCATCATGAGTTCTTGCCACAGGGAAGAACGGTCAATAAGGAATATTACCTGCAAGTTATGCGCAATTTGCGCGAAGCAATCCGCCGGAAACGCCCGGATTTGTGGGAGAACAAAAATTGGCTTTTGCACCACGATAACGCCCCTGCTCACACATCGTTGCTTGTGCGCGACTTTTTGGCCAAAACAACACACTAATGATGCCGCAGCCACCGTATTCCCCAGAACTGGCCCCCTGTGACTTTTTCTTGTTTCCTAAACTGAAGAGGCCCATGAAAGGATGACGTTACGCTACGCTTGACGAGATAAAGACGGCATCGAAGGAGGAGCTGAACAAGATTAAAAAAAATGATTTTTTGAAGTGCTTCGAAGATTGGAAAAACCGTTGGCACAAGTGTATAATATCTCATGGGGATTACTTTGAAGGGGACAAAATAGATATTCATGAATAAATAAATAATTTTTGAAAAAAAAAAACAAAATTCGCGATATGTTTTGAACACACTTCGTATATGACTTGCGAAATAGCAACTATGTTAAAATTGCTAGTCTTTTATCCCGAGTGAATTGGAATGATATACTGTCAACGTTAGATTTGGATACAGCTTTATCCACCTTTTATACCAAAATATTTGACTCCGTTGAATCATTCATACCTACAATAAAGAGAAAAGACAAAATTTCAGAATCGTGGCTAGGGTCGGATCTCAGGCATTTACGTTACTAAAGAAATAAGCTCTACAAGCTCCTAAAAAGGAGGAATGATGGCAGCGATGAGATTAAGGTTAAATATAACGATCTTGTTCTAAAATTCAAACTTAAGTCCCAAATTATATATCAATTGTATGTCAACGTTGTAGCGGAGGAAACTTTTTTTTATCCCTAAAAAGTTTTTTGACTTTGTAAACCCTAAGTGTAAAGCTTATAGCTACGCTTCGATAATGACACACAAAGGCTCGATGTCATCTAGTACAGAACAGATCTGTGAGTTTTTTGCAGACCATTTTCAGAATGCTTACTCCAATCTTGCTGCTTCACCAGACCTAGAGCCGCCGGAAATATTGTCAAAGATCCTCGTAGAAAGTGTTTCTATTTCTGAAGATAAAATTCTCCAAGCTGTTGAGGAACTTGATAGACCTAGCCTAGATCTGATTCTACCCTGCTTTTTGTCCCTCTGCAAAAGTGAACTGATTAGACCTCTCTTCATTATTTTTAATAAGTTGCTATCTAGTGGTATCTTTTCTAAGCTTTAGAAGCCATCCTTTAGAATACCAAAACATAAAAAGGTGAAAACGGCTTGTGGTGAACTACAAGGGTATTGCCATCTTGTCTGCTATGTCAAAACTGTTTGAAAAATTATATGTAGTAAAATTTCTCCTCTTATTGAACCATTTCTTAATGAAGAGCAGCATGGCTTCCGTAAAAACAGATCAGCTACCACTAATCTAATCACTCTGACATAAGATATTCTTAATGCAATGGAGCAAGGAAAATCAAATTGATGCCATATACACAGATTTCAGCAAAGCAGTTGGAATTCTACTTAACAAACTCCGTAGCTTCGGCATATCCAGTTCGCTACACAGCTGGATTCAGTCTTACTTGAAAAACTGCACACAATTTGTCAAGTTTAAATGTCAGTTGTCATGTGAGATGAATGTTGCCTCTTGGGTTCTTCTGAGCAGTCATTTCGGTCCACTTCTATTCAATATTTTCATGTCAGATCTTTCAAAAGCGCTGTTTGATATTCCGCACCTTTTTTAATGCCGAGGACCTCAAACTGTATCAAAGAATACAATCTTTAACTGATGGTTCTTTTCTTCAGTTCAAATTAACCACTCTCCACCAATGGTGCGATGTGAATCTCCTTGAACTTAATTTGGAAAAATGTCTCGTAACAAGCTATTCAAGAAAAAAGAATGTCATCATACACAATTATGAAATTAATAACACAACTGAGAAGAGTTGAAAGAGTTGTAGACCTTGGCGAAGTCTTAGACTCCAAACTCAGATTTAACCTTCACTATGATGAAGTACTTTGTAAAGCTAATAAGTTGGTAGGTTTTACTAAACGGAGAGTGAAAGAATTTATGAAGATTTTTTTTAATGCCTCCATTCCCTACCACTCCATCACTCTTTCATCGCCGCACAACGCTCGTGCGACCTGCACTTCACACGTCGTCGATTCCTACGTGTGCCTGCAGGCAATGCGGTAGAAGAGGCACACATAATGCTGCGAAGTACTCCTTTTCTGCTAGTCTAGTCTAGTTCTCCATAGTAATGATTTGATTGAAGGTGAGTGCATTGGTCCATTGATACACTAGTCTTGTTGGGGTGAGAATCGGAAGGTTTAGTATATTTTTATAGGCTTTAGTTAGTATATTGGATATAATATTAAGGTTTTGCTTTGACGATTGACTCCAAATGACCACCGCATAATGTAGCTTTGTCAGTACAAATGCATTTAATACAAGTTTCTTTATATGGATTGGAAAACCTCCATATCTTCTCAACACTCCTATCATTTGTGCTAGTCGTCTCTTCAAATTATTCATGTGTGGCAACCATGTTAAACGATGATCTATGGTAGGACCGAGATATTTAATTTCAAACACTCTTTGCAAGTTTTCGCCGTTAATTTTTAGGTCAACTTCTATGTCTTCTTTATTCTTCTGTTTGAAAATATTGTATTTTGTCTTTGTAGTATTCAATGCGAGCTTGTTTTCGATAAACCATGAACGATATTTTTCTAGAACCTCGTTGGGAATATTCTCCATGGCAACTTTATCATGTCCTGAATAAAGAAGTACAGTATCATCAGCATAAAGTGTGTGGTGAGCTTTCAGTTCACATATATTCAAATTATTAGTGTATAGCAAAAATAAGGTTGGTCCAAGTATGGATTGTTGAGGATCCCCCGATTTCATTGGTGCTAGATTGCTCAAGACATTATTAACTGATGTTCTTGGGATCTTCCTTCCAAATAAATTTTAAAAGGTTGTTTCGGTTTTCCTTGTATACCATACGATTCAAGTTTTTGAAGTAACAGAACATGATCAACCGTATCAAAAGCTTACTTCAGGTCCACTGAAATTGCAATAACATAATCTCCTTTATCAAGACTATCATTGATGTAACGTGAGATAGAAAGTAACGCATCGAAAGTACTCTTGTTGTTTTGAAAGCCAATCTGCTTCGGATTTATGATGGAATTGTCCATACAGAAAGATTTTAAACGACTATTTAAAAGTTTTTCCTATGTTATACTAAAGGCTGTCAAAAGTGCAACAGGGTGGTAACTATTCGGGTCCAGATGATCTCCTCCTTTGAAAATTGAAATTATTTTTGCCAGTTTCTGTTCGTCCGGAATGTTCCATTTCTAATATGCTCGTTTATAAAATTTCCAAGTGGTTCAGCTACCTCCTCTTTGACTAGACAAATTTCATATGTGGCGATGTTGTCAATACCTGGTGCTGCATTTTTTTTCAAATTTTCGATTGTATTTGATACTTCTCTTTTAGTCGTTTGATAAATGTGAAGGATGGACTTAGGTGGGCTATTTATTAGCTAGCTGACTTTTCACAAAACTCCCTGGTAATTTTTTCATCAATTGTTGAAAAAAATTAGTTTAGCGAGTTTGCTGTTCCACATGGGCGTGCTGCATTGTTGGAGTCCATGCAGAAAAATTCAGTATTTGATGACATGATCCAGGGTGATGAATTATCTTTTGCTTCATTTATTATTTTCCATATTTCGTGAGTTGCCGCTGCTGTTTCCAGTTTTCTGGAGTAATATGAAAATTTAGCTTCTTTTATAAGAAGTTTTGGGCAACAAAATCATTGTTCACCTCGCGAGTCTGTCCTATTCTCGAATACGGCTGCGTAATCTGGGACCCTATATACGAAATCTATAGCCAGAGACTTGAGTTTATTTAAAAACAATTTTTATTTTTTGCCTTAAGATCTCTGTACGACCCGACTTCTTTTCATAATCTACCATCTTATCAGGATCGACTTCAAACATTAAACCTGACATCACTCGCTTCCAGAAGAGTCGCTTTGTCTGCATGTCTACCTTTCGACATCTTAAGGTGTAATATTTAAGTTCCGTTTTTGTCAGGCAACATTCACTTTCACGATCCTGTTAGAGTCACCAGGCACATTCCCATGTTAATAAATACGATACATTATTGAGGCTGTATTATGTTTTGTAAACTACTCAGATGACCTCATGGCTTTAATCGCTGCTTTAAACAAGCTCAACTGAGATTAGTTAAGGTGTGCATCCAGTTAGAAAGTGCATGATTGAAAAGCAAAGGCTAGGAAAAAAGCCAACGTGGTTATACTTATGAAATTTTGAATTCTCGGAGTTCTTCTGTTACTTTTTCAGCAGGCTTTCGTATTTGCGGTCGTATATACCAAGCTGAGAAATCTAAGCCCTTTTGACAGTTTTTGCTAGGAGATCTTGTTTTGTTGCAATCATAGTGGTTTAGTGTGGAAGATGCTAGCCTCGTTTGCCCACTTTTGTTCGTTGTTGAAAAAGAGAAAAGAAGGGCCAGTTTTAGGATAATTTGTGTGTTTTCCTTTTAAGGGGTTTTGTAAAATAATTTTACAAAATCCTACTAAAATCGCGTCCTGTCTGTCCATCCGTCCGCCCGTGTGTCACAGCAGTTTTTCTCGCAAAGTACTTAAGCTAGAAACACCAAATTTTACAAGTAGGTGTAAAGTGGCGCTCTCTTGAAAGTTCAATTACAAAAACATTTTTGTGAGGTATTTAAGGGGGGGGTCTCCCCACATAAGGGAGTGGCCCCCGAAAAAAATTCATCAGATAGTCAATATGGGTATCATATAAAAGGTCTTAATTGGAACTTTTTAAAACAGGTCTTAAACTGACATATTTTGCTTCAGGGGCGCACACGACGGGGAAATGCACCAAAATCGGTGTCCCCCCCCTCGCGAGTAGACACCTTTGATCCGAAAAATCTGAAACGAATCATAGAGGTAGATGTATATGAGTACAAAAACAACAAATACCTTCTACCTCTTCTTCTTGCCACTACAGCCCCTCTCGGGCCTTCGTTTCCTGCAAACAGCGCCTCTTACTGTCTCGGTCCGTTGACCACGTCTTTCAATCCCGAAATCCGAGCAGCGATGAACTGTCTTCGTCGACCGAGTCAGACCAGCGTATCCTTGGTTTCCCCACTGGCCGCTGACCTTCAGTTCTCCCAACGAATACCTTCTTGGGTATCCGTTGTTCGTCCATACGATTCATTTGTCCAGTCCATTGCAGCTTCCAAAGTCTTACATCCTTGAGACCTCCGGTTCGTCAAAAATTGCATACAGCTCATGGTTGTATCGAATTCGCCATTGGTCTCCATCAAGCTTCGCTCCGATTATTCGCCTCAGCACCGTCGCTCAAAGGTGTTCAATATATTTGCGGATGCTTGGGTTAGGGTCCATGCATAACACATGTCTTATCACAGATTTGTATACATGGAGCTTTGTTCTCCTGTGTATGCAGCTGGTCTTCAAGATCGTTCAATACTGAAAAGAATATTTTATTTGCGAGCTGTATTCTTCGGCGTATTTTGTCTCTTTCATTGCCCGTTTTCATTATTTTGGTGCCTAAATACACAAATTTGCTAACATTCTCGATACTGTATTCGCCAGGTGTGACATTTTGTGTATTTGAGGTGTTTTCCCTCGACTGCGTCATGAACTTTGTTTTATTTTTGTTGATTTGTAGCCCTACTAGTTTTGCTTCGCAGTCGAGTTTCAGGAAAAGTTCTTTGGCAGTTGTTAGTGACCGTGACAGAATGTTGATGTCGTGCGCATAGGCTACTACTTGGCTCATACCTTAGAAGTCAAAATTCACTCAACTTTGCTAATAATAGTATGATCTTCGAATTTCACATTTTCCTCAATAAAATCGTTTAGGTATCCTTAAACTAAACAAGTAGCTACACATAGGGGCCTAATACTCTGCAAGTTTGATGCAAATTGAATCATATTCGCGGAAGTTATTAGCCATTTGAAATTTCTGCAATTACAACAACAATAACACACGGTTTTGTTATTTCATGGACTCCCCATCGGTTCAGACACTGCAATTTTGATTTGACCTTCCAAGCAATATTATCAATCTGATCGAAAGAGATGCTTAATAGTAAGTCTAATGGTCTTGTATTACTCAAGGTTCCATACCCACTACAGAAATATCCTTAACTCACCACACAAAAATGGTATATATTGGATAGTCTGAAAAGTATTGAGCCTTTTTTGCCATTTTTTGATTGAATATTTCTTTTATTTAAAATGAATTTTATTTAAGTATATTTTGCCCATTATTATCTTTAATCTTTTGCCATTTTAGGTTGAGCCATTATTCCATCTGTGTAGAACTTCTGTGGTTTATCGGTGAAAACTTGGCCAAGTTATTTTCACAGTCCCTTTTTGAAGTTTTGCAGGGACCGAAACAAATGGTAGTTTGATGGTGCAAGGTCTGGGCTATATGGTGGATGTATCAAAATTTCCCAGCCAAGCTCTGTCAATTTTTGCCGGGTCATCAAATATGTGTAAGGTCTGGCATTGTCATGATGGAAGATAAGGCTCTTTCTATTGATCAATTCTGGCCAATTTTTTGAATTCGTTGCAATCTGGTTAATCGCTGACAGTACATAGCCGAATTGAGTGTTTGGCTAGGTTCTAGCACCTCATGATAAACAATTCCCTTCCAATCCCACCATACATACAGCATAACCTTATTTGGTGTCAATCCTGCTTTGAAGTCGCTCGTGATGATTCACCTTTTTTGACCATGATCTTTTTTGAACGAAAATCTTGTATCTTACCCATTTTTCACCGCCCGTAATGATTTGCTTCAAAAATGGCTCGATTTTGTTGCGTTTTACTAGCATTACACAAATGGAAATTCGGTCGATCGAGCATCTTTGTGTATCCAGCCTAACGCAAATGGTTCAAAACTGTTTGGTGATGGATATTCAGTTCCTTAGCAATGTCATGATCTTCAATTTTTTGTAAGATTTCATCGACTTTTTCAGTGATTGGTCGACCGGAGCGAGGTGCATATTTGACATCAAAATTTCCAGAGCGGAAGCGAGCGAACCATCTCTTGGCTGTGGCTTTTGATAAAGTATCTTGACCGTAGACACCACCAATTTTTTCACGAGCCTGCGATACATTTTCGCCTTGATCGTAGTAATATTGTAAAATATAACGAATTTATTCAGAAATTTCACTCATTTTTAAGTGAATACAACTTTTGACACGAATGAGGAAACACAAAACTGTTCCTATAAAAATTGTAGACTGGAATGTCACCTTTCAAACGCATGTCAGTTTGACTCAATCTGATTATTATTGCCCGACATATGACAATGAACGCCATCTAGTGACAAAAAGGCTCAATACTTTTTAGATTATCCAATATAAGATAGTTTTATGGTAGGCGTCCTTGATATTAACACTGATGTGCAATAAATTAAAGTAGCGACGGCAGATTATGTTTTGTAAGTGGTTGAAGATTGACGTGAAAGTTCTTTACTTATGACCTGAAAATGGTCAAGTGTTACGAAGAATAGGTAAGTGTGTTGCGGGAAAGTGGCAAAGATGTCATAAGATGTTGTTAAAGGTTATTTTAATAGAATTGATGAGATGAGAGTGACTTAATAATTTAGATCAAATTGATGATATGTGCATATTATATTAACATTTAACAGCTTTATAATAACACAGAAATTTGAATAGGGTTATCAGTATGAGACTTGATAGTATTTTAGCGAAAATAAGCTAACTATCATTGTGATAGAGCCTCTTGAGTACTCTGAGCATAATGAGAAGAGAAACTACTATATATGGTTTTTATCGTTAAGACCCTTACATTCTTCTAAATAGTCTCAATATATTCGCATGTAAATATATATAATATATGGAAATGAATACAATTTTTATATATAGTATATATATACATATATTTATATACATATATATATATATATATATATATATATATACTCATATATATATATATATATATATATATATATATATATATATATATACGCATATATATATATATATATATATATATATATATATATATATATATATATATATATATATATATATACATATGTATATATATATATATATATATATATATATATATATATATATATATATATATATATATATACTCGTATATATAAAGCAAAAAGCACTTATAATTGGCAAAAAACAGTTGATAGCACTTGAACAAGGAAACACCAGGGTGACAGATAGGATGTGAATAATAAAAATTGTAACGAACTTCTACAGCGTAGCTCCCAACTGTATAACAACAACATCTGAGACAGTAGACAAATTTGTCTCTGAAGTCAACACAGATGAAGTGGAATATACGATCAATTCGATGAAAACAGGCAAAACAGCAGGCAATGACGGCATAACCACGGAACTGTTGAAATACGCTGGCAAAGGGATCTGGAAAACACCAGCCGAAATATACACCAATTGTCTCAGAACCAGACACATACTGAAGACTGGCACAGCGCAAACATTGCACTAATGCACAAAAAGGGCGATAAAGAAGATATTAAGAAGTACAGGCCAATAAGTCTGCTACCTGTCTTCTATAAGGTATTCACCAAAATAATTAGCAATCGAATACAAGCAGCCCTTGAAGCTGAACAGTCACGAGAACAAGCTAGATTTAGAAGTGGATTCAGTACAATAGACCACATCCACATCTTGACAGATATCATGAGCAGGGCTAAAGAATACGAACCACCCCTACCACTGGCGTTCATAGACTTTGAAAAAGCCTTTGACTCGATATACCCTGAGGCGATTATAAGAGCACTATACAATCAAGGTATAGATAAAAAATACGTGGAAACGCTCTCAAACATCTACAGGGGCGCCAAAGTAAAGATCACAGTGTTTGAAGACACGCCAGAATTCCCCACACAAAAAGGTGTTAGAGAAGGGGACACAATCTCTCCAAGGCTATTCAATGCCACCCTGGAAAACACCTATCGAGAACTAATATGGGAAGAGAAGGGCCTACAAATCGACGGAGAATGCATCAATCACTTAAGATTTGCCGACGATATAGGCATATTTGTTCAAAGCCAAGAATAACTACAACTCCTCCTAAATGAGCTTAGCGAAGTCAGCGAAAAAGTCGGCCTAAGAATGAACCTAAGTAAAACTAAGGTTATACCCAATGAAAATCTAGGAGGTCAGGTAGTAATAACACTGAACAACACCAGGCTAGAAACGGTAGAAGAATATATTTACCCAGGCCAGCTAGTACATAAATCCGGAGATATAACACCTAAAATTAATAGGCGAATCAAGCTAGCATGCAGCGCATTCGGGATAAACTCCATCATATTCAAATCTAGAATGGAACTCCAATTGAATAAAAGAAAACGTTCGACTAATGTATCCTACCTGCCATGACATATGGCTGTGAGACATGGACGTAAACAACAGTACTCACACGGAAATTACAAGTGGCACAAAGATCAATGGAAAGGTGCATGCTAGGCATCACTAAAAGAGACCGTAAGACATTGACTTGGATAAGAGGAAGAACTAAAGTGACAGATGCAGTCCATAGAATTAGATCACTAAAATGGCAATAGGCCGGACACATAGCAAGGCTAACTGACAACAGATGGACTGCCAAGATCACACAATGGTACCCAAGGGAGATGAAAAGACCACGAGGAAGACCAAAAATACGGTGGGATCATGACATCAGGAAACTAGCGGGTGTCACCTGGACAAGGATAGCACACAATAGAGACGACTGGAAAGAAATGAGGAATCAATACGTAAGGGAGGCTACAACCATAATACACTTAGGTATATATGGTTGAACAAGCTGCAGATGATGTATATATATATATATATATATATATATATATATATATATATATATATATATATGCACATATAGATATATATTCATCTAAAAGCAAAACGTTTCACTTTTGTCAGGCGCGTATTTCACGCGTATTTTTTTTTGGTTATATCACATTCTATTTTGTAACGGATTGAAAAAAAAAAACTGAATATGTGTCGGAAAGTCACCTTAGTTTACGGTAATGAGTGCAAAAGGAACACATACCTCAGAAGTCAAAACTCCATCGAATTTGTTGATAGTAGTAAATTTTACGAATTTTACGTTTTCATCTATAAAATCGAAAGTTAACCCTTAAACTAGCCAAAAATTTAAATCTAAATTTTCTGATATTATAAAGCATATTTTCTGGAAATTTCATGAAAATTGATCCTATAAAGTTAAGTTATAGGCAATTGAAAATTTATCAATTGCAACAACAATTACACGCGACACTATTTAGATACACGTTCGGAAAAGACCCAAACTCTACAGATGTGTAAAGAAATTGATAAACATTTTATAAATAATTTCTAGCATTAATATGTCATAATAACAACCCAAACATAGAGGTCACCACCCGAGAATAATGTAGCGGAGCTGATAGCAGCAAAGCGCCCACCTCTCCGTGAATTAAGTCAAAGATGCCGAGCAACTGTTTAATATGTATATTTTTGTCCGCTCAATAAATACTACTTTTGATTATCCAAAACTCAGATGTTTTATTAATATAGGAAACGACGCAAAGACTAGTTCCTATAAATGTTGACCCTTACGTTTTGTTATTATCAATAAACGAATGAAAAAACAAAAAATAAAAACAATGGTGATCGGTGGTGAATCGTCAACGCCTGGAGAGAGAAAACTTCGCTGAATCTTGCACATGAATTGTGGCCCGGTAGTGAACCCCCTCGATTAGAAGCCGTGCGTGCGTTGGTTTTCCCAGATTGAAACCATCTTCGGACATTGCAAAATATATTTAGATATGGTAAAATTCAACGCGGAAGTGACATCCCTCGATATTACCATCCTCAAGCAAGTTGCGGAGGCAGTAAAGCATTCACCGGTCGGAAACAAATATGAGGAGCTAAAACGCAGTTGATTGCTTGACTTGCTGCCTCTCCTGAGCAGCAGCTAATGCAAGTGCTAACGGAGCTTGAATTTTGCGACCAAAAACCATCGCATCTATTTCGTCAGATGCAAAATATGGCAGGCTCGCAGCTGCCAGAGGATGTTCTACGTGCCTTATGGCTACGACGTTTACCAGTGCATGTACGCGCTATTATGTCCATGTCAACTGAAAGGGACATTCCAAAACTACTCGAAATGGCAGACTAAATTGTTGAGCAATTCAACGCTGCCCCAGCTGTAATAGCATCGACATCGAAAACTCCTGCTCCGAGGTCAAATCCAGTTCTCGTGGAAATACTAAATCAACTTGACAGATTAGAAGTGAACGCGAAAAATCAAGATCCACATTCTAAAAATCGATCCCATTCACGTGCTCGCTATCGCCCAAGGTCTCAAACACGCACAGAAAATCAAGATACAGATGAGAAAAATTGTTTTTACCACCGGAAATTTGGGAAAAAGGCGAATAAATGCCACCCGCCTTACCAATTTTCCGAACAAGAAAACTAGAACCGTCATTGTCAAATGCGGTCAGCGATGACGTCCACTTAAATAAGAGCCGCCTATTGGTAACCGACAAGCAAACAGGTCTAAGATTCCTCGTGGATACAAGTGCAGAGGTATCAGTAATTCCTAGCCAAGGCAAAACGCGTCAGGAAGAACGGAAATTGTACGTTGCAAATGGAAGCCTTTTACAAAAATGGGCGTTTAATCAACACGTTTGGAGAACTGATCCTTTTGCTCGATTTTGGACTGCGGAGAATTTTCAAATGACGTTTTTGCATTGCTGCAATAAATCATCCAGTAATCGGAGCTGATTTTCTACAGCATTTTAATTTGCTCGTTGACGTCAAGCGCAAGCGTTTGGTAGATGGTAAGACAAATCTCAAAGCGATCGCAACACTCTTAGATAAATCAGCCGAGGAAATCACCACTGTGAATCGACAGATGCCATTTTACAACATCCTCGCCAAATATCCCGGGGTTAACGAGTTCTGTCGCAAAGCCACAAACCAAAAAGGCAATACTCCAACACCACATACTGACAAAAAGCCCGCCAAATGCGGAACGAGTTCGCCGATAACCGCATGAGAAATATCAATCCGCATAGGCTGAATTCGAATACATGGTGGAAAATGGAATATGTTGTCCTCCAAGTGGCCCATGGGCTAGTCTACTTCATTTAGTCCCGAAAAAGTCAGGAAAATGGAGACTCTGTGGCGACTACAGGAAACTGAATGCAATTATGATACCAGATCGATATCCAGTGGCAGGAATGGAAAAATTCAACCATAATCTGCGCGGAAAACAAACTTTTCGACCATAGATTTAATCCGCGCCTATCATCAAGCGCCAATTGCAGATGATGACATCGAAAAGACAGTGGTCATCGCACCCTTTGGACTCTTTGAGTTCTTGACGATGCCTTTTGAACTCCGGAATGCAGCTCAAACCTTTCAAAGGTACATCGACATTGTTCTCTCTGGATTAAGCCACTGTTTTGGATACCTGGATGACATTCTTATCGCGTCCAGCTCGGAAGGGGACGGATACATTTTCAGGAAGTGTTCACTCAATTAAAGGAACACTGCATCAAATTAACGTCACCAAATGCAATTTTGCAAAAACCGAGGTACGTTATTTGGGATTTCTGGTAAGTAGCGAAGGAATCAAGCCGCTACCAGAAAAAGTTAATGTGATACTAGAATGTGAAAAGCCAAAAAGTATTCAAAGTCTATGAAGATATTTAGGCATGATCAATTTTTATCGGGAATTCCTGAAAAATACCGCAGAAGTACTTGCCCGCTAAATGAATTCCTGCGCGATTCCCGAAAAAATGATAAAAGGCCTGTGAACTGGACTTTGAAGATAGTAAAAAGTTGCTAGCAGCAGCAACTTCTATCAAACATCCAGTAAAAAACGATCAGCTGGCTATAACGCGATGGAAGCAGTATTGGAATTTGGTTACCACAAGGATTTTGGTCCAAAAAATTTCGTGACGCTCAACGAAACTACAGCGTCTGCGATAAAGAATTGGCGGCAATCTATTCAGCTATCAAATATTTTCGTGACAGAGTAGAAGGACACCGATTCGTTATACGATCCGACCACAAGCCACTGTCCTATGATATCTCACAGAAATCATCAAAAGCATCACCACGCTAAATTCGACAACTGGAGTAAATTTTCCAGTTCGCGACGGACATAATCCATGTTAAAAGTGAAACAAATATTGTGGCAGACAATCTATCTTGATTTGATGCAGTTACCGCATATATGTTAAAGCACTCGATATGGCAGACGTAGCAGCGGAACAACAAAATGATAGCGAGTTACAAAGTCTGTTACACTCGGAAACATCATTGGCTTTGCAGAAAGTACAGACTTATCGACAGGTATCACACGACCCTATATACCACAATCACTTCGATGTCAAGCATTTGATTCTGTGCACCGCCTGTCGCACCCAAGGGGGAAGGTTATCAGCCGTTTACTACAAAAAAAATCGTCTGGCCAAAAATGCACAAGGATATTGCGAGTTGGGCAAAATCATGCATTCAGTGCCAACGCTTTAAAACTAGTTGACATGCCACGACTTTCCCGTTACAGTTTGCAGCGCCAGATAAAAGATTCGACCACATACATCTCGATTTAGTTGGTCCACTGCCAGTCGTAAATAATTTTCAATATGTCCTTACGATGATCGATCGTTTCTCGCGATGGATGGAAGCCGTACCAATTACCGAAATCTACCATCATTGGGTTTCACGTTTCGGTACATCAAGGATTGTTACAACAGACCGCGGTAGCCAATTCGAATCAACGCTTTTCCGTTCGCTAACCGAAATAATTGGTTGTAAACACATCAGAACAGCTGCTTATCATCATTCAGCAAATGGAGTGGTGGAACGCTGGCATCGATCTTTAAAGGCAGCACTCATGTGTCATGAAGACGAAAACTGGCTTCAAGCTCTGCCTACAGTTCTTCTCGGCCTTTGGTCTGCCTACAAAGAGAACGTTAAATGTGCTGCAGCGGAAATGGTATACGGTACCACACTCCGAATTGCTGTTGGCGAGCACCATCGACATAGTAGCATATTTATTTTCAAATTATTATGTATATAATTTCTTCTGGCGTTACACTTCGAACGATAAAAATCAATTTTTGTGTGCTCAATAAATACTATTTTCGATTATCCAAAATGTAGATGTTTTGTTAATATAGGAAACGATGCGAAGACTAGTTCCTATAATAAAATGGTGGCCAATCAAAATAAATAATAGAAAATATGTAAAAGTTCCGAGCTCAATTCATGGAATTTATTTATGGGTCATGTTTTGATATTCAGGAGCAAAGCTAATGAATTATGTACAAGTAACGATACTATTGCAATGATGCAGTACATCAAGTTTAGGAACTCATTGAATTCTAATTTCATTTGACTTTGAGTTGCATAAAATATTAAAATCCTAACTGCCTATTATAATCAACATATTTCAGAAACTAAATATACATCCATGCAAAGATTTTCAAAACCTACTTCTGCAAAATGTGGACTTTAAGTTTTTTATTAACATCTCTCTAGATTTGAGTACACATTGAACTCAATTGATTAATTTCATATAGTTCAGTACCCTCTCATATGTTATTGCAGAATCCCTTGCTCCACATATCCAACCTCTTTATATTGTTCAATCATTATAATAACTATTGCCAGATCCACCCAGGGACCATTTATACTCGTAAATCTCACCAGCAAAATCATCGAAATGTGCTCGCAAAGTACCAAAAATTTATGTGATTTATCACGACCAAACCTATTTATTACACTCCCTAATCTCTACGGAGCTTTTCGTCGTATCCTGGCCAACCAGGATAAATAGATCTACCGGTATGTATTAGCCTAAATTTTTGCAATATACAAGAAATTCCATACAGAAGGAGAGAAGGAGAAATAACCGTCTACAGCATCAAGTGTAATCGCATCGCACATAAATTGCAGCCATTTGCCAGGAAGTTCCTGGAAACTCCAGAAATATGGAAGGCGAGATGAAAAGAAAGCAAAACGTTGAAACTCACTGAGGGAATGTCTTTTATCTTCCAGTTGGTTTGTTCCTTGTCGAAAACACATTAACAACCAACAACCCTCAATCGAAATGGCAAAAACATTGCTGCTGAAGAACGTTTGCCATCATGCCAGAAGGGTTTGAAGTTTGCAAATGGAGTTGCTGTTTTTGTTTCTTGACTTTACATGTTGTTGCAGTGTAAAAGAGAAGTGCAAGCGAATGGAAATTTTTTTTTGCAGGAAAATCAGAGAAAGGTGCTTCTTGCCGGTAAGGGTTGCATAATGAATTTTGAAACAATAAACTCATTTTCCAATTCAGTATGCATTTCATGCATGGAGTGCATTCTAGCTCAGTGCCTTTCAGAGGAATGCAACAATTAGCCATGGGACTTTGGAAAAGGGTTCTATCCTTCAGAATTATGTAAAACAGCGCTCAAAAGTTTCAAGTTCAGTGATCTTGAATTCGATTTTCAAGTATGTGCAGTCAATGATTTGAATTAAAAGTTTTACTGAATTCAATGCTTCGGTAAACGTAAAATCTGCACTTTACATTGAGAACTGACTATGGCTGAATGAGATGGCTCTGTACGAGCACTCACCGGAAAAGTAATTACATTGTTCACGCATTCGTACTGTTGTCCTTGATAACAAGTCCATGGTAACACTATGAGTGCGCAGCAAAAGTCGAAGCGAGCTTGCACTTAATATATCAGTCTCTACAATTCTACAGGACGTAAGAAACCTTTAACCTATCAGCGAATTCCTAGAGTGATGACTGTTAATTTGACCCCACCCTTGCCTGAGGGTTTTTTTGCCTAAAAAGCTTGAATTTCGGTTTCAGCTTTATTTCTTCCCTGCAAACATTGAAACGCTAAAGACGAAATTTTCCATCCCTTCCATAATCACCACCACAAATATAAATCCTCATTGATTTTCTGACTTCACTACTGCAGCTGCTCGGGTATGTGAATAAGTAATGTTTGAGCAAGCATGTTACAAAACACTCCGACCCGGTTGGACACGGTCGGTCAAATAAGAATCCTATGTGGGTTTATAGGTCGCCGGCTGATTTTATTTACTTCCGAAACACACCTGAGGTAGTTCCTTCGCGCCGACTGTGAATAGTGCGGACTCATACCTGCAAAAGCTGGTTGTTTGTTAGTTTTGTTATAGTTGTACTCGTTTCCAAGGGGGTGGTGACTTGGGGTTTAGAGTTCAAGGTTGACGTGTGGTATCGCTACCAGTCGCTTGAAGGTTATCACGAAATTAATACAAATTTTTTATAATGAATAGTCGCGTCTTGGGGAGTATTTTTTTTATTCTATTTCGGTTAAGGACTGCTTGTTGTTCTAGAATTTTGACGGCTGAATTGTTTATGGCTTCTTTGGAAGTTTTATATTACTCATTTGCATACGCTCTGTTGAAGGTTGTTGCGAGGATAAATGTTTTTATTAGTAAAGTTATAATGATGAATGCATACTTTTGCTTATGGAAGTTTTATTGCGATGGATTGTGAAGGAATAAGTTTCATTGACGTTATTATGTATCACAGGCTCCAATGTCTACAAGAATTGTCGTTACAATAAACCAGGCTTCAAATACCGATAGTGCTAAAAATCTTTAATTTCTAGACCGTTTAGAGGTCCAATAAAATCCATACCAGCACCATTTTTATTTGTGCTCAAGATATTCAAAAAAGTCATTCATTGTGGTTGGTGATATGTTTAAGGAATCTGCAATGGATGTACTTGTCTTTTTTCTTTAAAAGCCGTCGGGCCTTGCTTTGTTGTGTGAGGAGACGCGTTTCGACTAATTCGAGTCGTCTTCACTGTCTAAAGGATGTTTTGAAGGGAATGACTTTATATAGTCGTCGGATGGGTTAAGCGGATGGGTAACTAGGTCAGGTAGTAAATTACGTTAAGTACTAAATTATGCCGGGTAGAGGGATATTAAGTTTTTGTTTTTTTGCTTGTTGGATGTCCGTTTGGTCTGTTTCATCTCGTTTTCGTCTAAAAGTGTGGTCTAGTACTGAGAAAATTGAGTCGGAATTATTAACAAGTTGTTCGTTGATAATGTTACCGTCTGTCTTTCTATGTTTATATGTTTCTATATGTTTCTTCGATGTCAAGTCTCGGTCCTTTGCTTGGTTTATGTAGCAATTTCATAAAGTTTGTCATAGCCTCAGGCTCATGTGCGTGGTTGCATAATTGGAGTCTGCCTTGTTGTGTAAGAAAGATCGTAAGTGCTCTTTGTATCTTGTCGTTAGTTTTCGTGTTGTCCTTCCTATATACTCGTATACCATGTTGCAGTCCTTTCATGCCAGTTTGTATAGCCGATGTTTTTGTATATTGATGTGTCATTCAGTTTTGGTTTCAGTTTGTTTCCAATGTTATTGTTCGTTTTGAATGCAGTTTGCCATTTGTATTTCCTAAGGAAATGTGATAGTTTGTATGTCTCTTTGCCTACGTATGTTAACGATGTATTTGTCATTTAATTATAGCCTTAACTGCGTGTTAATTTTCTGAGGTACTAAGGATATTCAAAAGTACTCTCAACACAACGGTTTTAATATACCTGAAGCGCTTTTTTTGTTCATCCCCGTCATTGGGTTGAAAGAGATAATGCCAAAAAAACCTCACTCATACGGTTTACTTGAAAATAAGGAGTGACATTGTCTTAGACTTAAGAAGAGGAGACAGCCTGGAAAAGATACCAATCACTTATCACTGGATGCTCGTAAATAGGTTACGGATAGTCTTCTGGCAATTTCAGGTAATGAGCTCTCGTTTTCTATTCTATCTTCGGCTTGCATTGTCAGAATTCATTAGTATTTGGTTTCTGTTAGGCGAAATAAAAATCGAATGAGGTTTGTTAGTGTTAATTAGGATCTACCACCTTCAAGAGTATCTCCAAAGCAGGTTTCTTGGTAGCTGACAAATGCAGTGGGCAGTCTGACCGACAAAAGAAGCGATTTCGAATCAGGTTCGCCTATCTACGTACCTTGTTTTTCATATGCATTGTCAGTTCGACTTCACACAATGATTTGAATATTGCAGAGTTTCTTCCAACCAATCGCATCTACTGGCACTATTGTTTGCAATAGCATGAATTGTATCATCCAAAACAACAGAAATCAGCACCTGGATACAAATAAAAAAAATACACTACTCTGTAATCCACAACTTTATTTCTAGGAAAAATAAAACAACTTTTCAAGAGACGTGCACCCTGCTTAACGTCCATATGATGACTCCTCTCCTTTGTGCAATTCATTCCATTATTCACCACGAGGTGACAGTCGGTAACAGCATTATTAGCAATAATCAAAATAAAATACAGCCATTGACAAAATTTAACCTACAACTCGTCCAACCAGACTCATATGTAGATCATCCTGGATCTGACATGGTTCTCCATTTTCTCCAGCCGGTTCGGGAGATTCACAACTTACTGAAGCCGCGGTTGATAACCCTAACATTGAGGCTTCATAAGTACGATCATATGGTAATGGGTCATTTGACAGTATTCTATATTACGGATGCCAGTCGTTAGGTAAAACCTTGCAAAAACTATAGGGTTCGCGGTATTTGGAGATCAATTTCTTACAGGTACCAGCGGTATTATCGACATTACGGAGGACAACAAAATTTCCTTCTTTGACTCTTCAAAGATAGAGGGCCGATTCAGCTTAAGTATTAAACCATATTAGGGGCCTAGGATTGTTCGACTACTGGATCTACTGGGTCACTACTGCCACCATGTTTGATGAGCTCCACTGAAATCTCATCGATGCCTGGGGCTTTATAATTATTTTGGGCTTTGATGACGGAGTAAACTTCATTCAGGTTTGGTGGAGCCAATGGAAACTGTCCGGGTATATCTATAGGTTCCGATGATCTGGAGCAGTGTAGAGGATTCAGAAGGTTCTTGAAATATGATGCCCATCTTTCCTTGATCCTGTTTTCATCAGCGGTGATGATACCGATGTCATCATGGCTGATAACACCACTTCAAGCTTTTCACTACTTTGTATGCTTGTCTTGTGTTGTAACTCGCTAGACTTACATCGAAACTTCTTAATTGGTTGTCATAGAATTTTCGTTTCTTAATTTTAATGATCTTATTTGCTACTCTTTTGAGATTTTCATAATGTTCTCTCTTCATCCTGGTTATACCACCTCAATATTCTTTGTGCGCCTCATCCTTTTCTGACGTATTCTGGGGTTAGCTACGATCTAAATAGCCGCTTTCAATTCCACCCATAGCCAGTTGCTTTTTTTCAGTGATGTATCTAAAAGCAAGATGACCCGCTACTCTGGTAAAGGCCATATTGTGGAAGTCAAGTATTAATCAGCACCAGCAGCTTGTTATCAAAACATATCTTCTGGGAAACATCATCGTAACAGCCAACGTCCCTCAGGAGGGAGTGATATGGCAGCACTCACTTAATTAGTTGAAGATTTTTGACAAGCATGACGAGGGCGCTAACGTCAACAAGAAGAGGATTGATTTTTCAAACAAGCCGGATGTGTTCTTGAAAGACGGAATTGAATATCTAATGTAATGGACGCAACTTCGAATATCTAGCAAAAGCCGCAGATGCAGCAATATGTTATTTGATTAAGAAACGACTGTCGTTGCTCCCTGGAGTATCAAAAAGGAGCAGCAACGGAATGCAGTTTTCCGGCAAATATCAGCAGTTACAAGTAGTCCGCGTGGTGTAGTGGTTAGAACACTCATTCCGTAAGCCAAAGATCCTTAGTTTGACTCTCGTTGACGGCAACGAGATTTAGTTTAAGTGATTCTTCGGACGGACTATAAGCCCTTTCAGTTATGATACGTGCTGGTTTCAAATCAGAACGTATCGCAGCTGGGTAGACGAACACACGGCTAGAGCGTGGATCCAATGCCGTAGTTCTTTTTCGGTTGCAAGGTCGCTACAATTGATCCAATCCATTCCGAGGCTCTATTTCAGGTTTCGAAACAATGTAGGGTTTTCCAGGGATGGGGAATTAACCCGTTGTCCAACATCCATTCACTAGAAGAAGTGCTTTCGATGGTTTGGAGAATATTTGAGAAGAACAATTGGAGTTTAACATTTGGTCTTTCGAGGCGAAGTTTTGGATTCGTAGATTTTCCTTTGACTGAAACTTTTAAATTTCATGAACATCCATTTTTGTACATATTGTTCGAATATAGTTGAATGGGAAGCAGAGAGTCACGTTGGTGAATAATTGCGTAAATCAACTTTAAAAGTATGCCGATACTTTGTCATACAGTTACTTTGGCTTGTAACTTCGTAAATTTATTTTAAAAATACGTCGTTACATGCTAATTTGTTGCATATATACACAATTAAGCTTAGTGAATATAGAAGGCTAGATATCTACACATATGCTTTGTTTAGGCTGCTTGCTAAAGTGCAAGTGAATTTTTGCAAGGAAGCAAAGGCAAGGAGGACCATGTTGATGGGTGGATAGGCTGAGTTACAACGCCTTCATATTAGGGCACAATGACGCCGACATTTAATTAATGAATGGAAGCTCAGAGCAATTTGTATTTTCATACATTACTGAAATCATAGATAGGAAGGAGGAGACTGAACTGGAAATGTAGGGCGCTAGTTCTCTTGCTTTTGACAAGAGCCAACAAGTTGTTGCCATATACACCGAATTCGCTAAAGCGTTTGACAGTGTTGATGATGGCCTTCTGGCAATCAATCTCCGATCGTACCGCGTTTCCGACTCAATCTTCTCTTGGATCTTATCCTTCTTATCCCATCGTTCCTACACCGTTATGGAATAATTTTTTTCGTTGGCCTCATTTAGTTCAAAATCTGTTGTTCCTCAGGGATCAATGGAAGGCCCTTTTCTATTTTACATTTTCATTAATGATCTTCTCCAATCCCTGTCCTCTAATTGTCTGCTTTACGCTGAAGATTTAAATATTTATAGTTCCATTAACTCCAGCCAAGAATGCTCATACCTTCAAAATGATCTTGATAATCTCCAAAATTGGTCTCAAGGTGATTTACTTCCTCTTAATACCTTAAAATGTTGTCATATGAAATTCATCCAGTATTATACATATGAATGCCAGATTGATGGATCGCCGCTTGCTCTTGTGGACAAATTTAAAGATTTGGGAGTAGTATTTGACCCAGTTTGAAATTTAACATCCATATTTCATGCATAACCATAGAGCTTCACGTGTCACAGGTTTTATTTTACGATCCTTCAGCAAGTGCTTTAACATCTTAATCAGCATCCATCTTTTTGTAATCTTAGCTCTGTTAGCCCTTGAGTATGCCTCCAAGGTATAGTCACCTCACTATACCAATCTATCGGATGCTGTTGAGACTGTACAGCATAAATTCAGACTTACTTTACTCTACATATATAACCACCCTTACAGCTCCTACGATGAGCGTTTACAGATCCTCAACATCCCATTACTCAAACAAGAAGAGAATTCTTAGACCTGTGTTGCTTATTTAAAAATATATTATGGTGTTCTTTCATCCAACCTTCAGGAAAGGCTTTATATACGTCCCACCTCAAGAATGCATTGAACTAATATATTTATGGTGTCCTTTGCTTGAACCGATATTTATAATTATTCGTTTTTAGTCCACGTATCACGTCGTTAAAATGAACTCTAGCTGGGCCCCCTGCCACATTCCTTAAACGCTTTTAAAAGCACATTACATGATATACTCCTTAGCTTCTAATAGTTTGTTAGTATTTTATATTTTTGTTTTTTTTTTATATTCAAGTTGCTCATTTTGTTTTTGTTGCATATAGTATATTTTATTACCTATTTTCTAATTGGATTCACAGGTCTGTAAAATACAGGGTGCGGCAGCATAACTTCCTTTTTTCAAAATTCAACAAAACAAATTTTCAGCGGTACAACGGTAAATGCACGCTCCGCACTGTTCCAACGCATGATAGCGACTAACCAAGGGATGAGCAAAACTTTAAAATCACCTCTCTCGAATGAGACTACTAGCGCCGCGCTATAACAGTTAGCACTTTAAGGGCGGGCATTTCAAAAAAGGAAGTTATGCTGCCGCACCCTGTAGCATAATAAATAAGTAAAGAGAGGAATTCATCGCGAAATCAGTGCCTTGGACTCCTTCCCGTAAGCTTGCAAGTGGTTACAAAGACTCGGCATTATTCTAGGACTTATTTCAATAGATACATGAGCCATCTACACTGACACATATCAAGAAACTCCATTACTTGAAGTGTAGTGTGTTAACCTCTGAAAAGTGGCTACTTGGTCCCGGTTAGCTCTCCGGAGGGCAGGCCGCAGGCGCCACTCACCCACCGGAGTTCTCGTCCTCGTTAGTTTCGAGGAAAAAGAAACAAAAGACAAGTCCCGCAAAGACGCAGAACCCTTGCGAAGCACCCAGGTTTCGGTCCCTTCATCGTTGGCCAGCATTTCCTGCTCCAATTCAGCCACTTGAAGAAGGCGAGCGAAACCCGATCTTTAAATTCTAGCGAAACGCCAACTAAATTCAATCTGCCAACTAAATTCAATAATCTTAAAAGATTTCTTATAAAAAGCAAATTCCGATGGGCTTTACAGTTATCTCTAATTTTTCTCAAACGAATGTGCTGAAAAGAAAAATAACCTCAATATGCCAATTAAATTCACTAGCTTGTGAGAGATTTCACAAGAAAATGAGATTTCGTTGCACTTTGATTGAACACTACGTAATAAAATTAAATTTGCATTCTGCACTACAATATTATTTATAAACCGAATTCGCGTAATATTTTTCAATTGAATATTATTTAATAAAATCAAATTTGCATGTGAATAATTCCTGAAGCCGGCTAACCTAACTAAACCTTAACCGCTGGGGCCCTTCTCCAGCAGATACCGGGAGAAAATCAAGGAAAACACCAGCTGCCACCTCCGCTTGTCTTGAGACAAAACACTGGAATAAACAGAAGAGCTCGTCACGTGCCTAAACTCCCAGCTGACCTTTCTCCCGCCTAGCGGCTCCTTCTTCCGGGACTTCACCGGTCATCCACGTTTCCAAGTCCACATCCTCGCACAGTTTCTCGTTTCATTCATTCGCTTCTTTTGCACGAAAGTGCTGTTATAAATTCGGATCGAATGTGTTGGTGTATGATGATGGGCCGGCCGACGAGAGTGTGTGTTGCACGCTCATATTTCCTCTAGCATGAGTCGCAGCGTGAGGAACTGCAGCTGCTCCTATGCTGGCAAAGTGGTGCATATGTTGTTGGTGCTGCAATTGCACGATATTCAATGACCAATGCGAGTCTGCAACTTGAGCATGAGCAACTACCGTTGCGGCATGTTCGAATACTGGCGGCATTGATGAAATCAGCCCCCATTCTTTTTTTCACTCGTTATTCCCATATTTCGATAGAATGTTGATGGTGAAATGGTACTGCAAGAAGTTGAATGCCAAATTTGTTATTGCTTCTTGCTGCTGTTGATGTTGCTGAAAACTGTGTGCTATTGATGATGAACTCGCTGTTGCTGCGACATTTGTTGTTGCTGCTATTACGATATTTGCTGCTGCAAGCTCCGTGGTCTTTGCGCTTGTTGCTGTAAGCTTTGGCCCTGTTGGTCTTCTAGATGAGGACTTGATGATTGTGGTTTGCAAACTTCTTCCTGTTTCTTTTGCTCACCTTTATTTGAAGGGTGGCGCTTTTGATGTTGCGATTGCTAAGATGTTTGCTGTCCAGGTTGAGTTAAATTTGATTCAGATTGTGATTTGTAATTGCCTCCACCCATTGACAGAGGCGATTGTTTGAATGGGATGGATTTCTGATGTTGCAAATCTTCCCTATTGTCCTCGTCCTCAGGTTTGTTTAAGGGTGGTAAATCGCTCTTGGTAATGGAACTTGCACTATTCGTTTCACGACCGATCGGTGGTGGTTGGTAATGTGAACCGCCAAACGTCCGAGTTTTTCTTGAGACTACTCTCTTCGCATTTAGAATCTGCAGGGTTTGATTGGTTGTTATACTTACTGGTAGGTGCTGATGGTGGTTCAGACAATTTACTACCAGCATTTTGATTATGTTGTTGTTTTGAACGAAACGTTGGCATGCTCTGCCATGAGGATATCGTTCAATCAGTATTCTGTTGTTTATTATGCTGCGCGAAGATGAAACTAAACCTAGCTGAGTCTTGTGCTTATAATTATATTCACATCTTTACTTTTTCTTCTGAGCAAATGAGTTCCTAAATGGATTAATGATGCATTCCCTTTCGTGACGTTCGCGTGATTTACCTAGAATACCCGGGCCAATCGCCTAAATTGAAATCGAAAGTTCCGCCAACAATTTAACGTGAAAGTGTACTCGGTAAAGCTGCAACATTAATCAAACAGTTCCCACAAAATTTAATTATGCACTGCTAAAGGCTCTTCTAAAGTGACTATTTACCATTACTCATGCACATGAGACATTCTCTGCTCTGCAAAGGCTTCTAGACAAAACTACCGAGTGTATTCAGTCTATTGATCATATGGGAGTGGAAAATTTGCGGTAGTGCATAGTGGTCCACATGACTGTACAGAAATTACCTAACGATATTCGGTAGTCTTAGAAGGAAGAACATGCCACTAAGCCAGATTTTGCTACTATCAAGGATGTTAAACTCTTCCTGTAGGTGGGATATCGAGCTTTGGAGGCATCAGGGAAGGAACGTATCAAGGTGAAGTCAACTATAGCACTGGATTGCAGCATTCAGGCCTACGATATAGAGACATCTCAATTGTACTTTAGCAAAAAAATTTGATGCTCACTAACGTATATGGAGAGATCCTTTTAAGAACCTTGCACGCCCTTTTTGTATCGAAAATATGAAAAGAGTACCACTTTTGACGTGCATACAAAACTTCGTCATTCTTGCTTTTATGGTTTGCGAAAAAACTTGCTGTGACGGTCTTGATCACACAATGTCTGAACTATTGTCCTGAGAATTAATTTTATACAATGACTAGTTATATCTGTGATCGAAAAAAATTGAATAAAATTATGGAGGTAAGTTTTTATGGGTATAAAAACAAAACATACCTTACATGTCAACATTCGTTCAACTTTTCCATATTATTCTCATAAAATCGTAGAAAGCCTTGCAAAACGTCCTTCTATTTGGCAAGTTTCATCAAAATTGAATATTTGCCAAAGTTATAGCCATTTAAATTTTCTTCGATCACAAAAATATTGGGTTATCGTAGCATATGGGCAGGCACTACAATTTTGATTGGATCTTCTCAAAATTTTCAAATAAAATGAACAATCTCAATATCGTTAGAATCCCATCCTGACAATGATGTTCGTTTTATTGTAACAAAATGAAATCGAGGTGCAATGATTTTTCTGTGAAAACAATTATTTAAGGGTTTGTTGGTGTCTACAAATCATAAGTTGGGTGCAAACCTCCTTTCGACAAGAATGTAGCTCTGTCTATTAAGCTTGTTTGAGTTTATTAACTAATACACGAATATTTATTTAATTGCCGACAGAAATTTTCTACTCAATGCTTTTTTTACTTTCGGATATTTGTCACCTTTCTTTAAAGGTCTAAATAACTGAAAAATGTTGTTTTATTATTCCAAACACGTTTTCTGGAAGATACGCTCTTCCCTTTTCAGCGGTGTTTTGTTAGCTTTTTATTGAAATAACATAACGTAATTGAAGTAGGAAGGACGTACCTTCCGTATACTCGTCAATGCATTGGATTTAAAAGTCATCAAAAAAAAAAAATGCTTTGACCCTAACGGTTATTACAAGTTCCTTCTGGCGGGCGCACTCTCTTGTCCACCTTAATTTTTTTTTTGTAAAAATTTAGGGGAATTTCAGATTAGGGAAAAACAACTTTTTATCTTGTAAAGTATTTAATAATTTACTGGCTTTATATTTGAAGGTTTTCAATAAACAAAAGAATACTATATAAACCGTTATTTATTTATTAAGTTTCTTTGAACTTCAAAATTGAATGAATAATCAGAAATTCAATTTTAATTGACATTTCATATATTTCCATTTCGTTTCAACAAAACTATTCAATCTCTTCTTCATTACTCAATTCCACTTGACACTAATGATAGAGCATAACAATTTAAATGCTTCCAATTAATATTCATTAGTATATTATATTCGCAATATCAACACAAAAAATTTAAATGATCATAAATATAAATTTTATGATCTTCTATGCCTACAAAAGCCATAAAAGCCGACATATTAATTATTTGCATACAAATCCAATAAAGAAAGCAGAATTATGCGTGTTGAACAATTCCAGACCAGCGTGCATGAATGATTAGTAAGTTATTGTAGTTAATCATCATCATCATGTTAATCGTTACCTTTAGCGAATAATATTTTCTTAGCTCGCACAAAAAACAACCAAACAAACATTGTTGGCAATGTTGTTTTATTTGTTTCTTTTTTGTTACTGTTGCATTTTGTTTTTTTTTTTTAACGGAACGAAAGTTCGACGACCAAATTACACATATTACTCTCTTATTGGCAAGTGAACAAACTAAGCTGCGTTAATGCAATCTATTGTTATTTATTTAGACAGTTAATATGCAACGCAATGAATTTGATATTACTGAATAATTTGCAGTTAGGAAATTGCATGTACTGTGACTTTTTGATTTTTGGCACTCGAACAATGGTTTTGTGTGATTTAGTTCCGGAATTCAAATTTTTAATAGGCTTTGAGGTGTTTCATTTTCATTGAAACGACTTCAATACGTTTCAAGCTCAGCTTGAAATTATTCGACTCAAAAAGTAGGTTAAGTATGTTAAAATATGTGTGTGTATCATATATAGCAATTTAAATTAGATCATTTATCGTTGCTATCGCAAAAGGTCATGAATGCTTGTCGAAATAAGCTTTTTTCAATCAACGGTATTATCAAACACCACTTAGTAACAAAAGAAAAAGTTAAGCGGTTATAGATCCGTAAGCTTGTGACCTTCGTTCTAACGTTTCTTTGCTATTGATATATGCTCTGTCTTTCTTAATTTGAGTTAATGATTATTATAATTGGCAACAATCTGGTTTTTAAAATTTCAATATTAGACCGGGAACCAATTCAGGTTTCTCAAATGATTTACATCGTTTTTTGTATAGATGAATAAGTGTTGGGATAATTTACGCGAAATTTGCTTATTGAATTTTTTTATAAAAACTTAAAAAGCATCTTGTGTCAAAGATAAGTTAAATTTTTGCGTAAAGAAAGAAAACGCTATAATATAATTCGACAATTTTGTAGCTTACGGCAAATTTTGTCAATAAACTGAAATCCTGTTCTTTACGAAATGTAACCAAAACCTTTGTTAAATATAACATAAACCTTCTTAAATTAGTATTCAGAGAGCAAATACATATGATTTAAGTTGTTGCCACCAAAAAGTATGCTTAATCTCATGATTAACAAAAACATGCATAGGCTTAATTCCCACAGGGGGAATGCCGCCCGACAAGAACACTCTTGGAGGGTAGCATTCTTTAGGGAGTGCCATCCTCACGTACAAGAAAAAATGGAGGTCACCGTGAGGTTCCTCCAGGGATAGCAGGTACATGACTGACTCAATCTGGACTACGCTTTGGACAGCGAACTGGGATTGATGCTTTGAGATGGCGGACATGATGGTTTAGACCTTGTTGCTCTGCACGGTAGCGCTGAGGTGACACTGGTGCTTGAATGGCTCCAACCCAACTATCATATCTTCTCCGTCCCAGTAAAACCGGCCTACCAAGGTTACGTTCGAAGTTCACACCATTGCGTTGGTGGTATAGGTTCGGTTGAGATGGACTCCCGATTAGCGCTGGTCTGGCTCTGAGCACCTGTCCACATAAGGGCTTGTGTCAGTCTTCGCATGGCCTCCCTGCTTTGCAAAAATAACCATGTGGACAAAAAGGTGACTACATACATGAACGCCAATCAAACTGGACTCTACTCAACAATTAACACACTAAAAAATAAAAACGATCAATAAAAATTACAGCTATGACGTTAACAGCAGATTGAGAACGTTACCAATGAGACAAATACAATGACAGTAAAAACAGACCAAAAACGGTGAACAACGGAATAAAAATTCCCGCAGAGTTCAGATGCAACAAAAAACGAAACGAACGTCTGAGCGTCCTAAAAGAAGAAAATGGGGAATTCTGCAGGACGCGCCAAATTTCGACGACGTAGAACAAAATATAAAGAACATCGAGAATTCGATAGTTATTGCTATAGCCGCTAACGAAGTGACCGAAGCAAGGGTCTCAAACGCGGATTTAATAACAAACCATTCTGAGGTTCAGAAATTGATCACGACAGAAAAAAGAAAGAACCAGACAAATGAGACGCCGTTGGGGGATTTCACCATCGCCATCGAAAATGTGGCAGAAGTCCTGTAGTTGGAATTGGAAGCCGATAACCTCTCCCAAGAATGGATGTTGCAAAGTACAATTGCCGTCCAGTGGCACCAAGAAGAAATTCGAAAGGTGAGATGTTCTAAAAAGAATAAAATCAGCGTATCACTCGCCAAAAATCAGAAAAGTTTTATGTCAAATAATGGACTAGAGGATGTATGTTAAATAATGGACCAGAGGAGCTGGTTAAAGGCCGAAGATGACCAGAAGACCGATGAAGAGTAGAAGGCTTACGAAATGCTGAGGGCTTAGTCTACAGAACATGCGTAGAAAGCTTCACCATCAAACATCAATGAAAGAATGGCATCTGGCCCAATCAAACAAGATCGGGATGAAAGAACGAACGAAAATGCACTTGATGGGCGAAGAATGCTATAGCAGAGGTTCCACGTAGTGCCACAACCCACAAAGAAACTCCTCAAAACTTGCCAGAAAATAAAGTTTGCACGGACGCCCAGAAAGAAGAGAGACTTGATGCGAGACAGAAGAGAAGAAAGCCACGACAAAGACTCGGCAGCAGGCACTGCTCATAAAACTTCAAGTGAGCCAATCCTATGCAGAAGTGTTGCGGGATATCAGAAAAAATATATGGCTGAAAGACATCAACACTGCTCTTTAAGCAGGCCGACCAACCCGGTCGGATTTGGAGCAGACGCCTACATTAAAGAAGCATTTTGCCACGCAGTGGAGAAAGTTCTTGGCAAAACCACAACCGTAGCTTCACTCGAGCAAACGGCTATGATCGAAATAAGAGACTTTGGCTGCAAGGTAGAAGTGGCTATCAACATGAAGCTACCTAGCGTGGGCAGAATCAAAGCGAGGCTAACACCAGAAACCCATAGGAGACAACGCCTGGCCGTAATTGACTTGACTTAAAAGAACTCCGAACAGTTTCTGAAAAGGGGCAATGTAAGAATAGGGTAGAGCCTCTGCAGGATATGGCAAAATTCGGCGCCTCTGTAATGCGTTAAATGCCTCGGCTATGGTCACACCGCACAAATACGCAAAGGACCCAATAGGAGCTTCCTATACTAGAAATGTGGTGAAATGGTATTTAAAAGGAAAGCGTGTATGCAAGAGGTGCACTGTATCCTCTGCATGGATACTGATCCAAGAACGGATCTTACGTACATCTTGAGATCAGGAAAATGTCGTATTTCCCCCCAGCTAATGCGAAATCAGAGTTTCGATTACCTGCACCCTATAGGTAAACTTACACCTGCTTGACCAGTTTGTGATTGACATGGAAGCGACTTTTTGCTGCTGAGTGAGCGACACGTCGATAAAATTCCGCATCATGGTATGCTGATGAAACTGGTACTGCTGCCAACTGGTTCTGAAACATTGGTTTCCAGGCGGGGGGAGGGGATGGTTTCAAGTTCATTCCGTACTTAGGGACCACCTTCGAACGAATTGATACCATCTTTCCAAGTCAAGCTTAATGCTTTGGAGGGCACTGTTTCAAACGTAGATGGCAACATGCTTATCGGGGGACAAAGCAATCAAAAGGGGAATCACAGAAATGGCAGCCAGGATGGTATTGGCTGTGAAGGAATCATTTCGGGCGTGCCATTTGCCTTGAAGTCCTTTGTATGGAGGATACACAATTGGGGAGTATTAGAAGCCTACTCAGCTGGCGATCATCTGGACAATGTCCATACTCTCGATCGTCTACAATTGGGTGGAACATTGGAAGGAGACGCTCACGGCAGGTGCGCCACTGCAGGTAGACTGGCAGCTCAAGACGTAGTGAACTCAACTATGAGCATAATCACGACTGGTTGTAGCGCTTCTATGCCCCATTGGGGACCTCGACACAGCAAGCCTCCAGTGTACTCGTGGTCAACTAAAATTGCTGGAGAGTGAAGAGAGAATCACATTATTCGGCCTGAGGTTCAACGCGCATGGAACCATCACGAGGCATGCAGACATATAGCAGCATGTAAGTCAGCCAGAAAATGCCTTCGCAAATTGATTAATGACTGGCTCCTGGCGAGATCTAGTGCACAATATTCAAAAGGATCCGTGGGACCTTGGCTTCCAGTTAGCTATACGGAAGTTTGATGCACTACAGATACCTTGCATATATAAAGCGGAAAAGATGGACGAGATAGTGCGGGCACTTTTTCCGGCGCATGCTGTCCATATTTATGCTGTTCCCAGTGAAGCTAGAACTAGGAGAGCTATTCCTATCATTGAAAACAAGGAAGTTTTTAGGCCCAAGTGGTTTTAGCTGAGGTGTTGCAACTTATCCATCACCATTGTCCGAACTTGTTGCTCAGCACATTCAACGTTTGCCTACGGGATGCGATTTTCTCGGTACGATGGAAGGTGATGAGGCTTCGGCTGGTAAGCGAAGGTAAGGAAATTCCGGATTGCCATCCACATAACGCCCGCTATGCATGCTAAATACGGCTGGGAAGGCGCTAGAGAAACTCATCACACTTGACGTTAGGAATGTATTCAACTCCTTCAGATGGGTGGACTTCCTGAATAGGTTGAATATCCTTTTCAAGCTTCAGAATATTTGATGCGGCTTTTGAGGGCCTGCCTGAGAGACAGAGGCCTGCTTGATAACACCAGGCTGAGGCAACAAAGAATGGAAGTTACATCCGATGTTGTCTAGGGACCTACCCTTGGTTTAGACCTGTGGAACATAGTTTTCGATGGGCTGCTGAGACTGGAGATGCTAGATGAGTCGCGCTTAATTGGCAACGTGGATGATTTTGTGGCTCTTATGACTAAACACACCGTTAAACAAGCGCAAATTACATTAGGAATGCTAATGCGCTGAATAAGAGATAGAATGACTACTCGCGGGTTTAGTCTAGCACTGGAGAAAACCAAAGTGATCATGTTGACAAAGAAGGGAATATCTAGAGTAAAAACGATCAGTCTTGGAGATACACGAATCGAATCGAAGCGTGCAGATGATTTTCTTTGAGAAAATCAAGGCAGCGGTTGCTTCAGCCCTATTGGCTCTGAGTTGACTTATGGCCAACGAAAAGTAACACAACCCTTCAAGAAGACACCTATTGATGAGTGCCGTAGGGTAAACGCTTCTGTACGGTGCAGAAATATGGAGTGACGTTGTCAGTAACGAGCTGAGCTGGAAACATTTGGCACAGGTACAGAGAAGCGGAGCACTGAAGCTTACAGCTTCATATCTGACAGTCTTTGATTTGGTAGTGAAAATTATTGCAAGCGTGATATCTATTGCTCTCTTTTTACCTGAGTGCCACGCTATTTACCTGCACCGACATAAGGACATGGGGGAGACAATTGCCCGCAAAGAGAGACAGCTTCACTCCGATAATTCGCCTCAAGGCCCGTCGCTCAAAGGTGTTCAATAAAGTCGCAGATGCTTGGGTTAGGGTCCATGTTTCACACCCATAGCATAACACAGGTCTTATCATAGATTTGTATACTTGAAGCTTTGTTTTTCTGTGTATGCAGCTGGTCCTTAAGGTCGTCAAAACTGAATAAAATATTTCATTTGCGAGTTGTATTGTTCGGCGTATTTCGTCTCTTTCATTACTGGTTCTCGTTATTTCGGTGCCTAAATACATGAATTCGCCCACATTTTTGATACTATATCTCCTCTTACACTGGAGGGAATGTCCTTCAGCTTGAAGGCACCTCATGAGGTAGCAATACAGGATCTGGCTCGAAGTAATATGTCAAATGATACCAGGCTAGGTTCTCAGGTTGACAGGGGAAGTGTTTAGTGAGTAATCCAGCCCCTCACAAGCATGGGATTCCCACACTCAGTGCTTGAATGACATTCACCTCCCAACCCCCATCAAAAAAAGTTCAACCTTACATGCCATTTTCAAAATATTACCTGCATACCTCCTTATTACTATCTTTTTATCAATTTTTCTTTCGGCACTGACTCCACAAGATTAAGGTCGACCACTTTCCTATTTTATTAAGCATTCGCTTTATGATCATTTCCATTTCTCCCTTCGGTCCACCAAAAAATCAGATACATTTGTAAAGATATAAGATGTAAATACTCTTTCATACAGGCTCATCAATGTTAGAAGGGCTGTTACATTTACTTCTCCATAGATATCACTTACCTGTCTACCACCCAATGTCAGTCTTACAGAGTACCTACTCGCTGAAGAGAGGGGGAAGATTACCCGTTTTGCTGGGTCATTTAAAGTGCCCACCAAAAACTATGACGGACGCAAACGGGCTTAGTAAATTTAGAGTGGAAATACCCACCTCGCTGTATGAGGGCGTCACGGGCTTCTTTCCAAATACCAGGCTAGAAATAAGTTGCTAAGAAAGTGTTGAGAATAATGGTGCCAGTCTCCTAAGTGAAAGAACCACTTATTCTTTCACCCGGGCCATCTTTGGCTATCAACATGATAGCACATGTTCTTGGCCCGATGGAGACCAGCGTTTCCAGCATAGGGCTGGTGCCAGCAAACAGCGGTTTCGTTTTAGGTGATGAACACTCCTCAGGAGCTGCCACACGCCATCACCTACAGGGCAGCTCGACCGCGTGGTCCCAAGTTGGGTATTGGACCTTCTACCTAATTGCGATACGTTCTGATTTTAAATCAGCATCACTCGAAATAAATCTCGTTGCTACCAACTGGATTCAAACCAAGGATCTTCGGCTTACGGAGTGAATGCCCTAACTACTACATCACGCGGACTACACCCCTCTGATACTCTCCTATAATACTGTCATAATAGGGCTTCAATTTTCGTTCTTTGATTTTGGAGAGCACTTTGTAAGGTGTACACAGTAAAGCGATGCCTCGATTATTTTCACACTTTAACTTGTCATCCTTTTTACTGACAGGACATATTTTACTTTTTTGCCAGTCCTCTAGTTACTGCTCCCCTGATCAAATTCCCCATTGTAGTGAATTATGGATTTCAAGTGTCCGTTAAGGACTGCAGAGATTGCCTACGGCCTTGGAGAGCGAAGATGTTGGCGCTCGCTGGAATTGGTCTTGTCTGGGGACGCGTAAATGCGCTGGCAGGCTAGCATTGCGAAGTCGTGGGGCGAGTTCATTCCCACAGCACAAGGGCTCACTGCAAAAAAATTTCATATCCACAAATTTGCAAGATCCTCAAGGGTATATCGGTTCGACCTACCTAAGGAATGTAACAACAAAGTACGAGAGTCGAGAAGATCTCATCTTTACTATTTATTGCTTAAGACCCCCAAATAAGAGGTGGGGCATCCTGGTGAAAAATAAATAATTCTTCCTATAAGTGTGATCTAATCCCAGGTTACACAGCGCTACAGGCTTCTGCTCTAAGTACTACATCCCTCGAACAGCTTCTGTAAATGAATGAATGAATTCCTTCCAATATTCAGAATGAATCAACTTTACATATGCTGTTGATGCAAAATTAAAATAATGGATAAATACGAGTACATAAGTTTCCGATTTTATTGTTGCATTCTTCTATTCTATTCCACTTAAAAAGGTAGAAAATGATTTCAATGCCAAGTTATTCCAATATTTTCCCAACTACTCAAAAACCACCAGACCATCAAT
The DNA here is from genome assembly GCA_963969285.1 of Odontomyia ornata. Classification (NCBI taxonomy): domain Eukaryota; kingdom Metazoa; phylum Arthropoda; class Insecta; order Diptera; family Stratiomyidae; genus Odontomyia; species Odontomyia ornata. The sequence continues at coordinate 428,664,389 of OZ017738.1, read as the reverse complement.
CATATCTATCAAATATTACCCAATAGCGTGACATGTCATTCTACATACGAGTATGTTCATTTTCCCAGATAAAAGCTTAAACTGAAACTACAAAAGCTCAAGGTGAACACTATGACATAATATGATCGCATTAAAATCAATTATCTCTTACTCTTATGTGAGGTAACACAATGCTCTTAAATATGTTACATTTACTGACGAATAAATACGAGTCAAATCTCAGCGCAAATATTGACAAAATTTTGTTTTTTTTCGTTTTCTTACGGACTGGCACGTAGTACTTAGGTATACTTAATTTGCCATATTTTAGGAATACCTGCGGACTCAACGAAGTTGAACGAACTGATAACGATGGTTATGTTTTGCTGAAATTCCATTCTTAGGCAATATATATTCTAAAATGAAACATTTGAAAGAAAAACAATTTTGTAGAATTTATGCTACTCATGCTTTGGCGTACGAGTAATTGAAATATCGTGACTTGCGATATTGTTTCATTGATGAACTTATTGCTTGTTCGCAATTCTTGGTAATGCCCTTTGAGATTCTCCGCAGGAGGTTTGTGTTAATGTAAGAAATTTTCGATAAATTATTTTCTTGCTGAAATTGCTGTGTCTATTGTTCATGCTTTTTGTTGGTTGTTGGACTGAGATTAAGAATCAACAAATACGAGTAAATAAGATTTTCTTGAAAATAGGCACGTAGTTCAGTTGAATTTAACCAGTCTACTCTTGGATATCCATGCTAAATCTGAGAGCACAAATTCGAGCAGTTTGAGTAAATTTTATTTTATTTCGATTTAAAAAGATCATGCTTTTTCATTATTTTTTTTCTCAAGCTATAAAAAAACTAATAAATTGTTTTTTCTCGTGTCAAAACTTCCTTTCTTATATAAATTTGAACTGATTACTGCTGAATCTTTACCCTACTTGAAAAAATTCTCAACGACTTGGTTATTGCTCGTTCAAAAATATTGCTTATGTTAGTCAATATGTATTGGTTTTTCGCATCGAAAACTGATTCTAATTATTTACAAATCGAATTATTAATATCGACTGTTATTTTCTTGCTTATAACCTATAAGCGCACAAGTCTACTTAAAGGAACAATTTCCCTAATCTATAACAAATCGCATATAAATTAAAATTTTCAAACGTTTACTTTAAAATTAAAATGTTTTAGTTCAATTGATTAATTAATTTTCTTTCTTTACTTTCAGGTAAGTTTCTCGTTATACTTCATCATTTGATTAAAATGCTATACGAAGGTAATTGAAATATTAGTCTTGCCGTACCCAGTTGAAAAGAAACTGGGTAGAAGTGGGTGAAAAGACTATGAGAATACAATAGTCTAGCATCCTTTTTCCCTTTTAGCGAAAAAACAATAAATTCTTGAAATTATATTAAAACTGTATCATTGTTTTCTCTAGAAAAAGTTATTTATTACTTTCAATGCTCGTTTCCTTTAACCGGCGAGAGATTTGAAGCCTCAACTCGGTCTACCATCTGATTTTTAGCCCTACTAAAGCCGCAACCTGCCTGTCCATATGTCTCTCCATTCACCCCTCCATCTGTGCGTCACAGCAAGTTTTCTCGGAAGCTAAATCAGCTACAAAAACAAAATTCTGGGGATACGTCCAAAGTGATGACCTCTCCAAAGTTTCGATATAAAAATATTTGGGTAATTTTAAGATTAGGTGTTCAAAACATGGATCAAAATATGTGAAAAACTTGAGTCCCCTTCTCGCGTATGGACATCTTTGACCAGAAAAATTTGAAATAAATCATGGAAGTATGTTTTCATGAGCGCAAGGAATCAGAATTCGTTTAAATTTGTTAATAATAGTACAAATTATGAATTTTACATTTTGGCATGTAAAATCAACAGGATAGCCTTAAATTTGCCAAGAGTGTGTGTCTTGCTGTCTAATTGACAGCTGCATATGCTCCAAACATTTTGTAATAATCAAACATTATACAACAAAATTACAGCCGATTGAAAATTTCACAATTGCAGCAATAACAACCATGATACTGGGGGGAAACACGTTTGCAGATGACCTGGCTCATCTTAAAAATTCTGACCTCAGAGTCGGCCCTCAACCGTGGAGTGAAAAAGACTTGCTGATGAATTTCATGCGTCTAGACGGCAACTAAAAAACCCAAAAAAGCTGGTTAGGAAAAACGGCAATTTACTATCACCGGGTCCCAGTGGGGGTCAGAATTTGCCACCTGAAATGGAAAACCTAGAAATGAAATTTTATTCAAGAAAAGATAATACTCTAAGGATGCTGGAAAAAAACTTTGGCTGCGCAGTTGGATATTGAAAAAAAAGTATATTTAGAGGAGTAGCTTTTAATGAGCAATTTTGAGGAGTTAAAGTTAATAATTTAATGTAATACCCTCCAACACAGATATAAACCCAACGAAATTCTTTATAGCCATTATTATTGTGTTTCGGCCTTGGTGATCGGTCATATCATGCTGCTTGTGTGAGCATTAAAAGGCCAGTGGCAAATGTAATCAACAAACCTGAAAACGGTGTGCATTGGTACTGTGAATCGTGCAGGCGCTATTCTTTGTCAGCCTACGTCACTCGTCTCCGGTCATCTAGCCAAATGGTTAAATCCTTATCCGATGAACTAAATACTCTGCAAACAAAATGTCAATCGGCATGCAATGAGGTGGACTCGTTGCTGAAATTCACGGATACGTTGTCTGATCCGTCCACAACTGAAGGGAATTTGGCCTCTCCGCATTTACTGCTGCTTATTTCACCTGATCCATAAGTGTCAGGTGATCTATTGACTATCAACCTGGATTCATCTCCATCTATCATAGCTCGTAGCAAGTCTCAATCTAAGTTTCCACCACTCGATAATGTGAAGCGTACGGTTTGCCCGTAATCCGAATTGATGCCCTCATCATCACCTGGATCTTCAACTGCCTGCCAGGGAGGTATTCTAAAAGCCTTGGCTGTATCAAAGGCACCAATCAATGGTTCTACATGTGCGCCATTGCTGCAGCAATAACCAACCAATGTACCGACTATCCAAGCTAATGAGCTCAGCCGTCGTCAACACGTACAGCCGCTTCAAATCGTCACTTCTCCCATGTGTCCCGCTTCGCATCAAATACCACATGTGAGCAAATTGAAGACTATGTCAAACGAAAATTAGATATCGCTCCATCATATCTATCCTGCAATGATGAGAGCCGTTTCATTCCTTCAAGATAGACGTGAATGCTGAGCGCCGAGCTTTCTTATCGTAGGTATTTTGGCCAAAAGGTGCTCTGGTAAAGGAATTTTCCTCCGGTAGAAGGAAAAATTTTCCACGCTCGAGGAATCCACGGATCGTCAATTAACGTTCTACAGAAAAATTGATAAATAAAGTATTTTTTATCAGAATGTTAGAACTAAGCTTCAACATTTTTTAATTCCAATCACAGTGGCTAATGATGAGATTGTCTGCATCACAGAATCCAGGCTGAATGATACCATTAGTGATTTTGATATCTATTCTACACACAAAATATTTCGCAGTGATCGCGATACATCTATGTCGTCTAAGTCTGATGCTGGAAGAGTTTTCATTGGAGTCAAACACAATCTTCAATGTACTCCCTGCAATGATTTTTAGGGTTTTGTAAAATAATTTTACAAAACCCTTCTAAAATCGCGTCCTGTCTGTCCGTCTGTCCGTCTGTCTGTCCGTCCGTCCGTCCGTCCGTCCGTCCGTCCGTCCGTCCGTCCGTCCGTCCGTCCGTCCGTGTGTCACAGCAGTTTTTCTCGGAAACTGCTTAAGCTAGAAGCATCAAATTTTGTATGCAGGTGTAAAGTGGTGCTCTCTTCAAAGTTCAACTACAAAAAAATTTCATGAGGTATTTAAGGGGGGTCTCCCCATATAGGGGAGTGACCCCCCGAAAAAAAAATTTCATTGAAGGTAGCCGATATGGTTATCAAATGAAAGGTCTTGATGAGAACTTTTCAAAACAGGTCTTAGTTTGGCAAAGTTCGCTTCGAGGGGCGCACAGGGAGGGGAAATACACGAAAAATTTGTGTCCCCCCCCCCCTCGCGATTGGACACCTGTGATCCGAAAAATCTGAAAAAAATTAGGAATGTAGGCCTTGGTGAGTACAACACCAACAAATACGTGAGAAGTCGCAATTCACTCAACTTTGTTAGTAATAGTATGATTTATCGATTTTATGATTTCTTGAATAAAATCTTAACGGTACCCTTAAATTCAATGAAATTCAGGTCACTATTGACTACTTATAAAATTGATCTATTCTGAAAGTTTCATAAAGATTGAATCATATTTAGCGAAGTTATAGCGGTTTGAATTTTCCTATATTACTATGGAACAATATGCGCTGCATTTATTACTATGGCAACATATGGCTATGGAACAACATGCGCTTTTTACCGACTCAGACACTACAGTTTTGCTAGGATTTGCATGAAAATTTCAGGAATGATAAGTGTCATGTATATCTTTGAGAATCGGTTCAGCTAGTGGTATCAGTAATTGTAAAACAAAATAGTGGCTGTTTTAAATGCGAAGATTGAATTATTTTGAGTCATTTTTTCCCAACTTCAGCGTTTAAGGTGCATGCTTTGAACACTTGATTCAATTTAATGAATGACTGTAGATGAGTACCTACAATTAATCCTCATCAGTGAAACAAGTCAAGGAGGCGGGAGAGAGCTCCTAGCAAAAGGGCTTTGTAACCATTCTAGGATTCGAAAAAATTGGCAATTAATCGGTAACAGTACGGGAGAGTGGCCCTGAAAAAAAAAAATTCATCAAACGTACCCGATATAAGTATGAAATGAAAGTTTTCATGGGAGCTTTTCAAAACAGTTCTCAAACTGTCAGTTTTTGCTTCAGTGGGGGCACAGGGGGGCAATACATGAAAAATGTGTTTCCTCCCTCGCGAATGGACATCTGAAATAATTATCAAGGGAGATATTTATGAGCGTAACAATAACAAAAGTAGTATGATCCTCGTTTTTCATACTTTCTCCAATAAAATCGTCTTTGACATGTTTCTTGATTTGATTCGATCTGGTGACTGCATTTTGTAAATTGGATACAAAACCCTTCTGACATGAGCGTAGGTCTGTTTACCCAACTTGTTTTCCTTCTTCACCAGTAGAATATGTTCTAGTCAGAGTTTTGATAAGCCCAGGCTCTTCTTTATTAATTGCTAGTATCTATGTTCCTTGCTTTTCTCCTTTAAGGGTATATGAAGACTTTTTTTATGAACCAAATCAGTTCATCATTTTTAAATTTCCGCACGACTTATTATTTATTTGTGGAGACTTCAATATGCGTCTTGTAGAGTGGGAAATTTCCTCACATCCTAGAATTGCTACATCCAATCCTTTATCCAATTGCTCATCTTTTTTTTTATACGTAGCACTACAGCCCCTTTTGGGTCTTTGCTTAGAGATACTTAGAGTATCTCATTATCATGATCGAATGCATCGGCGCTCCACAAGGTGATATGATCATTATCACGCTTTGGCCGTGTATCCATCCAGCTACGATACGTTATGATTTAGACCAGCACGTATCATAACTGAACAGGCTTATAGTCCGTCCGCAGAATCACTCGAACTAAATCTCGTTACGGGAATAGTGCTCTAAACACTACACCACGTGGACTATCTCCTTCAATTCATTAGTACATTCAAACTTCATTCAGAACATTAATGGAAGGCTACAGGATCTTGTACTGTAAAGCTTAGCACTCTCAAATAATGCAGTAATCATTTCTGGCGATCCTTATATCAGAGCTGATCCACATCACCCTCCATTATGTGTTGATCTGGCCGTACCGGTGTAAAGTTGTGACCGTGTCTTTCAACCAGTTATTTATAATTTCAGATAGACAAACTTTCTGCAATTTTCAATGCGCTTTCTAACATAACGTGGGATAACTATTTCGCTGGTATCTCGTGTCAGGAAGCCACGTCAATTTATCACCGAAAAACTGGTACTGATGCTTTATGGTTTAATAGAGAAGTATGTCAGGCGCTCAAAAATAAAGAGAAGGCTAGAAAGAAATGTTAACTCCCAAAGTCCTCGGAAGCATTAGATGAATTTTCAAGGTTACGGCCATTAGCAAAATCATGGATAAACTGCGCCATCAATAATTATTTCGGTCATATTGAAGAATTACTCTATAATAATCAACTGAAACCATTTTGGACTTAAATTCGTGCACTTAAGAAATCGCCGAGTATACCGAATAACATGTATTGGTGCAATCCAAGTGCAGATAATCCTTACTCGATTCTTAATCTCTTTGCACGTTTTTTTCTCTTCTATCTTTAGAAGTCTTCCTGCTAACCATGGTTTCAGTCCTAATTTTTTGTATCAGACTTTTTCGGCTGATTTCAACATATTGCCCTCTGATATTGAAAATATACTTATTAATTTGAATGAATCTGTTGGACCTAGTCCAGATGGAATTCCTTGCTTTTTTGTAAGATTGCTTTCGCCAGCTCTTGCTTCCTCATTGTCTTATTTATTTACCGTCAGCATTTTTAATGGTATATCTCCTGATATTTGGAAAACGGCCTATATTACTCCTATTTTCAAATCTGATATTTCAAATTACCGTCCTATTTCTATTCTCTCAAAATTTTTGAACGTGTAAGCTATTTCTTGTGCTAGTCCCTATGCTATCTGATTAACAAAATGGCTTCATTACACATAGGTCCATTTTGACCAATTTGCTGGAATTTCCGAATTGTGTCTCGCAAACTGTGGATGCCAACTCCCAGGTTGATGCCATATATACCGATTTTCAAAAAGCATTTTACTGCGTACCACATAAAAGCTTGCGAACGAAGCTGAAGCATTATGAGTTCTCTGAAAGCATCCTTACATGGTTTCATTCGTACATCACTGCTCGTTCATGTTGTGTTCGTATAGATGGCAGGAGACCCAGCCAATTGTCACCATCATCAGGAGTACCACAAGGATCTATACTTGGCCCTTTATTATTTAATATATTTATCAATGAGCTGCCTTCACAAGACAGCCTTGATTTATCAAACGACCTTAATATTATAAGTGATTGGAGCTGGAATATTTATATGAAGGTGGTTAAACTTCATTTAAACATTCCTAAGTACCACAGAACGTCATTCACAGTTAAAAAATTTCCCATTATTTTCACATATTCAATTGATTTTGAGGTGCTAGCTCGTGCTACTCAAATAAAGGATCTTGGCAAACAAAGCTTTCAAAATGTCTGGTTTCATACTGCGCCACGTAAAAGTCTTTCACAATATTCAAGTAGCAGTTCGCTTGTTTGTCACACTGGTCCGCTGTTTCATCGAATATTGCTCACAGGTATGGTCACCGCATCAAGGCTACCTTGTAGCCACTATAGAATTTGTCCAGAGGCGGTTTACCAGAATTTTGTTGTTTACCTTACCATTCCTATGAAGATCATGTTTCCTTACTCCAATTTTCAACGTTAAACTCTCGCCGTACATATCTAGGTGATTGTCTGCTTTTTAAACTCTACCATCATCACATAGATTCGAAACTGGTCATTTGCAGACAGGTTCGGAGTGCAGTTAGACAAACTCGTTTTTCGGAAATTTTAAGAGTACCATTTGCACGTATAGATGGAAGATTCAACGTAGCCATAGTTCGCTTACCGACAACGCATAATTCCTTGTTGCTTGGTCCTATTTCGCAATCCGTTTTGAGATTCAAAAATGTGCTTAAATCATAATTATAATACACTATGTTTTATTATTTTTCATTGACCTTTTTGTGTTATATACACTTGTAATTGGGCATTAGCCTGTAAGGCATTGCTTGACAATAAATAAAAAAAAAAAATTTTTTTTGCTGTAGACTCAGATATGTGAGTAGTCTACGTATGTATTCATACTCAAAATAGTAAATTGACGAATTATGGATACATTCAATCTCTTACTTCTGAACCAGCGATTCATGTCACATTCTATATAGATTTAAAAAAAAAGATAAGTCCAAATCCTACACAGTACCCAAAGAAGCTGCAAAAGAAATTGAATTCAGTTAAGTTAAAAATTTTGCAACAAGGAGATCAACCATCAAAAAGAAAAATTTACCCCGTTATTTAGTACAAATTTCTAATAAATGTAGTCCAATTGTCCTTCAACAGATAAGGTACTTGAATTTCAGAGTGGTCAGGTGGGGATCCTTCCAGCAACCAGTGTCAATAATTTGTCTATTCGGTTGCCAATTGTGTCATATAGTATCGGTGCGTTAAATACAAAGTAATTCATGTAGTTGGTAATTGGAAATTAACTCAGATGGAGCATAAAAAAAAAAATTGTAATGCGTCATCAGTGGTGTATTCAAATACCTTGCGCCATATTGAAGACGCCCCCAATATCAAGATGCAAAAGTTAAATTCATTCTGAAACAAATGTAAGTACACCGCATTGTGATATCTTCTAGCTCCATCAAGCCCATGAGACTGCGCAAGCTCCAATGGGCTGGCCACATGGCATGTTACATGTTCTTGTTACCAAATGTGTTGGACGACTTTATGAATAGCTTTATGAACACTGCTGCCACGATATTTGATGAGCTCCACTGAAGTCCCATTGATGCCCGACGCTTCATTATTCTTTTGGGCTTTGATGGTAAAAGAAATACCCAAGAAGGCAATCGTTTGAAGAACTGAAGGGTGGAAACCAGTGAGGAAATCGAGAAAATACTTGCCTGACTCGGTCAACGAAGACAGTTCATCGCTGCTTGGATTTGAAAACGCGGACAATGGACCAACACAGACATCTCAAACCAACTGGAACAGCCTGTAAATTTCGACACAGCAATTTTCATTAACTGTCCGCCAAACTTAAATGATGGTCCCTCGAGTTCACCGAGACAACTTGATTAAAACTGGAAGTAAGAAAGTCCTTTATCTCCTCAAAGATCTGAAGTAGTTGCCAACTCCCCGGCTACACCTAAAACGGCGCCAGAAATCATAAAGCAAGCTGATCATTCTATATTGCCGCATGGTTCCATTGTTTCGTCAGATATTCCTGATTTTTGGAACTTTGTATTATGTCTCCACCGGTTCAAGTGTTTGTCTCTCGATTTGCATAGGGTACTACAGCTGAAACAATCAGGAATTACGTCGTTGCCAAACTAGGTTATAAGCCTCCATTACTTAACTGCAAAAAATTTACACCTGAAAATCTGCGTACCCAGACAATATCGTCATTTCGGATCACGATCAGTTCAGGTATCACGAGTCTACTGTGCAAGGACTTCTGGTCACAAGGTGTGTTCTTTAATGAGCTCATCAGCAGACCAAAAAAATTTCGATCGCAAGTCATCCTAAATCCTCTAAAATAAAAAATGCTAAAACTGTATACTATCAGAATGTTTGGGGCTTTAGGACCAAGGCCAACGAACTTCATCTGGCTTTTTTTATCGCCTCTGATGACATTGTGTGTCTCACTGAAACTTGGCTCACTGAAAATATTCTTGATAACAAGATTCTTCTCTCTTACACTGTCTTCAGACGGGACCGTGATCGCATACACTCTCGGAAATTAGACGGGAGTGGCGTATTTGTTGGATTGAGAAGATCTTTTATTTCCAGTTACTACACTGATTTCAATCCTTCCCTTCCCGTTGAACGTATCGCTGTTTTTGTTTCCTTATCATCTGCCATAAAATTATTTGTAGTGTCTGTGCATGTTCCGTGTAAAAGTGCCGTTTATATCTATGTAAAATTTGTCACTGCGCTGTCTTCAAATGTTAAAAATTTCAGTTCCAAAACTTTCATTTTGATTTATGGCGACTTCAATTTTCCTAACATCTCCTGGAATCCCTTATGTACTGATACCCTCTCCAATAACAACTTCTCGATATCTCTTCCATCTTTCCTGTCGCTTTGCTCCCTTATACAACTTAACTCCTCTTGGAATGTAAACAATAAAATTCTGAATCTTATTTTCACAAAGCTTCCTGAATCCTCTATCTACTTGGATGCTGTCTTCACGTCTTATGTTGATCCCGACCCCCATCATCCTCCCCTTCATCTTGTGGTAACTGTCGAGTTAGTATCCGATAAAGGGAGCCCAACTCTTATTCGATACAACTTCAACAAAGCTAAATATTAGCTATGCATGACGAGATTTGCTCAAACAATTGGTTCTCTTTCTTGTGTAATTTGAACATTGAGGACGCGGTATGCAAATTTTATCACTTCCTTAACTCTTTAATAGCAGTTTATACTCCTACAGTCCGACTGAAAAGAAGCAAGGATGCGCCGTGGTTCAATATGCAAATTGCTGCAGCTTTAAAAGCTAAAGATTCCGTATCAGTGGTCTCAGTTCAGATTTCCAGAAGTCTAAGAGCTGAAGTAAAAAGACTTGTTCCTGTGGCCTAATTGGAATATCTTAATTATATTGAAGGTTCAATTTATCGTAACCAGATGAAACCTTTTTGAGCATACATTTAGTCGTTAAGAAATGTTAATACCTTGCCTGGTTTTATGTTTTGGATCCACTCTTTCCAATCTTCTTTCCTCCTCCCACAGATAATTCTATAAAAAACATAGAAAAATACAAGACATCAAATCGACAGTGGCAACACATATAGTTGAAACGAACACAAGACTACAACGGCAGATTTACAGTTGATAAAACAGGTAAAGCAATTTCAATAATAAGACGTAATCGAAAGCATAGAAATCTTCAAAATACCCAAACCAAATAGGATGAACCAGGATCAAGGCAACGCCCATTCAACACTGTTCAAATAGTCACAACATTAAGATGAGATCATTAACGAGGGGATCAATTAGTTCATAATTTCTTTTTGTGGATTATCCATTGTTAATTAGTTGCTAAACAGTTCAAGTAGATATTTGATTTTTGTTAACTAAATTAGGTATAAGCACTGAAATATCGGCATTTGCAAAATAAATAAAATTCTATGGTTTCAAGGAAAACTAGTGGTTTTAGTTAATTTAAATCAACCATAGCAAATATATCCAAACAACTTACTAAGCAAGTAGATATCATTTACACTGACTTCTCAAAAGCTTTCAACTCAGTCAACTACTATGGCCTTCTTCTCCACTGAGTGAGTGGTTACATATAGGTCTTGCAAGTCTTCCTCCTTCTGACCTTATTCTGATGTTCCCTAAGGTTCAATCCTAGGTTCCCTATTATTTTTAGCGTTTATAAATGATCTTCTTTCTTTATTCAACTCTTTGCCTCTTGTCTATGCTGATGATTTAAAAATGTTTAGGGTTATACACTCCATCGACGACCGCTTGGGCCTTCAGCCAGATCTAGAGTCGCTTGTTTCCTAGAGCATTAGTAATTCTTTTCCCTTGAATATTAAAAAGTGTTTCCTTATGTTTTTTTCCCGTTAACAAATTCTCCATTTCATTTGCTTGTTTAATCAGCGGTATTCCTCTTGGGGTCGTTTCTATTCACAAGGGTTATATTTGATGATAGATTTCGCTTTGATCAACACAGCTCTTTTATTGTTTCTAAAGCATCTAGAATGGCTGGTTTTATTTTAAGAACCTCTAAAGGCTTCACCAACATTTCCTCTTGTATCTATCTATTTCTCTCACTGGTTCGCAGTCAATTAGAGCACTGTGCTCAAGTAAGGTGTCCTTATCAGCGTTACTTAATTGATGCTCTTGAGTCAGTACAGCGTAGATTTACAAGATCTCTTCTCTTCAAATTTCATATACCATATGTTTCCTTTAGTGAACGTCTACCACTTGCCTGCCTACTTTAAGATCTCGCAGGTCCCTCCTGGATGAATGCCTGCTCTACAATCTTAATCACAATCTGTTGCCGCCTACTTTGTGTAATAACATCCCAGTCTTTCCTTCTGAGCGTGACAGACGATCTTCAGTAACCTTTAGTGTCCCATTTGCACATACGGACAATTTTCTTAATTCGCCATTTGTACGTTTGCCTGCGAATCACAACATTCTTGGTCTTGGTCCTATACCTTCCACTTTGTATGAACATAAAACTCGATTACAACGAGATGTTCTTGACTTTTACAATAATGATTAATTTGCTCTCATGTATTTGCTTTTAAAAATTAACTGTTTTTCTTGTGCGATTTGGTGATTGTATATAATGTTAGTTTTTATTAGTCTATTAAGCCATTAGCATTTTTTCTAATTTGCCTATTTTTGTGTAATTGCATGTCTATATTATAATTGGAGTTCTTCTGTATATATATATATATATATATATATATATATATATATATATATATATATATATATATATATATATATATATATATAAGATATATAAATAAATAAATAAACACAGTTGGAGGCGCTATTTGCAGGAAGCGAAGGCCCAAGAGGGGCTTTAGTGCTACGAAGAAGAGGAAGAAAGAAGCTTCTCATATGAATTCCAACTGGATTATACGAGTACAACTCATACCTTTGCACAAATTCAATGCTGTTCGCACAAATTTTTCATATATGCGTCCCTTTGGATCCACTGATGCACAAAATGGCTCTTTGTTTAATTTTGTCGCGTGTTATGATTCACGGCCGATCATTTGAATGTTCCAGGAAAGTGAAAATGCACTGTCTTTTAAAGTTAAAAGAGTTTATTTACTAACAATGCACAATCATTAATGTTATTAATAGTTGCGACAACGATTGCGACAGTAGCTCGCAGAATTGTTTGGACATGTAACACTGCCCCCATCTCAGTTCTTTTCGCCCCGAAAAGATGTGTCACCAGTTGTAGTTAAGTCTCCCTGGATGTAATGTGGGGCAAGTCGGTTCAGGTACATATACGACGTCGTTGATTCGCTTTGTAACTCAGTATGGTCCCTCCCAATTATGCTGCAACTTCGGAAACCTACCCTTCCACCGTTTTGGGTCACCAAGTCATCTTGCTGGAAATCAGTGGAATTTGCCTTCAGATCGTATCGGGTCTTCATGCGGTCAGTAGCCAATTCCCAGTTGTTTTCGCACTGTCCGATGTATCTGGTTCAACCGTTGTCTTAGCTCACTTGCGTACCCCGAGATCGTTTGGGGTTTCTCAGGGGGTGTTCCGAACTTTATATCAGCCGGCAGACAAAAAGTCTTTCCAAAAATGACCTAGGCTGGGGCTTCGCCCGTCGATGCATGTTCGGCACCTCTATACGCCATCAAGAATAATGGGATGTGTCGGTCCCAGTCCCTACGGTTCTCGTCAACCATCTTGGCCAGGTGTTAATTGAGTGTGCCGTTGAAACGTTCGGCCATTCCATTGGATTGAGAATGCAGCGGTGTTATCCTCGTTTTTCGTATTCCCAGCAGCTTGCACATCTTGGCAAAAATTAGAGACTCAAAGTTTCGGCCTTGATCCGAATATAGTCCACAAGGTACACGGTACCAACTGACCCAATTTAGCACTAGCTGTTCGGCTACAGTAGTTGCTTCCTGGTTGGGAATGGGGTAGATCTCGGGCCACTTGCTGAAATAATCGGCTACAACCAGTGTGTATCGATTTCCCCATTCAGATTCTGGAAAGGGTCGTGCAATGTCAACAGCAATCCTTTCAGACGGTACGCCCATGTTATAATTTTGCGTATGTCCTCTCAGTCGTCGCTTTGGACCTTTGACGGTAGCGCAAATTGTGCATCTACGACACCAGTCCTCTACATCTTCTCGAGCGTGGAGCCAGTAGAACCTTTTCCGCAATTTTGCTAAGGCCTTATGAACACCAAGGTGGCCTCCCGAGAATCCTTCGTGCATTTCCTTAACCACATCGTGGATTCGGCTTTTGGGAAGTATAGTTTGCATCCTATAGGAGCTGCCATCCACCGTTTCCCATTTCCGCTTGAGTATGACACCCTCCACCTGAAGGGAGTTCAATTGTGCCCAATAATTTTTCAATGTTGCGCTATGCCTTCCTTCCTTGTCTCCTTCCATACCGATGTCTTCATTGGCTTGCTGGGCATTTCAAATCTCCTCCAATGACCAACCTTCATTGAATTCGGCCGTTATCACTCGCAGATCAATGGTTCCTTTTCCTCCATCCGTTCGCAATGTTTGCAGTTAGCTGAACATGGACGACGAGATAGGGCGTCAGCATTATCATGAGCTCCACCTTTCCGATGAACAATTTTGTAATCGTATGACTGCAATCTCTCGATCCATCTCGCAACTTGTCCCTCCGGGTTTTTGAGGTTAAGAAGTCATCTCAGCGATGCATGGTCTATTCAAAGAACAAATTTCTGGCCACATAGGTAATTTTGGAACTGCTTGGTGGCCTCTATTATAGCCAATAGCTCCTTCCTAGTCACGCAGTAGTTCTTCTCACTTTTTGAGAGAACTTGGCTGCAAAATGAGAGGACTCTCTCTTCGCCATCAATCTGCTGGGAGAGTACAGCTCCAATACCGCCATTTCCGGGTTTCGGATATGCCAGCGCGGGTGATTCCTACAGCATCTCCTTCAGGGTCTCAAAGGCTGCCTGGCATTGTTCATTCCAGACATACGGACACTTAGCTATTTTGGCAAAGTCTTTGACGAATCTTTGATAGTAGGTTGCCAGACCTAGAAAACTTCGTAGTTGGCGCTTGTTGTTTGGTGTTGGTCAGCTTTTCATGGCTTCAATTTTCTCAGATCTGTTTTGACCCCTTCTGCTGGTACAACTTGTCCCAGGTGTTTTACTTTAGCTGCGAAAAGGGTACACTTGTCGGGACTAAGTTTCAGACTTGTCAGTCGCAATCGGGAGAACACCTCTTCAAAGTTACGCACATGCGATAACAATGATGCCATCTAGGTACACCTAGCCGGTTTCCAGGTTCGGCCTCGTAGCACGTATTCTATCAGGCGTTCGAAGGTGACTAGAGCAAGCCCAAATGGCATCACCACAAATTGCCACAATGCAGTCTCAACTGAAAATGCGGTCTTTCTTGTCGATTTCTACCTGCCAGTAGCCACCCTTGAGATCGAGTGTAGAAAACAATTTTCTGTCGGCTAAAGTGTCCATGATGTTGTCGATGCAAAGAAGCCGGTAACTTTCTTTCTTAGTGACGTCGCTAAGCTGCCTATAATCGACACAAAAACGAGTGCTACCATCCTTTTTCATCACTAGAACTACTGACAGGGCCCATGGGCTGACCGACGGCTCGGTAACACCTTGTTTTTCTATGTGCGAGATCAGTGCGCTCACTTCTCTTTGTTTGGCTATAGAAAGACGTCTCGGTGCTTGTCGACTCAGCTTGGCTCTCTGTGTATCTATGACGTGAGTTGCCATACGCGTTCCGCCTTGGTCATCCGGGGCTGTTGAGAAGATGTCACTATATTTGGTGACCAGATCAGAAGCTGGCTTGAATAGCTGCCCTAGCAATTTGGTCTGCTTCAATACTGCAGACGTGAGTTCCCGGGCTTTCTCTGGGTCTTCCCTCTTTTTCCAAATGATGGTTGTGAGTAGCTTCCAAAGAGGTGATGATGGAAACAAGCTGGCAGCTGCCGATGATTTCTCCCGTTTTGATGCTTGTGAATGAGTCTGCGGGGTTAAGGACTCTAACCGGCACGTTTCCGTTCCCTAGAGATCTTACAAGGCTTCGTCCTACTATCAAACTCCCCAATGCCGACGTCTTCGTTGGCTCTATCAGATAAGATTGGTGGTCTCCAGAATCACCATCAAGCTTGGCCCATACAATGCTCTCGGAAGATTTCGGTACATCAGTGTCGGTACATATTAACACATTCATCTTGCAAATTTGGACGCTGGGTTCCCCATCAATACTTCCACATTTCGCTATTTCAACACCCGTTTGTTCAAATCTAACGTGATTACATGTGGTCGCAGAAAATCCATTCCGAAGATGCAGTCATCCATAATGTTCGCGGCTAGAAAATTATGTCGGAACGCAAGGGCTCCCAACTGTATCTAGAGGTTGACCTCTCCATGGACAGGTGCAGTTTCTCCCGTAGCTGTCCGTAGTGAGAAAATGCTGCCCTTGTGAAGTATTTGTTGCCTCACTAGCTCTGGTTGGATAAACGATCGGGTTGCCCCAGTATCGATTGTTATGGTGCAATGTTCTCCGTCAACTTAACCCGGAAGGCATAAGTCTGCTTCTTCACGATGTAGTCTTGACACGGTGCTGGTAGTGCTGGGGACGTCGATCCTCCTAGCCAGCCTCTGCCCCACGAAGTTTACCTCCTCAATTTGAAGGGCTTCCATTTTGGGCTCCTGACTTGGTCTGTCTCGCCTTCACCCTGGACAATAGCACGGTTTTCTTCGCTTTGTGCAGTCTCTTTGCAGGTGCTCCTTCTCACCGCAATTCCAGCATCTAGGCGCACCACTTACATGCAGGTCTTGTTTAATTTCCACGCGCTCACACCTGCACTCGTCTGTCACTGCCTCGCCAACCCGGGCAGTGGTACGAGTCACATTTTTCGCTGCCTCAAAGTTCAGACTGTAAGCCAATGTGTCCATAACCTTTTTGCTTTTGAGCTAAACGCACGGCTTGTTGCAATTCCTGGTCCTTTAATGCGCTGACGATTGCTTCTGTTGCTGCGTCATCTCGATGTTCCGGGTCATAAGCTGGGTAAGCCAATAGTGCCAGTCGCTCAATGTCTTGGGCTAGCTGCTGTAATGTTTCGCGAGACTTCTGCATACAATGGCGTAGCTGTGCCCGATAAATCTGCTTCAGATGATCGTCTCCATAATGCATGTCGAGCGCATTCATTATAGCTGCCGAGTTTGAGTACAGCTCAACGGGGACCGTCTGCAAAAGCTCGGCAGCTGGGCCTGTTAGAGCAAAAATCAATGCAGTTGCTCGTTCCTGTTCATTCCAGTGATTTGTCCTAGCGGCAGCTTCAAACTGGATTTTATAAATACTCAGACCGTTTGTCCATCGAATATTGGTGCGTTCACACTTCTGGATGTGCTTCGCGCTACGGTTATAAGGAGGGCTGGTGAGGTGGTTACTACTGGCTTCGCTGCTTCCAATCCCTTTTTAATTTTTCCATCTCATGGTTGATTCTCTCCTCAACCTGGCTAACTTTCTCTTCGACCTGGTAATTTTTTTCCTCGACACATTTAATTTGGTTGCTCAGACTACAGAGCTCCGCTTTTATTTCGATTGACTGTTTTTGCAAATCTGCCTGCAAATCAGTTGACTGTTTCTCTAGCTTCTGTGTGATGTCTGCCTTGATTTCGAGTGCTTGTTTGTCAAGCTTCGTTGATTACTCCTCAAAATTCTGTGTGATGTCTGCCTTGATTTCAAATGCTTGTTGGTCCAGCTTCTGGTCTAACTTCGCTGTTAAACTAGATGATTGCTGTCGCTGCTCTTGCTGCAGCAGCATCAACATTTGTATCAGTGCATCTTCTGTTCCTTTGTTTTTGGCGTTTCTGCTTCTCCGTTAAGCTCCGACATGGTGAATTCATTGGCTTCGTGGTATTTTATCATTTGGGCTTTTATTATTTTTTCACCAGTTTCCACGTTACATTTCACTATATTGCGTTTAAAAAAAAAATTTTTTTTATTAATCCACTTTCAAAAATTTCATTCTCACTTTTGACACCACTGTCGCGTGTTATGGTTCACGGCCGATAATTTTAATGTTCCGGGAAAGTGGAAACGCACTGTCTTTTAAATTAAGTTAAAAGAGTTTATTTACTAAGAACGCATAATCATTAATTTAACTATTTTAGAGATCACAATTTTTAATTTTTAATATCTATCAACTTATATTCCAACTGTTTATATCACGAAAATCACTTCACTATCAATCAATATCGCCTTCAACTTGCACTATACACTTTCGCAGTTTCTACTATCGCAGTTTAACTAACCTCCCCATTCATTCAGCTCGGCTTTATATAGTGTCTCTAGTCTTTCAATCCATTTCTCGTATATTGGCAAGTACTCTGACGAGAACTACAGGGTTTTGCAATAAGAGGATTTATTTTGATATTATAAGAAAAATTCCATTTTTTAATGTAAATAATCGGATTTTTATTTCATTATAAAGAGGAAGGTATGTCGTTAATAGTAAAAAATAACATCAGGTAATTGACCACCACGACCACGTTTACAGGACCACATCTTTTTCATGAAATTTTCCATACCCAAATCGCAAAGTGGCTGATCTATGTCCTCGATAGCCTCACAAATTCCATCTTTGAGGTCTTGAATCGATGCTGGGCTATTGGCGTAGACCTTCTCTTCCACGGGGCCCCAAAGAAAGAAGTCGCAAGGTGTTAAATCACAAGATCTCGGTGGCTAATTGTGATCACCTCTTCGAGAGATAACACGGTCCGGAAACTTGTGTGGCACGTAGCGCCGTCTTGTTGAAAGTAAACGTTGTCGTTGTGATCAAAACCATCCGATTCCGGCCATAAAAAATCATCCATCATCTCTCGATAGCGCAACCCATTCACTGTAACTGTTGTTCCAGCCTCATTTTCGAATAAGTTAGGTCCAATGACTCCGCCGGACCATAAACCGCACCAAACAGTCACACGTTGCGGATAAAGAGGCTTTTCAACAATAACTCTTAGGTTTTCCGAGCCCCAGATGCGACAATTTCGCTTGTTGACCAAGCCAACGAGGATGAAATGGGCCTCATCACTCAAGATGATTTTTCGATGGAATTCCGGATCATTTTCATGAATTTCAAGGACCCAATCAGCAAAGACACGACATTGTTGATGATCGACCGGCTTGAGTTCTTGTGTTCACTGAGCCTTATAAGCCTTAAGACCCAAATCTTTATGCAAAATACGGTATAATGACGCTTGTGGAATGCCTAATTCCAAAGAACAACGAGGAATGGACAAACCTAGGTTTTCTTCAAGACTTTCGGCTGCAGCCGCAAAATTCTCGGCTGATCTTGAGTGACGTATACGGGTTTTATTCTTCACATCACTAAGTTGTCCCAACAGCTCGAATTTTTCCACCAATTTCTGTGTTGCGGTCCGACAAGGTGCTTCTAGACGACCCAAAAATGTTCGAGTTTAACGAACCGCCACTGCCAAATTTTCACCATTTTTATAGTAAATTTTGATAATTTCAATGCGTTGTTGAAGCGTGTATTGTTCCGTTTTTATTAATAGCATAGTTTCTACTTGTCAAATGTCAAAAAATGACAGCTTTAAAAGTGACATCTACCGAAATAGCGGGCTTTTCAAAATAACACCTCTTATTGGAAAACCTTTTACCTGGAATATTCGAGCAATTCTGAATACACGCAGTGACGTCACTTTCAGATATTGATCACGGATTTACTTGATCCATTCTTTTGCTTTCGAGTACATTCGTTTATTGATCATGATGTTATTAATAATTGCGGCAACGATTGCGACAGTAGCTCGCAGAATTGTTTGGAAATGTAACAATATTCTAAAAGTTCTAATAAAGACCTTCCATTTGATACCCCACTCGACCTTTGAATGAAAAAGGTTTAAGGGACTATTTCGCTATGAAGGGGCCCCCTTAAAATATTATGAAATGCTTGATAAGGTCTAAGCTTTTTAGAGACAACTACTTCTGACCTTTACACGAAGTATGAACTTTCTAGTTTCTACAATTTCTGAGGAAACTGGCTGTGACGCATGTACAGACGGACGGACAGACTGACGGACAGACAGGACGCGAAGCTAGTAGGTCTTTCTAAACATTTTTTACAAAGCCCTAAAAAAACAAAATCAGTTTGAAAAAAACCTTAAGAAGGATTAAATAAATCTTATGGAAGTTTCATTTCCCTGTTTTTAAAAGGTGTGTGTTAACCATTTGTTAAGCAATCGTCATTAAAATGGACAAAAAGTGGACTAGCTTCGATCCCATAAAATTTCATTTATCTTTTTAAGTTGTTTTTTGGATTTTAAAATTCTCAAGAGCAAATCAATATCTGCTACTCGTATTACAAATCTGTGTTTAACCATATTTCAAAGCTTGCAATACCATTGAGCAAACATATAAACTTTTGAAAGATTCCTATCTTTTAATTTCATGACATTTAGTTCTATTTAAAATCCTTTATCTTTCCATTCTCCGATAGACCAGTATCCATTACATCAACATTACATGCAATGTCAACAACCACATTGCTGCCGATGAACCGTTCCTTGTAATCAAAGCTAAAGCAAACGTTAAACTGGAAATTCACAGAATCCTTTTTAACAAAGCTTTTCAACCACTTCCAGAAATGCAAGGAATACTTGGGTCGCTGGTATATACTCGTAGTGTATACTCCTGAATAGAGCATTAGTGCATGTTATTGCACTTTGGAACGATGAACTTTTTCCTTGATTGCAACATTCTGATAAGGATAAAGTCAACGACACGTTGTTGGTCACGATACATGTACAATGCAGTGGGATTGAACGTGCGAAGAGTCTAGGTGAGGAAATAAACATATTTACCTACATCTGAGCTTATAGTATTCATGAATGTGCACATACGGGTATGTCTAAAATGTACCTACTAGACATGTGTAGTTCTACTTAAAAGCGCATTGGTGTCGTGGAAACGGTGTATTTTTCGCTTTTCATTAAGAAAACTGCATCTTTTAAAAGAAGCTCTTCAAACATAATGTTCATTTGCATTACTTACAGTGCGTTTACTTTTCACGTCTACTGAAAATATTGCAGCGATAATTATCGCTGCAAGTGTAAATGCAATAAACAATGATAAGAACCATATCACCATGAATCACCAGGTTATCGAAGAATTCGCAATGCTTTCTTTTATGACTAAATGCGATAACGATACACGTTGAATAAGTGAAATTAAAGGTTGATAAATAATGATGGCTTGACCTTAATTCGATAATTTAAGATAATCGATTATTTCTAATTTTATTTGATTGAAATTAATAAATTTGGCACGCAAATCAAAATACTATCGGTTATTCTAATATTTCATTTGAATTAAAATTTTTTTTCTATCGCTTCATCTCTGCGACTGCCAAACTCAACATGAATTAAAGATAAACATAATTGTATTCCCTCTGTCGCGTGTTATCAGTACACCAGTAAACAAACATGAAATGAAGCAAGTGTAAACTATTTGCATAGTTACCTGGAAATCTTAAAGAACTAAATCTTTGCTTAGTAAGACTTCCCGGTGTACCATCTTTTGTTTGATCAAGACTTACAATGTTAACTCTTAGACAGCGGACGTTGTAAGTATCATTAGTTCTTATGTTAACAATTTAGAGCTTCAAAGAAAAAACTGTGAACCTTTGTTGTGTCACCGATTTTTATTTGCTCATGAAACAATAAATTATGAGCGATGTCTGGTGTATGTTCACTTCAGATAATCACGCAAACTTTACATGAATAATTTCTAGTTTTCTGAGTTATCTGAGCCGCGTTATTATAAATATTTTCGCCAAGTCAAGGTTGCGAAATTGACATAATTACTATACGCATGGTACTGACTGACTGAGCTTGACAAAAGTTCATTCCGCGAAGAGCAGATATTCCAAGCTTAACTAATCTATTGTTAACGTGAATGTTTTCCAGCGAAAACAAAATGTGTTCTTTTATTGTCTAGTGGCGTGGCATGACACAGTTTGACGGTTGTCATTTGTTTTATATTGCGTAACTACGTTTTTGTTTCTCAGATATAAATCAAAAGTTTCACGGCCAGTTGGTTATTGTAGGTAATTTTTTGATGCACTTCAAAGAATTGATTTCAATGCGAGATGATGGGCTGTGTTCTTTTAATGGTGAATTATGCAATATGAACTGATAATTACAAGTATTATTGTTTTGGTTTCAATGTTGAATTTTATGTTACTTGGAATCTTTTTCGAAACTATTGATATATATTGAATAGAGCTAAATAATTTAAGTTTTAATTTATCAACTATCAGAAGTTTTTTCAAGCGTTCAAATTATTTCGGCAACATTTTACAATGAGTATCATTTATGGATATAGTCCGTATTGTCTAGTAGATATGGTGCTCACGTCCTCTGTAGCGATTTGCCCTGGCTACCGTTTAGCGTTGAGTGTCTTGAGCAGCAAGTTAGGACAATGGTGAAAGACAAGCTCCAACACCTCAGCTGGAACACTATCTGGACCTGGAGCCTTCCTCGCTTTCAGTGAAAGTACTGCCTCTTCTAGTTGCGGCGGTGTGAAGAGTGGACGCCGACTGCTGTTTCACCATGGTCAGCCTCAACACGGACGGGATGGATGGGGAAGAGTGCCCGCACTATCTCGTCCATCTTTTCCATATGATGTATGCAAGGTTTCCATGTATTTAGTATGACGAGCGCCGTCCTGGCGCACATTTTTAGGATTCATTTTCCCCGCGGATCTGTTTGAGGCATGCCCTTTTCGATTGCTTTAGCTTTGAAGTTTCCCCCAACGAGCACGCTGCCGTCTGCGTTCAAGAAGTGCCACCCAAAGTATTAAGCTTGGCTTGGTAAGATGGTATCGATTCGTTCGGCGCTAGGTACACACAAAAGGCGGTGGTCTCTGTGCACCTAACCCACGCAAAATCATCTCCCCGTACACAGCTCTATTATTTTGAACCCAGATGGCGGCAGTATCAGTTTCGTCAGGATACCATGATGCAGAACTTTTGTGATTGTGTTGCTCACTCAGCAGCAAAAAGTCGGCTTTCATGTCCCTCGAAAACTGCTGATGCAGATTTTGGGTAGTTGAACTGCGGTGTAGGCTTAGCTGCAGGAAGCAGTTCATCGAAGTTCTGATTTCACCTTGACTAGGGCTTCCTGAAAAACCCGGCATTTTCCCGATCTCAAGACGTGTCCAAAATCAGGTCTTGGATAAGCATCCTTGCAAAGAACACAGTATGTCTCCTTCGTACACTCTTTTCTTTTATGTCCAATTTCACCGCATTTGTAACAAAGGAAACTGCTTGTGCAGTGTGACCATACTCAAGGCATTTGAAACATTGAAGAGGCGCTGCTCTTCGCCATATCCTACCGACAACCCACCCTATTCTAACATTGCGCTTATTCAGAAATTATTCGGCGTCCATTTCAGTCAAGTCAATTATGGCCATGCGTGTCCCCTATGGTTTTCTGGTGTCAGCCTCGCTTTGATCCCGCCTACGTTTGGGGATTCCCTTTTGATGGCCTCTTCTACCTTGGCCAGGTTCGTGGCGCAGTCAATGTCTCTTATTTCGATCGTTGCCATCGGCTCAAGTAAGGACTTTCTTTACTGCGCTTTTGCTGAGGTCTTTCTTTTCTGCGTCGCAGAATGCTTACCTATTGTCCGCTTCTGCTCCGGAATTCGGCTAGGATGTAGCCCGACCACGTTGGTCGTACCCGCTTTTTCTTTTTAAGCTACTCTGACGTTCACATTATTTTTTTGCTGCGCTAGAACGCCGCAGGAATCTCAGTCTCGACAAGACTGTCTATGTTTCTCCGTTTGTCATCCGTCTTCATTGTAATTGCATTAATCGTCGTTTTTGTCATCGTTAGTACCACTCCCGACGTGCTGTTAACATCGTGGCTCCAGCCGCTGGTTGCGTCGTCATTCTTGTTATTTTTGCTTTCTTTTTTTGGTTTTTTTTTTATTGGGTCCCCCATTGGAGCCGCAATCTCCGTTCGCGTGTGTAGTTGCCTTTTTGCTCCCATGGTTATCTTTGCAGAGCAGGAAAGCCATGCGAGGGTTGGCACAAGCCCTTGTGAGGGCAAGTGCACAGAGCCAGACCAGCGCTAATTGGGAGTCCATCTCAACCGAGCCTACACCACCAACCCAATGGTGCAAACTTCGAACGTACTCCGAGGCCTGCCAAGGTTTTACCAGAACGGAGATGATACAAAAGTTGAATTGGAGCCGTTCACACCTGACTGTTACCTCAGCGCTGCTGTGCAAAGCAACTAGGTCCAAACGATCACATCCGCTAGCCTAAAGCATCAATTCCAGTTCGTTGTCTAAAGCATAGCCCACATCTAGTCAGGGTCGTTACTTGTCATCCCAGGAGGGAACCTCACGATGCCCCTCATATCCTCGAGTCCGGGGGGTGCCGCTCCCCAAAGAATGCTAGCCTCCAAGAGTGCTCTTGTCGACCGGCACTCCCGCCGCGGGAATTCTCTCGGATAGGTGGGGATGAAATTCCCCAAAGAATGCTAGCCTCAAAGAGTATTCCTGTCGCCCAGCATTCCCCTGCGGGGGGGAAATCTTTCCTTGGACTCTTTTTCTTTGTAGCACTACGGTGCCTCTCAGGCCTTCGCTTTCTGCAACACGCGCCTCCAACTGGCTCGGTTTCTCCACCTTTGAAATCCGAGCAGCGATAAACTGTCTTCGTCGACCGAGTCAGACCATTGTTTCCTCGGTTTCGCCACTGGTCTCCATCCTCCGGTTCTCCCAATGAATAGTTTTTTGGGTATCCGTTGTTCATCCATACGATTCATATGGCTAGCCCATTGTAGCTTCTGCAGTCTGTCAAAATTTCATGCAGCTCATTTTTCTTCTTCGTAGCACTACAGCCTGCCTTGGGCCTTCGTCTCCTGCAAATCTTGACTCCAACTGTCTCGATTCATTGACCACGTCCTCTAATTCCGGAATCTGAGCAGCGATGAACTGTCTCCGTCGACTGAGTCAGACTAGCGTTTCGTCGGTTTTCCCACCAGTGACCGGCCTTCAGTTCTCCAAACCAATACCATCTTGGGTATCCGTTGTTCGTCCATACAATTCATGTGTCCAGCCCGTTGCAGCATCCGCAGTCTTACAATCTTGGATACCTCCGGTTCGTCGAAAATTTCATACAGCTCATGGTTGTATCGAATTCGCCATTGGTCCCTGTCTAGCTTCGCTCCGATTATTCACCTCAGGACCCGTCACTCAAAGGCGTTCAATATATTTGCGGATGCTTGGGTTAGGGTCCATTTTTGACACCCATAGCATAACACAGGTCTTATCACAGATTTGTATACTTGGAGCTTTGTTTTCCTGTGTATGCAGCTGGTCTTCCAGATCGTCAAAACAGGGTAAAATATTTTATTTGCGAGCTGTATTGTTCGGCTTATTTCGTCTCTTTTCTCAGCGGTTCTCGTTATTTGGGCACCTAAGTACACGAATTCACGAATATTTCTATTCATTAACATATGCCGATACATAAAATGCATCGAACAAAAACTCACACAGCGCACATAGCTAGAGAGATTTGAACCTAAACTATAGAAGATTGAATTAGCCCACCGTTTTATTAAGGGAGTCGATTATTGAAGCTAGATCCAGTGTTTTCACATGGCGTTCTGCAAGTACGAAATCACTGTGGAGCGACAACCACAATCAATGAGATAAAGTCACCAATAATTTTCGACGCGCACCATTGTCTAACAAAACTTATCCCGCTGAGAGATCATTGCAATCGAGAACCTGTGACAAATAACCTAAATTTAATAGCATTTTTGGATTATACATCTTTGATCCACTGTATGCGCTTAAGAATGCAACAGTACACGAGTTACCGGAGACCTACCATGATCTCGCCTGTAGAGATGGGAAAAATGCACTGGTTTAACCGAAAATCGGTATTTTTGCTTTGAAAAACTGGTTTCTTCCGGAGGGTTTTTCTCCCAGCTTAAGCCGGTTTTTCCTTTTTAAATTCATGAACTGAATGAAAAACCTGTGGCGTCCACATGCTCACCGCAAGGAGCGCATCAAGAAGTTAGTGGATGCCATGAATTTCTCAACTCATGTCAATGAGACGCTCACTTCGTTCGCAACCTCCGACGAGTCAACATCGCGCGCGCCAACATGTAGTCCTTCACTACATTCCATTCTATACTTATAATTCTGTTCTTAAGGTTTTACTAATAAAGTTATATTGGTGTTCTAGTAAAGTAATAATGTTTCTTCTTATGGGAATCGCGCATAGCTTATTAATAATCCCCATAGTGGTGACCCCGTTTTTGTTCACGTTTTTGTTACACGAGTCATGTGCTCGCCATCTTTTTACTATCGCCGCAGGTCGTAGCTTCACGAGTCAGCGCAAGCACGCCGCATGCAATCCCGACATGCCCGATCACGCACCCGTCATACGCATGCCCGAACAAATGCCGCGTTCGCATGTGTACGTCACACCGCCTCGATCACATGTTCGATTGTGCCGCCAAACCCGCACAGTGTCGCATGCCCGACCTTGCACAGTGTTGCATGCCCGACCTCGCACAGTGTCGCATACCCAAACCCACACAGTGTCGCATGCCCGACCCCGCACAGTGTTGCATGCCCGACCTCGCACCAGGCCGCATGCCCGACCTCGCACTACGTCGTATGCCCAACCTCGCACTGCAGCCCCACAGCAACATTCACGACATTGAAAGGGCATCTTTTGAACACGTGCTACGCAACCCGCCATTGCACCAGGCTCATTTACGACATTTTTCAACGCCATTTTTCGATCGTGACATTCTCATCAAAATGTCACTTGGGAGGGAGTACTGTGCCGTCCACATGCTCACCGCAAGGAGCGCATCAAGCAGTTAGTGGATGCCATGAATTTCTCAACTTATGTCAACGAGACGCTCACTTCGTTCGCGACCTCCGACGAGTCAACATCGCGCGCGCCAACATGTATTCCTTCACTACATTCCATTCTATACTTATAATTCTGTTCTTTAGTTTTACTAATAAAGTTATATTGGTGCTCTAGTAAAGTAATATTCTTTCTTCTTATGGGAATCGCGCATAGCTTATTAATAATCCCCATAAACCGATTACAACGAAAATCAAATCTACTAGACAAAAAAACGGAAAACCGTTTTTTCAATTCTTAAGCAAAACCCGCGATCTCTACCTAAGTAGCAATAAATAGCCTCCGAAAACAGAACAAAGCAAATTTCGATGTTTGATTGGTTTTTGCTGGGTATTAGTTGCTTATTCTTCATTTCCATGCTGATGAGCAGGTGGAGTGCGAAGTGAAGTTAGCAAACTGTTACGATAAAAGCAAAATGCTTGGGTACTGAACTGAAGGGTCTTCCATCTTTACACTGTAAATGAATGACTTAGCTAAATATAAGCTAACGTTAATTTCTTGTTTTCAACCTTTAGATGAAGCATCCCTCAGTTCATTTTGATTTAAATAATTTAGTCAAAACCCATAAAGCTAAAGGAAACTAACACACAACAGATAATTTTGTTTATTTGATATTCGCAGGCCAACAGAAAGAAAGAAGTAATTAATAGAGATAAAAAATATAAATTCAATTTCATTCAGAATTTTTTGATTTAATTAACTTGATAAGAACTAGTTTTCCTTGTTGTATCGTCTCAACCTCTTCGATCGTCCGGTTACCCACTGCTGAGTGTACTTTTTCAGGCCGATGATTATGAAAGTAGGACGTCGACGAGAATATAGATGGAGCGCACTATTTACTTGCCTCTCTTCACGTACCAGGCTCATAGAACTTGTAACGTCACTCTTCATTGACTCTACAATAATGGGGCTATGACGCACGGCTGCCCGCTGAGGAAGATCTTAACTGATGTACTCAGATAATGTGACAAATTTCTGAGGGGCAGACCATGAATTACGAGCCACTTACTCCAAATGGGTGCCATTTCTGCGATACGAGGGGCTACTACATCAGGTGGCTCCTCCTTCTAGTGCACCAAACCAAGGTGGCGCATGGTAACGACTAGTGCGCTCAGTAAAGATCACACTAGCTGCAACATTGCAAGGAAAGATACCATCCGAAGAACTGTTGAGGGCTCTCCTAACCGATGTGGAGCTTTGCTTAATGCTCGACCCCTAACCCACGTGAATGTAATGATCCAGAGGATCTTCAATAGGTTCCGACTACAGGACCATGTGGCAAAGTCGACGGTTGGACTTGGCGAGCAAGTCAACCGCTTGCTGTTCTTTTCTTTTGGCCATGGCTGTGAGCATAACATATAAAGTAATGGACGTGAAACATACTTATTGTCGTTCACACGTGAGTGAAGGCTTTTTACTACAAACATACCTTCCTGCTAGAGCATCCAAACACTCAAGTGGCTCTATGGTTGCTCTAAATTTTGACCATCGAACTGTCCACAAAAACTCAACTATATGATTGAAAACATATGATTCGTGAAAATTCAACAGCTGGCGGGAAACATCTTGTCAAGTTAAATTTAAAATTGTACACAGAGCAATGTTTTAAGATAATTCGTGTTGAGTGTAGTGCAAAAGTGTCGCGAAAGTTATAATGAATTGAACCGTTTAGCTCAAGACGCGAAATTTGATGGGAGACGTCACTTCAAACTTATTTGAAATTCGAATCAACAGCTGATAACACGCCAACTTCACGCCACATGCTTCAACTCTCTCAGTGTATTTTGAATTAATTCTATAAGACATCCCTCCCTTTCACCTCCACGCCGCTAAAATGTCCACCCTGCTCCAATCTCTGTTTAGGGGGATGCCTATCCCCTTCCGTATATTTCTGCCACTTTGGATAAATTGCAGGATGCGAAATACTTGTCCACGTTGGGCATTAAGTCAGCTTATTGGCAGGTGCCAATGGCAGCGGAATCTCGGCCGTATACAGCTTTCGCTATTCCAGATAGAGGTTTGTTTCAGTTCAGGAGAATGCCGTTTGGTTTACCAAATGCACCGGCTACCTGGCAACGGCTGATCAACAGGGTGTTGGGCCTGGAGATGTGGCCCTTTGTTTTCACCTACCTGTATGTAGAGATCCTAGCCGAAGTATTCAAACGCCTGAGGGAGGCTGGGCTGAAGTTATTCCGCTAAAAATGTTGCTTTTGTTTATCCCAGCTAAAATACCTTGGCTACGTCGTTGACGAAAACGGCTTGAATGTGGATCCTTAAAAGGTAGAGTACATGATAAATATACCCCGGCCACGTTCTGATAAGCAGATCCGGTAATTCCTTGGGAGGGTGTCGTGGTATCGGCGGCGCATACCGGATCATGTATCTTGGTAGCCCCGTTAACAGACCTATTGCGAAAAAATCGTAAATTTGACTGGACGATACAATACGAGTTAGCCTTTGAGCGCTGCAAAATGAAATTGGCGACAGCTCCGATTTTGACTTGTCCAGATTTTAATCTCTCATTCAACGTGCAGACGAATGTCTCAGATGATGGACTTGGAGCAAAGTTGAGCCAGGCATTTCCCTAGGGGGAGAAGGTCACCTTTTATTGGAGCCGCGCTCTGACTACGACAGAACGTAAATATTCTGCCGCCGAAAAGGAATGTTTTGCAGTTCTTTGGGCGGTGGAGAAATTTCGGCAGTATATTGAGGGCTCTCATTTCCGAGTGATTACGGACAATCACTCCCCGATCTGGCTGAACAATTTAAGGATCCAACGGGGAGATTAGCTCAATGGGCTTTCGTCTGCAACAGTCTAATTACGAGGTGATTCATTGACGTGATAATGAGCATTTGGTCCCAGATGCTTTGTCAAGGGCGGTAGCTATAGACTCAATTAAGGTGGGGGAGAAGGCCGCGGGTGTTTGGTATGAGCGGATGAAAGCTAGAGTTCGCGACAATGGAGAATTATATGCCAACTTGAGGGTAAAAGATGGTTCGCTGCGGAAGCATATAACAGGGTGGTATCCCGAGTTAGAGGGAGTAGAAGCGTGGAAGCAAGTGTTGCCCAAATCAGAAAGGGACTTTCTCGTATTGAGGAAAAATTGTCTCGATGGACATATCGTCTCCGAGATAAGGAGGAAAGAAACGAAGGGGTCAGGTATGTCAAAAACCTTACGTCCTACCTGGAGTAGTCTCGATAAAGGGTTCTAATTTAAGTAAATCGTACACAGTGTCGAATAAAACCTCCCGGGCGATAAACGGGTGTAGTTAAATCGTCATGGGATCTGCGTAGCAGTTCTTTACTGGCAGGTTGCTTCCTACTTTTGTTCTTTTTTTCTTTCCTTCTTCTTCTTTCCTATTTTCTTCTTTTTTCCTCTTTTCTCTCCTGTCCTTCCCCGTTCCCCTCCTTCGATCCTTTATTTTTCTTTTCCTCATAATGAAGTAGGACATATTGTTTATTTTTATTCCTTCTCTTGGGAACGCCTAAAAAAGAGAGTAGAAAAGCGATTAGTTTCAATGGCCAAATGATATATGTATCAGGTTAGTGCGGACTTACAGTATTCCGGTCCGTGTAGGTAAGGTTCAGTCTTGGTCAGAACGAGTTAATACTGTTTCATTAAAGGGAATTGAAGTTGAATTAGTAAATGTAGACTAGACCTAGTGAGTAGTGGTAGTGAGAAAGAATATGCTAAGAAGCGTAGCCGAACCAGGTTATCATTAGGTTTAAAACACCACATTAGTGTAGTAAAAAAAAAACAAAAACAATTGGAAAGAAAAGGATGCGGCAACTGGTGTTGTGAAAATTAAATATAATAAGAAGTATAACATATTGAAAGCGAAATATAATAAGAGAAAGAAGAAATTTGGATCACCTTTTAGCACTCCGATGATTTCTCTTCTTTTAGGTTTGGTTCTTATTTTCTTTTCATTCTTTTTTTCTGCTTGAATTTTTCTTCTCCCTTCTTTTTTGTAGCGCTAAATGCTTCCAACTTTAGATTTTGTTATCTTTCCTTGTTCTCATACATATTAACCCTGTAATGAAAAAGAAACAGGGCGTAGATGTAGTTTTTTTCTCTCCTTTGTTAAACAAACTTACCGAAATATAGGAGACCAAATTTGGTAATAAGCTGCGAGTTTAGGAAGAGTGACATACTAGGGGTGTAACTGAGATTGTAGAGTTAAGAGCCGGCAGCAAAACTGTAGGAGTGTATTTACGATAGTAACAGGTTCAGCAAATATTTAATTACAACAATTTGGCCATCGTCTTCTCAACACCAATTGGGGGGCTTCTATTGTCATATATTGAGGTATAAGTTAGTGTAAAATTCGAGGTTAACACTCAAGCAGTTTTAGTAGATGAGAGCGGAGAGCCGCGTTTTATCAGTGTATTTCGGGGAAATCCACTTAAATAAGAGCGGAAAATGTCCCTCAGGGAAACTCCTCATACCACAAGCACGAAGAGTAAAAAAATGAGCCTGTTTTAAGAAGAAAAGAATTTAATTAAAAGACACCACAATCAACTGAGTCATGACGAAAATCAGTAGTTGCAGGTTTCTTTAAATTCAAGCAACTTTGTGATTAAATTAATAAATTTGGTTAAGAATTCAAACAGAGATTTTCATGTAATTAGTGAAGGACCGTCAGAAGTAAGGAGGGATGAATCAGCCCGCTGATTGTTAACAGAAACTTTAACTCGCATGGCAAAACATATACCACCTACAAATCTTAATTTGAAGCCGATTCTGGATATGAACGCTGACCTATGGTACTCTCAGTGGCATCCAAAATAGTCCCTGGAATATGATGGCCTACCGCAGCCCCATTACACTGCAACATTTGAACTATGGAACTCCGCCGTAAGCGGTCCCAAGCCCGTTTGAGAAAAGAAGACGGAACCCTTGTTTCCCCAACACATAGCTTCCATGATTCCTCATCACGAACCCCTCAATTACATGGTCGTAAATGCTCTCGGGACCGCACATTGGGTTTACAGGTTCCACAATAATTGAAAATTAAATGCCGAAAATTACTAATAACTGTAACCACATCTACAGCTGTGCTACTAAATCCTACTTAAACTCCTTTCTGAGGATGTAAGAGGGTGAAGGCGAATCTTCCGCGCCTGATAACCGAATCGACGTAATAACCATGCCACCGGAATGGAGGTTGGGCGACAGGCCAACTCCCCGTCCCTGGAAAATCTTATAATGTTTCGAAACCTGCAGATTGGCCTCGAAATGGGTTGGTCTCACAGCAATGACCTCGCAAACCAAAAAAGGACTATGGCATTGGATCCTGGAATGTCAGATCACTCAATTCCCCTGGCACTGTTAAGGACCTTTTTCAACAGGCCAGTCAACAGAAATTAAAAATACTGGCAATCCAGGAAACGAATTGGACTGGAAACGACAATCAAGACATGATATCATACACAACATTCAAAAGTCGGAAGCCTACTGGAAAACGAGTATTCGGAGTGGCCTTCCTTGTGGATAGGGAGCTCAAATTGCGCGTTATTGATTTTAAGGCAGTTAATGAACGGTTGTGTGCGATTGTTCAAATCTGAAACATTAATGTTCATGCCCCAAACGAAGAAACCAAAGAAACGTTCTACAATCACCTGAAAGACTAGTCGACACATTGCCTACAAACGACACAAAAATAATGCTGGGTGATTTCAACGCTAAGGTTGGCAATGAGCTATCTCATTGGGGAGCGACTGGAGGGTAAAGCCTACACGATTAAACAAATGCCAACGACCAGCGCCTGATTGATTTCGCATGTAGCAGAAATCTAGTCATACGTTCGATTTGCTTGGCGTCCGTACATATCGAGGAGCCAATTGTAACTTAGATCAAATTAACGTATTGATGTCGTATATCAAAGGCATATTCGGTGAAGGCTCCAAACGGCGTCTTTCACGGAGACCCTTGGCAACCAGCTGGCTTCCATCTTATCACATGCATTGTTAAAGACAAGCAATGAGTTCTTGATGGAAGTGAAAGTGGCTATTAAGCCCGTGGCAGAACAGACAATTGGACATCAAGCCCAGTGCAAGACGAATGATTGATTCGATAATGAGTGCCTGAATGCGTTAAATAAAAAGAATCAGGCGTGTAAAGAATACGTAGGTAGGACAACCAGGACGAAGAGAGAACACTATGAAAATCTCAGAAGAGTAGCGAATAAGATAATTAGAATTAAGAAAAGGAA
The DNA here is from genome assembly GCA_963969285.1 of Odontomyia ornata. Taxonomy (NCBI): domain Eukaryota; kingdom Metazoa; phylum Arthropoda; class Insecta; order Diptera; family Stratiomyidae; genus Odontomyia; species Odontomyia ornata. The sequence goes on along the minus strand of OZ017738.1, from coordinate 428,631,667 downwards.
ATTCTATAGTGACCAATCAAGCAGTAGAGATGAGGGCCTAGCGAGCAATAACACAAGACAAGCATACAAAGTAGTGAAAAGCCTGAAAAGTGGTTACGAGCCCAAAACCACGCTCTGTCGTGATGAAATCGGAAATATTATTGCTGATGAAACTAAGATTAAAGAAAGATGGGCATCATGTGTTAAGAACCTCCTTAATCCCCCGCATAGCTCAAGAGCTTCCATTGACCCACTAATTCTGGGTGAAGTTCGCTCCATCATCAACGCCCAAAAGGATAATAAAGCGCCGGGGATCGATGAGATTCCAGTGGAGCTTATCAAATATGGTGGCAGTAGTGTTCATAAAGATATTCATAAAGTCATCCAGTACATTTGGCAACAAGAGCATATGCCAAAAGAATGGAGCCAATCAATTACATTCTCAATCCACAAAAAAGGTGACAAGCTACAGTGCAAAAATTATAGAGGCATATCACTACATTGTACGCCGTATAAAATCTTTTCCAAACATAAAATCGGATCATACGCCAACGGTATTATTGGGGAGTATCAATGTGGTTTTAGAGCGGGAAGATCGATAATAGACCAATTGTTCACAGTCAAGCAGGTACTTGAAAAATGTTTGGAGTTCAACAAAGACGTGCACCAAATTTTCGTTGACTTTAAGCAAGCATACGACAGTATATATCGTAACGTACTGTACCGAATAATGGTTTGCTTTGGCATCTCAGCCAAATTAGTCCGTATTACCAAAATGACGATGACATCGACGACCTCCCAAGTCCGCATAAATAACCAACTCACCAATGCCTTTGACACAAATATCGGACTAAAGCAGGGAGATGGGCTGGTCCCATTGCTAGTCAATTTGGCTCTAGAGTGCGTCATAAGGAAGCTTCCTGTCGATACGCGAGGTTTATTACTATACAAATCGAGCTAAGTAGTAGCCAATGCGGACGACGTCAACATTTTGTCACGGTCATTAATTACCGCCAAACAACTCGTCCTGAAAATCAACAGCAAAGCAAAACTAGCAAGGCTACAAATCAATGAAAATAAAACGAAGCTGATGACGCAGTCGAGGAAAAATAGCTCAAATACACAAAATATCACACTTGGTGAATACAGTCACTAAAATTTTAGCGAATTTGTGTATGTAGGTGCCAAAGTAAGGAATACAAGTAATGAAAGAGACGAAATACGCAGAAGAATACAGCTCGCAAATAAAATATTTTATTCAGTTTTGATGACCTTGAAGAACAGCTGCATATACAGGGAAAAAGCTCCAAGTATATAAAGCTGTGATAAGACCTGTGTTATGCTATGGGTGTCAAACATGGTCCCTAACCCAAGCATCTGCAAATATATTGAATACCTTTGAGCGACGGGTCCTAAGGTGAATAATCGGAGCGAAGCTAGACGGAGACCAATGGAGAATTCGATACAATCATGAGCTGTATGGAGTTTTTGACGAACCGTAGGTCTCAACGATTGTAAGACTGTGGAAGCTGCAATGGACTGGCCACATGAATCGTATGGACGAACAACGGATACCCAAAAAGG